>JAJTUV010000042.1:347500-947500 GCA_021653895.1 Mastomys natalensis | reverse complement strand
GGGGTCTATAAGTGAGTGCCAACCTGGCGACAGAAGCCATTGCTCTAAGGAGGGCTCTGTGCTATTGCTATGGTGTGGCTGTGGCTTGTGTCCTAAAGATTTATGTGTTGGAAGCTTGGTTCACAGACTGTGACACTTATAGGCAGTGGACTTATTAAAAGGTAGGGCTCAGTGAAAGCCAACATCCTAAGGGTACTTTAATGCTTGTTTGTGGAGAGTTTTATTTTCATGAGCACTGAGCTGTTATAAAAGAACAAGCAGGGCCCTGGGCATCCCGTTTAGGCCTCGTGTCTCACCATGTACTCTTTCTCCTAGTCTCACCTTGATATCTGCAGTGTCAAGCAGTTGAGGAGGTTCCTTTTGGGGCTCAAACTGATGAGTCTGTCTAATCTCCAGTTTCCCAAGCTGTAAGCTAAACAAAGCTCTTTTCCATATGTGTCACCTTGGGTGTTTTGGTATATGTGTTAGTTCATAACTACAGTTACTGTGACAAAATACAGGGACATAATCAATTTAAAGAACAAAGAACTATTTTAACTCATAGTCTGAGCAGATACAGGGTATCACAGAAGGGAAAGCATTATGTCAAGAACACAGTCAGTTGGTTACATTGTGTTTGCAGTCAGGAAGAGTCAGGGATTTGGGGGCTCAGAGTTTTCTCCTGTTTATCAGTCTAGGTCCCCAGCCTACATGCCATCCACATGTAGAAAAGAATTTCTCACTTCTATTAACCTAATCTAGATATGCCCAGAAGTGATTTTAGGTCTTATCTACTTGATAATATTAGCTATCATAGAAAAGTAGACTAAAACACCCAGTATCACTCATCTCAGACTGAGGTCAGTTTTGAGGTAAGACATGAGGCAGGTTTAGGAAAGCAGGATCTCCTCTCCTTTCACTGACTAGATCTGGCTTTGGTTTCCATTGGGAGGAGATGGCCATTGCACACAACATGGGGTCTCTTGGGAGGTAGAGAGTCTCGTCGTAGGATCTGGGTCTCTAAGCCTGCACATGTAGTCGCTATCAGAAATTATGTGCCACTGTATGTTCCATGCTTTGTGCTCAGCAAATGTGTTTCTGAAATTCACAGTACAGTCTTGTTTATGATGTGAGACACTGGCTGGCAAGGATGGCTGGTGGGGTTGGGAGGAGAAGTGCTCAGTGAGAACCCCTAGGAAGATGGAGAACCACAGATCCAGGTGTATTGGTGTACTTCCTTTAGGCCAGATGGAGGACAGAGACCCTGCAGTATTTGTTTAGGAAAATACATGGGAATCTCTCTGAAAACTCCCCAAAGTAGCCTTCTATAAACCTGTTGAGGGCATCTGAGTTTTGACTTTACACAGGGTGTGTTCATTCTTGTTTAGTGTATATCTATACACATCCTATTTATTATGTCATATTTACTTGGGCCACAATTTTAATAACATTGGGATGAGAGTGTACTTTTGACTTCCTTAGACTCATCAGTCAAATATCCATATACAAAGAAAAAAAAAAAAAGCAGGGACCAGCAAGATGACTCAGCAGGAAAAAGCATCTGTGACTAAGTCTGAAGACAAGAGGTCAGTCCCTAGAACCTGCAGAGTTAGGAGAGAGAACTAATTTCTGAAAGTCATCCTCCAAGCTCCACACATGAGTCATGGCACACACATAGCACACATACATAAAATAAATAAATGAATAAATGATAAAAGGAGGGAGGGAAGCACGGAAGTCAGGCCATGCGGTTTGCCAGCAATCTTCTCCAATACTGAGCCATCTTCTCATTTCTTAGACAGGGAAGTTCCAGATCAGCAGGACTTATCCTGTGGGTCATGACCACTTTGGGGATAAACTTTCACAGGGGGTCACCTAAGGTCATAGGAAAACATGGATATTTACACTATGATTCTAACAGTAGCAAAATTACAGTTATGAGGTAGTATTGGAAATAACTTTATGGTTGGAGGGAACCACTGCAACAAGTTAGTCCTGTCACTCACATCAGAGAGTTCCAAACCACTTGTCACTGCATCTCCAGGAAGCCAACACATAGCATTTAACACCTATATACCTACACACAAATTCAAAATAAAACGAGGAAACCTGCTTTCATTTGTATTGATTTAACATAGCAAGTATTATCTGTTTTCTGGTTCAGAGTCCCTCTTACTGGTGATCTCTAGTAAGGTTCTCCTATAGTCTTTTGTTTGTTTGCTTGAGGCAGGGTTTCATATACCTAGGAGTGGTCCCGAACCCTCAGTCTTCCTGCCTCCATCACCCAAATGCTGGGATGGCAGGTGCATGCACTGCAAGGCCTGGCTTCCATAGCTTCTTGAGTATGATAGAGGGTAAGCAGACAGACAGGAATGCAATGGATACATGATCACAGCATGATAGAAAGCAAAGGGCTTTAACTTGCTTTCTAAGATATCCCCAAGCCATTATGATAAGCTAAATAAATATTCATTCCATGTACACATGTATAACAAACACACAGAGCTAGAGAGAGAGAAGTAGAGAGAACTGCCCTTTTAAATTTTTTAAATGATTTTTTAATTTTTATGTATTTTATACATATGTCTGTGTGAGGAGATCAGATCACCTGGAGCTGGACCCACAGAGAGTTGTGAGCTGCTATGTGGGTACCGGGAGTTGAACCTGGGTCCTCTGGAAGAGCAGCCAGTGTATTAACCACTGAGCCATCTCTCCAGCTCTGAGAGCTGCCTTTTAAATTTGTTTATACTCAAGTTTAGGCGTGTTCTCAGCCTTAATCAGAGAAGCTTAATTCTGCGGTGGATAGCGGTTAATGAAGAGGCTCATACCTGGTCACAGAAGCGAGAATAACTGACTGTTAAATGTTCAGAGAACATCGAAGGGGAAGCAGAAAGAGCAGAGGATGGGGCATGTGTCTTCTGTACACAGCATGACCATTGTACTCATGAATCTACTGCAGCTGTGGCTGCTTGCACAGGACTAGGCCTACATTCTTTCATGAGTGGGAAAAGGAACCAGGAGTCTCACCCCTCCCTGAGGAGCTATAGGCAGTGAATGGGTGCTGAAGGGTGAGGAGCCATTCAGTAGTCCTCTGTGGTGTAGCCACAGGTAAGTTGCCCTTGCTCACATAAATAAGCCCCACATCCAAGGTCATGCAAGCAACTCTAACTAAATGCAGTGGGCACACACACTGAGAAGACCTGAAAGCAAAGGGAGAGTCATTGGGAAGAAGGCTAGTCTTAGCAGAGGAGGGTAAGGCAGGTAAGGTCAAGACTCATTAGTGAAAACAACTAACGATATGTGTTTGAAAGAAAGAAATGAAGTATGGCTGTGCCTGGGGCAGAGTCTGACTCATGCACATAGTGGCATCCATAAAATAACAATGAGCTGTAGGACTTCTTTTGTACTAAAATCACCATCCTTGATATGTATGCTATATGTATAAAATATATAATATACAATATATTATATAACATAATACATAAATACATTTATATAATATATTTTATATGATATAAAATTATATACATGTTATGTACAATTATACATTATATATTTTATAATTATATACATAATATATTTTGTGTATTGTACATTATATAATATATAAAATATAAAATATATGTAATATATTATATACCATATAACATAGTACATGATATATAATATAACATATAATACATAAAATACATAGTATATAAAGTCACTATGTTTGACTGTATGCTATAATAACCCAAAGTATCTTCCAGGACCAACATGCAAAAAAAATATAATAAATAAATATATAATAAAACCTAAGTAGTTTCTTCTCTAAAACTTTTTTCCAAAAGCATGGGCTAAGCTGCCTTCTACAGGTGAGCTGAGTGTCTAGTACACATCTGCACATTATTCTGATCAAGATGAGAGAAAGAAGTTGAGATTAGAGACCTGAAATTCCTCTGGTAGGGTGGGAAATGGCACCCATCAGAATATTTCATTAGTTTTCCCATAGCATTGACTTGAGCTGCAGGTTGTGTAGCTTGTGGAACCTCGAGAGCGTTTGTAATTCTTGCCTCATTAGTTCCTCAAGACAAAAGAAGTTCACTCAAAGTTGGAGAGTCATGACATCTCTTTAAATATCATTTACAATTGTTATGCTATCATAGCCTAAAGGAATTAAGAAGGATAACAAAAATAGTCTCTGGTTTCTTTTTCTTCCTTTCTTTCTTCCTTTCTTCCTTCCTCCTTCCTTCCTTCCTTCCTTCCTTCCTTCCTTCCTCCTTCCTTCCTTCTGTCTGTCTGTCTTTCTTTTTCTTTAGGTAGAGCTGAGACCGAAGGCCTCCCAGGTGACAGCTTTGAGAAACAAATGGACAGACACTAGATGGCTGGCTCTGCAATTCCAGGGCCCTGGCTTCTAATGCTAGCTGAATAAAGCAGGTGTGAAGCTCATGCCTGCTTTCCTAGTGTGGGGGAGGGAATGAGGGAAAGGGGGAGGGAAGGGGGAGGCCCTGCTGGGAAGACAGAGTCCCCAGTTGTACTGACCACAGTGAGTTTGAGACCAGCCTGGCTTACTTAAGCCATTGTCCCAGAAAAGAAGACAAAAGAGCAGATAAGACAAAGAAAGAAACATATGAACTGCACAGGGCCCAGCAACTGAGAGGCAGACGCCTACTGGTGACTTGGAAATTTTAGTGAGGTCTCTGTTTGGAGAAAAATTGTGAGCCTTCTTCTGAATCAATATATTTATTGGTAAAGATTAAACTTTAAAAATATCAAAGGGGCACTGGGCAAAACATGGCTGAGTTCAAACTGTGTTTGTAGTACAATCTGGACAGCCAGAGTTCAAGCCCTGGAAACTACGTAAAGACTAACCACACAAAACAAACACATGGTCTATACCTGCTATGCCCAGGAGTCCCTGGGCTCAGAGGTGGACACAGGAAGATCTCTGGGGATGCTGGGCAGTCAGCTGCCTCTACTTGGTGAGTTCCAGCCTGGTGAGGGACCCTGTCCCAAACAAAATACAAGTGAACAGCACTTTAGGGACAGTTTCCATAAGTATGCCAAACACATACCTACATACCACACACCACAACACACACACGTGACAAGTGCCCAGAGGAGCACATTTAGATCCTGGCCTCTGGATGCTTTTTTGTGACTTATCCTTGTTGCCAGAGAAGAAAACATGCTTGTCTGTCTTACCGAAGGGAAAGTGTGGCCTTTACACCCACCACGACAGTTAGGTGCAGGCACCACCTCCGCATAGTAGCCAAAAGGCCAGAAACCCTGACTGCAGCCAGGGGGTGGGGGCAGGAAAAAGAGAGGAATCACATGAGGAAAGAAAACTCAGATCGACAGAAATGTCAACTGAAGAACTTGTCCGTGTCAACCTTGACCTCAAATATACTCCACCCCCTGAGGCTGCTAAGATGCCAAGGCCTGTACTGACTGCCGGAACCTTCCCAGACAAACGGGGCCTCTCACCACCAGACATAGGGAAGTTCTGGGTGCACATTCACCTGCAAATCCTGTGACCATTAAACATGTGTTTCTATCCTCTGAGGCCAGGCCCATTGCTGCCACTTGCTGTGTGATTTGAAAGAAAGCAGGAAGCTCAAAGCTCCTCTGAGTGGCAGTCTTGGGGAATGAAACCCAGCAGCTATTGGCTCAGACACTCCTTTGTAGGGGAGATTGCCTCATCTTAGCCTGAATTTTCTTAAAATGTGTGTGGGACTGTCAGAATGGCTCACTGGGAGTTTTAGTGTTCTTTTTGTTGTTGTGATGAAATGCTAAGCAAAAAAGAGAGAGGGAGGAAAGAGTTTACTTCACCATATGCCTCCATCTTTGAGGGAAGTCAGGGCAGGAACTAAAGGCAGAAGCCATGGAGGATGGATGCTTGCTGGCTATCTCTCTGGCTGGATAGTAAGCTTCAGCTTAGCCTGCTTCTTATACAACCTAGGCCAATTGCTTAGGAGCGACAACCCTCCTGCGTCAATTGATAATCAAGACATGCCCAAAGACCCACAAGATAACAGACAATGACAATTAAAACCAAACCTGCAAAGACACTAAGAATATGGCAGGCTCTCTTCTCTAGCACCTTTATAAAAAACTTCAGGTCTCTCTCCTAGGCACAGGGACAGTTAAGGTAAAGATTCAAATGAAAGTGACATTTGCACATATATGCACCCCTTTCTGCCACAGTCTTACATAGTTCAGGCTGGTCATAAGCTACGTGTAGCCTAAGGTGATCTTCCCGCCTCCACCAACCAAAGCAGACCACTGAGGTTATAGCCTGAACCACCACACTGTTTTATACAGTGCTGGGGTAAAAACCCGGGTCTCCTGTAAACTAGACAAATACTCTCCCAATTCAGCTATCACCAAGCCCTCCCATATATATTTTATACACGTGCACACACATACTCATGCACACAAGCAAGAGCAAACTCACTGCTAGTACCGACACTTCTTTTTTTTTCTTAATAAAAAAAATTGTATTTACTTAGAAGCATTCAGAATGTCAACAAAACAGCCGCAATTTTTTTTTTTGCAATTACAGAGTGGTATTCAGTAAACTGAACAACAATTATCTTCATATAAGCTGCATCAGAGACAACTGAAGATGGAAAATAACCCAAAAATAAAACCAAAAGAAAAGAAAAACAAAAACCAAACTACTGTCCCCATATATAACTAATTTGTGTTGTGCACCAACAAGAACCTGCTTTAAATTTCCATGCCAATTTACAACCCCCAGACTGTACCAGGCAAGGTTAGTGGCTATTGAAAATACCACCAGGACAGGACTATCTAAAGACACATCCAGTAGTGTGTTAACTATACAGAAAAAGACAGTGTACAGTTTAAAAACAAATCTTACACAGCCTTACATTTCAATTTTTTTCTTTAAAAGGAGTGAGTTGTGTACAGGGGGGTTAAATGCTTTATACACAGGAAAAAATAAACTGCGCTAGAACCAACTTATTCATCATCATCTTCTTCATCTTCATCTTCCTCTTCTTCCTCATTCTCTTCATCCTCCTCATCATCTTCCTCTTCCTTCTTTTTCTTGCTCTTTTCAGCCTTGACTTCCCCCTTTTTCACTGCATCAGGTTTTCCTTTAGCTCTGGAGGCAGCAATATCCTTCTCATACTTCTCCTTCAGCTTGGCAGCCTTCTTCTCGTAGGGCTGCTTGTCATCCGCTGCAGTGTTGTTCCACATCTCTCCTAGTTTCTTTGCAACATCACCAATGGATAAGCCAGGATGCTCGCCTTGTTTTTGGGCAGTACTCAGAACAGAACAGGAAGAAGGCCGAAGGAGGCCTCTTGGGTGCATTGGGGTCCTTGAACTTCTTTTTGGTCTCCCCTTTGGGAGGGATGTAGGTTTTCATGTCTCTTTCATAATGAGCCTTTGCCATATCTTCAAATTTCCCTTTCTTTAAGACATAGTCTTCATAGTCTTCCACCTCTCTGGCACTTCTGGAGAACTTGAGAGGTGACAGAGCATTGGGCTTCTCTTGTGCTCTCCCGGCAGGTTTGCACAAAGAATGCGTTGAGGACATTTTGTCTCTCGGCTTCTTAGGATCTCCTTTGCCCATGTTTAGTTGATTTTCCTCCGCGAGGCACAGAGTCGCCCAGTGCCCGTCCGGCTCTCACTTGCCCCAGCGCAGTCTCTGTGGAGCTCAATATACTGCCATACCTACATTTCTTTTTTTTTTTTTTTTTTTTGGTTTTTCGAGACAGGGTTTCAGACTTAGCTGTCCTGGAACTCACTCTGTAGACCAGGCTGGCCTTGAACTCAGAAATCTTCCTGCCTCTGCCTCCCAAGTGCTGGGATTAAAGGGTGCGCCACCACCGCCGGTGTACCTACACTTCTTAAGAAGTGTGTGAAATGTTTTACATCACACAGAGTTTCTGCCTCAAGTGAGTCAGAAAGATGGAGCCACAGACCCCCAGCTACTTCAGACACCATGATGCTTCGCTGTAAGCTTTCCGATAGAGAAAGGATGGGCTTTCCAGAATTCTGTATAGTCATGACTCTACCCTGGCTAGAACGTAATGTCATTAAGGTGGCTCCCCATTTGTTATATGCAACTGCTTACATGGGGGGCTCCGGGACAGCCACTGTTGTACTTGTCTCCGTTCACACTTTGGCTGTGAGAAGGTATCTGTCACTCTGTGTGTTTTAAACTCCCCACCCCTACCCCAGACTCTGTACAATGATTGTATTTTCTGCTCATGCCTCTTTTGCATGAAGCCCAAGATTTTTATCAAAAACTGGAAAAGAATCATTTATCACATTTTGCATTTTTCAATAAGAAGTATAATAATTAGTTAAAACTGTTATTTTTACTACTCAATTCCTACTAGATACATATTTCCAATGTTTTTGTTATATAGCGTGGTGATATAGCTGGGCACGGGGCCATGCCTATAATCCCAGTACAGGGGTGGCTGACGCAGCAAGTTGAGAGTTTGAGACCAGCCTGTGCTATAGCACAATCTTGTCTCAAGAGAAAGGAGAAGAAGAAGAAGAGAAGAGGAGGAAGAAAAAGAAGAGAAGGAGAAGGAGGAATGTCTTTTCAGACAGTACCTGGATCTTTTGCCTAGGGAGGTTACACTGACCTCCCGCTTTCAGAGTGAATTGTTTAGTATTGTCCTTGTTCTCAGAGGGAAGGCCTGTTCCCTTGTTCCCCAGGGGAATGGCTGAAGGATGCAGCTGAAAAGGGAGGAGAGAGAATCCAGCCGTTGGAGACGAACTATGAAGACTAACCAACTGCTTGTGAATTTTGTTTAGTTCAGACTTGCAGTAGAATCTGGCCACATGAGTAAACTATGAGCACACAGACACATGTGTGCATGCAGGAATGCACATAACACACAGGCACACGTGCTCTGGAATCGCAATTCATACATCAACTCAAATTTGAGAGTGCAAGGCTTTCTACCACAGGTTACTGACATGTGATGGTTAATCACCATTGTAAGCGTGACAGGGTTCACAGTGCTTCTCAACCTGTGGGTCATGACCCCTTTGGGGGTCACATATCAGGTATTTACATTACAATTCATAACAAAAGCAAATTGCAGTCATGAGGTAGAAACAAAATAATTTTATGGTTTGGGGGTCATCACAAAATGAAGAGTTGCATTAAAGGGTCACAGCAGTAAGAAGGCCGAGAATCACCTAGACCCAATTCTGGGCATGTCTTTGAGAGAGTTTCAGTGAATTTAACTGAACATGAACTGGGATCTCAGAGTGAATAGGAAGGAGAAAACAAGCTGGGAACCAGCATTCATTTCTCTCTGTCTCCTGACTGAGGAGGTAAGGTAACCAGCTGGCTGATGCTCCTACTGTGGTGCCTTCCCAGTCATGGTGGACTGTACCCTCAAATTATAACCCACCCCCACAAAAAAGCAAAAATTAAACAGAGTCCCTTTGACGGTTTGAATATGCTCAGTCAAGGGAGTGGCACTATTAGGAGGTGTGGCCCTGTTGGAGTAGGTGTGTCACTTTGGGTGTGGGCTTTAAGACCCTCACCCCAGCTTCCTGGAAGTCAATATTCTGCTAGCAGCCTTCAGATGAAGATGTAGAACTCTCAGCTCCTCCTGCATCATGCCTGCCTAGATGCTACCATGTTCCTGCTTTGATGATAATGGTCTGAACCTGTAAGCCAGCTCCAATTAAATGTCCTTTAGAAGACTTGCCTTGGTTATGGTGTCTGTTCACATCAATAACAACACTAAGACAGAATCTCAATCCACCATTAAATATTTTTGCCACGACAACAAGAAAAATTACTAACATAGCACTTGAGTGTGATTTCAGGGGTGGCGTGGTGCCTTCAGAAAACTGTCTAGGACATCCAATAAATTCAGAATCTATGAAGGAAATGGAAGTGGTGCATTTCCCGTTCCTCCAGATTCCTCTTCTGTCTTCTGGGGATACATCATTAGTCTACACTGACACCCTTAATTCCCACCTTCCTGGGACTGCTCCCACAATCCTGAGACCCTCTTCTCAATTTCCTTCCCTTTGTCCTATCTTGGCTTCAATTCCCTTCTAACTCATCTCCAAAGCAAGAGTGTTGCAACTGTATCTTGACACTGGCGATTACAAACACATAGTTACATTGCACCTAAACAACCAATCAGGATGATTTCATTATCCTCATTTTCTATAAAGACAAGTACAGGGCTTGAGATTCACTGGTTTGTTGTGTATTGTAGGCCCTACCATCAATCTTACAGGTAGTGTGACTTCTCTGGCTATGCCTGTCTCTCTGCCTCAGTGTACCTAGGCTTGAAGAAGGCCAAAGGCCTCAAAGAGGTGAGAGAAAGATGTTTTATTAGATCCTACTTTTTAGGTTTTGAAATAACAACTCTCGGGAAGTGTGTAGATGAGGTCATGGTTCTCTGAATGTTCCACCACTTCTTGTCTTCTCTCAGGACAGTTCTACCCTGTTAGAGATGCTCTAGTGTGCCATGTTGTAATTGTTATGTCTGTGTTTATTAGAGAAGCTAGTGTATGGACTGTCTACCCCACCCCTTTGCCACCATTTTGGAGAAGTACTTTCTTGGATGGGTTCACAGAAGAGAAGGCAAAGGGTCTTTAGAGCCGGTGTCAGGGAAGAAGAATGACTGAGATGGATGGAGAAGGAATTCTAGCATCGTTTCCTGTTAGAGTCCTTGGGCAGAGACAATGGACTGGAGGATGGTGATATTCTACAAGCGACTTCATGAGACAGCAGCAGGGCTGATTCCAGGCCTAGCTGTGATCTATGAGGGAGAAGGGTAGAGAGAGGTACATCCTGAGAGAACAGAGCCAAGTTGCTGGCAGAGAAGCTTGAAAGGAGTCTGGCTCCTGTGCCTTTGAGTAAAGCAGCTCAAGGTGAATGGAGGTAGCACTTTCCTAGGAAGCCAAGGTGCAGCTCTACATTCTATAAGCCTGAGAAGAAAAGGGCTCTCAAGAAATGGTAGATGCATCCTGGACTCCCACAAAAATCTGGGTGTCTTAGGGTTTTACTACTGTGAACAAACACCATGACCAAGGCAACTCCTACAAGGACAACATTTAACTGGGGCTGGCTTGCAGGTTCAGAGGTTCAGTCCATCAACATCAAGGTGGGAGCAGGGCAGTATCCAGACAGGCATGGTGCAGGCAGACCTGAGAGTTCTACATCTTCATCTGAAGGCTGCTAGTGGAAGATTGGCTTCCAGGCAGCTAGGATGTGTATGGGTATTTTGTCTGTATGTATGTCTGTGTACCAGATGTATGTAATGAATGCCCAAGGAGGCCAGAAGAGGGTGTTGGATCACCTGAGACTGGAGTTATAAACAGGTGTGAACCAACATGTAGTACTGGGAATTGAACCCTGATCTTCTGAAAGGTCAGCCAGTGGTCTTAACCACTGAGCCATATCTCTACCTAGAGTCTCTGTTCTATACTTTTGGTATAGGTGCTTCTATTAGAGTGCTTAGAACATTTTTGATGGATTTGTATTTTCTCTTGATTCTTTCAGCAAATTACAGACTGAGGTACACAGCTCTTTCCTCAGGACCCAACACAGACAGAAGACCTGTACTAAGTACTCTGAGATAAAGCCAAATGTGATTAGATTTCCTTCTCTAAAAGAGATTTTTATGAAAAAGGAGTCAAAGGTTTCTGAAGTTCTACCTTACCATACATATCAGAAAAGGAATCCTTAGAGCTGATTAGAAGGCTAAAACGCCAACTAACCTGGTCTGTGTTTTGGTTGGGCCTTTCTGGGATGTGTGTGTGTGTGTGTGTGTGTGTGTGTGTGTGTGTGTGTGTATACAGGCCAGAAGACAACCTCAGGTATCATGTGCTGTCTGTCTTCTGTTTCTGCCCCACTAATGCTGGGATTATAAGTCCATGCTTTGGTGTGCTTGGTTTTTAAATGTTTAACCAGCCTCTCTGGCAGGAATTGATATATTCTAAAGAGACACCTGTGCTCCCCCCCCTTTGCCATCAGATTCTGGAAATAATAAACACAGGAAATCAAAATTTCCCCAGAAGTTCTCTGACAGGAGAGGAAATGGCCAAAGCACTGAGGGTACTCAGAAGAAGAACTTGTCTCCTGACAAAGATAGACAACTTGTTGATGACTTTACAGGAGAGCCTTAGGGCTGAGACAGTCATAGACTTGTGGCCATACTTTACTGACTCTTTAGTTATTGGCATCTCCACTTTCTACTTAGAACCTACCTTCAAGCTAAATCCCTCTGTCTCAAGACAGATGGAGGGGACTCACTGAATCCCCCTGTTTCTCTCCCCAATGTGGCCACATTGAACATTATTTTGCTGTTGCTGTTGATTGTTTCATTGTTGATTTGAATCCTTTGGTTGGCTTATTGAATATGGGTCACCAAATCTGGCTTGTTGGGGGCACAGTCTGTGATACCCCCAAGTCCAGTAGTAACAATATAGGTTCTACAGACTGAACAATGTTCTCCTGTTTTGCTGACTGAACTATCTTCCAAACCCAACACTGCCATGTCCTGTTTTCTGCCCCAGAAAGAGCAATTGGCCCTTCCAGCTTTCCCCTGGACCATGTGGGCATCAGATGACTGTGATGATGTTACCCAAGCTATGCAGCCTTCTGAGCAATCCTCTGGGAGTCTATGGCACTGGACAACTTAGCAGAGGAGCTTTGATCATAGGAGTTATGGTGGGGTGAGGACTGGAATCCGGTGAGATTGAGCTTAACTCTTCCTTTGTCTTTTCCTTCCAGATAACTTCCCAATCCACCCCATTCTCTGTTCCCATAACCCCAGCTTTAGTTTTATTTCGTGTCATTTATTGCCTGAATTATATAATGGGTCAGATTACTAGTCTCTTCCATTCTTCTCTTCACAGTGCTTTTTGGTTGAGTGTTCCACAGCACATATCTATCCTGTGCCTTGTTCCTCCACCCCTTGCCACAGCATACAGTCTTAGTCAGTGCTCTAGCTCTGCACAGGACACCATGAGCACTACAACTCTTATAACAGAAAGCATTTAATTGTGGCTGGCTTACAGTTTCATAGGCTTCTGTTATCATCATGACAAGGAACATGGTAGGGAACATGGTGATACATAGGTAGATATGGTGCTGGGGAAGTAGCTGAGAGTTCTACATCCAAATCTGCAGGTAGCAGGAAAAGAGAGACATTGGGCTTGGCTTAGACTTTTAAAACCTGAGAGCTCACCTCAGTGGCAACTTCCTCCAACAAGGCCATGCATAATCCAAGAAGGCCATACCTCCTAACCTTTCTAAGTAGTGTTGCTCCCTGACCTATTCAATATTCAAATGGGGCCATTGTTATTCAAACCACCATATTTTCGAATAGTCTGAATTCCCAGTGGAGCTTATGAGTCACTCCATGGTAATGCCAGTTCCCTTTCACCTAGGATACCTGTTCCTCTGTCCAGCTGTGTGTCTGCCTTGCAAGAGCACCACTTGCATGCTGCTCAGGGAAGGCAGACACAGTCCAAGATAGGGGGTCCCAGCCCATGTTTTCCTGGTGAGAAACAGTGGGGGCTGGGACAGATACTGTGGTTCTCCTGTGTACCCAGACGACGCTGGGGACCTTGAGGAGTTGCGAAATGGTGGTCGTGCCAGATATGAAGGGGGTGGCTGAGCTGAGGACGGAGCAGAGCCTGGTTTGGTTCCAAGTGAGTGCAGAGAGTATTGGGGGGGGGGAGGTTTAAAGAGTGAAGACCTTCTCTGTGAAATTTAGGTGCAGCTATTTATCCTAAGCAATCCTAGATGAAAGGGACGATCCTTGCTTGTCCAAACTGCTTTTATCCTGGTGAATGTGAATGCATATGTCTTACTCAGGGTGAATCAGGGATTAAATAACTTTTGCAGGAAGGGATGCCCAGGAAGGGAAGCTCATTGATTGAATGCTCAGGGCCTACCTAGGTATCTCATTCACATGATTTTTTTGTTACATGACCCGTTGTCATGGTCCTTTGAATGGGGTGTCATAGTTCCTTGTTTCAGGACAGATAGAGCCTGGCCGGGAGCTGATTGCAATGCCTGTCGCTCTCAGTTATGAGATTCCCCTGGGGTTTCAAACCTGCTTCAACCTTACCAGTTCTTCTGGCTGGTGGCACGACAGTCCACTTGCCCCACAGTCCTCCACTCCTCCGGTCCTGTTATTAATAGACATCTGGAGCTGTGTGAAGCTCTGGAGGAGGCCCCTCTTTCAGGCAGTGTTTGCATTCCTTCTGCTAAGCCTTCTTGTTTCTGAGGGTGGCCTACTACCCTCTTCTCTGCTACCAAAGTAGCCAGCTCCACGCCACCCATAACACAAAGCAATGGCTGGGTTCTATTCTAAAGAGTTGTGTACTGCTTTCACTCGCTTAGCCCTCATTCACTGTCTCCCGACTTTCAGAACATGTTTGCCATGCGTTCCTCCTGAAGCTAAGGACACGCACTCCCTCAGGCAGACCAGGTGGACATCCTGGCCCTCAAAAACGTTTTTATTCATATAAAAATGTGATAAGCCTTTTTAAGGAAATGAGTCAGATGAGGTGCTGAGTTGAGCATGCTGGGGATGAAAGAGACGCTACCTGCCGCCGAGTCTGGCACCCACAGTGTGCACCGGAAGCAGGAGTATATTTTAAGCCATCACAGGCTATGAATTCCTAAGACTTTGGTCAGTATCTCAGAGCTTTCTCATCCAGGGTCTAGCTGATGTCTGAAGATAGTAGTGTTAAGTATTTGACTGTGTTAATATAATTTGAAAATTATACTTTAAAAAAAATCTTTAAAAAGTAAAAAAAAAAAAATGATTTTGTAGTTTGGAGAGCTTTATTCTAGGACCTGTGGCAAGATATTCTTGTGTCCATCAAAAGATAGTACACAGTCCTTCTGTGGACCTGCTTTTCTCTCTGTTAGCTGCTGTATTAGATAAGATGTCTATCTGGTCTTTTACCCAGTCACAGTGGGGTGTTTTTTTCATTAACATAAAAATGTCTTGCTAAGAGCCTAGGGAGTTAGCTCAGCAGACAAAGTGCTTGCCACTCAAGCCTGAAGACCTGTGTTCAGTCTCTAGACTACACATAAAAGCCTGGGTATAGGAGCATGACCATCTCAGAGATGGGGAAGCAAAGACAGGAAGATCCCTGGCTCTGTCTGGCCAGCCAGTGTAGCTCATTCAGTGTGTCTCAGACCCCAATGACAGTCTCTGTCTCAGAAAACAAAGTGGGTGACTCCTGAGGCACAGCACTCTGGGTCAGCTTTTGATGCACATACATCATTGCAACACACACACACACACACACACACACACACACACACACACACACACACACACATCATTCCTTTAGAAACCATTGTGGAATGTGCTTTAAGGGGCTCTTGGGGTAGGAAGGTGGCTCAGCCAGTATCAGCACTGGTTCTCTCAAAGGGCTCCATTTCCATTTCCAGCACCCAGCGTCAGACCGCTTGCTGCTGTTGTCTCTAACTCCAGCTTCAGGGAATCTGATACCCTTTTCTGGTCTTTGTGGGCAGCTCTCCCATCCCAACATACACACAAATAAAAAATAAAATAATTTTTAATTTAAAAAAATAAATCCAAATAGCTCTAGTCTCTCCTACACCCATCTTTTAGATGACTTCTAAGTAGTCACTCCTCTGAGATCATTCTATATTACGTGATTACTACTGCGTGGAGGGTCACAGAATCCCTAGCCCACACACTTGGCAGCACTTGCTTCTTGCTCGTTCCTTGACTTCCAAGGTGGCCATATTTTCCTCCCCAGAAGGAATTCTTCCTCTGAAGCATTTTTTTCTCCTCACAGAAGCCAAGTTTTCTAGAACATTCTGTGATTTTAATCTTAAAAACTCCCTCGCCAAACATTTTTTTCCCTGAAACCATTTTCAAATTTGTTCTAAGTAGTTCCCCCCCTTTCCTCTTGATTCTCAATGGCAATTTCTCCTGAATCACTGTCATAGGAAAGAGATGTGGAGATTCTGCCATCTTGTCAGGTGCCAGTGCCTGCCAAGGAAGCTAACGACTGAGTTTTTGATCCTTGGGATCCAGTTGCAGAAACATAGGATTGACTCTCTAAAAGTTGTTCTCTGACCTTCATGTGTTTGCATGGCACAAGTGCCCCCACCACCTACCCATCCACTCATGCAATAAATAGATGAGTATGAAATAATTATCTTCCAAAAAGGTCTTTCTTCTTATATCAAAGTGTTCTGGAAATACTCCTATGCCTACACCTACAGACATGTCTCCATTGTTAGGTGGGTCTTCCTTCTTTAGACAAATCCTCCTGGAAATAGTCTGCTACATAGACCCAGAGATGTGTTTCCATGGTGATTTAATCCAGTCAAGCTGACAACAAAGATTAACCCCGAGTCTCTTTCAATATGAGTGCCAGCCTGAATCTAACTGAGCAAGTACAGATATATCTGTCCAGTCTGATTTGGAGTCCAGGCATGGTTGGTTTATGCCTGGAAACCGGTACTTGGCGTGTTGAGGCAGGAGGATTGCTACAAGTTCAAGGCAAGCTTGAATTATAGTGAATTCTAGGTCAGCCTGGGTTATAAACTGAGATTCTGTCTCAAAATAAATGAACAAAGCAGTGCCCTAAACAAGTCCTACGGAAGCAGGCAGTGTCCAAACTGTGGGACTTGGATTCATAGCATCAGTATTTTCAGGCCAGTAAAGTTTAGGGAGCCAGATATGAAATAAAATCAAGTGTTCTTGCTTGGGCAGAAGACCTGAGGTGTGAAAGTTAAAGGACTACTGACTTCGTGTTGTTGTTTTAAATACTAACATTGCTTAGTGAGATGGAAATATGTTTCGACCACAAGTCAGCTTTTATGTTTGTTTTATTGCATAAAAAGGGCAAATTTCAAGTGTGAACTGCTGATCTAGTCTGCCCAAAAATTTAGTAAAAAAAAAAAAAAAAAAATTAATTAAAGCTCTGGTTCATGTTTCCAAGGACTCAAAGTCCAGTGGCTGAAAGGACCTGGATTATACTGCCAAGAAATCTGTAAATCTCTGAAAATCACCTTAGAAAAAGAAGTTAAACGAGAGTTCATAAACTGCTTGGGCACTGGAAGAAGGCCATGGAAGAGATGCTCTCCCCCATTGTCATTTTACGTGGTGTGTGTGTGTGTGCCTGCATTTATGTGTGTGCACCGTGGAGTGCCTGGTGACTGTGGAGGTCAGAAGAGGGCACTGGGTGTCCTGAAACTGGAGTTACAGACTGCCTTGAGCTGCTTGTGGTTCTGGGAATTGAACTTGGGTCCTCTGAAAGTCCTCTTAACAGCTGAGACATCTGTCCAACCCCCACTGAAGATATTTTTAATGACCATGCTCTGGTTCAAGCTTGAGAGCTCTCCGGACACAGCGCCTCTAAAGGTTCTATCTGCATACTTAAGAATTTAGAGTTGTGAGCACATTTTCCTGAGCTCCCTGGCTTCCAGTTGTGTTTTTACTGCTAAATCCTGTTAACTTCTAATATACTTATGATGTAGATTCCTTCTTAGTGTAGAACACATTTTAAAATTCTTACTTTTGGCATATTTTATAACAAGTCACTTCCAAAAAAGTGGCTTTGTGAAAGCACCCATAGAAAAGTCTTCATAGCATTGATAGGTGTTAATTCCTTACAATGTCATTAGCTCAGGTCAAGTAAAGAAAATCTTATAATTGCTAAAATGAGTGGACTTAGAAACTTGACTTTTATCCTTTAATGCAAGTACCATGGAAATGCAAAAAAGATAAATAAGATGAACATTAATTTTAAATGACAAAATTTATTTTTTTCAATTTACCAAAAAAAAAAAAAAAAAGCGCCATTTTAATTGTGGAATATTTAGAAAAAGATAAAAGGCACTAGAAAAAAATCCACAAACTCTATTACCTCAATCTGAAGACAACCACTATTACAATTTTGGGTATTTTCTCCATAATTATGTTTTCATGTCTATAACATATATTATGCACCAAAACGTGTCTTTGCAGTTTGAAAGCTATAATCATGTTTATTTCTAATAGTGATTATTTTTTTCTGTTTTTTAGATTTATGTGTTTGTATTTTATGTGTGTGTGTTTGCTTTCACGTACTTGCACCATGTGCTTGCCTTGTACCATCAGAGATCAGAAGGCTGGAATTATGGATGGTTGTGAGCTGTGTGTGGGTGCTGGGAACTGAACCCAGTTCTAGTACAAGAGCAAGTTCTGGGCCTGAGAGATGGCTCAGTCGTTAAAAGCAGTTACTCTTTCAGTGGGCCAGGCTTTGATTCCCAGCACCCACAGGGCAGCTGATAACCATCTATAGCTCCAGTTACAGGAGAATCAACGACCTCTTTTGACCTCCAAGGCCACCAGGCATGCATGTGGTGCAGACATACATACAAACAACACATCCATACACATAAAACAAATACATTTAAAAAGTGTGTGTCTGGGAGTAGGAGGAGCGAATGCTGTATTCACTCTCTGGCTTCAACCCTTAGTGATTTTGTTGTTAAAAAATTGTTAAATTCTTAAAAGATTTTAAAATTTATTTTTATTTGGTGTTTTTGGGCACAATGCCTATAGACATCAGAAAAGAGAGTAAGATCCTCTGGAACTGAAGTTACAGACTAGTGTGAGCAGCCATGTGTGATGGAAACCAAACCATTCCTCTGTTACAGCGCCCAGGGTTCTTAACTGATGAGCCATCTCTCCAGCACCCTCCTTCCCCTCCAACGTAGTATTTTTATCAACTATTGGGAATCTTGTACAATGCACCCCTATCACATTTGATTTCCATTCCTTCAAGATATACCCTCCCACCCTTGTGCCCCAACACCCAAAATCCGCCTCCCAAAACAAATCACCAAATCCATCTTGTGTTGCCCGTATACTCATTTGAGCATGATCAAAGCCCAGTGGCCAGCCCCTTAAAGAAAGCTTAACTCCCTTCCCCACCTTGCCAGGAGCCATCAACGGTGAAGAGCTACACATAAGCCATCTTTATCACAGTTTCACAGTTTTAAGAACTCTCTTCAATAGCTTCCTGTCTGGTTTTTTTTCGGGGGAGGGGAGGGCTGTCACAGAAGCTTCCAATGTGTCTCATTCCCAGTTATGAGTCTGCAGTAATCTACTCCATTGTAAAAGAAGGTTTCCTGTCTATAGCAGCCAGTGGCAGCACAGATCATGGGCTTCGATCAACCTGGTCTCTGGTGGCAGCATGGATCATGAGTGTCAGCATGGCCTCGGAGCTAGCATGGACTGTGGAGATCTTTTGAGAAGACTTAATTCAGAAAGTGAACGGCCCTTCATCTCAGATATCTTGTTACTCAGAGTCAGGTGATTATGTGGTTAGGCAGTGTGTCTGGAAGCAAGACCTGTGTGAATGTGTATGTGTGTGTATGCGCCGGTGCACGTGCATACATGTCTTTATTTTCTGAAGCGCTGCCTGGCCTGGTACTCACTAAGTAATCCTGGCTGGCCTCTAACTCAGAGTCTTATTTGTCTGTCTCTACCTCCTGGTTCTAGGATTAAAGGCCAGTCACCACCATGCCTAGTAAAGAATTTTATTTCTACTAATGAAGACTAAGAATATAATTTCTGTCTATTAATTACCAACTTTGTAAAGTGAAGATCTTTCGGATTTTGATTGTGCTTCCTGTCTCATTCTGCTTAATTCTGATTGACTTAATTTGGGAGTTAGACCTAAATTGCTCTTGTTTTATAGAACTAACTTTTCTGATGATACTAATGCTTTATAATTATGTTAATGACCCAATGTCATTATTTGTGTCAATTAATTATATTATAATTATATATTTATTAGTTAAATATATTAATGACCGATGGTATATGATTTAACTTGTCTCTATTCCTTTAATTTTAGATGTTGATTTTTTATCTTACTTTTAAGTTTCTGAGTATTCTGCCTGCACACATGAGTGCACGCATGTATGTGCTTGGTGCCTTTGGATGTTAGAAGAGTGGTCATACCTCCCAAACTGAAATTATGAATGGTTGTGAGCCACCATATGGGTGCTGAGAACTGAACTCAGGTACTCTGCAGAGCAGCAAGTGCTTTTAAACTGTGATTCTTGGATTCTTAGTCTTGAACCAATCCTACATGGGCTGTACTGTTCCTTAAACGGTGAGCATGGTGCTTTCTGAGTGCTGGCTTGGAGAAGAATGCTGGGTTTTCCTACAAACAACCTCTTGACTTAAGTATGTATTTCTTTCCCTCACTAAGACAGGAAGAAATTCTTACTCAATGATGCTGTTTAGTTTTCTGGAAAGTGTTTTGATTTCCTCCAGGCAATGCTTTTTCAAGTCTGACTGCACATTTAAATTACTGAGGGAATTATTATTTTCTTTTATAAATGTCTGTGCCTGAGATCCAACTCAATGATTAAATAAAATCTTTTAAGATGGGATCTGGACACTGGTGCTTTTTACAAGGCTTGGTCAGTTACTTCAACATATAACCAGAGTTGAGAATCACTACTAAGAAATTGGCCTAAAGATGCCTGCCTGATGCTCAAGAACTGTGTAGGCTTCTCCTTAACTCTTGACAGGATTTGTCTAGGTGTCTGTATCTCATCACAAATCCTGTCAGGTCGTCTGATTGTGATTCTTCAAATTCACCATTTCTCTATTTTGCTTAGAATATTTGTTAAACCATCATATTATACATTCTTCTTTCTTAAGTCATGTCGGTTGAATAAGTTACTACATTGAGCTGCTGTAACAAATTTAATTAGCTTGGTGGCTTATTAAGAAGATAATGAATTTCTTGTATTATAGAGCCGGTAAGTCCAAAGTTAAGATGCCAGAGATGTGGTGTTGTGGATGGGCTGTGTTCCCTGTTCATGGTAGTGTTTGTTTCTTCATGTATTGGGAGGCATAGCTGCTCTTTCTGCAGCCTCTTTTATAAGAATTTTAATCTCAAGAAGGCTTTGCCTCATGACTTGGTTAGCTCCCCAAATCTCTACCCCTAAAACCATCACTTTGGGATTAAGGGCTTTTTATAACTTTATTTTTATTTTTACTTGTGTATGTGGAGGCTAGAAGAAGTCAGATCCTTTGGGGCTGGAGTTACAGGTGGTTGTGAGCCATTTGACATGGGTGCTAGGAACTGAACTCGGGTCTTCTTTAGGGTAGTCGTTACTCTTAGCCGCTGTGGCATCTCTCTGAGTCCTCCAGCTGTGTCCTTACTATAGAGGAATTCTTTCTGTCATCTGGACTTGAGTCCTTCACTAGTTACATTGGTTGCAAATTTGTTTCCCAGTTTAATCAATTCAAATTTTCAACAGCTCCTTATCAGAAGAACACGTTTGTGTCTTCTTTGTGATAGTCCGTCCAAGCAAAGGTCAGGAAGAGGGTTGTTTCCCAATGAGCTTCCTTGGTTCACTTTTTACAGATCCATCTCAAACTAATTCCTAGGATTTATGTAAAGAGGAAAATTGTTTTTAAAATATAGTTACTTAAATTTCACTTTCTGGATTGTATTTTGTTGTTGTTGTTGTTTTATGATTGTTGCTGTGGTTATCTGTATACTCATTTGTCTCATATAGCTTAAGTTACCCTAAGTCACCTGTGTATGTGTAGCTGTGGAAGACTCCAACATGAACTTCTTAGTGTCCTAAGTGCTGGTAGTGCAGGCATGGCCCCCTGCCTGGGTTCTGCTGCACCAGGATCAAACTTTGCCTGGGTTCTGCAAACTGTCAGGCTATGGTCTCTGGTTAGGAGTCCAGCACATCATCAAGATGGCTGCTGTCACCAATATCACAAGTGTCTCGCTGCTGCTCAGCTTAGAGGAGCCAAAAATGCAAGCACTGCTGCCAAAGCCCGGGTTTCTGCTGGAAATTCTTGCTGCTGCTTGCCAACCTAGCCACCTTCAGCTTCTGAAGGCCCCTGGGAATCAGATGGGCCCTGCTGTCAGCATCCTGTCTCTGGCGTTAAGCTGCTCTTGTGCAGGTTGTGGGGTTAGTCCTGAACGCACTTCTTTAATCTGGTCCCAATTGCAAAGGATTTCAAAGAAATTCTTTGAAGTTTTTGGCATTTGTATGGTTTCCTTCCTTAGCTTCTATGCCTGATTCAGGGTTTTACATATTTTAAAATTTTTCTGGGTCATTTTGGATGGAATGTGGAAGCAGGTGGTTCAAATCTGTGCCCTCAGACCTCTTCTGCTATTTGCTGTGAGAGTCTGGACTTTGCTTTTATTATCCACTTGATGAGGATGGATGAGAACTCAGTCTGGTCATGGGAAAACAATGCTGTTATTAATAAATGGTAAACATTATTACTAGTACTAATGATATTTATTGTTCACTTATATACTTGTTTATTTTATGCATTTTACTACTTTAGTTATTTTAGATAACTTTTTGGAATGTAATCAAGAGTTTGTTTATATCAAATTTTATGTTATATATAAAACTTGCTATTGTTGTATAAAACTATAAAACATTGATGCTTTTTCTTTGAAACATGTTTAAGTTCAATTTAAAAAATTGTATATACTAGGTGTGGTAGTGACTTTTAATCCTAGCACTTGAGGGGCGACAGAGGGGCGAGTTCTAGGCTATTAGAAGGATCAATCTACATAGTGGGCATACATACTAGGTCAGCCAGGGCTACATAGTTTAGACCCTGTCTCAGAAAAAAATCTAGTATGTATGCATAGATATATGGGTATGTTACACAGACAAGGGAAACATGGAGAGACATGTCCGACACAGGCAAGTACAGAGGGGACTTGAGTTCAAATGAAGAGTGTTACTCTAACTCCATATACATCTATCTCGCTTACATTGTTACCACACAATGCTTTTTAAAAAAATGTCACTTCACTAGTATCTTTAGTTCTTTTTTTGAGGCAGGGTAACCAGTTTGAGCTGAAACCCAACATGTAATCCAGACTAGCCTCTGCACTTGTGGCAGTCCTCCTGTCTCAGGCTCTGAAATTCTGGGATTATACACAGGAACCACGATGTCTGGCTTTTTAGATGTGTGTGTGTGTGTGTGTGTGTGTGTGTGTGTGTGTGTGTGTAATTTTTGTTGTTATTCAATTCGTATACCACATTTTCCAGATTTTTTTATTGATTCTTTTTGTTGATTCTGTGTGAGTTCCATAACACATACCCCAGTTCCTCTCATCTCTGAGTGCCCTCGTATCCAACCTCCTCCCTTACAACCACCCCCCCCAATAGAAATCATCCAAACAAAATAAACAAAACAAAGCATAGAAAACACGTCATTGTGGAGGCTGTACTATGTCCCAGTGTGTCCCACAGCATATCCCTCTGTCCACGCATCTTCACTTGCAAATGCTCATGGCTGTGAGCCATTGGTCTGGCATGAGGCCTCTAGCTTATGCTATGCCATCAATACTGGATCCTCACTGGGACTCCTCTTGGTTTTCCTGTTGTTGCCCTGTATCCTGGCAGTCCTGCTGCTTTAGATCTGCAGGACTAGCTCTTTCATGTGCTCCAAAAGTTCATAGATAATGTAGATTTGGGGTGGGCTAACTCAAAGCCCTGGATCTGGGCCTGGGTTGCAGCTGAGCTGGTCAGCCCACCAGCTCTCCTGCATCCACACCAAGGCTCAGTCTCTGGCACTGCTCTGACTAAGCCACCCAAAGAGGTCATCAACAAGAGTCAGGGCCAGTGTTCCTGCTCTCACGCCAGCTCACCCACTCCCTGCAGTCAGCATTGTGCTGCCCAGTTGAGACATAGCCCACTCTCCCAAGTGCTAGAGCTGGCAAGGGGCTGGGCCAGCTCTCCTGCTCTCACACCCTCAGGGCTGGCTCACAGGTGCCATCAACATCAGGGACAGCTCCACTGTGTCGCCCTGGAGAGGTGTAGGGCCTACTCTCCAGAGTGCTAGAGCCGGAGAGGGGCCAGGCTAGCTCTTTTGGTCTCATGACTTCAAGGCCAGCTCTCCCAACAGGGAGAGGGCATCACATCTAATCCAACTCTACCTCATGAAAGACAAGTGGTGGGCCCAGCACTCTCTCTTGCCTGAGGGGTTGGGTCACCTGATCCATGCGACCAGGGCCAGCTCTACTGTACTGTTTAGGTGAGATGCAGAGTCACTTTCCTAAGTGCTGCAGCAAGGGGCAGAACCAGTTCTCTGGCTCTCATGACGCGGGGCGGGGAGGGAGGGGTGGGGGAGGGGGAGCTCTCCGGACTGCCTGAGATGGTGGCCGGTAAGGGGTATCATTCTTGCTCCCCACTTCACCTCACAGCAGAGTGGCATGGTCAGCTCTCTCATACTCACACCCTTGGAACTGACTTACCGGAGCCCCTGCCACGAGGGCTAGCTCCACTGTGCTGCCCAGGAGAGGTACAGAGTCCAATCTCCTACTGAGAGGTAGGGCCAGCTTTCTAGAGTGCCACAGCCGCTGAGGGGCAGGGCCAGTTCTGCACAGCCCTTGCACATCTATATGGTCCCAGACAGCTGCCCAGACTAGGGATGTCCCCATGATCTCTAGAGCCAAGACATCGAAGCTGACCCACGGCATGGCCACAGACTGAGACCTGGCCCTCAGTGACAACACGGGCTGGAACTTCGCCAGGGCCTCAGGTCGTGGGGCTGGCTACTCGCAAATCTTCCTCTCCACCCGTTCTATCTCCCTTTACAAGGCTCAGATGCTTTCACTTCCTCTTTCTCTCCCCTCTGTCCACTTCACACTTGCACATTGAAGTGGTTCCCACTGTGAGGTGGCAATGCAGCTAGTGGGCCTCTGGGTGACCTCTTCTGCCCTTGCTGCATGACAGCAAGAGGACCTCTGTGTGTCTATGGCCTTCTTGTGTTGTGAAGTGGAGGGCAGGACTCTGGGCATTTTCCCCACCCACGCCACATGGTGTCACGGTAAGGAGCTGTACAGCTCCCACCCACCTGAAGACATCGTTATATCACATTTCTAATGATTATTATGCTACATATTTAGACAGTTTCTATTTTTCTCAAATTGTGAAGGTGCTAGTAAAAATATTCACATGTTTGATTATTATTGTTATAATTTATTTCTTGATGTAGAATTACTCAAAAAGAACATCACAAGCCAAATGCTTAATCATTTTCCAAACCATATTTTCACTTTCTCTTTTGCCAGCAGAACATAAAATTGTCCATTTGTTTAAATTATAATTAGGTTTGGCAGTTTGTAATACCTTTTTTTTAGATTGTATTATTAGATCTTTGAGAGTTTCAAGTTTTGCACAATACCTTTTGATCATAATCACCTCTCCAACTCTTCCAGATTCACCCCCAGTTCACGATCCACCCAATTTTATGTACCCCATAAAAGCCATTCAAGACCAATTTCTGCTACCCAAATATTCTTAGATGTGTGGTCTTCCATTGGAGTATAATATTTTTTTTAGACAGTCTCTCGTACAGCCCAGGCTGGTCTCTAAGTCTCTGTGTGGCTGTGCCAGTTGTTTCCTATTGCTGTGAATAGTTACCATGATCAAAACAACTTGTAAAAGAAATCATTTATTTGGGCTTGTGGTTCCAGAGAGTTAGAGTTCATGATCCCCGTGGGGAGCATTAGGTAGGCAGGCATGACACTGGAGTAGGAGCTAAGAGCTTACATTCCATCTGTAAGTAGGAAGCCATGAAGAGACACCATGACCAAAGCAACTTCTATAAAGGACAACACTTAATTAGGGCTAGTTTATAGGTTCAGAGGTTCAGTCTATTATCATCATGGTAGGAAGCATGGCAGCATCCAGGCAGGTGTGGTGCTGAAGGAGCTGAGAGTTCTACTTCTTGTTCCAAAAGCAAACAGGAGGGATTGACTTCCAAAGCAGCTAGGAGAAGCATCTCAAAGTCCTCTACTTCCTCCAACAAGACAACACCTCCTAATAGTGCCACTCCACGGGCCAAGCATATTCAAATCACCACAGAGGGTTAACTGGGAATGGCATGAGGTGTGGAAACCCCAAAGCCCACCTGCAGTGACAAATCTCCTCCAACAAGACCAACGTTTGCATTCTCCCCAAATAGTTCTATCATCTGGATACTAAGTATTCCAATATATGAGTCCACAGAGACCGTTCTCATTCAAACCACCATAGTAGCTGAGGATGGCCTTTAACTCCTGACCTTCTTCCTCCTACTTTCCAAGTGCTGAGCACACAAGCAAACATTTGCCACCATGCCAGGTTTATTATAAAAAACTAAAACTGACTGGGCCTCAAATACCAAACATTGATAAAATTTCCTATCTGAAATACAAAAGCCCTTATAGTTGGTGAAGTCAGAGTAGAAATTCAGTAGCATGATGCCTCATGAAACAGCTAATAAGTTAGGTTTCCTGTACATGCCCTGTGGCTTTCAGCATCCACAGAATGGCTGCTAGAACCCCAGCCATTGCACTCCCCTTCCAGGCAGTAGGAAAAGAAGTGGAGAGACACACAAAGAGACCAGCTTTTTGGATGTACTCCTCACAGGATCCCCCTGGAGGACTAGCAACACATGGACATTCAGTGGCTATGTCATAGTCTGAAACCATTAAGCCTTAGGGTAGAGCCAGACTCCAAATGAGACAGAATTCTTTATGGTAAAAGTAAGGAGGTAAGCTGGCACTGATGCATGTAACCTCTGTCATCTGTTCCTGATTAGTCAAGTCATGTTGATCAGAGGTTTACCTGTGCCTACGATCGGATGAGGTTCCCAGAAAGCATTGTGGAACAGTTAGGAACAGGAAAGCTTGTGGCTAGTGCCTTTGGCGAAAGGGAAATTTTAGATGATAGAGACACTGGCGGAGAGTTGATTTTATCTGTGTCTTGCTCTAGCATAAGAAACTCTGGGAGTAGTTTGGAAATTCAAAGTTTGAGTGAGAGAGGAGTCAGGTCAGTCAACCACGCACAGATCTTTCACTAAGGAATGTTAGTCCAGTTCCAGAAGTGCTAGGGTTGAGGCAGCTTTCCCCATTTGCAGCCTTTCTGCAGTGGTAGGAGCAATAGTTATTTTCTCATTTTGTGACAAAATAGGAGAAAAAAAATCACCTAAGAAGGAAGTGTTATTTCAACTGACAGTTAGCATTCCACATCTTGCTGAGAAGTCATGTGGCTGGTAGTGATGATGGTGTTTGGACATGGCTGTGTATAGTGGCATGTGCTGTTGTGTGAAGGTGCAATTGGCTGGTGTGTGAGGTTCATGTGGCTGGTGTAGTGCATGTGCTGTGTGTGAGGTGCATGTGTGTGTGTGAGGTGGCATGTGGCTGGTGTGTGAGGTGGCATGTGGCTGGTGTGTGAGGTGCATGTGTGTGTGAGTCTGTGGTGTGTGGAGGTGGCATGTGACATGTGGTGTGTGGAGGGGGCATGTGCGGTGTGTGACTGGTGTGTGAGGTTGTGAGGCATGTGACTGGTGTGTGAGGTGGCATGTGGCTGGTGTGTGAGGTGACATGTGGCTGGTGTGTGAAGTGACATGTGGCTGGTGTGTGAGGGTGGCATGTGTGAGGTGGCATGTGGCTGCTGTGTGAGGTGGCCAGTCACATGGCCTCTGCACTCAGGAGGCAGAAAGATGCATGCTGCTGCTCTGTCTTCTTGCTCCTCTTTATTCAACCTGGGACCCCAGCCCATGGCATGGGGCTGCCCATAGTTAGGTGAGTCCATCTCCATCAATACGTGTACAAACTCCTTCCCACACATGCCCATTGGAATGTCTTCATGTTTCAAATTGACAATGGTCACCATTACAGGGAGTAGGTTCTCTCCTTTAGGTGGTGTAATTTCATCGTGTCTTGTGGTCTGTCTGTTCATTCCTTTGCTCATTATTGTACAAGTCAACATTAAAGATGGAACACCATCAACGTGTCTCTTATTTAAGCATCTCCTGCTCAGATCCTTTTTATTAAAATCTGAGGCGTGGGAAAGGTTTATTTTTAATACCTGTTAAGATAAATGGCAAAATTGTTTCAAAACTGTCTTCTTGTCTTTGTAAAAGAGAAACAAACTTGTGATTACACAGCTGATATCCTAGACTCAAATCTTCTTCTCTAGGAGTGACTTTTTTTCCTATTTGGATTCCATGTGTCCTTGTTTCTTTTTTTGTTTGTTTGTTTTTTAAAAAATTTCCCCTTTAGCTGATAATAGATTTGTGTCTCTTGAAATGTTCTATGATTACAGCTTCCCCTCCCTCTACTCCTCCCAGTTTCTCCCCGTCTCCATGAACCCCTTTTTTGTTTCTCACTAGAAAAGGGGCAGGCTTCCAAGAGATAATATTAAAATATAACAAGATAAAATTAATAAGATAAACAAAAAACTCACATTGAAATTGGATGGAAGAAAAAGTGCCCAAGAAAAGGCACAAGAACTAGGAACTATTGGTTTGCATACTCAGGAATCCCATAAAAACCCTTAAACTGAAAGATTATATATATGCAGAAGACTTGGTGTGGACCCAAGCAGGCCTGTGCATGCTGCTCGATCTCTGAGTTCATAAGAATGTTGATCATGTTTACTTAGAGGGCCTTGCTTTCCTATTGACCTCCATCTACTCTGCCTCATACACTCTTTCTGCCTCCCCTACCTAGGGGTTCCCTGAGCTCTGAGGGGAGGGATGGAGAAATCCCATTTAGGACTGAACGTCTCAAGGTCTTTCATTCTCTGTGTAATGTCTGGCTGTGGGTCTCTATATTTGTTCCCTCTTTTTAGTTTTTGTTTGTTTTTAAGACCAATATTATTTGGGTTTAGCTGTCTAGTCTTTGTTTCTTGATCACCTTAAGCTGTGTTGTGTATGAGTTCTTCCATTAAGGACATCTAGGGTGCTTTCAATTTCTGGCTATTATTAATAGAGCATAAAATGAACATGGTTGAGCAAGTGTCTCTGTGGTAGGATGAAGTGACCTTTGGGTATATGCCCCAGAGTGAATCTTGAGGTAGATCAGTTCCCATCTTCCTGAGGAACTGACACGTGGATTTCCATAGTGACTGTAAAAGTTTCCACTCCCATCAACAATGTATGAATGTTCCCCTTATTTCATGTCCTCACCAGCATGAGCTGCCATTTATTGTGTTGATCTCAGCCATTCTGACATTCTGATAGGTGTAAATTGAAATCTTAAAGTAGTTTTGATTTGCATTTTTCCTGATAACTAAGGATGTTGAACATTTCTTTATGTGTTCCTTACCCGTAAGAGTTTCCTCTTTTGAGAATTCTATTTAGATATGTACTCCATTTTTTATTGGATTTTCTTGAATTTATTTTTTGCATGTTAGCTTTATTGCATGATTAGTTAGTAAAAAATCTTTTCCCATTCTTTAGGCTGTTACTATGACCAAATGATGATATCCTTAGCCTTGCAGAAGCTTTTCAGTTCTATGAGGTCCCAATTTATTAACTGTTGACCTTAGTGCCTGTGCTATTGGTATTCTGTTCAGGAAGTCATCTTCTGTGCAAATGTATTCAAGGCCATTCTCCATTTTCTCTTCTATCAGGTACAATGCACCTGGTTTTACATTGAGTTCTTTGGTCTATTTGAAGTTGAGTTTTGTGCAGGGTGATAAGTATAGATCTATTTGGGTTCTTTTATATATGGCAGTCCAGTTAACCACCATCATTTTTTGAAGAGGTTGTCTTTTTTTCCAGTTTGTATTTCTGGGCTCTTTATCAAAAATCAGGTGTTCTTAGGTGTGTTGATTTGATTATGGGTCTTGTGTTCAATTTCATTGATCAATATTTCTGTTTTTGTGCCATTACCATGTATTTATTACTGTAGCTTTGTAGTACAGCTTGAAATTGGGTATGGTGAGATCTCCAGTAGTTTTTGATTGTTTGGCATTGTTGTAGTTATCCTGTTTTGCTTTGTTTTTTGTTTGTTTGGTGTGTGTGTGTGTGTGTGTGTGTTTTCATAAGAAGCTGAAAATTGTCCTTTCAATTTCTGTGAAGAATTGTGTTGGAATTTTGATGGCGAATCCATTTGATCTGAAGATTGCTTTTGGTAGGATGGCCATTTTTACTATACTAATCCTACCAATCCATGAGCATGGTAGATATTTCCATCTTCTGATATATTCTTTAATTTCTTTTTTCAATAAATCCAAGTTTTTATCATACAAGTCTTTCACTTGCTTGGTTAGAGTTATTCTTAAGGTATTTTATATTATTTGGTGCTATTCTGCAAAGTAGTATTTCCTTGGTTTCTTTCATAGACTGATGTCATTTGTATATAGGAAGACTGCTGATTTTTGTTTTGTATCCAGCTACTTTGCTGAAAGTGTTTATCAGTTGAGTTTCCTGCTAGAATTTTTTGGTCACTTATGTACACTGTTATGTCTTTTGCAAATAAACATATGTATACTTCTTTCTTTCCAATTTATATCCCCTTGATATCCTTTGGTTGTCTTATTGCTCTAGCTAGAACTTCAAATACTATATTGGATAAGTATGGAGAGAGTGGATACCCTGTTTTGTTACTGATTTTAGTGAAATTGCTTTGAGTTCCTTTCCATTTAATTTGATGTTGGCTACAGTTTGCTTTAAATTGCTCTGATTATTTTTAGGTATGTCCTTTGTATCCCTAATCTCTCCAAGACTTTTCTCATGAAGGGGTGTTGGATTTTGTCAAAAGCCTTTTCTACATCTAATAAGATGATCATTGTCTCTCAGTTTGTTTAAATGGTGGATTACATTTATAGATTTATATATGTTAAACCATCCCTGTAACTTTGGGATGTAGCCTACTTGATCATAGTGGATACTCTTTTAGGTATATTCTTGGATTCAGTTTGCAAATATTTTAATAAATATTTTTTGCATCTATGTTTGTAATTGAAATTGGTCTGTAATTCTCTTTCTTTGTTGAGTATTTATGTGGTTTGGGTAATCAAGGTGAGTGTGCCTCATAAAATGAATTTGGTACTATTCTTATATTTCTATTTTGTGGAATAATTTGAAGAGTATTGACTTTCGCTCTTGTCTGAAAGTCTGATAGAATCCTGTGTTATCACTATCTGGCTCTGGGCTTTTTTGGTTGGGAGAATTTTAATGATTGCTTCTATTTCACCAGGCGTCATTGATCTGTTTAAATTACTTATCTGATCTTAATTTAACTTAAGTAAATGATATATAGAGAGGAAAAATTCTATTCCTTTTAGATTTTTTAGTTTGGAGGAGGACAGATTTTTAAAACATGTCCTTATGACTCCGATTTTTCTTTGGTGTTTGGTGTTAACTTCCCCTGTCTTTTCTACTTTTGTTAATTTGGATCTTCTCTCTTCATCCTTTTCTTAATTTAGATAATCTTTGTCAACCTTTGATAAGCTTTGTCAATCTTACTAATTTTCTCAAAGAATCAACTCTTTTGAGTTTTCCAACTCTTTGTTTCATTGGTGTGTGTGTGTGTCTGTGTGTGTGTGTGTGCATGTGTGTTTATTTTTGGTATTGTTTGTTTGTTTTTTGTTATTTTATTGATTTCAGCCCTGATTTTATTTCTTGTTGTTTACTCCTTTAGGATGTAATTTCTTCTTTGTTTCTCTAGAGCTCTCAGTGCTCATTAGTTGCTAGTATGAGATCTCGTTCATTTTTTTTAAATATAGGTACTTAGTGCTATGCCCTTACCACTTACAACAGCCTTTATTGTGTCCCATAAGTTTGAGTATATTGTGTGTTCATTTTTATTCCATTGTGGAAAGTCTTTAACTTCTTTCTTAGTTTCTGACTTGATCTATTTTTCATTCAGTAGAGAGTTGTTTAGATTCCATGAGTTTGTAAGCTTCTGTTGTTGATAACCAGCTTTAATTCATGGTGGTCAGATAGGAAGGAGAGTGTTATTTCTATTTTTCTGTATCTGTTGAGATTTGCTTTGTGTGTGAATATACGGTCAGTTTGAGAGGAAGTTCCATGAGGTGCTGAGAGGAAGGTATATTCTTTTGTGTTTGGGTGAAATGTTTTATAAATGTCTTTTAGGTCCATTTGATTTACAACTTCAGTTAGCACCAGTGTTTCTCTGTTTAGTTTTATTAGTGAGAGTAGGGTAGTGAAGTCTCTCACTGTTGGTGTGTGAAGATCAACATGTGATTTAAGTTAACTAAGTGGTTTTTTTTTTTTTTTACACACTTGGATGTCCTTATGTTTGGGGCATAAATGTTAAGAATTGAAATGTCCTCTTGGTGTATTTTCCTTTGATGAGCATGTAGTATCCTTCCCTATCTCTTTTGATTAGTTTTGGTTTGAAATCTATATTGTCAGGCATTAAAATGACTATACCAGCTGGTTTATTAGGTCCATTTACTTGGAGTAGGGTTTTCCAACTCTTTATCCTGACTGAGTTCATATCTATCCTTGATGGTGAAGTGTGTGTCTTGGATGCAGTAAAAGAATGAATCTTGTTTTCCCTTCCATTCTGTTAGTCTGTGTCTTTCTTATTGGGTAATTGAGACCATTGATACTAAGAGATATCAATGACCAATGATTGTTAATTCCTGTAATCTTTTTTTGTTTTTATTAGTGGTGGAAGTGGTGTATGTGTTAATTCCCTTCTTTTGAATTTGCTGTTATGGGATTACTTATTTCCTGTGGTTTAAAAAAATGTAGTTAACCTCGTTAGGTTAGACTTCACCTTCCTTCTAGCACCTTCTATAGATAGATATTGCTTATTTATTTATTTATTTATTTACTCATTTATATCATGGAATGACTTATTTTCTCCATCTATGGTGATTGAAAGTTTGCTGAGTATAGTAGTCTGGGCTGGCATCTGTGTTCATTTAGTATCTGCAACACATCTGTCTAGGCCCCTTCTGGCTTTTAGAGTCCATTAAGAAATCAGGTATAATTCTAATAGGCCTATATTTATATGTTACTTGGTCTTTTGCCTTGCAGCCTTTAATATTCTTTCTTTTATACATTTAGTGTTTTGATTATTACGTACCTAGGGGATCTTTCTTTTCTGGTTTAGTCTAATTGGTGTTTTGTATCTTTTTGATCTTTGATAAGTATCTCCTTTGTGTTAGGGAAATTTTCTTCTATGATTTCGTTGAAAATATTTTCTGTGCTTTTGACCTGTGTTTTTTCTCCTTCCTATATTTCTATTATTCTTAGATTTGGTCTTTTATGGTATCTCAGATTTCCAGAATGTCTTGTGCCAAAACTCTTTTTTAGATTTAACATTTTCTTTGACCAATGTATCTGGTTCTTCTATTGTGTCTTCAATGCCTGAGATTATCTCTTCTATCTCTTCTATTCTGTTGATAAAACTTGCCTGTGTGCTTCTTGTTTGAGTTCCTTATTTTTTATTTGTTTTGTTTTGAAGTTACAGATATCCCTCATTTTGGGATTTCTTTATCAATTCTATTTCCACTTTCAGATCTTGAATAAGATTTTCTCACTTTCTTCCATGGTCTGTGTTATTGTAGATTTCTTTAAGGGACTTACTAATTTTTATTTTAGGAGCCCTATAATAGTCATAAAGCCTGTTTCAAGGTCTCTTTCTTGTAATTCAGCTATGTTTGAATATTCTTTTGTCTTGTTAGGGTTGCTGGACTCTAGTGAAGAGATATTTTCTTTGCTATCATTGCTTGTTTTTTTTTACACCAGCATCTGTACATCTGGGATTTCGAAGACTATTACTGTATGTGCAATTTTGTGGTCTTCTCTTTGTTGGGTAAGTGTTCTGTTCCTTGATTTCTGTTCTGCTCTACTTCTCAGGAGAGTGTGATGGCTTTGTGTAGCTTCATAGGAAATTCTTCTGGAATCTTAATAGATGTGACTACTGGGGGATCCTTGATAAAGAAGACAGTCCTTGGTTGTCCAAACTGCTTTATTTTTATGGTGGTTGTGAACGCATACCATCCTACTCAGGGTGAGCCAGGGATTAAATATCTTTTGTAGGAAGAGATGCCTATGAAGGGAAGCTCATTGGCTGAATACTTGGAGCCTAGAAGATACTTCATTAGCATGAAGAGCTCCAGGTTTTTATGCTACATGACCAATTGTCATGGCCTTCTTAGTGGGGTGTCATGGTTACATGTTCCAGGACAGGTAGGCCAGAAGCTGGTTCCATTCCTGCTTTTCTTAATTATGAGATTTCCCAGGGGTTTTGAACCTGCTTCAACCTTACCAGCTCTTCTTCTGGTGGCGTGGTCCACTTGCCCCACAGGTGTGGTGTTTAAATAGATTTATAACAGATGGTGGTTTTTGTCACTGTTGTATCTGTCCTTAGTGTAGAATATTGAAGTTGAAAGTTGAAGAAGAGTAAAGACCAAGAAACAAAGAGTCAGAACCAAGCAGAGTTGTTTTGCATTAATTTTGTATTAATATGAAAGTCCACTTTTAGAGTTTATTTCTGGTTAAATCTTTATAGGTTATAAGAACTATAAAGAAAGAGTTTTCTATTTACTATGATTTTGATAGGGTGTCATTGTCCTAAGAATTATTTGTCTTTCAGCTTTCAGGACACCTGTCACTTAATTACAAAGAGAATGAGAATCATATCTCTACTTGATCTTGGCAGTGAGACTTGGGGAATATTGGAAACAGCATCCCCGAAGACCACCCTGGGTCACTGTTGAGATAACAAGCCTGTGTTTTTCATTTCAGGTGGCCTTGTGGCGGTCCTGAGAGCCAGACTCCTGTGAACTATTGTCCTGTGGTTGTGAAACACACAGATCGAGGGCATCAGGTTGATAAGACAGACAGTGACTCTCATGAAGAATAGAAATGTAACTCATACAGAGGAAGAGGAAGTAGAGAGGTGCTCCCAAGACAAAAATAGCATGGCCAGGAACTGTGGGACGCTCATAGATGGAATAGTACAAGAGTTCCTGTATTTGAGCTCTGGAAACAATTATATAGAGCATTTGTGGTTTTATCTTCATGTTTATTTTTGAGCACGCAGAGAACACATTGAATACAAAAGTTAAAAGCAACAGAATGAAAGGGAACAGCTTTCCCTTGCCCTCCTCCAGCCACCAGCTCCAGCGAGAAGCTGCTTCATGCTTCTCCTGTGTCAACCCCTCTAGAATGTGACACAATGAGCCTTCTCTCACTGGTTCTGGGAAAAGGAGGGGTGAGGTACTGAAACCAAGAGTAACCTTGAGTGTCTGCTCCCTCCTCTAAGGCCAGCTTGGCAATGGGAGGATACATCAGGTGCTGAAGTTAGAACAGTGGTCCAGAAGTTTGGATTGTGCCATGCACACAGATGCACACAGATGCACACAGATGACCTACAAGGGTAATAGCAGAGATGCACTGGTGATAGTTGCATGTGATGCTCATCCCTGGGTACCACAAGATTCCAGTGTAACCCTGTTTGTATACACATGGAGGGGAGGGGCAAGAAAGATGGCTTAGCAGTCAAGAGAACTTATTCTTGAATACATATGGTTACACTGACTTCTGTGAACACTGTATGCATGTGGTGCACAGACAGACAGACATGCAGTGCAACATACCAACACCCATAAAATAGAAATAAATAAATCTTTAGAAAAAATAGAAACAAGCCCATATGCAAACACAGGACAGATCAGGAGCCACCCTGTGCCCACAAACAGGAACAACCAAGAAGCCTCACAAAGCTGTAAGAGATGAAAAAAAAAAATCTTTTTTACCTGCAAACTTTGCCTCTATTTGGCTTTCTGGACCCTTTCTTTTTCTGCCTACTTCCTCCTATGTGTTGCTTCCCCCTGATAGTGCTTTAGGTCAATACAGCACATCCCTCATTACTGTATCATTTGTCCTCATGCTAAGAAAAGCATAGTCTTAATAGAGAAGACACTTTAAATTTGATTCTCTAATGATACAGTTTTGTGAGTCTTTAAGGCAAGTCAGTTAACCTTCTTGGACCTTAATCCCCACATCTGTAAAACCGATGACTACTCAAATATATTTCCCAGACTTGCTGAGTAAAGCAATTATAAAAATACTCAGCAATACAAAAATATAAGAAAAAGTTAGTTTATCAAGATGTTCTCCATACTTCATAAACCTGTGCACTGAGACAGGATGTGGTTCTTCCTTGTGTATTTTGGGTATTGCTGTATGGAGCTCCAAGGTTTGAGTTGCAGAACTGCCCCAGAGAGGATGCACTATGTAGAGGGTGGGCTGGATTCACAAGTGTGGCAAAGGTGTAGAAGAATCTTCTTTAGAGAGGGGGGAGTGGGGAGGGAAAGGGGAGAAGGGAGGAAAGGAACAAGAACAGAAGGAGGGAAGTGAACTAGGGTCTGAAAGACAGGGTGGTCTCTGGGTGGCTGAAGGTGGCACCAACTGCTAACCAGAGATTGGAATTTGGTTATGCTTCAAGGTGAGGGCAAGGTACCTGAGACTCTGTGATGCTCCAAGAACCCCATAAAATCAAATGACCTTTCTTGTAGTGACTACGCATTGTAGTGTAAGAAGGAAGATGTATTGCTGCTTATAGTCTGGGAAGCCAAAAGTCTAAAGTGGGCTAATACCAGCTGCTCAATTTCTGGTAAGAATTGTTTTGGTTGTGTTTGTCACATGTGACCGAAAAGCAAGGAAGCAGATGGATTCTCCAAAGAGAACTCAGGTGTATGGGTTGCCCCTTTATAACATGGACTCCATGAAAAAGACTCAACTCTGACTTGAATCCTTTCGGAGGGTGGGGCCCACAGTGACTTGATCATCTTTCATGACATGCTGTGAGCTCACCATCTTCAATGGCTTCAGTGGACTGGCCAACTCCCATATTCCAGTGAGCTGACCACTTTCTATGACCCAAGTGAATAATAGACCACCTTCTATGATATTGAATGACCCAATCACTTTCCCTTGGAGTCTCCTCTATTTTTAATATTTTTGTTTATCATATATAAATTAATAAATAACAAAGAGACCAGCTTTTCATTTATGTATCTAATGTATTTGGATCATGTTTGCCCCATTAACTCTTCTCATCTCCCTACCACTCTTGATGGTCCTCTCCTCTTCCCAACCAGTTCTCCACTGCTTTCGTGTATTTTGCTGTTAATTTTTGGTGACCCTGTGAGTTTCATCAGAGTTATTTATGAGAGCATGGGTGAGCAATTACTTGCAGGACTATGGCCACCTTACCAGTAATTACAGCACTTAGAAAAATGTCTCTCCTTTTCCCAGCAGTCATTACCTGACTCTAGACCTTCAGGGAGTGGTGAACCCTTCTGCCTTGGCTACTGATAAGTGTCTGTAAATTCTCAGTGTTGGACTGTAGCGTGCATAGGTATGGGTCCTGTGGGTACCTCACCTGCAGCCCCCAAGAGGCTAGGGCTGCTGCTCAGGGAGGCAGAGTCGTGGGAAGTTGACTGTGCTCATTCCACAACAGCTCTGGAAGGATGTCAGGCTGTGAGAAGCTATGGGACTCCGTTTAGAGGGTGGAGGGAACACAGTCTGAGGTCCCGTGGAGGCCGAAGCTCTTGAATTGGGGGTCCCAGGGGCCAGGAGTTGGCTGGGAACCAATTGGTTCTCAGGCCCATGGGCTCTCAGGTGCCACAGCCAAAGGGGAGATGGGGAGAAGCTCCTGCAGTGTCCTGTCCAGCTGAGATCAGACTCTTGGTCATGACAACTCACTTGGCGGTTCATGGCTAGCTTGGCTCACTTGCGTGAGTTGGTAGCCTCTGTAACTGGAAGCATAGAGAGGTCATCTGTGGGAGATTAGACAACAGCACGGTAGTTGGAGACCTTCTCCATGATTCCCCACTGCAGGCCCCAAAGACGAGAGATAGTCCATGGTCTTAGGCTATAATCTTAAGATATTTATTGTCATGGTGAAAAAATGGATAAAACTATACCCTGTATTCTCAGGGCAGGCCTGAGGTTAAATACCTTTTGCAAGGAGGAGGTTCTGGGAAAGAATGTTTAATTGGCTATGCCCTCTAGCCTTTAGGTACCTCATTAATATGGAGATCTGTCTTGAGGCTCTGTGGCCTGTAGTCATGCCCTCTACCTGTGGAGGGGCTAGTAGGAGCATTGTCCTACATGACGGATGGCCACAGACCTCCCTGGGGGGGCGGGCTGTTGGTATGTGAAAGGAGCCAGGGGCTCAGAAGCAAGGCCAAACTCCTACCATCCCTGAGGGTCTTCAGGGTTCAAAACCTGCTTGACCAGGTACCCAGCTGCCTCTCACAGCCCCACAACTCCTCCTTTTATTTTATTTTTTTTTAAAGAGAGTCATTACTGGAGTGACTGTGTCATTTGTAGTGAAAATTTTGGATGAGGTGGAAATATCAAAAGAAAACACTACACAGACTGTAGAGGTAGCACAATGAAGCCAGAGGGTGAGCTTAGGGGTGGGGGTTGGGAAGGCAAGGGATCATCGAATCAATTAATTATTTCACAGGTTATACAGTTTGAGGGTAATAACATCAGTTTTGGGGGTCCTTGTGAGCCCACTTGTCCATCTCTTACAGGATGTCAATGGGTCCAATCTTGTCTTAGTCTTACTGGAGTAAACAGCAGCTGTGAGTTCAAAGTGCCACACCCAGAAGAGCATATTCCACAGCCCTCCACACCGCTCTCCAGCCCTTACATTCTTTCTGCTCTCTCTTTAGCAATGTTCAGGAGCCCTGGGGAGGGGGTGGAGGGTGATGTGGACATCTCAATTATGGCTGAGCACTGCACAGTCACCTGTTCTCGGAATGCTACCAGTCATGAGCCTGTAATTATGGTTGTATTGGGCTCACCTCCTAAGACTCTGCCATCTTTGCAACCTCCACACTGGAGATCAAGGCCCCAGCATGTGAACTCTTGGCAGACAACATCCAAAGTCAACATAGCATGAAACCAAAGTAAACGAATGAGAGAAATCAAATCTGCATGCCCACACTTCAGATTTTATGCATACATTTTATTTCTTTTTATTTCAAAATTTCTACAGTTTGTGTATTTCTTTATATAATCATAAAAATGGGTTTAAAGGATTATTTTAGATGGAAACAGTCTAATAAACTCAGAGAGGCATAATAATTTAGTCAGGGGTCTTTTGAAATAAGCAAAAAAGATAGAATGAAGATTGTGAAAGTCAACACTAAATATATATACACATATATATATATATATATATATATGTGTGTATATATATATGAAATGGCTGTGGTATTGTGGCAAGCAAGTAGAAGAGATGGATTTATATAATGATGGTGAAAATGCTGTATAATATGAACACTACAAGGGGAATATACAAAAATACTAAATTGTTCTTTAAAAAATTGAAACCATAAGCCATTGTAAATGGTTCTCTAGCTTGGAAGCCTTTTAAAAACATGGTTTTATTATTATTTTAAAACCTTTGAAACATAATAAAAATGTATCGCTTTTTCAAAGGCTCTTTTTGTAAAAAACTTTTTACTGATTCTTTGTGAATTTCTCATCATATACCCCGAGCCCACAAATCTCCTTATCCTTTCATATCCACCCTAGGAGGCCTTTACACCACCATCCCAAATAAAATAAAAATCCAAAAGGAACAAAACTAAACAAAACTAAAATATCTCACCGTGGAAGCTGTGGTATGTCAGTGTGTCCCACAGTATACCCTTTTGTCCACATGTCTCTTTTTTTGTTTGTTTGTTTTTTGTTTTTCCGAGACAGGGTTTCTCTGTGTAGCCCTGGCTGTCCTGGAACTCATTCTGTCGACTAGTCTGGCCTCGAACTCAGAAATCCGCCAGCCTCTGCCTCCCAAGAGCAGGGATTAAAGGCGTGCGCCACCACTGCCCTGCTTGTCCCCATGTCTTGACTTGCAAATGTTCATTACATTGAGTCACTGGCCTGGCTCAAGGCCTCTGGCTTCTGCTACACCATCAATACTGGATCCTCACTGGGACTCCTCTGGGATATCCTGTTGTTGCCCTGTGTCATGGAGATCCTGCAACTTTGGATCTGCAGAATTGGCCCCTTCATGTGCTCCAGCAGTTCATAGATGTGGTCGATTTGGGATTGGGCCAACTCTAATGATGCAGCCATTAGATGTCAACATGGTCCCAGGCTGCAGCTGAGACCAGCAGCCTCCGCATGGCCTTTGATGGGCCATGGACATCGACACAGACCCCTGCTACTGCAGGACTAAGGAACCAGACATGGCCCTCAGTGGCAGCACAGGCTGAGACCCCACCATGATCCTTGGTGGCGTTACCAGCTACTCACATCAGGCTGTTTCTCACCACCCTGTATCTCCAGTTTCGCCTCTCTTCACAGTGCACAAACCCTTCTGTTTCTCCTTCTTTCGTTCTCTCCAGCACACACTTGTACTTCATAGTGGCTCCTGATACTATAGTGGTGGCTAGCAGGCCTTTTTGTTTATTTGACTTTGTTTGGGGTTTCTTTTTTGAGGCAGGATTTCTCTGTGTAACAGCCCTTGTTGTCCTGAATCTTGCTTTGTAGATCAGGACAACCTCAAACTCACAGAGATTCTCCTGTCTCTGCCTCCTGAGTGCTGGGGCTAAATGCCGGGACCACCATGATCAGCCAAGGATTCTTAAGAGGAGAATAAAACAGAACATAAATGCAAATTCTTCTCATGGAATGACTGTGAGCCAGAGCCATTAGGGATGGCTTTACCACATGGAAAGAACTGGAGGCAGGGGACAAGAGCCAAGGGGAGCTGACACTTGTATCTCTAAGGTACAGGTCTGCAAATCACTGGGCTTCATGGCCTGTTCCAGATATTTTGCTTTCTATAATTCCCAAGTGAACTCTGGTTTAAATACACTGGCCTCTGACTGGGGATGGAGGTAAGCTAAGTGGATAGAGTGCTTTCCTAAGATGCATGAAGCCCTAGGTTCAGTCTCCAGCACTACATAAACCAGGTGTGACCAGAATACAGGAAAACTAGAAAGAGGTGAGAGGACAAAGTTCATGGCCACCCGTGGTTGCATAAGGAGTTTAAGTCTATTTGCATGGCTTACAAACGATTTCAAAAACAAAAACCCACTGGCCTCACTTAGGTTTTCTAGAGGATGACATCACAGAACATTGCATGCATATGTGGAAATGTCATACGGAACCCCCTTCCTTTGTGTAATTAACATACACTTAAAGAAAAAGCAGACTAGAAGATCCCAGAAGCCATACTTGGGAGCCTCCTATTGCCCAAGGCCAGACTATGGAGCCAGGAGAAGGTGAGTCTCAGAGAAATGAAATCAGGGCTCAGTTATTTCTTCTTTGGTGGAAAAGAATGGGTTCCTAGTGATGTCCAGAGGGCTTTGTGTTTTAATGTTGCTTTGGCTGGAGGGCATTTCCCACCAGCTGTTAGGTAGCTGGGATGGTGAGAGTCAAGGCCAAGAGCTTCCTCTGAAGTTGCTAGCTTTGTGGTTGCTGTGTGGTGAGCACTCACTGGGTTTTGGTTTTGTCTCATTTCAAAAATGAAACCCAGGACATGAAGAGTTCTTACAGACACGGCTCCTTCTGCATGAGATGGAAGGGGCTGGGGGCAGGTTTGTCATAAGAGGATTGCCATACAGTGAGGGCCCCAGCTCAGATCCGCAGCATCTGTGTAAAAGTCAGGTGTGTCAGTGTGTACTGAGACTTGCTGAACACAGATAGGCATGCCAATGGTGCAGGAACCAGAGGGTCCCCAAAGCTGGCTGGTTAGTCAGTGTAGCCAGAATGGTGATTCTAGGTTTAGGGAGAAACCCTTGCTTAAGCAATAACCCCTCATCCATGCTCATGCAAGCAACCTGATTAAATGCATGAAAGAAGAAAGGAAAGAGGGAGGGAGGAGGGAAGGAAGGAAGGAAATAGGAGAGGGAGTTGTTTGAAAGGAGTTTGGTGGAATGGTAGTGGAATAACGGAGATAAGGAGAGTAAGGAAAGTAAATGTGATCAAAGTGTGTGTATGTGTGTGTCTAAAGTAAATATATTATTTATATATATAATTTACCTTTTTATATTTACTTTGATATATCAATCAATATGTGTGAGTGTGTGTTTATATATACAGAATAATAAAATGAAAGCAACAAAATTAGGTAAAAGGAAGACACCTGGTCTGTGTGTGCCACCACACACACACACACACACACACACACACACACACACACGTAAACAGTGCCTGAAGAATGACACCCATATCTAACATTGGTCTCACATGTACACACATGGCCACATATATATGAGAAAATAAAACAAACGATGGATGATGAAGACTTCCCAGCTCTGGGTTATTCTTAGCCATAATCTTTCCCAGCCTCAGCTCTAACCAAGCCCTGAATCACTGCTACCTCAAGAGCTGCTCTATCCAGCCCCTCCTCATCCCTCCCGTCCTCCATCTATGCCAGATCAAGGTCCATGACTTCATTTTGCTTGACTACTGCTATAGCCTCAGAATTGATTTCCCTGCATGCACTTTTAGAAATGCCATCCCAAAGTACCAAAGTGCTATTTTAAAACAGTTTTGATTACTTAACTCTCATATTTAAAACTTTTGATGGCCTTTTTCATTGATACCAGGATATAATATAACATTCTTTATCCTTTCATAGAAATTTTTTCCCCTTTCTTTCCCTTTTTTTTTTTGTTCTGAGACAGAATCATACGTAGCCCAGGCTGACCTTGAGCCTCAAACTCACCATTTACCTGAGGATGGCCTTGAACTGCCTCTACTTCCTAAGGGCTGAGATTCTAAGCAGGCACCACATGCCAACAGACAGACTAGCCCAAGTTTCTTAGTCTGAAGTGTAAGACTGCTTCCACGTCAGCCCATCTGTCTTCCTAACATGGCTGGGTACTACAGCCCTCTCCTCACTACAGCCTTGCTCGCAGGGTTTCTGCATGGCCCCTTTCTCTCTTCTCTCTTCTCTCTTCTCTTCCTATTTTATTTGTTACAACAATAGAAGCAACAACAAGAAGACTTGGTCTGAGGATGCAGTGTCTGGTGAGTGTGTTTAAGGTCCAGGGTTCAGCACAGGAAATACAAAGAAAAGAGTTCAAAGTCCAGTGACGACTCTAATTACTTTGATGGTATCTGTTGATACTTTGTTTTCTCTTTATGTACGTAGATGAGAATTCTGGGTTATAAACATTTTATTACTCCTTTTGATGACAAAGTAGAGGTTCCGAGAAATCATTATACATATACCTTCCTTCCTTCCTTCCTCCTTCTGCTTCTCTTCTTCATTTCCCCATCCTTTGTTTCCCTGTTTCTCCAGTTGCCTCCCTTCTCCTTCTTTTGAGACTGCCTTTCACAACTTTGCTTAGACTAGCCTTGAACTCATGATCCTTTTGCCTTAGCGTCCAGTGCTGGGATCACATGGTATGCCACCACTACACCCAGCTCTTTCCCAGGCTCCTTCACAGACCTCATCCATAGTTTTAATGACACTTCAAAGGTACAGCATCACGCCTGTGAGTGGGACGTCACTCTTTTCTCTTCTCTTTGACTTTGGCTATGGCTTTTCTTTCAGGTTCTATTTACCTGGCATGGTGGAAACAAATGCTCTCAGCTGATCACCCACTCTCCCTGGGTGGCACATGACCCCCAAGTGTCACCTAGCTATGTGCACATCTGCCTTGATGTTTTTCTTTATTGATGGTCTCCAAATGTCATTACTTAACCTTTACGATTGGAGTTTTTAATGCTTGTCTGATAATAAGTTACTTAGATTTCATGAGGGCACAGGCTGTGTTCCTTTGGATATTGGAACCATTGTGGCTAAAAATAATGGATTGGCTTCTTAGGAGGAAGGGAGATGCACTCTACGTTAAAGGTGAATTTAGGATTCTTGGCAGCTGTCTTAGGGCATTACTGCTGTGAAGAGACATCATGATCATATAGTTTCAGAGGTTCAGTCCATTATCATCATGATGGGGAAACATGGTGGCAAGCAGGCAGATATGGCATGGCACTGAGCTGGAGAAGGAGCTGAGAGGTCTATGCCTTTGTCTTCAGGCAGCAGGAACGAGCTGGCTTTGGGCTTCTGAGATCTCAAAGCCACCCTAGTCATGTGCCTGTCTTTAAAAAAGCCACACTTACTTCAAGGCCACAACTTCTAATAGTGCCACATCTCATGGGCCCATGGGGGCCATTTTCTTTCAAACCACCACAGCGGACAGACACTCATGTAGTCCAGGCTAGCCTTAAGCCTCACAGTGTATATGAGGATGACTTAGAATTCATGATCCTCCTGCCTCAACTCTCCTTGTGCTGGGGTTTTGTGTTTGTTTGGTACAGAGAATTCAACCCAGCACCTCATGCATGCTATGGAAACACTCTATCATAAAGCACCAACAGCTTTCTTTTTCATTGCTGTTAGAAATATGCCCTGAGAAATATGGACACAAACTAGACACCTCTGTGTATACGCATGGGTGCAGGTACACATGCCTGCTCATGCCCTCATCGAGGCCAGAAGTCAACGTTGAGTGTCTTATGTTTGACTCTTTTGCTCTATACCTTAGACAGGGCTTTTTACCCAACCTGAAATTGACTAGTCTAGCTGCTCAGCAAGGCCCCTGAAATCTGTGTCTCTCCATTCCCCAGTGCTGGAGACACAGATGTGTGCCACTATCCAGGTTTTTGCATAAGATTTGGGAAGCCTTATGCTTTCACGGAGAGCACTTTACACATGGAGCCATGTCTCCCGCTCACTTGGATACATTTATTGGTGTTTCTGTCTCTGTTTACATGGTAAAAGGGCTTTTATAGTTATGGACTCCCTAAAAGTCTGATGCATCAATATATACTTTACGTTTTCATGAAGTTCATTATTAAATAGATAACTCAGAGAGAGTGTCATAAATAGCTTAGAAAAAAATAATTAAAAAGCTTTAGTTGGCTGGTCCTATGGTATTCTGTACACTACACTCTGAATTTAGTGAGAGTTTCAATTGACACAACCCTTTACTTTGTTCGAATGTAACACTGCATAATGCAAAGAGCTATTGTTGCTAGAATTTCTACTCAGTGTGACCTCAGATGATGAACTTGTTAAAAAAAAGAAGCAGGCAGGAACATAGATTAGTTGGCAGTGCTTTCCTGGAATGCCCAAAGTCTTTGGTTTGATCCCCAGGACCACAGAAAACCAAGTGTGGCAGTGTACACTTGTAATTTCAGTGCTTGGGAGGTAGAGGCAAGCAGATTGGATCTAGGTCATCCTCACTTACTTAAGTTTGAGATCAGCCCGGGATGCCTGACACTCCGCCTCAAGAGTATGAGAAAGAGGACTTGAGCCTCGGCACACACAAGGTTTCCCCTCGAACTGCCTATGGTGATGGACGGTGGGTTATGTGTAGGAAGGATGTATCCGCCCCCAGGAGGCAGCCCTGATGTCAAGCACAGGCTTGAAGGATCCGGAAGATTGGAGCAGCTACTTGAACTTGGAGTTGTTTACTTTTCCTAGGCTGATGTTTAGTATTGATAACCACATCTACCCGCTAAGAGGGCTGTGAGTTCTTTTGCTGTGATGTAGTCAGTGGTCCGTGTCTGGTACCAAGGGAGCTTAGTGTCCTTGTTGCCTGCATTTATGAGCAGGAACAGGTGATTATGGAGGACAGATGAGGTTACAGGAACAAAACCATTCTCAGCACCACTCAGCACTCACTTACCCCGGGCTGACTGTCCTTCTCGGAGTCTTTAAAAGCTGACCTACTCGATTTCATGATGCCCCATTCTGGGGCCCCACAGTGTATTGTGTGACATGTTTACTGGACTGAGTGATTCCACTTCAAATCAACCTCAGGATTTCATCACACCCTCTGCGCTACCGAAGATCCTCTGGGGAATTACAAAAGTAGGGTTAAGATTTCCTTTAAAATATTAACAAAAAAAAGTACATAAAGTATCTCTTCTTGAGTCCGGCAGAATCTAGATAACATCTATCTGAAAGTGGGCTTTATAAAGAGGCTGTAAATAGAGAGCTGTTCAGCCCCTCCCCCTCCTCTTGATTTTAGTCCTCCACCCTTCCCAGTCCTCCCCAAATAAACACTGGAAATAAAAAGCTGCAACTGGAGCCTGAAACAATTGTCCTGCGTAGATAGGAACTTCTGGGAGAAAGAACAGGACCTGAGTCAGCAAAAAAGTGCCGTGGGGAATCGGGTGTAGTTCTAGGGGGAGGGTGGGCTGGGCTGAGGAGAAAGGCGGCCAGCCTCCATGTGGTTTATGGAGTTGCTGGACTTTGGTGAGGAGAAAGGATGCCGGTGTTTTCAACTCAGTTCATCCTCTGAAGCCCACAGGGAGTCAGCTTCACAGAACTCATCTTCAGCCCATCTTTGTATGACGTGTCTAGCGTAACCACCAGATCTTGCATAGACGTCGACAACCCTTACCTGACACATCCTCACCACCTTGACTCAGGGTGTCTTGGACAAATGCCATTCTCACCCTTGGGCTGTGATAATTATCTAGGAGAGTCTGAGGGAATTCTCTTACCTGTTTCGACTCTGTTTGCGTTCTTTTGTTAAACAAATATTTGCGAAGCTCTTACCAGAAGCCATATAGTGTGATGAACCCTGATGGTAAAGAGAACAAAAGAGACACAGTCTGAGTTTGTTATGCTCAGGCTGCAGGGAAGGGAGATTAAGAGCAAACAATAAACTACGTCACTACAAATGACCACTGGAGAGGGAGCACAATAGTCAGGTCCTGATGCTGGCAAGACTTGGGCATGAGATGAGGGTTGCCCAGAAGGAAGAGCAGGGAGATCTCACAACAGGGTTGGACTGTGGGGCCTTGTAGGCATGGCATTGTCAGATTATAGACGGCAACTGGAGAGAATGAAAGGCCGGTGGAACAATGAAAGTGGAGGTTGGAAGACTCAGAGATGGCTAATGACTACTTCCTGTTCCTATCGGTTCGCAAATTGTATTATTTTGCGTTGTTGTTGCTTTTGTTTTTGGTGGTGGTGGAGGTGGGGTGTGTGTGCGAGCGTGTGCGCGGACATGCTCGCACATGTTCAAGTGTGTGTGTGTTTAGACTAGAGATCAATCTGAATACCATTCCTTAGGTGCTATCTGTCTTGTTTCTTAAGACAGTTTCTCAATGGCCGGTAATTCACCAGTGAGGTGAGCACATGGCTGGCTACACGCTCTGGGGATCTGCTGTCTCTGCCTCCCAGTACGAGATTGCAAGAGCATCCCATCGTGCATAGCTGTTTTATGTAGGGTTAACGTCAGCGCTTTACCCACAGAGCTCTCTCCCCAGCTCCTACTTGCTATTATTCTGACCATCCCTTCCAAGTACTAATGGCCAAGCCTTAAAAGCCGTCCTCCAATAAGAACAACCTTTCTCAGAAGCTGTCCTCCAATAAGAACAACCTTTCTCAGAAGCTGTCCTCCAATAAGAACAACCCTTTCTCAGAAGCCGTCCTCCAATAAGAACAACCCTTTCTCAGTTGCCTAAAATGGTGCATCATTGTGGGACACTCCCATAGTGACATTTCTTGGCATCCTCATTTAAGTCTCACGGCAGGGTACATCTCTTGTTCCTGACACCTAACAATCATCATTTCAGCTTGTTATCTCCCTGCGTGTCCGGCCTGTCAGCTGACGGAAACTCTTTGCCTTACTGTGCAAAGCTATCATGTTTTTCCAGGGAATTGTCTTCCCTCAAGCTCTTCTAGAGAACATTTCCAGCTCCTGCGTCCCTCCCAGAAATAAAGCTGCACTCCACATATTAGGGCCTTGTGGGCATCCTAAACCCTTTAGGCCTAAATATTTTAGGATCCAATGAGACTCAGCAAATCCCACATGGCCAGGAACCAGAACCACAAGGTCTGCCTTGAAGCAGTTTAACTCATGGCGTCTGAGCAAAGGACTAGTTTGAGATGCAATTTCTTAAAGAAGTCTACATGATTACTTCCTCATGCCTTCCTATAGTTTGGCAGTAAATCCTAGCTCAGGTATGATCTTTGTGTTTTTTAGCTTGCTATGAGGGAGGGAAAATGGAAAGCTGTGCCTTCAGATTTCCTGTGGATCTGAAGGTGGATCTGTGGATCCTGGGTGTCCAAGTCAATCTCTCTGAGTGGCTAAAAGATGGCTGAAGGCTTCAGAACCAGCTGTTTTGGTGCTCATTTGCTCAGAGAGCTGTAAATACCACACTTTCTTTTCTTTCTTTCTTTCTTTCTTTTTTTTTTAATTATTGGAAATTTTATTTACATTTCAGATGTTCTCTCCTTACCCCATTCCCCCTCCCTCCCAGGAACTCATTATCCCTTCCCCCCTCCTCCTGCCTCCACGTTGGTGTACCCCCACCCACCCTCCCCCGTACCTCACCTCCCCACCCTCGAATATCACCCCCCCCCCACGACGTCCAGCCTTCATGGGACCAAGGATCTCTTCTCCCACTTATAATACCACACTTTCTAACTGTCTCACCAAAAAGGGATCATGAGTGGGCAAAGTTGGCAGGGTGACTGCACAGTGTACCAAATTTAAGACAAATACTTTATTATATTTATTACTATTACTATTATTTGAGACAGGACTGATGTAGCTCAGGCTGGTTTCCAACTCACTATGTGGTCAGCCATGACTTTGAACCTGTGACTTTCCTCCCTCACTCACTGAATGCTGGGATTCCAGGTAGGCACCATCATTCCTGGTTTATACGGTGCTGGGAATTCTGGGAGGTGACCGCAGAACATCGCGCATGCGTGCACGCGCTGCGCGAGTACTCTACAATTGGAGCTGTAGCCTCCTTTCAGTGCAGTGCTTTCCCTTTTTTTCCTGGTGGCAGTGTGAGGAGGGAGTGCAGAAGGGAGCCTACAGGGCTTACCAAGGACCTGCCCTTTAAAGCTTGTTGAAACCTATGCCCACCATGGGAAAATCAGCTGAAGAGCTTTCTCCATCGGGAATTTCCTGTGGTCGAAGCAATTTAAATGGCAGCGTTCAATGACTAGGTCAGAAATGAGACGTTAAGTATCTCCTGAGAGCAGCTCTAGGTTCTCAGGGGATGGGTGTGGGGGCAGCAAGAACAGACCCTTACTAATTATCCTGCTACTTAGTGTCCAAACAAAAGACGACGCTCTACCTTTCCCTGTAGAAAACCTCCAGTTGTGGATCGGTTAAAAGATTTTGGTTCTCTTCATACTTATCTGTTAGTTTTTCTTTTTTCTTTTTTTCTTCTTCCAGAATGTTGAACCTTCCTCTTACAATCATTTTCCTTGAACCTGTAAGAACCTTGCTAACTATGTGATACAGGGAAATCCAAACATTTGTGTAGTGTCTGGCTGCCTGAGAGATAAAGCTGTTCTTCCAATTAAGGTCCTGGAAAACATCAATAGCCTCCTTGTGTTTCAGGAGGTTTAAGTATTCAAGTGAGAGAGGATGGGGTTGGGGGGAGGGAGTGAAAGGTTGAGGAAAGGGGATTATTAAAGAGGGGAGGGGAAACCAGGAAAAGAATAAGAAAAGAGGGGGAAGAGAGGGGAGAGAAGGAAAAGGGGGAAGAAAGAACAGGAGGAGACGAAGAAGAAAGAGGAAGGAAAGAAACGTGGAGGGAAGGGAAGGAAGAAGAAAGGGAAAGCCTAGGTCACAGGGAATCTCAATTTCCTGCAATTAAAAAAATGAGTGTACTTGGACACATAAATGTTGTTTGTTCTGTTTTAGACAATGTCTGGGTGGCCTACGCTGATCTTAAACTCCCTTTATATAGCCAAGGCTGGCCTTGAACTCCTGATCCTCTTGTCTATGAAAGACTGGAATTCTAAGCACAAGGCACTATGCCCTGCTGCAGTGCAGTATTTAGAAGCAAAGACTGGTCCAGAAAAATGTATAGATTATATTTATTTTTCAGCAGCAGCAGACTAAAACTTCCTTAAAGTCTTTTTAGGCCTGGCTTTTTAAAATAGAAAGCACTGCTTTATCTAATGAAGCCACCTCCTGATTTTACTAGTTTGAGTCTTATATAGGGTGCCTGTGTTAAGCTTTCTAAGTAATTAATAGAAAGAAACTTTAATCTACTTTGTCTGTGCTCATATGTTGAAGCACACCTGTGTTGAACAGGTGCATGTGCGCATGTATGTGTGTGCATGTGCACATGTAGTGGGGCATTGCGCATGATGGGCATGCACATGTAGGTGCATGCACATGTGGCATATGCTGCTGCGCTATGGAACCCAGGTTGCTCCTTACCCCTTACTATGCCTCTTCAGTTCAGGGGTCAGTTCCTGCCTTGACTTCCCTCAGCGACAAAGTTCCATCTGAGAGCTTTAAACTGAAATGAACTTGTTTCCCCAAGTAGCTTTTGGTCGTGGTGTTTATCACAGTAATGGAAACCCCAACTAGGACAACTGTTATTTCCAAACCTAAGATGATGTGAGTCTTAGCAGCTAACTCAGACCTTTGCGCCACTTTTTCAGCAATGTCCCCGGGGAATCTCTGATTTAAAGGCATGCCCTAGTTTCTGTCTACCCCCAACATTGTTTTTAATGCACCACAGACAGTCAACAGACTTTACAATATATGCAGCTGTTCTGCCAATATGTTTTGAATTTGATACCATCATTCTGGTGCTATCAGCATTTTACCTAAATATTTCATAAATAATTTTGATGGTTGATGGATCTGTAATCAACTAAAAGACATGCCTTTGTATGGGTCCATAACAACATTTATAAAAATGATTAACAGGGGCAAGACACTCTGACAGGCTGGGCAGTACCTTCCGGTGGTAGCCTAAATATGAAAAGGTCTGAGGAGGAAATAATGCTACTTTTGTCTGTCCACCTTCACTCCCTGTTGGGAAGTGCATATACTCCATTGCTGCTGCGGTTGCTGCTACCACTATCCTTCCCAGTCAATGGAGTGCAGCATGTTGACTTTCCAATATAAACTGAAGACTAGACATTCTCCATTCTCCAGGATTTTTTTTTAAAAGCCTCAGCACCAGACTGGAAAAACTGAGACATCCAACCTCATGGGCTGAGACCTACCAGGCAAGTTCTCCAGTATGCATCCACCTTGGTCTGCTTAGCCTGTATTATCCAAGCCAGTCTAATTGATATCCTTTTGTAATATACATTCATTCTACTTATTCTGTTTCTCTAGACTGTGAATCCTAATACAGATGTGCAATACCTCAATTAGTAAAAATAAGAAGTAAAACAAAATACCCACAATGACTTGCAGGATTTAAGATGCATCTCAGTTGTCAGAGTTCTTACCTAGCATGCACAAAGCCACAATTTGACCCAGCATTGCATCAACTGGATGTGTTGGCAGACACTTGTAATTCCAGACCTTAGGAGGTGGAGGCAGAAGGATTAGAAGTGAAAGGTCATCTTTGGATACACAGTGAGTTTGAGGTCAGCTGAGAATACATGGAACCCTGTTACAAAAAAAACCAGGACAACAAGAAACAACGAATGGCAGAAAGTCAGTCAAGTCTGAGCTGTTAAGATCTAATTTCCGCTCAGCATGAGTGCAATCTTTCCGATGTGTTAGCTTTCAAGCAGTTTCAGAGGAAAACCGGATGTGAAGCGGGAAGACTAGCGATGGCCGCCATCACTCAGCAAGCTTGTATTGGAAGAGCCTGAACTTAGTGCCCTGTGAGCGCTTTTGTTTGCAATGATCCAAGGTTCTGAGACCTAAACACTCTGCAAGCCTCAGTAACAGCCCCAAGAGGCTTTTTTTTTTTACCCCCACAGGGCAACAGGACAATTGAAAGTGGGCAGTTCCTAAGAAAACTCAGGCTGAGTGAAGGGAGGGAAAGAAGAAGAAGAAGGGGGAAGGAGAGAGAGAAAGAAGGAGGGGCAGATGAGAGAGATGAGCAAGGACAGAAATGTATTTAGTAAAGGTCCAAAGTGTTTTGACTTTGAACACTGAACACTTTCTCTCTCTCTCTCTCTCTCTCTCTCTCTCTCTCTCTCTCTCTCTCTCTCTCTCTCTGTCTCTGTCTCTTTCTTCTGTGTGTGTTCTCATGAGAGTATAAGAAAGACAGAGATGGAGAAAGAAATGTTTTAAACTTTAATCATTTCATTTATATCAAACAGTGATCTTTTTAAAAATTTAGATGTGTGTGTGTTGTGTGTGTTGGTTGAATATGCTTGGCCCAGGGAATGGCACTATTAGAAGGTGTGTGGCCCTGTTGGAGTAGTGTGGCCCTGTTGGAGTAGGTGTGACCTTGTTGTGGTAGGTGTGTCACTGTGGGTGTAGGCTTTAAGACCCTTATCCTAGCTGACCTGGAAGTGAGTCTTTCACTAGCAGCCTTCAGATGATGATGTAGAACTCTCAGCTTCTCCTGCACCACGCCTGCCTGGATGCTGCCATGTTCTCGACCTTGATGATAATGGATTGAACCTCTGAGCCAGCCCCAACTAAATGTTGTCCTTGTAAGAGTTGCCTTGGTCATGGTGTCCGATCACAGCGGTAAAACCCTAACTGAGACAGTGTGTGGAGGGGGAGCTGATGGTGGGGGAGGCATGTTTCTGTGTGCATGCCATGCTGGAGTGTGGAGGTCTGAAGACAACTTGCAGGAGTCAGTTCTCTTTCTACCCTGAGGATCCTGGAGATGGAACTCCTGTCACCTGGGCAATGGCCTTTCCCTGCTGAACCATCTCTATGGCCTGACACCCACTCATCTTCAAATGAGTTCTGTAGAAGATTCTCCCGTTTCCCAGGAGACTACTTACTAGCCCCTACTCCTGCCTTCTCCTCTCTGCTTACCTAGCTACCTTCCCACACTGACCCACCAAGATTTATTCTTAGGTTGCTCTTAGAAGCCTTTCTTGCCCACTCTGGCCCAGAGCAGTTTGTCTCCTGCTTTTCCACTTAGTATTGAACTAGTCATTTGGCCGTAATTAGGGACAGTCTGGTGGTGCCACTTATCTGGTCGAATGTATATGTCTTATCTGTCCAATTAGATTCAGAGTAAGGACTGTTATCTTTTGTTTTGCATTTTGCTGTTTCTTAAAATTGTATCTGACACAAAGAGCTTAGCACAAAGCTTTACACATGGTAGTCGCTGGTCAAAAGATGTCTGTTGACTGACAGTTAATTAAACAGCCAAGAATATATTTTGTTTGGCTGCTTTTAGGGGATTTCCGTCTTTTTCCTTGTGCATTAATTGTACATGGTACTGTGTTCATTGGATACTCTCATGGAAGTGCATGTCGTACACTGAGAATATACTCAACATTGTCCTCTTTCTTCCTTCCCCGTTAGTCCCTCTCTGTTCCCACTAGAAGATTTCATGCTTCTGCTTTGTACTTTTTATTTCTTCCTTTTAATTTCTTTATATATATATATATTTGTAATGAGATCTCTCTGTGTAGCCTTAGCTGGCCTGGAACTCACCATGTAGACCAGGCTGGCCTCAAACTCAGTGATCTGCCTCTTCTACCTCTCAGATGTTGGTATTCAGGCTGTGTAGCACCACATCAGGAGTATGTTTCTGTATAAAATCTATGGCTTCATATGAAAGAAAATGGTCTTGTCTTTCTGAAGCTCAATTCACTTCACATGATTATAACTTGTTTAATGCACCTCTGTGCATTAAACAATGATGATTCATTACTAATTAAGATATCCATACATGTATATATGTACTTTACATTTGTTTGTCTATCTCGTTGGACACCTGGGCTAGAGAACATGTCTTTTTAAGACCATCTTGTTAGTTAAAGAATTACAGTTTGCCCTGAAAGCACAGAGTGAACTTCTCAACAGAACTTTTTCAGATTCACCTCTGCTGACTTTGGCTGGAAGGGAGGCCTACCTCTGCTCCTGCAGGAAACCGCTTTGTGTGGAGCTGCATGGAAGGCCAGAGTGCCTGTCTGCAGGGGTGGTATACACTACACTCTCACATGCCTCTCTGTCTATCAAGATGTCCTGCTTCCATTTCTCTTCAGAGGCAGCATTTTTTCATGGTGGTCGGAGACCTATTTCAGACTAATTTCCCTTTCTTCCTTTTGTCCAGGGCACACTGTTCAGTTTAGAGCTTAGGTTTTGTTGTTGTTGTTTGTTGTTTTGTTTTGTTTTCTAGATGGTCTGAAACTTAGCCTGTGACCATGAGTGGAAAGCAGGCACTTAATATTTGCAGAGTGCTTTCCAGTCTCTCACCAGTTGCCTGTAACAGTATTGCTTCCGTGCACGGCTTATCTTCTGAGTTTCCAGATGGAGGAAGGGTCACGTGGTCAAGTAGTCTGCTGGAGATGTAATAGTGTCTACTAATAGTGTCCCAATACGAATCCCCCCGCCCCGCTCCCACGTGCAAAGTGCTCTCCTTCTTTCCTTTCTGATTTCAGAAGAAGGCAGAGCCCCAGCACTGTGCCCAAGCTGCTCTTTTGCAGGACAGTGAAAATATTTGGTTTGTGGTTTTCATGTGTCAGAAGCTCAAGACCCTTTCAGAGAACAGAACTGATGGCAGACGTTTACAGTGACTCAGAGTATAGAGGAGACTCCTGAGGCACAGAGCGGTCTATCCAGCCGCAGTTCAGCTTTCTCACCACGATAGCCAAGGAAGTGGGACTTCACTTAAGAGCTAAGAACGGGGCCAGTCAGATGGTTCAACAAGCAAAGACACTTGCTGCCAAGCCTAAGGCCCTGTGCAGTCAATTCACAGGACCCAAATGATACAAGGGACAACTCCTACAAATTGTTCTCTGATTGCCACAAGTGTCCCCCACCCCCAGCAAACAAACACATAAAAATAAAAGCAATTAAAAAAAATAGACACTATCCGGGCAGTGGTGGTACAGCCTTTAATCCCAGAACTCAGGAGGCAGAGGCAGGTGGATCTCTGAGTTTGAGACCAGAGCTACATAGCAAAACCCTGTCTCAAAAAGCAAAAACAACAAACAAACAAACAACAGAAAAAACCAAAACCAAGAAGTAGAAAGTAGCAGTGTGTGGTGAATCAAATGGCTCAGTGGGTGAATCCATTGGTGTGCAATTTTGATGATCAGAGTTCAATTCCCAGAACCTACATGAAAGGGCAGAAGAGAAATGACTCCATAGAGCTGACCTCAAACCCCCAACACATGTGCTGTGGAACATACATGCCTGTACACGCATGCACATACACATGTTATAAAGATTTTTAAAAATTTTAAAGGCTCCAAAGCTATCCCTCATTGAGCAGTTTAGGCAATATGATTTCCACCTTACTTGTGAGAATTTTATGTATGGAGAAAAGGAGAGATAGAGCCAGCCTGACAGGGTGAGGTGAGTTTACTGGTAAGTGTCCCTTCCCATTCTATCTCAGCTTCTAGATCCCAACTTCCAGAGCTGGACTTAGTGAATAATTCAGAGCCTCCAAGTTTACTCTTCTAAATGCCATCAGATAGATCTTCTTTGGCCACAGCAGAAGCAAGCCATCTGTCCTCTGAGCAAGCCTCTTGTACTACTTGATTGGTTTTCTTAGTGGTAGGTGGGTTGTACCTGGAGGAATCAACTATGCATACAATTTATTTTCGCCCCAAGGTCTGCTACTTCTGCTCATGTGTGTCTGGTTTCCAGTTGTTTCGTCCAGCCCTGCATGTGGAGCAGGAGGACAGAATTCCAACCGAAGCATCAAGGAAGAGATGGTTGAAGTCTCTTGCTGACATCTAAGCTCTGGTGTGCATCGCTTTCAGATCACTCAGTGGGGATCACCCTGGCCAGGCTTTAAGGCAATCTTGTCTTTCCTGGGACTCTGGAAGCTAGTTGGATAGCTACTCTTCTACTCTATGTATTGAGACATAGTTTTATTCTAGGGGGGAAGGGTAGAGAGTTTGCAAAGCCTGTGTGCGACTCTGGACTAGATTCCCCAGCACTGCAAAACCAAAATGAAGCAACCACCAGGACAAACGGAAGGAAAAGCTGTAGGACTTGCCACACAGGATTTAACAATTTAGAACTGATTCTTACCTGAAGTGGTCAGTCTCAGATTTTGAGGTATAATCTTTTGCCTTCATGAGGTAAATAAGGTCACGTGATCCGCAGAACTGCTGAGGAAGGAAAGATGAGGAGGAGGCCTTAATCCTTGCTGTATTCATCTCTGTGTGCATGCAGCCAAGTCTTTAGAAGTACGGTCTTTGGTCATTGTTAATACATCTGTTAATGTTGAACTAATTTTCTAATCTTAATATTGATTTGTTTTAATTAAGCATTTTTCTTTTACTATATGATTTAGGCCCATTAAGTCAGAAAGGCCTTTTCTACCTCAGGAGATATAAAACCAATTAAAAAAAAAAAAGTTTGGATGATGCCCCAAAGCCAGGAGAAAAGAGCCACAGAACCACAGACTAGAACCAACAGAATGGAACTGTTAAGACAGAACTCCAGAATAGAACTTCAGAACACAGCCACAGAATGATGCCACAGAACAGAACCACAAAACAGCATCCCATCGTATAACCACAGTGTGGAATACAAGTCAGCCTTGGCTACGTAGTGAAATCGAGGTCACCATGGGCTTTGTAAGACACCGTCTCAACAAACAAACAAAATAAACAGACAGACAAAAAGGCTAAACAAACCCAAGCAAACTAACAAAGATGTTTTCCTTTTTCAAGGAAGCTGTGCCTTTGAACTACGAGGGAGGAGTGAGCACCCATGGAAAGGTGCTAAGTTCCTGTACACCAACACCTGGCACGTTTGCTTTCTTACTTCAGTTTGTAAAACTGCCCTACCTCACAGGGGCCTAGGGTTGTTAGTATTAATTAGTTGGCTTTCGGCACAAATAGAAAAATAATGGGGGGCATCTATCAGATGCACCTATGTGAGAAGCTCAAAAACCCTGTGAGGAGCTGGGAGTGGTGTGGCACGCCTTTGATGTTAGCACATAAAGGCAAGCTAGTTGCTGTGAGTTACAGTGAGATGGGCGGAGTCAAGGGACAGGAGGGGCGGGGACAAACACCCTGTGCTAGAATGGGGTAGGTGGAGCTCACCAAGGAATTCCAGCACTGGAGAGATGGATGCTAGCTTTGGCAACATAGTGAGTGTTGTGGATAGCTCCAGCTTTGTATTTTGATCCTAGTTCCACCCCCCTGAGAGGGGCTCCAGAGGAGGATTGAATCAATGTTGTGGATAGCCTCAGTCTTGTATTTTGATCCTAGTTCCCAGTGGATAGCCCCAGGCTTGTATTTTGATCTTAGTTCCACCCTTCTGGGAGGGGCTGCAGAGGATGATTGAATCTGTACACAGAGACATCTTGTAAACCTTCTGTCCAATTAAAACCTGTAAAATAAAGACTAGAGCCAGAGATTGGGCAGTAGAAGGGGAGGCAGAGAAAAAGGCTTAGGGAAGAGAGAGTGAGAGGAATTCGATATAAAAGGCAGAGCAGGGGCAGAAGAGAGGGGAGTCGTCTGGAGAGCAGAAGCAGGAAGAGGCAGAGCAGAGGAAGAAGCAGGAGGAAGTCGAAGCAGAAGGAAACCAGAGGTAGAAGGAAGCCGACGATGAAGGAGCCGCGAGCCAGAAGGACAAGGACGAGGCCTGGATGAACCGAAAGTTATAAGGGATCTCATAGCCGGGGATTAGAGTAGTGTAGTAGTAAACCTGCCCAATCTAGGCTTGGTATTTATACTATAATTATGGAGTTGTGTCTTCCTTTACTGGTCTCGTTCGGGTAGGAGACTTACAGCGACAAATTTGGCGGTTAAATAATTCCTTCTACTACAAGTGAGGGCAAGGACAGCCTGGGCCATGAAAGACCATCTCAAAAAAACAAAAGACAAACACAAACAAAGAAGGAAACACCCCACTCTAAAACCCAAACAAAGAAAAACAAAAAATGTCAAGCACAGTAGTCAGCATGCCTGACTAAGCATGATAGACTGCTCTTGGGAGACAGCGGCCAAAGCAGGAAGATCACTGTAGGTTGTAGGCCAGCATAGTGCAGACTGTGAGTTGCACATCAGCCATAGCTGTAGAGACAGACTCTGTCTCAAACAACAACAGCAGCAACACACGCGCGACGAGCGAGCGCGCCCCACACACACACACACACACACACACACACACACACACACCGTGATCCAGACCTCACATTATAAAAGAAATTATACAGGACTTATAAAATTGAATTTGAGGTAATGAATCTGTGATAATGACTCAGTGGGTAAGGGCACTTACTACCACACCTGAAGACCTGAGTTCAATCCTCAAAACACATGTAAAAAGTCAGATATGCTGGGTGTAGTGTCACATGCCTTTAATTCCAACACCCAGGAGGCAGAGGCAGGTAGTTCTCTGTGAGTTAGAGGTCAACATGGTTTACAGAGTGATTCCAGGGTAGCCCTGGCTAGACAGTGAAACTGTCTTTAAAAAAACAGTCAGAGGCAGTGATATGCTTCTATAATCCTAACCTTCCTGCAGCAAGAGTCGAACTGAAGACAGGAGCTTTGGGCACCCTGGTGGTGTGTGCATAACACAGAACAGCAGTGGAAACAAGAGAGACCAGACTCCAACAAGGTATGAAGTTACAGCCCACCATGCCGGGCCAAAGTAGAGTCCCTTAGTAGCCTGTGACTGAGACCAGGCTTTTGTCCCAAAGAACTCTTGACAACAAAGCTCAGGAGTACAGTGTGTATAAAGGTAAAAACCACATGACATCATTGTCAGGGGTAGATCGGGGGAACCTGGCAATATTTGTTTTGGCTATACATGCAGCAGTTATTTTGGTTATGTATCTGGATTTGATCAGGTTCATGGAAAGTCCTGAATGTGATACCAAGACAGACATGATGGTTTAGAAGGTTGAGGGATGAAAGGGACCGGAGTAGACACAAATGGAGTCAGGGTAAGATCAGGACAAGATGGCTTCACCCCAGTCACATCAAGAACCAACTTCTGAAAGTTGTCCTCTTATTGTCCACACATTTGTTATTATACACTGTGCTCTCTGACTCCTTCATGTAAACACAAACACACCCAAACTCACAAAACAAAAACCCTAAATATAAAAACAATTCACTTCTAGAACTTAATATAGAGAAATAGTGTTGTTACTTGGGAGTAGAAACTTACTCAACAGAACACATGCAAAAGAAATGCTAACCAAGGATAAGATTGGCATATGGAACTTCAGCAAAATTAATAATTTTTATCATCAATAGAAAACATTAAAATGAAAAAGATGAAGCACAAAAATGAAGGAATGCATTTGTAAGTCACAGAACTCACCAAGGACTTGTGGCCAGAGTACTTAACCACTAATCAATAAGGAAAAGATAGAAGACTTTAGCAAGCAGGCTAAGCTGGCTGGGCAGCCGGTGAGCCCCAGGGATCTGTCAGCCTACGTGCTTCTGCTTGCCCGGCACTGTGACTAAGCATGCCACCATGAATATTTTTTTAAGATGGGTTCTGAAGCTCAAATTCACATCTTCATGTTTGCAGGACAAGCAGGTGAGCATTTGCTATTTGAGGCATCTCCCCAATCCTTGCACTTAGATTTGATTGGCTAACTTAAGTCAAAGCATTGCTTCATTCATCTAAAAAGGCAAAAAGTAAAAATGTACCACACACTGAAAAAGAAGAGATGCAGAAATCATTACAGAGTGTCTAACACAGATCGTCCCTAATTGAAGAGCAGGTATTATAGAAGAAAGGAACACTGTTGCAATGGAGAGTAACAGAAGGCAGGATGTGGGAGTCTGGAGTGTAGTTCCATCACAGATGGACAAACATGGGTGAGTGGAAGAAGACGAGGCTAAAGACATGGATGAGTTCACTAACATGACATTTTAAGATGAAACTTTTTTGGCTTATAAAATGGGATGAGAGTTGGTGTTTTCAGTGAAAGGTTTCAGATCAAATGAGAAGTCAGGACTGATGGGATGGCTCAGTGGGTAAAGGTGACTGTGGCTAAGACTGAGAACTTGAGTTTGATTCCTGCATCCTGTGGTAGAAGATCACCCTATGAGACACCACAAAAGAAGACTCAAGATTAATTTGGAGAACATCAGTATTTAAGGATGTGCTAACTAGTTTTTTGTCAACTTGACACAAACTGGAGTCATTCTAGAAGAAGGAACTTCAATTGAAAAAAAATGTTCCCACCAGATTGGCCTGTGGTCAAGTCTGTAGTTCATTGTTTAAATTAGTGACTGTTGTGAGAGGGTCCAGCCCACTCCTGAGCTGGTGGTCCTGGATGCTTCAAGAAATCGGGCTGAGCAAGCCATGAGGAACAAGCAATAAACAACACCCTTCTATGGTCTCTGCATCACAGAGGGGAGGACATAAACTACACATTTGCATTGGCTAATAAAGTAATGGGGATCTTTGGGGAAGCCATTTTAGTTCAGAAGTGGGATTAGAGGTCAGAAAGATTAGGGGCAGGGTAGTTCAACATCTAAGAATTGGAGTGGAGAGATACAGTTAGGCTAGAAGCAGAGTTCCCAAGTATCTCTGCTCCTACCATGTTTAAAACTTGCAAGACCACAGTTTAGACTTCTCTATTAAGGAAGCTGGTTAATTTCCATTCTTATTAAAATGAGTTTGAGTTAGTGATTTACCATTAAATCAAATTATTTTGAGATAGGGTCTCATGTAGCCTAGGTTGTAGCTTCCAGCACCATGTCTGCCTGTTTACTACCATGCTTCTGACCATGATGATAATGAACTAAATTTCGTAACTGTAAGCCAGCCCCAATGAAATACTGTCCTTTCTAAAAAGTTGCTGGGGTCCTAGTGTCTCTTCATAGCAATAGAAACCAGAGGACAGGCTCTGTGCATGCTAAGCACAAAAGTGATTCTGCCACCAACTGAGCCTCATTCCCAGTGCCTCTTCTATTTTACAGTGTCACATTGAGCCTTGTACCTTCCCTGTCATAGTGGGGCTTTCTAGGCTCTGACGGCTAATTTCCTAACACTACCAGCACAACTACTGGGTGCTGATGAGGAAGGTGTTCAGAATAGAGCTAAATCCAGCCCTTCCCTTAAGTTGTTGCCTGAGTAGCAGTAGGTGTTGCAATAGGGGGTGAACAGCAGCCTCTGAGTCCCTTAGACTGTTGTTGTTGTTGAAATATAATTATGGACAGCACATGAGCTGTTTTTCCATATGAAGTTGAAAATTGCTCTGTCAATTTCTGTAAAGAATCATGTTGGAATTTTGATCAGAATTGCATTGAATCTGTAAATTACTTTTGGTGAGATGGCCATATTCACTATGACTAACAATGATTCATAAACATGGGAGATCTTTCCATCTTCTGATATTTCCTCAATTTCTTTCTTCAGCTACTCAAATTCTTGTCAGGGTCTTTCCTTGCTTGGTTAGAGTTATGTCAAGATATTTTGTATTATTTGTGATTGTTGTAAAGGGTGTGGTTTCCCTAATTTCTTTCTCTGCCTGTTTATCATTTGTATAAAGGAGGGCTATTGGTTTCTTTGAGTTAATTTTGTATCCAGCCACTTTCCAAAGGAGTTTATCAACTGTAATAGTTCTTTGGTAGAATTTTGGGGGCATTTATTTATGCTATCATATCATCCACAAATAGCAATACTTTGACTTCTTCCTTCCCAATTTGTATCTTCTTGATCTCTTTTAGCTGATTTATTGCTCTGGCTAGAACTTCAAGTACTATATTGAATAAAGAGAGAGCAGGCAGCTTTGTCTTGTTATGATTTTAGTGGAATTGTTTTAAGCTTTTCTCCACTTAAGTTTAGTGTTAGATATTGACTTTTCGTATGTTGTTTTGATTATGTTTAGTATGTGCCTTGTATCTGATCTCTCTAATACTTTTAACATGAAAGAGTGTTGGATTTTGTGAAGACCTTTTCAGCATCTAATGAGATGATCATGCATTTTTTTTCTTGCATTTGTTTTTATGGTGGATTACATTGATGGATTTCATATACTGAACCATCACTAGGATAAAGTCTACTTGACCTTGATGAATGATGTCTTTGATGTGTTCTTGGATTCATTTTGTGAGTATTTTATTGAGTATTTTGCATCAATGTTCATAAGAGAAATTGGTCTGAAATTCTCTTTCTTTGTTGAATGTGTGGTTTAAGTATCAAGGTAACAGTGACCTCATAGAATGAGTTTAACATTGTTTCTTCTGTTTCTATTTTGTGGAATAGTTTGATGAGTATTGGTGTTAGCTCTTCTTCATAAGTCTGATAGAGCGGGCAGTAGTGGCACACGCTTTAATTCCAGCACTTGGGAGGCAGAGGCAGGCAGATTTCTGAGTTCGAGGCCAGCCTGGTCTACAGAGTGAGTTCCAGGACAGCCAGGGCTATACAGAGAAACCCTGTCTCGAAAAACCAAAAAAAAAAAAAAAAAAATTCTGATAGAAATCTTCATTAAAACCATCTGGGCCTTAGCTTTTTTGGTTGGGAGACTTGATGACTGCTTCTATTTCCTTAGGGGTTATAGGGCTGTTTAAATACTTTACTTGATCTTGATTTAACTTTGGTAAGTGATATCTGTCTAGAAAATCATCCTTTTCATTAAGATTTTCAGATTTTTGGAATACAAGCTTTTGAAGTAAGACTTAATGATTCTTTGAATTTCCTCAGTGTCTATTATGTCTCCCTTTTCATTTCTGATTTTAAAAATTTGGATACTGTCTGTCTTTTGGGTAGTTTGGCTAAGGGTTCATCTATTTTTGTTTATTTTCTCAAAGAACCAGCTCTCGGTTTCTTTGAGTCTTTGTATTGTTTTCTTTGTCTTTAACTGATTAGTTCCAGCCCTGATTTTGATTATTTGCTGCCTTTTATTCCTCTTAGGTATAGTTGCTTCTTTTCTTTTTCTTTTTTTTTTTAATTTCTAGAGCATTCAGGTATACTTTTAAATTGTTCACATGAGAACTTTCTAATTTCTTTATGGAGGCAGTTAGTGATATGAACTTTCCTCTTAGCACTGCTTTCATTGTGTCCCATAAATTTGGGTGTGCTGTGCCTTTGATTTCATTGAATTCTAGAAAGTCTTCCATTTCTTTATTTCTTCCCTGACCCAGATATCATTGAGTAGAGAGTTGTTCAATTTCCATGAGTGTCTGTGCTTTCTGGTATGTCTGTAATTGTTGAATTCTAGCTTTAATCCACTATAATCTGACAAGATATAAGGCATTATTTCAATTTTCTTGTATCTGTTGAAGCTTGCCTTGTGACTTGGTATATGGTCAGTTTTGGAGAAGGATCCATGAGGTGCAGAGAAGAAGGTATATTCTTTTGTATTTAGGTAAAATATTCTCTAGACGTATGTTAGCTTCATTTGATTCATAATGTCTATTAATTCCATTATTTCTCTGTTAAGGTTTTGTCTGGATGACCTGTCCATTGGTGAAACTGGATGTTGACATCTCCCATAATCAATTGGATTTGATGAGGGATTTCAGCGTTAGCTATATTTCTTTTACAAATGTGGGTGCCCTTGTTTCTGGGGCATAGATGTTCAGAACTGAGATATCTTGGTAGATTTTTTTCTTTGATGAATGTCCTTTTCTGTCTCTTTTAATTAATTTTGAAATTCTATTTTATTAGGTGAAAGTCTATTTTGTTAGATATTAGAATGACTACTCCAGCTTTCTTCTCGGGTCTATTTTCTTAGGAAAACTTTTTTCCCAGCTCCTTACTGTTAAGTAATGCCTATTTTGTGACTGAGGTGTGTGCCTTGTATGCAACACAATGTTGAGTCTAGTTTTCACATTCATTCTGTTAGCCTTTGTCTTTTTACCGGGGAAATGAGTCCATTGAGATTGAGAGATATTAATGACCAGTGATTGTTCTTTCCTGTTATTTTGATGTTTGTGTGTGTGCTTCCATTTTGTTTCTTTCTTTCTTTCTTTCTTTTCTTTCTTCTTTCTTTCTTTCTTTCTTCTTTCTTTCTCTTCCTCTTCCTTCCTTCCTTCCTTCTTCCTTCCTTCCTTTTCTTTTCTGGTATGGCATTACTTATTTTCTTGGATGTTGTTGTCTTCCTTGGGCTGGAGTTTTCCTTCTAGTATTTTCCATAGGGCTGGATTTGTGGATAGTTATTGTTTAAATTTGGATTTGTCTTGAAATATCTTGTTTTCTCTGTCTATGGTTATTGAAAGTTTTGCTGGGTATAATAGTCCAGGTTGGCATCGTGGTTTTTTTTTTTTTTTTAAAAATTGGATATTTTATTTATTTATATTTCAGATGTCATCCTCTGTCCCCATTTCCCCTCCCTAAAACCCCCCATCCAATCCCCCTCCTTCTTTTTGCTTTTATACTATTTTAATTACATGCATGTATTAAGGTCAGTTCTAGGTTAAGGATCTAGCAATACAATAGCTGCAAATAGTCAAGGAACAAGCAAGACAATAAACACAAATAGTCAAAGAACTAGCAAGGCATTAAACACAATTCCATGAACACTCCCTTGATCACTGTTTCTAAGGGCTTATCATGATGACCAAAATATCTGAGCCAACTTCCCTGTCCTAGGCCAAAGTCATTTTCATGTCTGAAGCCTACTTCCTTGTTCTAGCCTAAAATTTAGATTCCTGCCTGAAATTAATTTTTTGTTTTAGCCTAATATTTAGATTCCTGCCTGAAATTACTTCTTTGATCTAGCCTAATGTCAGCTTCCTGCCTGTTTTAACTTCATAGAGTGAGCTTATGAATTTCAAGAATGCTGCCCTGCTGGGTGTTGATGTAGTAGATACTGCTGATAAAATTACCCATGGCCTGGGGTCACTATTTCTAATTTGGTCAAGCTTCAAGAATGGCATTTATAGCTTGATCATGCTAGCCCTTTTTGTCCTGGGAATAGTTTTATTCCTGCCCATCATGTTAAAGATTGTCTTTAACGACATCAACATGTTGGCAGCCAAAGTACATGGCTTGAATCTGAAAATGGACCCCCAGACAGAGTTATTAAATTAACAGGCTGGCAAGCCAAGGACAGGTAGGATTCTGCACAGAGCCTTATCAACCTAAGACAGAGTGCATTGCCTTGGATAATGCGTATTCCATGACATGTAAGAAAGGCATTCTTGTCAGAATCACCTAAGACAAACTCAATCTTGTTAAAGAAATAAGAAAGGGGCAGAGGTGGAGAGCCTTTGGGGCTGCTTGGCAAGAATCTGACATGGACCAAGGACAAGGAAATGGGCTGCTTGGCAGGAATATGACATTGGTATATGTGGTTTTTTTATACATTATAAGATATCTGTCCAGACCCTTGCAGCTTTTAGAGTCTCTGTTAAGGAGTCAGGTTTAATTCTGATAAGTCTTCCTTTGTATGTTACATGGCCTTTTACTGTTCTAAATTCATCAGCTCTTCTATATTAGAACTCATCTGGTGGAGGAAGTTGCCATTGGTTCTAATAGCCCTTAGGCCTACATGGTGTCCATGCTTTTCCCTCCAAAGCCCTTTCTCTATTTTGTCTCCTCCTCTTCCTCCTGGGACCTGGATAACCCACCTCTACTTCTTTGCCTAGCAATTGGCTTCTGCCATCTTTATTGACCCAATCACGCAATTAGGGAACCAGATTTTAATTATCAGCTCCTCCTCCTACACTTCTATACCTGAAATTTCTCTTCCATCTCCTGTATCTTATTGGTAATGCTTGCATCTGTTGTTCCTGTTCTTTTCCCTAGGTTTTACATCTCCAGGATTCCCTTAGTTTGTGTTTTCTTTATTGCTCCCATTTCCACTTTCATATCTTGCAGTTTTGTTTATTTCCTTCATGTATTTATTTGTATTTCCTGTATATCTTTAAGGGATTTATTTGTTTCCTCTTTAAAGACATCTACCTGTTTGATTGTATTTTCCTGTATTTCTTTAAGTGATTTATTTATTTCCTCTTTACAGGCCTCTATCATCATTATAAGATTGGATTTAAGATTTGCTTTGGTTGTGTTAGGATATCCAGGACTTGCTATACTAGGATAGTAGCTGTGCTCTGAAGGTCATATTGCTTTGGTTTTGTTGACTGTGATCCTTCGAGGACCTTTAGTCATCTGGGTGACCTGTGGTCTCTGAATGTAGTAGGGTTTAGGGGGAAAGGGGAGGTTAACCTCAATGGTCCTGATGTAGCAGGATTGGTATCCTTTCACTCAAGATTAGCAGGTCTGTATGGTTCAGGATTCTCAGGTCTTATGAAGGTGGGTGGAGAAGTGATAAGAAAATGAAGGTCCAATGGGGATAGCAGACTGCTTGGAGCAGCTGGGGATTCCTCAGAGGACTCAGCAAACAGGGAAGAAAGGTGGGTGAAAGGAAGCTAATGTTCATGGTTTAGGATTCACAGGTCTGATGAAGGTGTGCGGAGAAGTGGTGGGAGACTTGAGGTCCACTGGGTACAGCTGACTGCTCAGGGTAACTGAAGATTAAGGGAAAAGTTTCCATCTTTCTACTATAGTTGGGAGGGCAGGAGACCTAGAGAATCTGTTCACACACACACACTGCCTACAGAAGACTTATTTGTGTTTGGATCAAGTCCCACTTGGCATCAGACATAACAACAAGCCCCCCTTTCTCCTTTGTGTGCTATCAACCAGGATCAATTTGTGAGTTGTAAATACCTAAATTCTCTTTAAAAGATTCGCCTGAAGTTTCCCTGGGGCCAAGGAATGAGAAATTGCTTAGATTTCCTTCTAGGTTGAAATCTAACTTTCAAAAGGAGCAGGAAGCAGCCTGGCCATCATAAATCACCAGGAAGCAAGTGTTCAGAAGGGGCCAGGCTTGATATTAATAGAGGCCGAGTTTTATTCTTACAGCAGGAAAGACCTTTCAGTGTGTTGGGCACAGACAGCCTTCAACTCCTGAGACTCAAGAATGTTCTTGTTTTATGTACTTCAGCATGTTGCTTCCTCTAATTGGGAGCTAGTTGCATTCAAATAGCCCAATTATGTGCACCATTTGTAAGCACTACACATGTAAGGCCACCCAGTGTACTTTTTGTTTATATGTCAAAGCCTTTGGCTAATTCAGCTTTATTCAATGGAAATAAAAATGTAGCCTGTCAAAGAATAGTGTTTGGACCCTGCTCAGAAAGTTCTTTTTTTTTATTTAATTTTCTTTCTTTCTTTCTTTCTTTCTTTCTTTCTTTCTTTCTTTCTTTCTTTCTTTCTTCCTTTCTTCCTTTCCTTCCTTTCTTCCTTTCTTCCTTTCTTCCTTCTTCCTTCTTCCTTCCTTCCTTCCTTCCTTCCTCTCCTCCTCTTCCTCCTCTTCCTCCTCCTCCTCTCCTCCTCCTTCTTCTCATCCTCCTCTTCCCCCTCATCTTCCCTTTCCCATTATTGCTCCTTTCTCCCCTGGCCTCTCCTCATCTCCCTCTTCTTTTTTGTTTTCTTTGAGACAGTTAAGATTTTATTGCTGTGGAAAGACACCATGACCAAGGCAATTTTTTTTTAAAGGAAACTATTCAATTGGGGCTGGCTTCTGGTTTCAGAGATTCAGTCCATTATTATGGTGAGAGTGTACAGGCAGACATAGTGCTGGAGGAGGAGCTGAGAGTTCTACATCTTGATCTGAAGGCTGCCAGAAGAAGACTTCTTTCGTACTGGGTAAAACTTGAGCATAAGACCTCAAAGCCCACCCCCACAGTGACATACTTCCTCCAGTAAGGTCACTCCTATTCCAACAATGCCACATCTCCCAATAGTGTCACTTCCTATGGACTAAGCATTTTCAAACCACCACGGAGGATTTCACTTTAGAGACCAGACTGACCTTATACTCATGATCCTCCTGCTTCATCCCCCTGAATGCCAAGATTATAGACATATCACACAAGCAGCTCTGCAGATGTTTTCTTAATAGTATCACTCATTAGACAGGAAAAGGCAGAGGCTTAGGGGCCAGAGAGTTGGCTTCCAGTGATGACACTGAGTAGATGAATCTCTGTGGATCAGCACATACAGGAGGGGTTCAGGCTGAGGATCTAGCTAGCATTTAGCTGATGCCCAGGTACTATAGCTATGTAACTATTACACCAAATTTGTTGGCCTAAAAGAACAATCATTTTTTATTATACCACTAGATTCAGTGGGTCAAATATCCACACAGAATCTCAGCTGGGCAAATCTTTGGCTTCTTGGAGACATCATAGATACACTCGGGCATGTACAGTCAGCAAATGAGCTATGCTGAAGGGAGCAAGACAACTTCACTCAGAGCCAGATGAATTCACAGATGATTTTGTCTGGTGACTGGGGTACCTGACTATTTCCTGACCATGTGGTGGTCTCTATAGTTGTTATGATCCATTTGTCTGGCCTGTGACATAGCTTCTCACAGGTGAACATCCCAAAGGAACTGGATAGTTCTGATCTAGTCTTAGAAGTCAGATCTCCCTGTCTGTATCCACTAACTAATCTTGGCATCTCATTTAGAGACCATTTATTCTGTTCAACAGCTTTGTAGCAGTCACTTACTTCAGAAGGCACATATTTAATGGCTGGGGGGTATAGGTCAACTGGCTGAGTGCTTACATACCACATGCAAAGCTCTAGACTACATTCCTACATTGCATAAATGAGGTATGGTTTACATACCTGAAATCCAAGCACTCAGGAGGTGGAGGCAAGAAGATCAAAAGGTCAAGTTCATTCTCAGCTACACAGTATGTTTGAGGCTAGCCTGAGCTACATGGGACTCTGTGTCAAAGTAACTTCTGAGATTCATTTTTGCTGCTGTAATTAAATATCTCAACAAAAATCAAATCAGGGGAGAAAACATTATGTTAAATCACAAATCCATCAGAGCAGGAAGTTGAGGCTGGCAGGAGCTTAAACTAGCTAGTCACACCCACAGGCAAGAGCAGAGACAAACCTATACATGCATAATCAGTACTCAGCTCACCTGTTCCATTCTTAGGCAGCTAAAAACTCAAACCTAGGGAATGGTGCCACCCAGAGTAGGCAGGGTCTTTCCACATTGATTAATGTAATAGACTCAATCTCCCACAGACATGCTCACCTCCAAACTCTTACTGAGACTCTATTCCCAGGTGGTTTTAAATTGTCTCATTGACAATCAAAGCTAACCATTGCACATATGTAGCAGGTCTTTAGTATAACTTAGAGCTCTTAGTGAATTGACATCTTCCAATTATGCAGTTTTATATTGTATCCATGTATTGTTTCACATGGTACTAGAAGAGAATCCAAAGCTGTCCATCTGTGTACCTTGTGGAGCCAAATGACTGTAAGGAGAACCAATAGATTAAAAAACAAAGCAAAAAACATCATAGCAATTAAAAGTGAAAGGAGCCTCAGGAGATGAATGAGCCCAGGTCCTTTGAGGAAACTGAGTCACAAGAACATACTTTTGCTCTTGGACCTCATAATGCTGAACTTTGACAATCTACATGGATTAAAGGAAACCGAGTTTAATGGCTCTCTTCCAAACAGCCGTGTTCCAGAACACACCTGCTGGGTGTCCACCTCAGCTTAGTGAGCACACAGTTATTCCTACCATGGATGACACCATCCATCTTAGAAGCCAGTGTTTGCCCCACAGGTTCTCAGAGGTTGCTAACAAGTGTCCCCCGATTTCACCCATCTCAGTGTGTCTTTGCTCCTTGACCTTTAAGGCTCCTGGTGCCAGAGTGTCTGCAGACAGAGGATCAAAGACCCTCGGAGAAGTAAGCCATGCTTAAGCAAGAGGAAGACAGTCACTGGGTGAGTTATTAGGAAAAGCCAGCTAGATGCCCCAGAGCCCTTTCTCCACTGGAAAATGCCTGAACTAGATCCCAAGAATAAATTTCAAGCCTCAAGACCTAAACACAGGATGACTCAAAGGCAGAGCTAATATTTAAAGCTCATAATTCTGCCTGCTGCTCCAGACTCTCACGCCATCTGCCCTTCAGAAGGTGCGATGTGCCTGACACAGAGGACACAATATCTTTGAAACGGAGGAAAGAACGAAACAGCTTGTAATGAAAGATAGAAATGGGAGATAAAGAAGAATATAAAGAAAAGAGAGTTGGATACATGAGTACTAGAATTGAATCTCAATTCTGTTTCAGCTTCCTGGCAGGCATGGCAACAAGACTAATGCACTGGACTTCATAGTTTTCATGTTGTAAGAGAACCCAGCCTCCTGAAGCACAATGTTCTTTCTTTATATTTCTTTCTGGGAGAACTAAGTTTGGTGGGAAATCTTGAATACCGAAGCATCTTTATATTGTGAGGACATCAGAAGTTTACTCTTCAGTTCTCAGTCAAAGTGCTTTTTGTAACCACGATGTCCCCTCCCAGTGCTAGCTGGGTAGTTTACTTAAAGAGGATAAATCCATTTTGGTTCTCATTCTCTGTCTGCTTGCAACTGCCCTTTCTTTACAGTCCCCAGCCAGGCCCCACTGTTTAGGCTCAACCTCAGAGCATTCTTTGAATATTTCTTGAGCCCTCTCTGGTTACCCAGCCCCTTCCCTCCCTGGTCTTACAGAGTTAGTCGCTAGGATATTTCTGCAATCCACTACACTGGCAGGGCATATAACCCTGGTCCGTGTTATCTCAGGCGCCTCCTAAGAGTCCCTTGACAAATAAAGTAACTTGAGTCAAATAAAATCTTTGTTGATTGATTGGCCTGAGCAAGGTGCTCTCAGCCTGAGCTTGCTGTGCCATTCTCTGCCTGAGCTCCCTCCTGTCCAGGCTGCTGGTTGGAAAAAAAAAAAACCAGCATTCTTTCCTATCTGTGGCCAAGCTCCATATTTTTCTTCTTCTTGTTCCCTAGGTCTGTGATAGCATCCACTTCCCTGTCTGAAGTCATAATTCCATTGAGCTTATCTTTTTCATGAAATTTGCCAAGCAAAGCATGCTAAGGCTTAACGTTTTACACTAGCACATGTATTTTAAGTTCCAGGATTCTGGACACAACAGCTAATCTTGGCTCCTTTGTTCCATGTGTGGGAAAACAGAAACCCCCCAAAGGCAAAGGGGGTTGGTTTTCAGTCTGTTTATTGTTGTGTAACTTGTTCAAACTTCTTTATCTTTTATGGGCTGGAGATTTTTTTTAAAACAATTTTGTGTGTGTGTGTGTGTGTGTGTGTGTGTGTGTATGTGTGTGTGTGCAAGCTTGCATATACCACAGCATATACCTCTGACCACAGGAGGTCAGAGGATAACTTGCCGGTAAGAGTTGTGTTCCCGGGATGGTGTTCCCAAGCTTACTGGAAAGTGCCCTTACCTACTGAGAATCCTGCTGGCCCCTGGGCTGGGAGATTTGCTTTCCCAAGTCATTGTGCCAAATTAAGAATATATAATCTGGTACCCTGTGTATTCTTTATCAATAATAATTTATGAGCTAATCAAAATCAGTTATCATCATTTACTTTATATTCTTCTCCAATATGAAAGGAATTAATTACTTAATAAGCCAGGGTTACTTTTTTAAAATGCTAGCCACTTTAGTATTTCAAGGTAGAGTTGTTAATAGGTTAGCTGCTTTTCATTGTTCAACATCGGTCTTATTAGAACAGAACCATTTCAAATACCTTTCCTCACCTGCCAAGTCCTACAATGCTTTAGCACTCTGAGCTTTAAAAGTTTGAAGGAATTGATACTATAACTGTAGAAGACACGGTAGAGTAAAGATCTACCTATAAGAGAGAATCCCCTCTTCTTAGAATGACAAATGAGCAATGGAGTCTTGTTTATAAGAAGGTTTATAGAAGAGAAAAACAAGGCGGGGTGTTGTCTGATCTTCTACAAACTGGTGATGGGTAAAGTGTTCAGAACAAAGCAGGGTCGTCCTGAAAAAAAATATTGGCAGCTTTGATCTTTCTCCTTGTCTAGAGCAAGGTGAAAGGGTAATCTTCAATGAGTCTGTGTTGTGTACTTAAGTTAAACAACACATTGAACATGTGTGATCAAGCATGAGGGTTATTCAGATGATAAAAATACAAACCCTGGATTTTTTGATCAGATACACCAGTGTAAAAATAAATTTTCCTTTCCCTATCGAGTTAACTGTAGACATCATAACTACTTAAAGGGAGTGACCAGAGACTACAAGAATGCCAATTTGGCAGGAAAAAAATAACCTCAGTAATTATGGGCATTTTATGGAAAGTTCTGTTTCTGTAGATTTCTTATGCTTCCTGGCCTTACAACAGCTAGAGCTTTCAATAGATCTTGGGGATAGTGACTCATTTAAAGAAGACACTTCCCTTCCCCAGGAGAATGAGGGAGAGGTAGAGGGAGAAGATGACGAAGGCTTTGAGCCATCCTGAGGATGGGTACATCTCTCAGCTAAGTGTGACTTTCCCAGACAGCATATCTGTCTCTACATGTTTCCCACCAGTAATTATGGACTAACTCCCTGAAAGCCAGACTAGATGGGCCACCTGGTACTGCTCAGTTGCTGGACAGTTGGTCTGGCATGATTGGGACAGTCCTCATAGTGTGTCACCCATCAAGGAGGCTAGTAAAAGTGATTTATTGTCAGTTACTTTTTGAAATATATATTAAAGTGTCAAGGAGATGTGATATTCTATGTTAGCTGTAGTCAGTGTTCGGTGGCTTCTGCTAACTTCCAGGAGGATCTGCATGGGGAGAACAAAGAAAAATGACAAAAGTTCTAATACTGTCCTTCATAGCCTCCTGAATTCCCTACCCTGGCATGACAAAGGAACAGACACTCAGTTACAGGAAGCAGCCACCCAGCCAGTGAGCAGAGGTATAGAACACAGAAGCCAGTTCTCCAAACCTTGCTACCTGCCAGAGGTGGGGCAGCAGGACACTCTGATGCAACCTCTCTATGTGTTGGCCAGAGCCCTTAAATCCTTGCCTTGATTCAGGGCATAACCAGTTGGTTGGAATCCAGGTCGGGATCTGCCACTGGGGAGACTAGGAGCAGCACTGCAATTGGGCGCATTGTACAAGGTCACCTGGCCAGGCTGAAGCCTAGCTCAGGGCTCCTGTTCACCAAGCCCGTGAGCCTCCTATGCCCTGTGCAGGTACCTTGAGGACATCTTTTTGTCAATCTTGCAAAAGGATCTCTATGTTTCGGGGGGCTGCCCACTCAGGAGCCTCATTTGCCCAAGTTTCATAACCAGGCAAATTCTCACACTTAAATTTCTGGGTATACGCCACAAGGAGAGTACCTACATACTCACAGGGCTACTTAGGAAAGTCTTGTCATCCATTCGAACCTGTGTCCCAGGACAAGGCCTTTATAGCTGCTCCCACTGCTTTGAAACAGCCCTTAAGAGGAGGAGGAAGGCAGCTGAGGAAAGTCACAGGAAAGTTCTAAGTCTCAAGAGGACTACACAAGTTCGAAGCTGCTCCCCACACTTTCTAGAGAAGTGCGTGGTGCTGCGGAGATGAGACGCTTCCATGGAGATGTTGGCAAGTTGGACAGGGACTAGAGCAGTTCTGTTTCTTTGGTTTGCCATTACCCTCTCTGTCCAGGTGAATAGGCCTTTCTGTACATATCTCCAGAAAAGTCAGCGAAACAGAGTCATAAGACAGTTGTTTGCGTCAGAAAGGGGGAGATGTAGCTCTGTACTAGGATTGGCAGTTGGACACTGAAGCAGGTTTTAATCCTTCTTCTTCCCTTGGACAAGACAGTCAGTAAATAGTAGTGAACCCCATTCTAGGTCTAGGGAGAGTCCTCTTCCATTTGCTCCCCAGACTCTGTCTTCCGTTTTCTTCCTCCACCATCCCTCCCGCAACTGTCCCTCATTGTGTTCTCTTTTAATTTCTTCCCCTACCCCCCCCCACCCCAATCCCTGTTACCCTCTCTTCTGAGGTTTTCTATCCAAGAATATTAACAAAGAGGCAAGAGCTGAGCTGGACATGCCCTTCCTCTGCAGACTCTGGGGCTCGCTGTGTGGCTACCCGGCTTCTTTAGTGTTTTGATTTTTTTTTTTCAAGGAATTGTCATTGCTTCATTGCATTGCAAGAAAATGATGTCATACTGTGGGACTCCTGTCTATTTCCCTAAGTCTCCTGACCTTTCTCATCTGCCTGCTCTTGGAGAAAATGAAACACGTTGAAACACACAGGTCAGCAAACCTTAGAAAGGCCTCTGCACCTCCAGGATGGGCTGACTTCTGCAGGTATGTTTATGACCCCCACACTGCCTTATCTGGGTGTCACATCTGGAGCATGGCAAGGGTCCCCTGTCTGTAAAATGGGGGAGAAAATGGGCTGCAGGCTGTGCCTGCAATTTCCTGGCAGAAGCCCTTTCTTTCCTTACACTGGGTTTAATTACTAGTGACAATGTTTGATGTAATTTGTGCTCCTCCCATGGTTTTTGCTCTTTGTATTAAAGTCTGTGTGAAACTTAAATCTTACACACTGCACTTGTGTCTTCTTGTCTTAGGACTGGTGAGACCTCAACCTGAGTGACATTATGGAATTACTTCCTGGCATGTCAAAGGCTGAAATTGCCCTGTCAAGAATGACTGTTCTTTCAGGATTGTGGAGAGGCAGGCTCGGGCTGAATCTTTGCTCTGGTGTAAGTTTTCCTCTGCCAGGAAACCAGTGCTCGCACATCATTTGCATACAGCCAATGAGAGCCATCTACTGTTCCGCGGAGGTTTTGGAGATTGTATGACGACATCCTGGAAAAATCTCAGCTGGGGAAAGGCGACTTTTCCCCCCTCTCCCTAAGCCCCATCTTAAATAGTTTCCTTCCCACAGCCCATATGTCCACATTCAAAGTAAGTAACCCAGCCCATTCTCCTGCCCCGGCCCCTGTCACTAGCTCCGGAATCTCAAGAGCCAACACAAAACTGGAAATTGGCTGTTTAAAACGAAGGTGCCATATTCGCTCCAGTCTGTAAACTAGACATTTTTTTGGCACACAGCGGTGGAGAATTAACCCTTTTATTTCTCCCAGACAAAGACACAGTAAAGTGCCTGTTCTTTTCTTTGTGACCAGAATGGTAAACACTAACCTGTTGATACCCAGTGCAGTTCTATTGCGCTGTTTCACATAATTCCACAAAAGCTGGATATTGTTCGGGTTCTCAAATTGTTCACGTTTCCCCCCAGATTTTCTTCCTTCAGTTCTAGAAAGCAACTACGGGACTGTCCAGGTCTTAGAGGGTGTGGTAGCAGTCAGAGATCTGGCTTGTTGGTAAAACGTCCGAGGGTCGCCTTAAATTATTTCAGCACAGAGTGGGACAGAAATAAGAAAGCAAGATGTAGGTGCATGAATAAGCAGGGTGCCCCATACTGAGGGGAAAGCTCAAATGTTATTAACTCAGACATTATTCTAAGTCCCTACGTGTGCAATCACCAGACCATGACTAGAAATCTTATCATTCCATTACAGGGCAGATAACAGTGTGTTGATTGAAGACCCTGGGCCTGGGAGACATGCATTGGGTGGCTAGATAGCAATGTTTCAGCCCTGTGCCCTTGAAGAAGTCAAGAAGCCTCTCACCATCACAGATATCACATCTGCAAAACGAAGGTGTTTATGTCTTATGTCTGAAGTGTTATGTCTAAAATGTTTACTCTGAACTTGTCCGTTTTCAAATAAGAATCCATACTGACTGATGTTTGAAGACATCTACTACTGTGTAGAATGAAGCCCAAACCCTTGACCTAATGCTTACATGGTGTGTCTGTGTGCTGTGTATAGGCATGCGTGTGCCACAGTGCATGTGTGGACGTCGTAGGACCGCATTTTAGAGTCAGCTCTCTTCCTCCACATCAAATGGGTTTGGGGACTAGAAATCAGGTCAACAGAATTGATCTGGCTGTGTAGAGAATCCAAGCTGCACTGGGCTTTCCGTTGTACATTGAATCCCATTGATTAGTTCAGCAAGACTGAATTAGCAATTCTGATGATCCCTATGTGACCACAGGGAAATTGAAGTCTGTCTTAAAACAGAAGAGGAGGTAGCGTCCCTGTTTATTTCAAAGCCCTGTTGAGTTTCTGATACAGAGCACTTGTTTGTTCTAACTGGGATGGGTAGCAGCATTCTCACAGGACAACTCCCTAAGCTATCACTATTCTCAGTTCATACAGCTTCCCAGGCATGCTGATGATACTAAGCTGGCTCAATGACTCAAACCCACCCTGGTACTGAGCTATGGAGAGCTACAGACACAAGGCCAAGACTAGAGAATCTAAGAAGCACCTTTCTGATCCATCTAAGAAAGAATATCTCTATTGTAGTCAGCCCATAGGCACATGGAGTGCCTTCTTGGGAATGAGCATATAATGACCACTTAGATCTTGGAGCTTTATTGAGAACTCAGCCTAACGTGTATCCTAGGTTCTTTCTAACTACAAAATGTTTTTTGTTTGTTTGTAAGGTTGGATTTTTATGTGTGTGTTATAACTTTAAAAAATATGTATGTATCCGTGTCAGTGGGCAGTTAAAACAGTACACATGTGGAAGACAGTAGAGTGCATGTAGGAGTTGGTTCTCTCCTTCCACCATGAGAGGCCCAGGGATTGAGGTCAAGTTGTCAGGCTTAGTACAAGTCTCTTTACTGGCTGGGTTGTCTTGCAGGTCTGTTGATTGGATTTTGTTTTTGTTTGTTTGTTTGGTTGGTTGGTTTTGGTTTTTTTTCAAGACAGGGTTTCTCTGTGTAGCCCTGGCTGTCCTGGAACTCACTCTAGACCAGGCTGGTCTTGAACTCAGAAATCTGCCTGCCTCTGCCTCCCAAGTGCTGGGATTAAAGGCATGTGCCACCACTGCCCGGTGTGTTGATTGGGTTTTTAAGACAGGGTCTCCCTCTTACCCTTAAATGGAATGACCCGGACCCAGTTCTCATATGGGGCCAAGGACTGATATGCCTGTTTGATACCACAGAAGGCACAGCTAAATGGCTGCCAAAAAGATTAATGAAATAAATAGATACCCCCACACTGCCAGGCCCAACTATAAATAAGATTAATAACAAGTGACCTCCAGGGAAGAGAAATCTCCCTGAGAATTCCCTTCTTTTTCCTTTCCAGGTAAAAATGAAACACCCATGATGTCTGCTGGTAGAAGTTCTAATCCTGATGCTGGCCTCTGGACTTACACTACTCAGACCTTTGATGGGCCATTGACAAGGACACCAAACAGCTAGAGATTGACATCACTAATCTGAAGAAATCCCTTGTTTCGATGTCTGAAATGATCTCCAAAAATTGCAAAGGACTTTATTGGACTTGATTTACTCTTTTACAATAGAAAAGACTGTGCACAGCTCTTGACTGTGTACAGCCCTTAAAGAAGAATGTTGCCCTTACATAGATAAGACAGGGATGGTTAAAGAGAACATGAAAAAGGTCAGAGAAGGTCCTGAGAAAAGACAGAGAGAGAAAGAGAAAGATGAGAGTTGGTACAAGGATTGGTTTTCAACCTTTCCAAGGTTGTCAACCCCACTTCCTCCCATCTTGGGACCATTAATTGGGTTATTTTTGCTTATTTCTTTTGGTCCCAGGCCTTAAATAGGCTGACTAACTTTGTGATACAACAGATAGATAATTTGGTAGCAAAACCTATTCGGATACATCAGCATAAGTTAGCTATGGAGGACCACGAGACTCAAGATGAGGTTGTTACTTTATCCAGGGTGTTCCCAAAACCCATCTCCACCCAATCTAAAAGAGGGGACTTCCAACCCTAGACCAAGCAGAGAGGGGCTACCCAGAACCCCCTCTGACTGGTGATCTGAATTCTTGCTTAGGCTGCGAGGTTAAGCACTGCAAGGGAATATAAATAAAAGTTAAAAAATATCTCTCTGGGTTCCCTGAGGGACAAGCCTGACTGCATAGGGGTTGATGTCAAAAGTATCCCCTCTCCAGGAAAAAAACATCGGGATGGGTACGGCCCTCATGCCTCACTGGACAACGACAGGAGGACCGGAGCCATTACAAGGTCCCCTTCAATTATTGGAGGTCAGGCCTCTATCCCTGCCTTTGCAAGATTAGAATCGCCAAGGCCCTTCTATACTTAGAGAAGGGAGGAGATGTCAGGGGCAGCACTGCATATACACTGAAGGCCTAAAATCAGCCATAGGCCTAAAATCAGCAATAGGCCTGACATACATACACGCTAACACAAAGTCTTGGGTCTCTGTGGAAAAACACTGAAATAGAAGGCTATAAGCTATTGTAAACAGGCAGCTTCTGTGGAAATATACCAGCCTGAGTAGTCACAGGTCTTATAAATAGGCAGCCTCGGTGGACAGTACCAACTTAGATAAGGACAAGTGAATCATAGGCAGAGTCATAGCGACCTGTCCCCTGAACCTTCACCAGCTGATACCCTGTTCTGAAACGTATCTGTACTCCCCCTGAACACCTATGCTCCGGTGTCATTCCTTCCCCACATCCTGCCTTTTTGTGTTTATAACCCCTGTGTGAATAAGTAAATTATGATGTGATTTAAACAATTAAATTTAAAAAAATGAGAAAAAGACAGGGTCTCATCATACCCCAGGCTAACCTCAAATTCACTATGTGGAAGAGATGGCCTTAGATTCCTGATCCTCCTGCCTCTACCTGCAATGTTCCAGAATCTCAGGTGTTGCCCTCACACCCAGTTTTGTGGAATGACAGGGATCAAACCCATGCCTTACACATGCAATAGGTAAAGCATTCTACCCATTGAAGGGACGTCCTTAGTTCTTACGTGAATTGATATTAGATAAAAAACCAAGAATGAGAGATCCTGGGTAGAGGATGATGCTTCCCACACAGGCCACAATTCCATGTTCTAATTGTGTCGTGAAGATTTAAAGTTGCCTTTGGTGGTAGCAATAAAGAAAACCTGAGAGAAATGTCCCTTAATTTATGTGATATGGGATTGCCTTCAAATGAAACGCCCCTCACAGAACAAGAAAAATGAAAACAAACCATTCATTGACTATAAGTGTATATTGTTAATTTTCTTATTTCTATGGCAACAACAGTATTTCAATTTCTACATCATAATATGGACATTTTTAAATGTCAATGAAAGAACCAAAATGTACAATCATTTCCATTTTATTTCACAAGAACACAGAAGGTGGAAAGTTTAAAGAACAAAATTACTTTGTAAATATTTCAAAATAATGACCACAAATAGGGCCAATTTAAGGGGAATGCAGCTTCAAATTTATTGTGGATTCTTTGGACCCTAGGGAGGGGGGAAAAGAGAAATATTTATTTGTACAGTTTATCAAGTGTCGTTTCTGACATTTAATTTAGCTGTTTTTATGTCCCAGAAACCACTGAAGGATGGCCCAAATAACAGCATCATGGAAGCACTTAAGGATTTAAGAGGCATCAACAGAGAGAGCCATATTGGTGGTAGTGGTGAAGGGAGTGTCAGAAAGGGATAAAAAAGAAATACGTGTGCAATAAAGACTCTGGCAGGAGCACAGCACCGGCAGGCCATTGCCTTCTGGGCAGGGGCTGTGAGGAAGTGGGGATCCTGGCACTGAATATTTCTCCTGGTCATTTGCTGTTTGTTTTGTCTGGATTGGCTTGGCTTGGGCCTTTTCAAAAACTAACAGGAGATTAAAGGGAACTCTCGGAAATCTTTAATTGGGAGCCAAGAACTGAGATTTGATTAGAAGCGAGGGAAGGAAGCGAGCATTTCTGCAGCACTCCTCCAGGATCATGCTGGCCTCTCTTGCTCTCACTAGAAACGATGCCATTCCTCAGTGGATGAAGACAGGGCTCCCTCCACTTTCCAAAGGAGGGAAGTTGAGGCACAGGGCATTCTAATTGGCTTAAAACAGCCCAGATATCCAGCTGAGAAGGGTTAGAGGAACAGTTAAACCTCAGTCTGCCTGAGGTCAAGGTGCGGATGCAGGGCTGGGAGCTGGCTCACTGGGTAATAATCCTTGCTCTGCAAACATGAGAGCCTGAGTTTGAATCCCCAACATCCATGCAAAATGTCAGGCAAGGCTGCAGGTGTCTGTAACCCTGGCATTGTGGGGTGGAGACTAATGGATTTTAGGGCTTACAGGCCTCCGAACCTAGCTAAAGCAGGTAACCTCCAGTTCAATGAGAGATAGACACCTAAAATGCTCTCTGATCTATCCACAAGAAAGAGCTCATGTGAGAACATGTCCACGCATGCTCACACACACAAACAGAGACACATAAACACACATGTATACACAAACCCACATGCATACACACACATGCATACACACACACACACACACACACACACACAGACACACACACACACACACACACGCACGCACCTAGACATGCCTGTGTATTCATTCCCACCCATACCCAATGGCACAGAGCATTGGCTTGTCCACGCAGCCTTCATAAATGCTAAAGCAGCTCTGTAGACAACCACTGTTCCTTGGTCAGAAATCCCTACTCACTTTCCGCTTACAGTCCTTCCTGGAGATTTTTCTTGATTGCATGGCTATAGTAATTTCCCTGTAACAGGCAAATTGTGTTTAGACTGAAAATATGATTGTCATAGGCTTCAGTGAGATGTTAGCTATCTCTAGGAATACATCAAAATGAAATTTAATATTGCATGTGCTATCCTTTTGACTCTGTGCTCCTGGCTTGCATTTCTCGCCCCCTTTTTGTTTTGATAACCACTCTTAAATACACTATTTTATCTTACAAGTGATGTATATTATTTATCCTCTCTATCCTTTGTTTTAAAGTAGATTGTCTTTTTTTGTGTGTGAAGTGCTTAAAAGAGGGACCAACACATTTTTCTGCAAGGAGCCAGATGATGCATATTTGAGGTTTAACTGGTCATGTGATCTTTGTCCCTGATACTCAGCTTTGCCACCACAGGGGGAGAGCAGCCTCAGACACAGGATGACTGTCTTCTAACAGGACTTTGTCTGTGGACACAGAAATTTGTGAATGATGAAATGCAAAATGTCATAAAATATGGATTCTTTTCCTCCAATCATTTAAGAACTACAAGAAATCTTCTTGTTGAGCAGTGTGCCAAAGTTACAAAAACTAGGAGCATGTCTCGGATTTAAATGTCATCCTAAATTTTAGCCAATCTCAATCATATATACACATATATATTTGTTCACTACAAACATTTCTCCCAAACATGTTTCAAACCAATATTCAATTTAATATTAATGACTAATGATAATGACAAGGGCTCTCACTTCCTGCATGAAAGTAAACAGTTGCCTAATATTGTGCATGTCATTGTACTATACTAAACTGATATTTAATACAATCCTAAATAATTTAAACTATAATAAAATGATAAGATTATTACTTTTGATGAATTCTTTTACTGTATTTTTCAATGCTAAGGGTTTTTAATAAGATTAATCATCCCTGTGAAAGGACTTTGACCAGAGTCATCTAGTTTACTTTGGTTTATAGAGAAGAAGAGGGGGACGCCCCACGAGGAAGTGAACGGCTCAGTTGTTCAGAATGAAACCTAGGTTTCCTGGGCTGGGGATACAGCTCAGGAGGGAGTGCTTGCCTCACAAGACAAGGACATCGGTTCGCCACCAGAACCCCTATCAACAGTCAGAGCTTTGATGCACACTGGAGCGGTGGACACAGGAGGATCTCTGGGGCTCACTGAGAAGCCAGTCCAACCCATTTGCTGAGCTCTAGGCCAGTGACAAACTTTGTCTTAAAGGCTGGCATTCCTGAGGATGACACCTAATGTTGTCCTCTGAGCTTCTTTCACACATGCACACAGAGAAACACGCGCATACATACATTAAAATTATTTTTAAAAACCATAGGTTTGCTGACCAACTGGGGAGGAATAATTAGAAGGAGCCGCTTGTCCTGTTGTTTTGCCATTTTTGAAAACTTTGAGAAGATAGACAGCCAAGAAAGATTGGAATCCTTGTCAATAAATCTTGAAATTTTGCTTGGGCATTTTCTTGAATTTCTGTTGATGATGTTTTATTCTTTTGACTTCCTTTCTTCCTTCCTTTCCCACTTCCTTCCCCTTCCTCCTCCCTTACGTAAAACTTTGCTATAAGTCCCAGGCTGGCCTCAAAAATGTAGTCCAGATTGTCTCAGCCCTCAACTTCTAGGGATTGTAGCATATACCACTACATACAACTTGAAAGGTCAAAATATTTTATGCACATGGGTGGCTTGCCTGCATGCATTTTATGCACCATGTGTACAGAGTGCCTGTGGAGGTCAGACATGGCCGTTGGAGCCCCTGAAACTGGAGGTACAGACAGTTGTGAGCTGCCATGTTGGTGCTGGGTATCTGGAATAGCAGTCTTAATCTCTATAGCCCCAAATTTGAGCCGTTTAAGATGTATTCATCCCTTGGTACCCCAGAGGCTTAGTTCTAAGGCTGCCCTTGGATACAAAAATCCATGTTACACAAGTCCCCAATATAAGATGACAGTACTTCTCCCAGATTTTTAATGTGAGGTTGATTGAACATGAGAATTTGCAACTCATGTCAGATGAGGGCCAACTCTATTATTTGTAAGATCAATGGATTGCCAATATTTTCAGAACTAAGGTCCAGATGAGAAAAGTCAATAAAGGAGATTATTACTTCAATTAACAATCTCCCAAAGTGAAATCTTTTTTAAAATTTAGTTTTTAAACCAGATATTATCCTAGGAGTGAGAAATCAGTATTAAATCAGAGTTGAATTGTCATGGCCTTGGCCAGAAAAGTTCGAAGTCTATGAGGATGCAGAACATGAAGGAAATGTTAACACTTCACCACGGAGTGCAGAGATAGCACAGGAGTGGATGGATCTGCTTGGTTCAGAAATGGCAGGAAGGAAAAAGCAAGGCATGGACTTAGCCCTAAATGGAAGAACTATGTCACAACCCTTTCCACTCAAGTCTAGGGAACATCATGGAAGAAGAATGGAAAGCTCATAAGAGGCAAATGTCAGAGAGCACTGGGAAACAGCAGCTTCTGCACATGACAGGACCAAGGCACTCCTGAACTCACAGCAGCTGTGGTTGCTAAGACCAAGCCAGATACAAGATCCAGCCAGTCAACAACATTCCAGCATGGGTGGGAGGTGGTCACAAGGCCCCGCCCCTAGCTGAGGAACCACTGGTAGAGGAAGAGTCAGTTTTCTTCACAGGTGTTTCCTATGATAGGTTACCCAAGCTCCAGTGAATAGACCAGCATCCAAGTGTGTATAGGCTCTACTAAGGAGACTGAGGGAGGAGGAAGAAGAAGGGAGAGGAGGAGAAATGAAATTGGGAAGGGGTCTGGGAGGAGGTAGAGGGGGAGCAGAGGGTTCATATGATATACATATACATATAAATTGTATTAACATATAAAATTTTAAAAATCCCTCAAAACTTGCAAAGACATTAGCCTAGACAACCCCTGCCTCCAAGAAACTCCCAAATTTAGAGGAGAGCTGGATGCATTAGACCATCAGGACTGAGGTTTGGATGGTAGCCTGAGCATGCAGGGCTGGCATAGAGGGATGTTGTCTTAGTCAGTGCTCTATTGCTGTGAAGAGACACCCTGACCACAGCAACCCTTATAAAAGGAAGCATTGAATTGGGGCTGGTCGACCATTTCAGAGGTTCAGTGCGTTATCACCATGGCAAGAAGCATGGTGGCATGCAGGCAAACATGGTGCTGGAGAAGGAGTTGAGAGTTCGACAGAATCCACTGGCATCAGGAAGAGAGAGGCTGAGCTTGGAATGGGTTTTTGGGAACCTCAAAGGCTACCCCAAGTGACATACTTCCTCCCAAAAGACCACAGCTTCTAATCCTTTCTGATAGTGCCACTCACTTGTGACTAAATATTCAACTCTATGAGCCTATGGGGGCCATTCACATTCAAACCTCCACAGAAAAAATGCCAGGGAGTGATAACAGCAGATTGGAACTTGATAGAGATCATTCTAGAACTAAAGGATACATTCTAACGTGTGAGAAATCAGAGTGCAAAGCCTGACCTAGCAATCAGAGCTGAGAAGGGGAAGCAGTAGAGAACATTTAGCTTGTAGTTGTCAGGATTTGGTAGCTGATCTGAGGTGTAGAGGGTCTTGGAGAGTGACTGATCTCTGGCCAAGAACAGTGACACCTGAGAGGAGTTCCCACTCCAATCCCATCAACACCTTGAGGATCAGTTGGTGTGCCTGTGAACACCTAGGAGAAGTAGCCAGGAGGTAGACAATTGCATGGCTCACTATAATAGGACAGAATGGAGGTGTGAGGCTGAACATCTGAGGTGCTGAGGAGGCGGCATCCCAAGGGGATAGTCTAAGTAAAGGAGAGGAGACTGGGAAGAAAAGGAGAACCATGAACTGACACAAGATATCAAGGTGGGGTGCGCTGTGCAGGAAGTGGTCAAGGAGCATGCGTATTGGCAAGGATCCATGGGATCTGGCCACCTTTGAAGCCTTAGCTGAGCTCTTTGTCATGGGAGAAGGAAAATGCAGGTGTAACTGTGGTGGTGAATATTGACAATCTTACAGATCTAGAATCACCCAGCAGACCGACGTCTGAGCATGTCTGCAAGGGCGTTTCCAGATTGGATTAACTGAAATGGGAAGACCCACCCTGCATGTGAGGAGCATCACTTCATGGGCGGTAGCCCTGCACTGAATAAATCAGACAGCAAGAGCTGAGCAGGGACATTCGTCTCTCTGCCCTCTGACTGCAGGCACAGTGAAGTCAACCACCTCACACTGCTGCTATGACTTCCCCTTCATACCCTCAAACTTCAGCTAGAGGTGCTGGCCTTGGCCTCTGTTTTCTCTTTGGTACTCACAATGGCTTTCTATTAATGATGAGATAGTTGACACTGAGTGTTTTGTCCTGTTAAGAATATGACTCATTAAATTCCTTCAGTTTCATCTCTCATGATTCTTTTGCATCTGTGTATACCTCTCGTATCTCCATGGTGACCATTGCTGAAGTCCTCTGGGTTCTATCTTCTGAATACTCTATGATGCTTAGTCTTGGTTGCCAACTTGACTGGATTAAAAGCGATCAGGAAAATTGACACATCATACTTCTGGGCATGGCCATGAGAGTGTTTGTAAAAGAGAATTGGCATGAGGATCTAGGGGAGAGGAGCTGCCCTGAAAGTGGGCAGAACTATTCAATGGGCTGGGGGCATAGATGAAACAAAGAGGCGTGGCTCCGGAGAGAGAAGCCTCTGCCCATGCCCCGCCCTTCTGAGTAGCGCTCCCATTGTTGCTGCTGCTGAACTCCAGATGCTTGAGCCACTTTCCTGTCTTGAGGGTTTAGGAAGTAAACAAACCACACAAAGTTTACAAAGTATATGAAATTTACAAAGGGAATTTACAGCAGGGAAAGCTTTCCCTGACACTTCATTAGAGTGAATATCCAACAAAGACTAGGTCCCTTTAGCCTCTCTTAGTCATAGAGCAAGGACACCTGTCTATTTCTTTCTCCCCCTCTAGCTTTACTGTAACCTATGGTAAATGGATACCTGAAAGTGAGTTAGAGTGATGAATATCTGAAATAATGTTGTCAGTTTATGAACATGGACATTTGAGAGGAGGCTGTCTTCAGAAGGTAAATAGAGAATGCTCTTGTCAAAGATGCTCTGACTGTAGTCCATCCCTGACACCGCCGCCTCTTTCTACTTGTGACATCACTCTACAACATGAGAGAGGAAAGAGATGCCTTATTTGATTTTCGTTTTGTAGTATAGGATTTGAGGGAGCAGTACTGGGCATTTACAGCTTAAAATACTACACTGGTGTGGATGGTGGGAACGAAACTCAGATCCTGTGGAAGAGTTGGAACTAATCTTAAATGCTGACCCCTTCTCTGGCCTTTATTTTTAATTTTTAAAGACAACGTTTGACTATATAGAGCAGGCTGACTCAAATTCATGGTCTTCCTGCATCAGAATCTTGCTTATTGGGATTACAAGAATGTATCACATGGCTGAGAAAAATATTATCTTATATGCACATACATTTAAATTTAAATCTAGATTCCACATATGAAAGAAAACATGCATCTCTCTTTGTGGATCTAGCTTACTTTGCCTAGCATAATGACAGCTAATTCTATCCATTCTTGCAATGGCTATGCCTTAGTTTTTCTTTACAGTTGGATAAAATTCCATTGTGTACATACACTGTAATTTCTTCATCCATGCATCTGTTGATGGGCATCTAGACTGATTTCATAACTTGTCAATTGTGAATAGTGCAGCAGTAAGCATGTGTGGGTATCTCTTTGTTGACTCCAGACTGTTTGGGTTTGTACCCAGGAGTGGTACAGCTGGGCCATATGGTGGTTCTGGTTTTAGACTTGGGAAGACTCCATTCCTAGTTCTATAGTGGCTGCCCTAGTTTACATCCTCACAGCTGTCCGAGGTTCTTTCCCACATCCTTACCAGTGCATGCTGCTGCTGCTGTCGATGATAGCCATCTGAGTGTGTGAGATGCAATCTCAGCAACAGTATACATTTACATTTCCCGGATGGCTAAGGACGCTGTGTTCATTTTAAAATAGTTAGCACATACTTATTTTTTCTTTGAAGTTATCAATTCAGCTCACTGGCCCACTTATTAATTACATAAGTCTTTTGGTATTTATTTTCTACATTTCTTTCTATATTCTAGATTTCTTGGTGAATAGTGGGCAAAAATTCTTGGCTATTCCATAAGCCGTCTCTTCTTTCTGTTGATTATGTAGGGAAAATATTTTAAAATTACTCTTCTTCCTCCTCCTCTTGTTTTTCAAATAAACTGGAGAGATGTTCTATGTATTCAGTAATATAGTGGAAAGTTGTTTGTTTTCCCAGAGAGCCAACATGAAAAGTTGTCAGTTTGATATGACAGATGGAATATGGGATAAGGAAAAGTTTTGCTCTAAAGTGGTTGAAGTCAAAAAATAAATAAAAAGAAAGTGGTTAGAGAGATCTGAGGATCTGTGAGTTGACATATGCCTGTCACGTGAGCAATGCTCCTAGCATGTACTGTGTCATAGGCTGACATTGTACCTCAGCAATATGATGTAACTTAGGAACACAACAGTGGCTTCAAACACCCCCTCCCTTTCTACTTACTTTCACATAATGTTCCCTTCTGAGATCTCAGAATATTGTGTCCGAATAACGTGTCAGAAGAAATGAAATTTTTATTTCAAAATCACAGAGTGTGAGAGATCTGGAATGATCCCTGGAGGCTGCTTGTCCAGAACCCGAGTCCTAAAGATGAGCCACGCACACTCCATAGATGACTGACTGTGCTTACAGAGCAACACGGCCCCAAGTCTGTCCCACTTCCTCAGGCCTGTGAGCGGGGGAGTCACTCCTCATGCCTGCGATCCTGTTCTCACCCTAATTATGTCTCGGATTTTCTACCTCTTTGGCTATAGGGAGTGGACTCAGGCACCCTGGGACAGCTATTCAGTTTCTTTAATTCAATGTAAGCAGCAAACCCACACTGGTCCTTCTGATTGGAGTTGGATTCCTACCCCCCCCCACACACACACCCTTTTAGCTCCATTATAACCTCCAGGGAATCTAAGCGTAGCTTAGTTCCTTGATTTCCACCACAAGTGTTCCTTGAATCCACCACAGTTCTAGAGACTTGGAGCTTTGACTTTTTATATCAAGATTCTACCTTGTGATGAGTGTATAACATGACATGTGAGTGTGTTTGTGGGGTGTGTACACACACATGCACCTGCAGAGATGAACATTTGCCGCTGTGTGTGAGAGGTAAAGAGGCCTATCTGTAGAAGGCAGAGGTAAGGCACTGGGGGTCTTCCTCAATCATTTTCTACCAGCTTGCCAATTCAGCCAGGCTGGCATGCCAGTGGGCTGCAGGAGTCGTCTCCTGCCCTGTGTCGGGTGGGCACAGGTGTGCACTGCTGCACCTGTCTCCTGCCCAGTGACCAGTGGGCACAGGTATGTATTGTACCTTACGGGTGCTAGGGATCAGGGCTCAGCTTCTTATGTTGACATAGTAGCACAGTATTGACTGAGCCATCTCCTAGTTCCCAAAGTTCTACTTGTTAACTTTCTTTGTAAAACAAAGAAACAAAACACCTATTGTTTTAAATATTTTCTTTTCTCTTCCCTTTCCTTCCTCTTCTTTCTTTTACTTCCCCTCTTTTCCTTCCTTATAGTTGGAATTGAACCCAGAGCCCCACACATGATGGGCAAGCACTGTATAGGTTACATCCCCAAGCTTCTAGTCACTGTCATTTTCAAAAGTTAAAGCAGGGTATCACTGAGTCGCTCAGACTGGCCTTGAACTCAGTCTGTAGCCTTGGACTGTCTTACCACCCCTTCAGCCAACCCCTTCAGCCCCACCCCACCCAACCCCATCCCACCACCCCACTTACCCCACCCCGCCCCAACCCCATCATGTAGCTGTTACCAGGCCTTGCTATTTTCAATGTTTTAATATCTATTCAAACATGTATTTATTAATAATATTTTAGATTATGATTTGGAAGAAAGGAAAAATAAGCCCACCAGGATATTTCCTGATAAACGGTGAAACCGTGAGCCAGGCAAGCAGCCACAGGCTGGAGCTTAAGATGGTTTCTGACGTGAAAACTGAGCAAGGGCGGTGCTCTCCAGCCCTCCCACCCGAGTTCACTACAAGAACCCATCCACCTCCTTTGCCCTTGTAATTTGCTGTTGTCCTTGGAGTGTCCTACTGATTCGGTAATGCAAGCACCCTACGAACATAGACTGTTCACCAGTGGGAAGCCTCAAAGGAGTGAGGGAAGCATGCCTCAGCAAAGTCACAGAGGGGTAGGATTGATGACACCCTACCTAGGAGGGTACGGTGGTCTGAAAGGGTTTATGGGGTCACCTCAGTGTCCTTATCTGTGAAATGGACACATGAACTTCTGAGTACTGAGTGATAAGCAAAGCACATGCAGCTAGTCAGTACCTACAGCTAGCTAGTACCTGTAGCTAGCTAGTACCTGCAGCTAACTAGTACCTGTAGTTAGTACCTGCAGCTAGCTTTTAACTACAACCAGTACCTGTAGCTAGTACCTGCAGCTAAGTAGCAGTTACAGCTAATACTTGAAGCTAGTGACCACAGCTAGTAATTGGTTGGTAAGCAACAGGTACTGTTAATCTCCTATGACCAGTCTGCTGCATATTGCTGCTCTCACAGAACTTGAGATTGCAGAAGTGGTATATACCCTCTTTTCGTGTTATCTCTCTCTCTCTCTCTCTCTCTCTCCTTCTCTCTCTCTCTCTCTCTTCTTTCTCTCTCTCTCTCTTGCCCTCTCCCTCTCGGTTTGTCTCCCCCTCCTTCCCTGTATGTGTTATCTTTTCTCCCTCCCTCCCTCTCTCTCTTTCTCCCTGTCTCTCCTCTCTCTGTCTCTCTCCTCTCTCTTCTCTTTCCTCTCTCTCCACTCTCTCCTCTCTTTTCTCCCTCCCTTCCTCCTTGTTTGTGCTTGTCTTTTCTCTCTTTCTCCCTGTATCTCTCCTCTCCTCTCTCTCTCCCCCCACCCTCACTATGGCCTGTGTGTGCCATGCATATGCAAGTATGTGTGTGTGTGTACATGTGGAGACCAGAGGTTTATGTAGGTAGGTAGCTATCTCTGTCTTCCTTATCCTTTGAGACAGGTCTTGTTGGACCTGGAGCTTCTTGTTTCATCTAGACTGGCTGGCCCATGAGCCCCAGGGATCTGTCCTGGCTCTTTGTAAGCACTTTACCCCCTAGCCATCTCTCCAGCACCTGTGATTATTCTTCTAGATTCTTATTTCTCCACTGACAATAAAATAGACTACAAGAGGGAGAAATACAGTGGACCCTAACTCTGACAAAGGCCTCCTTTGAGTCAACCCTACTCTATCTGCCTAAGGGGATGCAGTTCCCAGTATTCCTTCAGAGATATTATTGGAGTTCAGCTCGAGGCCTCAGACCCTAATGCAAGAGTTATAGATGAAACCCCTCACCTGTCTCCCTGTAAGCAAACCCCATCAAAGTCATCGAACCAAGAAAAGAACCGAAGACATGAAAGAAGAAGGCAGGCTAGCTGGAAGAGGAGAGAGTTAGTAGGCGGAGAAGAGAGGTAATGGGGTGAATATGATCAAAGTGGATTTTACGCAACATGAACACGTCACAATGGAACCCGTTACAGTGTGTAAGTACTACATACTGACAAAAAATTAAAAATAGTTTCAGGTGAATCCATTTCAACATTTCAAAGTACATTTACAGAAGTTGGGTGTGGTAAACCATCCTTGTCATCCCAGCACATCAGAAGCAGAAGCAGGGAGATGCTAGCTCCATCTACCTTGTAAGAGCCTGTCTCAACATACCTCCCTAACCCATTTATATTTGTACTGATGCAGAGAGTTAATGATATTCAAGACATGCGCCATTACATGCCAGCTCATTTGTCTCTTCCTATGGGAAAGGGCTGCCCATTAATAAAATATTTGCTCAAGTGTCTTTAAATTGCACTTGAAGGGTTTACCGGTATCTTTTCTGAGAAGCAAGCATCTCCATTCATTAGACAAAGAGAAACCGTCATCTCATACGACAAGGGGTGGGGTAATGTTTTCCTTCTCCATTTCATTAAAAAAGCCACAAAGCATAACAAAAAATAATGAAAGAAAAATAAAAGGAGACACCTCATCTGGATGGGGTGGGCGGAGCAGTTGCAGGGAACGGCTGCAGGGTGTCCGAAATCCTTATCCTGCTTGCCTCAGCTCCCTTGCTGACTGGACGGAGAATGCTAATATTTGCTGTGTTTCTGGTTCGGTTGTCCTACAGAAGCTGTGTGTGATGAGGGCTGCGTGGGGCTGCGTGAGGCATCCTGTTTTTGCAGTCCTTGGCATATGGCCCCTGGACACAGAAAGGCTGCCTGTCAGAAAGCTCTTCATGTTTCTCCGAGTCACCAAAGCGCTCCCTGCCTCCCGCAAGCCTTTCTCAGTGTGACGCAGTATTGGAATTGCCCTTTCTTTTTTCTGTGTGACCTATTTCAAGATGACTTCAATCCTACTGAAGACAGTTGGGGTGGGGGTGGGGTGGGGACTTGGATGCACTAGGGAGTGCCTGGCTCATTTCTGAAAACAGGAACTTACAGGAAAAAAACCCTGGAGAACACAGCACTGGATGCCAAGGGAAGACAAGCGGCCCGCACCTCCACTTCCTCCACCTTCCTTCAGACCATCGCCGTTGTCTTTACCAATTGTGCACATTGGTTTCATTATAATGTATTTTGACCATTGTTTTCTTTTTTTAAACGAACAAATCGTCCTGACCCTCAAATTTTGTGATTGTTCTTTTTCGTGGAAGAATAATGATTTTTCAAAATGACACTTAAGATTGCCATTCTTAATGGTTATCAAGTTTTATTTGCAAGAGAATAAAAAAAAAAAAAGTACCAGCCAGGAGCATGCTTTAAATATGTACCATCGTTTAAAGGAAAATTCAGGGCATTATTAGGAAAAAGAAAACCAAAAAAAAAAAAAAAATACTATCACTTTCATTACGTAGAGAATAGCAACACAGGCCAGTGAAGTGGTCATTGGGTAAGAGTGTTTGCTGCCAAGCCTGAAGACAAGGCCATTCCCAGAATGCACTTGGTAGAAGGAGAGAGCCAACTCCTAAAAGATGTCCTCTGACTCCACGTACACACAGAGAACACCACCCCCCATAAATGAATGTAGGTAAAGGAAAAAAAGTCTAGCATCATAGCTACCTGTGGGCCCATCTCAGGTAGAAACTTGATGGAGGAGTCTATATCTAGATAGAATCCCAGTTTTTTTTCTAAGAAACGCTCATGTTTTCTGAAACTTCAATAAATAATATACTAATTTCATTGCTGGAAACTGCATCTGCTATTTTGAGATGTCTATGTAGAGTTGTGCAAGCGTGGGCTGAGAGGCAGGCCATGTGAGCTAATGACCGTTGTGTCAGCAACCCATGATGGCTCATGAAACTTGATCTGCTACTCTTGTCGATTAAGTCATGTCAAATCATCCAAAGATGCTCTCAAGGGAAATGACCTTAGTAAATTTATCTAGATGTTGACCTAAATTAGTGCTGCAATGTAGGAAGACAGGGAAATAGGGAATATGTCCAGAATTGCCAGTAAGAAGAGATACTTTTACAGAGAAATAAGGTTGAAGACACTGTTCAGTTGGGAGAGTGCTTGCCTAGCACGCATGGAACCGCAGGTTCAATTCCAAGCACCTCATAGCGCGTTTGTAATCCCAGCACTTGAAGGTAGAGGTAGGAAGGTCACACGTTCAAGGATATCCTTGATTGCATTGCAAGTTCAAAGCTAGCCTGGGTTATCTCATACCTTGTCTTTAAAGGGAAGAGGGATGGAGGAAGGAAATAAACAAGTTGTAATGTCAATTCATTGACTTCCATGGTCATTAGAATTTCCCAGGATGTGTGTCATAAACGTACATTGTCTATGTTCTTCCTCAGGATTCTGACATTGCCGGGCTCAGTTGGGGTCCAGAGGTTTGTTTTAATAAGAACCCAGAAGCCAGGCAAGTTAGAGCCTGTTTGTAATTCAGGCATATTAGAGCCTGTATGTAATCCCGCATCTTGGAGGTAAAGCTAGAAGACCAGGAATCCAAGGTCATCCTCAACTATGCATTGAGTTTGAGGCCAGCCTGTGCTACATGAGACACTATCTCAAAACAAACAACAAACAAATGACTTCATCTGCCTGAGTCATCTACTGGCAGTCATCTCCTCTGAGAAGCATTTTACAGTGATAGCCCTATGGGCTGAGGAGCTCTGCTCTGCTGGAGCAACCGGAGCGACTTCTACCTTGGAGCCCAGTGGCTCTCAACCTTCCTACTGCTGTGACCCTCTAATACAGTTCCTCATGCTGTGGGACCCTCAACCAGAACATTATTTTCATTGCTGCTTCATAACTGTAACACTGTACTGTTATGAATGATAGTGTATATATCTGTGTTTCTGAGGGTCTTATGTGCCCGCTGCAAAAGTGTTGTTTGACCCCCAACAGGGGTTGAGACCCACAGGTAACTCACTTCTCCCTCCTGTTCATTTTCTCTGTCTCTCCAGATAGGCTCCTGCAATAAATAGTCTCTGGAGCTCACTGACCAAACTCCACGACCAGTTTTTCCTTCCTTTCTCCCTGCCCTCCATCTGTGCTAAAGTGTAGGTGTTAGAACATAGGAGGGTGGCCATATGCCTATGAATCCCCCATGGTGGCCAGCAATTTGCTGGTTCTCTTAGCTGTGGGCTCCTTATAACAAAGCAGCTCTAGAAAATGTGGACTGTTTGCTACCTGGGAGAAATGTCAAGTTCTAAATTTCCAGATGCCCTGGCAGTGTAGGGAGGGGAGGGAATGTGGGTTGGCTTGCCTTGCTTGGCAGGCCTCCCTGTAAAATCAGCTCTGTTCCTAGGAATGTACAGGATTTCCTTTGCAGACTTATGTAGGAGCTGAAGAGGACAGGACTGACCCAAAAGGCATCAAGAGTGCCAACTTCCTGTGCTCCGGCTTGGCTGGTTGGGGTAGATAGAATTGAACTGGAGAAAAGAAGCTGGCCGACACCACTGAGATTCACTTGACCCCATGGACAGGAATCTGAATCACAAAGCTGAGTTCTCAGTGGAAGCATCTCTGTCTAAAGAAGGCTCTCGAGTGGCAGAGGATGGACATCAGCCACAGCTGGAGGAGTTATGAGCCGGTGGCTCTCCCACCTTCAGTCCTGCGGCAATGGTCTAGGACTATGGCCAGCAGTCCAGCAGTAGTAACAGGAAGGGGAAAGGCAGGCCGAATGAGTCTGGCTTAGTCAGAAGGTGCTCTGGGTTCAGAATTGGGTTCTGCCCCTTAGCTGTGTGTCTGAGACGTTAACCCCCCCCCCCCGCCTCTCCCCCAGTTTGTTCAAGATTGGGTCTTAGGTACCTCATGCTGAATTTGACATCTGCTATAAAGCCAAGGATGACTTTGAACTCCTGCTACTCTTGCTTCTCCTCCCAAGAGTTGAGATCACAGATGTCTACCAACCATATCTGCTTTTTGTGGTGCTTGGGATCAAACACAGAGCTTTGCCCTACCAGGCAAGCACGTATCAACACCTGGCCCTTAAACAAGGGAAGAGCATACAACCTGCAAAATGCAAACTTAACTCCACACAGTCCAAAGTTGGTTAGGACCACTCATTAGTATTATTACTAGCCTCTCTGAAAAAGCTAGGAAGTTCTCTTGGTTTGGGATAATCAAACTTCTCCATCATGGCCCAAAGAAATACTGGGAGAACTTTTTCCATACGTTGTTTAACTGATGAAAAGCCACCTTTTAATATTCAAAGACACCAAATTAAAGCATCTGTCTTTGACTGATATTCAAAGCATAAAGGGTGTTTGTACAACCAGTTTCCACAAAGCTTTCGGTATTCTCTACTAGAAAAATTTTATATGGTAAAGTTTAGTACAGTAAAATAAAGCAAATGATTAACTATTCTAACACCAAGAGAAACTGCAAATGAGCATGCTATGATTTAAATGTTGGTTTGTACCTGGTGAGATGTTCAGCAGTCAAGAGCCTGGCTCTTGCAAGGAACTCAGATTCTGTTCCCTGCACCCAGCTGACAGCTCACAACCATCAGTAACTCCAGTTCCAAGAATCTCACGCCCTCTTTGGCCTCCATAGGCGCTGCATGAACTCTACAGACATATGTACAGGCAAAACATCCGTACACACAATTTAAAAATGAAAAAATATATGTTGAGAGCCAAGTATGGTGATGCACACCTAAATTCCAGCATGTGGGAGGCTGGGATTGCCAAGAGTTCAAGGCCATCCTAGGCTACATAGTGAGTTCCAGGTTAGCTTGGGCTACAAAAGGAAACCTTCTCTCAAAATGAAACAAATAAATCGTTTTTTTTTTTTTTTTTTAAGGTTTGAAATTTGAGGTTTGTTTAACATACATTTTCCCAGGAGAAAAACCTACTCTGCTCTTACAACCAACGCAGGGTGGGGCACACGTCTTTTTTTTTTTTTGAGTAAAGAGCTGACATTGCTCAGACTTGTGGTTAGTTCCCAGAATAAAACTGGGTCAGCCAGCACTCCATTGTCGGGAGGACTGGGGAAGTACTCAAGGGTCCCACCCCTTCCTGGGGAGCTCTTGGGAGTTAATGATTGCTGGAGTAATGGGAGATGCTTTCTTCAGTGGTGCAGCCAACTGGTTAACTGCCCATGTGCTGCTAAATGTCCCCTCAACCATGATTCAGTAGAAGCTTCAATGAAACCCATCAGGCCAAGTGAAGTCACTCATGCATATACACATTTCCAAACACACACATATCACACTTACACACACCACACACATACCAAACATACATACAGACCGCACACACATTCATGTACACACCCACACACCCCCACACCCCTCCACTTACACATCCACATCACCTACATACACTCACACACACATATCCATATCACACACACACACACACTCATACACATACATCCACACCACGCACATAATATACCACACATACACACATCTACACACACACTTACACACACATCCATATCACACCCACACACCCACACACCAAACATACACACACATACCACACATATACACATACACATACACACTCTCTCTCTCATACACACCATACACATGTTTACATACACACCCACACACCACATACACACATCCACATCACCCACACACACTCATACACAAAAGTAGAAGGGGAACTAATTATGAAAAGGGGTTCAGTGGATAAGAAAGAGGGGAAGAGAAGTAACGTGAGGTGAACAGTGATTTAATACATTATATACTCTTGACATATGTCCATGCATGCATCCAAAATCAATCACTGAGTACCTGAAACATGCTGGACACTGGTTACCATGGCAGGAGATTAGAGGAGACTGAGGGAGAACACTAAGGGATCCGCTCCAGTCCCCCCTTCACCATTCGGGACTGAGCAAGCCCAGCCTCCCTTTGTTGAGACTTACGTTTATGTGTCCATTCTGCATCAGTCTGGCAAAGCACTTGATGAACACAGCTAGGGACACACAGAACAGGATGAGGCTCAGGTACAGGTCAGGGCCTGAAGGGTCAGGTGATACTCTTCATAGTGGAGCAGGTCCACACAGACTGACGGGAACTTAGTGTACGGAAAAGGAAAGGTAACCTCGTAACCAAGGTAACTGGTCCCCGCAATCCCTGAGAAGGAGTAGAAGCAATATGGACCAAGGAGGGCAAATTGCAAGGCTATTGTGAAATGAAGTGGACATCCCAAAATGCTCAGAATTACAAAGGTGATATATCTCTTTTCTTACCTACCTTCAAGACAGGGTCTCCTGAAGTCTAGTTCTATGCTGCCAAGGTTGGCCTTGAACTCTTGATCTTTCCTGCTTCTACCTTTCAAGTGCCACACTGGATTATCCCATCCCACCTGTACCCCAGTGCTGCCATTTAAAATGGTAAGTTCCAGGCCTTCTGTATGTCTGGCCCACACTCTACCTCTGACCTCTATCCCTACTCCTCTCAGCCTTCCTTTCAGGTCCTGTTTCCCTTGCTGCCAATCTATACTGCAGGAGGACATCACATGTCTGCCAACCTGAGCTAAAATGAAATCAATTCAATAAAGTTTTATTGACTTATTCCCTATCCTACACAGAGTGCCAGTTAGTGCTGGGGAAAACAAAATGAGTGGAACCAGTCCCTTCTCTAGGACTTGCTGCTCAAGGTATCATCTCTGGTTGGTTAGCACTGTACACTTAAGAGCCTCTCCGAAGAGTTGCCTTTCACCCCATCCAGACCACCTCAATCTGCATTACAGCCTGAGCTGACCTCATCTTCAGCCTTTGCTATGGAAAGGAGGCCTACGATCAGATGCTGTGCTCTTTCTGTAGCATGGAAAGAGCTATGGATCAATGCTATCAGACACAGGCTCACACGGACCTTTCATCCTTTCCCAGTCTGAGAGGGAGACCTCAGAGTTGAGATGTGAACTGCATTATTGAGACTGGAGGCATAGTTCAGTGGGTAAAGGGTTTGCCTATGTACTTGGATTCAATCCATAACACACACACACACACACACACACACCATGGGTGCATATGATATTGAAAGCAGTATAGCCTTTACTTCATTACTACAACATGATTAAATTCATTAAATTTATGAGTACAGACATTGACCTCAAACAATATTCATGAACTTAGAGAAATTATTTGGAGCAAAAACTCAATAAAAATATTTTACAATTTAAACATAATTTATAGAATTGGGCAAGGTGGTACATGCCTGTAATCCCAGCACTTGGAAGGTAGAGAAAGGAGAATTTAGAAACTTGAGGTCATGATCAGCTATATACCAAGTTCAAGGAAAATCTGGGATCCATGAGACCCAGTCTTGAGATCCATGATATCCATCACACACACACACACACACACACACACACACAACACACATACACACTACACACTGTCAAATCCACTGTACCATCCCTGCAGACATTTTTTGTATTTACCAAGTATCTCTGGGTCCACTCTCTATGAGCCAGCAGCACAAGTGATCCAGCTGTGACAGCCTGTGAAAAGAAAATTGGGAAAAAATAACATCCACAATCGAAGGGACCTCTGCTAAGAGTTCAATCTGTCTCACAGCTTGACAACTTTATCACAAGCTGGAAGGCAGGGTAAAGGGTGAAATGGATTTACGGCTCTGATCTCCTCTTCATCTGTGTAAGGAGTTGTGTTGACAGGGAGGAAAAGAAGCCATTAGAGTCATCAGGACATGAGTCACACCAACTTATTTTCCATTCTCTCTGTTGACTTTGCCGGCACCGGCACCACCTCCGCTACTGTCAGGTCACCACAGTTAAATCTTGGCTTCATAGATCTTGTCCGAGGTTTTGTGTGGTGGTCTGGATGAGAAATGGCCCCATGGTCTCATGTATTTGAATACTTGGTTCCAAGTTGGTGGCACTGTTAGGGAAGGGTATGGACTCTTTAGGACTTGGAGCCTTGCTGTTAAAGTGAGGGATGGGCTCTGCTGTGTTATAGTCTTGCCCCACTTCTTGCTTGCTCTCTTTGCTTGCTGCTTCCTGTGTGGAGGTAGAAATGTAAAGAGGCATCTTCCTCCTCCTGAAGACCTTTCCTGCTCTCATAGACTCGAACAAACCCTCTGGAACAATAAGCCAGAATAAACTCTTAAGTTGCTTTTGGTTGTGCTAATTTTTTATCACAGTAACAGAAAAGTGTGAGTGTATGTGTGTGTGTGTGTGTGTGTGTGTGTGTGTGTGTGTGTGTGTAGATATGATTAATTGATAGGATTGGCTATTTCTCACGATGTAGGGCCTGGGGACTGAATTTAGACGTCAGGCTTGGCTACAAACATCTTTGCTCACTGAGACATGTTTCCATCTTTCCAACAAATTTATAAAGCTGCAAATGGGACAAACTGGAATGGAGACCTGTCCTCAAGCCCAGAAATCATTCTTAGCCATGGGCTGATCTTTACCAGTTTGCTTTAAACAAACAAACAAACAAACAAAAAAAGAAATGTTGCCTTGACTGCCGATGGGATGCAGACACACGACCTCTGTTTCCTAAATAATAAAGACAGTCATTAGAATGGACGTGAGGCATGGCATTTAGTGTTCTGGGTGCGGGGCTATCCAGTTTAATGAAGGGATTTACTCTTAGAGTCCTCGTTCATAAAAAAAACTCAAAATGCAGAACAAAAATAGTTAATAGCGGAGGGAATGGTGTATCCAGAACTTTGCAGTAGATAATGGAAAAAGAATCTCTGAGCTCATCTCGGATTCATCTCGAGGTCTGGAGATGGAGCTGTTTGAGGTTATTGAGACGAGAAATCACTGATCCTCAAACCACAGAATCCTTACCCCTCAGTCAAAGCATGAATTCTGAGGTCTAGATAGATATGGAAGTCAGGGAGAGATGAGCCTAAAATTAGATAGTAGATATAGACTGGTTTAAAAATAACACAATTTTTATTTTGACAGAGGGCTGAATGTGAACAGCCTACCCAGAATTGGTTAATTTAAGGGGAGAAATCAGAGCCTCACCCATGTGATTTATTGGGATGCTACACGCAGAGCTCCAAGTTTAGTGCATTTACTGTTTTGAAACTTGGATCTAGAGAAACTGGGAGAGGGAAACACCCGCTCACGCATGGCTCCTGTTGCTGAAGCAGACTTGTTGTGGCTCTACTATCAAAGTCCTGTGGATAAAAACAGGAGTTATCTGCAGTCAAAAGAGGTTCCTGGCTTGATTCTGCAAGAGAAACCTTTCCAAGGGATGCTAAGGAGGCAGAGGCGTGCAAATAGCAGAACAAACCGGAGAATTGAGGAATGAAGCCCCGGGTTGTCTAAGCTTCTCGGTTGACCTGTGGCTCGCCTGTCATTAGGCGCGGGGACTCAGAAGCAGGAGATTGCTGTTGCCCTTTTGCTGGTGAAGCTCTCTAGAAGATAGCTAACATGGGATGAGGAGATTCTAGCTTGCCTTGAGTGTGGGGTTGGCAGGGGTTTCTTTCCTTTTGAAAGTTGAAAAGCGTTACAGAGTTACAGTTTCCTGTTATTTTGGTCGCAGCAGCCAGCTTGAATTTTGCCTTGTTTACACACAGCTCTGAAAAGGCTCTTTCACTGAGCAGCAGCCTGTGATGCTGGCTGTTCCATAACTTGTTAAATTCACCTGGCTGATGGGATGGGGGTGCCAAAGCCGAGCACACCCGTCTTCCTTGATGCCCGCTGCTCTTCTATTTTTAGATAAGGAGTGGGAAAGAATTAAAACTGGAGAGATCTGAGAGTGGAGAAGGGATGTCAGGAGGAAAAGAAAATGAGGAAAGAGTGGGGGCGTCTGGGAAGTGAAAGACTGGAGAAGCTTGTATGGTTATGGGAAGGGCGGGGAGGAGAGGTGCCCCACCCTGCTGCCATGCTATTGGCTTGCTTTCCTGGAGATGGCTAATGCTTTCATAGCTTGGTAATTGTGAACACTTTTTCTAGAACTGCCTAAGTACAGCATGCAGTTCCCAGACACAGATGAATTGAAGGAAGCAATAGAAATGGTAACTTTAGTGGCATCCTATGAAAAGAGGATATAGCTTAATCATTTACAAGATCTCATGTAGAGTCAAGAGGATCAGAAGTTCAAAGCCATCTTTCATTACACAGAGAGTTTGAGGCCAGCCTGGGCTACATGAGACCCTGCTTAGTTTTTTTCTATTTCTGTTATAAAATACTCCGACGAAGCAGCTTAAGGTATAAAGGGACTTATTTGGGCTTACAATTCCAGGGAGATACTGTTCGCTTGGGCGAGAAGACATGGCAGCAGGCAGAGAAGGCATGAGGGCAGGAGCAGCAGGCTGGCCATTCACATTGCAACTATACTGATGAAGCAGATAACGAACAGGAAATAGGACTCAGCTATATATAAGGCCTCAAGGTCTGTCCTGAGTGACTGACTTATTTTTAAAACCAGGTTTCATGTCCCAAAGCTTCCATAACCTTCTCAAATACTCCCACTAGCTGAGGACCAAGTGTTCAGACTCTTGCACCTTTGAAGGACGCTATCCATTGACACTAGTGTCTTACACATGAAGTTACATAAACTGTCACGGAAATACGCTCCAGCTTTTCAAAAGAGGCTAAAAACCTGTAAAAGATCAATAAAAGCAGCACATAATAACTGCATGAGCCATGATCCCAGCTCTCACTGGGATTTGCAATAATGGACACATACAAGTGTCCCCATTGAAGAGGCAGAGAGAAGGCTCAGCCAGTTAAGAGCGCATGTGCAATTCTCAGAGAGGACCTGAGTTCAGTTCCCGGCCCCCATGGCAGGCAGCTTATACCTGCCTGAAATGCTGGCTGCAGGGCGTCTGATGTCCTGCCCTCTTCTGACCTCTGAGATACCTGTGCTTGTGACCCACCCCCTCTTTCTTACCCTCCTACCCTCCCTCCCTCCCTCTCTGCCTCTGTCTCTGATGCATACACATTAAACACAAAACAACAAATTTACCAAATAAAATAAAAATAGACAAGAAAAGAGTGTTTGGCACTCAAGCAAGTTTAGTTATTACGTTCAGGAAGAAAACAGATAAAAGGTGCAGGACAAATAGAGCTGGAACAATTCTGAAGGATAGCTTTGATTTCCATGGCCATGACAGGTGAGGGCTGGCTCAGCTGAAGAGATGAGGAAGTTGTACTGAGCTTAGGGCCCAGACAAGAGGGATCCCAGACCTGTAGCAAGGTGGTGCTGGGGGCTTGGTGGAAAAAAAGCAGAAAATCAGAGTAGAAATCTGTGTTACACCAGGAGGACGAGGACCTCAAAAACTAGGTCAGTGCATACTGGGTTAATCTGGGGACAGCCAAGTAGTGCTGGTGGCTTTTGAAAAGGAAGCAGCTAGCCTGACTCAGAAGAGTGTGGGCATCTGAGACAGATGTGATATGCAAGATGTGGACAGCAATTGGTGAGGTCACACGGTCCCTGCAGGACCCTGGTCTTTAGACTTTAAATTCCACTCGTGGCGAGCAGTACATCTTGAATCTTGGTTTAGTCACAAATCTTTTCATTTGTTTTTTAAATTTTTTTATTTATTTTGAACAGGTCTTGTTAGCAGTCATATTAGGGTCAGAGCCCAGACACTGGCAGCCCTAAGGCATCTCATCAGCCACCCATCCTCACAGTGGGAAGAACTGAGAGTTACAACCCTCCACACCCGCCAAGGTCATCTCCAGGGTCTTCCTAGAAGGTTTAGGTTTAATCAGAGAGTCAGAGGTAGGTGAGCAGTCCTGGTCAAGGTGTGTTCCTGCCCATTGTTGTCCCAGCTCCAGACTCCTCTGCAAGGTTGCCTGAGATTCCCAGGGATACTTCAGTTCTTAGAGGTCACTGTTTCAATGGTCTCGTGGTCTCATGGTTAAAAGGAAGGGCGCTCTGTCTTCTTAGAGCATCTGTATTCCTTCTGGGGCACTTATACCCCATGTGACCCAGGTTAGCCTCCAGCTCAGCCAAGGTGACTCAGATCTTTGGATCTTCCTGCTTCTGTCTCCCAGGTACTGAGATTCTGTACCACCAAGCCCAGTTTATGTGGTGCTGGAGATCCCACCTAAGGCTTCATGCATGTTAATTGTTGCTAAGTAACAGCTACATCCTGAGTCTCCGTCAGTCTAATTTTGATAGATTTAGTACCAGATTTTTAATTATGTACTAAATTCTACTAGTCTCTATTCTATTGTACTCCATTCATTAGAACTGTTGTTACCTAGCCTGTATATTGTTTTTATTATCGTTGAATGCATAGATTCTCTACAGTTTGGCTTTCAGGAAGAAGGCATACAGTGAGCAGGAAGAGAAAAGTGAATACTGGGACATACATTGGGGAAATCTAAGGACCCATGGCAGGAGATTTAAATAGGGCTGGGTTAGGGCATTGCTCCACAGTGCAAGCCTAGAACTGATAGCATGGCATTCCCTGGAATTATCCAAGGTTTTAGTGCCAGCACCTCGACTGTGACAGGACCAACAAACTAGTCTAGGTTGCCTATCCACCAAAGGTGACATAAAATGACACCAGAGAGAAGTACAGAAAAGGGATCTCTTCAATATAGCCATGCTGAAAGGAGGAAAAAAGAAGAACCCTCCAAGTCACCTTCAGGACCCAACATGAGGTTTATCTTCAGACAGAGGACAAGAGATCCAGATAACTAAGTAATGTGGATAAGATGTGCATCCACCCAAGACAGATGCATCGTTGTCTAGATTCAAGTCCATCTGTCAAGGTGGTCTGACAAGTTGCCAGACCTGTGAGAAGCCATCTTAATAGACCCAAGTTCCTTCCTTGATGGCACCAGTTCAGCCTCTCCTCCCCTCATCATGATATTCCTGGGGAAATTCCAGTTCCTTGGAGCCCATTGTTTCAGTAGCCCAATGGCCAAAGGGAGGGGCACACCTATCTGTCTTTAGAATGTCTTCCCTCCTGACAGAGCTGGGAAGTGGGAGTTGCCTGACAGGCACTGCTGAACCCCAGCTTAACCCAACCCTGACCCTGCTGACCTTGCCATCCATACATCTTCCAGCACTGACCCTGCCATCTATAGATCCCCACACTGACCTTGTGTCCCTAGATCCCCAGGGCTGACTCTGCTACTCATAGGTCTCCCAGTGAGTTGCATAAACAATCTTTAATGGAAGTCTTTACTTTAATGGAAAGAATTCAGTCAAAGGTCATTCTTGCTTTGAAATTGATTTCCCAACATAAAGAAAAGGAAGTTGAAGAAAAAATTGGTTTGGATGACGAGATGACTAATTTGTTTTTAGAAGAGGTAACTATTAAAAAAGCTTAGACTATTTGAGTGGAAAACTAACCACTGAAAAAGATCAACTTGACCAGACTCTGCACTTCCTTGTAAAATCTTAGTGCCTATGAGATGGGTCAGCAGGTGACGGTACTTGCTGCCAAGCTGAGGCCTGAGTTTGTTTCCACATGGTGGAAGAAAAGAACTGGCTACTGAATGCTGTTCTCTGACCTCCATGGTACACAGGGGCACACAGGGTCACTCATAGACACAATAAATGGATTAAATAAATAAAACATAACCAAGAACTCCAGCAAGAAGCCTGTCTTCAATGCCAGTGACATTTGGTGACCCTTACTATGTACTTCTCTCTTTATCCTTCAGCATCACCCTGAAGACAATGTCTGATCACCTTGTCTGCCCTCAGCAAATTCCCCATAAGTTCTCCTTGCTGTTTCCTCTTGGTAGTTTCCCACCTTCTGCCCCACACCCTGCTCCTTGACCTAAATTATCTCTTTTGCTCTAATATCTGGACCCAAACCTCGCCCTGTGCCACCTCCTCTCTCCATTCTGCAATAGACCAAATAAGATCTGCTTCCAGTATTGTATCCACTGCCAAACATTGGCTTTTCTTTGATACTGTCTGTGGGATAGAAGTCCCTTGATTGCTAAGCCATTTCGATAGCAGTTGAGAAGCCTGGCATGCAGGCCTCAAATGGAACCCTGATACTGTATTACTGAGGATCTGGGAGCTAGGTTGTGGCTTGTTTTTAGCCAAGACTTTGGACTTTCTAGGTCTGGATCCTGTGATCAAACTCATGCAGTCCAGTCTCTTCATCAGAGATGGCTCTGCAGCCCTTGTGTTCTGGATTAATAGGGCTCTGAAGCTACTATGGCCTGCTGGCTTCACGCTTTCTAATAGCTCAAGTTTTTAAATAACCTTGCTCAGACATCCTAGAAAAATTGTGAACCATGTGTGTTTCAGAGCAGAATTAGGAGAATCTGTGACCAAATCTTTGACCCAACTTAGTAAGTCTTGAACCTTTGAACAAATACAAGGGACTATATCACTTGTAAGAAAACTACTCTTATATGTCTCAAAAGAAATATGGAGTCCTTTGTGAAGGAAATAGGAATAGGATTGAGATATACGAGCCATCTTTTCACTAGAGAAAGATGCGTCTCAGCAGCAATTAAGGAAGTGATTTTTGGCAGGGTGGTGAGGACTAAGGCAGAGGCCTTTCGGAGCTGACCTTCATCAGACAAAACTGGCTTGGTAAGAAACTTAAAGGAAAAAAATATTGTTCTAAATTTAAACATGAACGAATTGAACACTCTGCTGCTTTTTGGGAAGATTTCTCCCACATAGAAACCAGCCTCACCTGTAGTCCTCGTAACCTTATCAGATTTGAACTCTATAACACACTCCTGTCACCAGAATTCAGGGCCCAGGAGTCATCTACTCAGTTAACAATATCCATCAAATGCTACTTTGTCAAAATCTAGCAGGCAGCCCTCTTGGTTGCAAGCTCTTGGGAGAGAGTAAAAAGGAAAATAGAAACAGAACCCCGTCCTTGTATAATGCATAGTAAATAGTTGAGTTATATAGTGATACAGATGGAGGTAGGACTATAGGATTGGGAATGGCAGATGGGACAGGGGTTACAATGTTAAAGAGTTTTGTCTGTTTTATATTTACTGTATTTATTTGTGTGAGGCTGGGGAGTGGGCTGTGAATAGCACAGCGCAGGTGTGGAAGTCAAGGATCTCTGAAGGGAATTGGTTCTCCACCGTCCACCATGTGGGTTCCAGGTATTGAACTCAGATCTTCAGACTTGGTGACAAGCACCTTTACCTGCTGGATCATCTTGCTGGCCTCCAAAAGGTAGCAATTTTAAATAGTGTAAAGAGGGAAGATATGGGTGAGAAAGTGGCATATCGTTGAGAATTGATGGGACGAGTCAGGTGTGCAGCATGAAGCCCTTGGGTGGACCTCCAGCACCACAGAAAGGGAAAGTGCTGTTTGCTTTTGATTCCAACACTGGGAAGTTGGGAGTTGGAAGATCAGAAGCTCATAGAGAGTTCTAGAACAGCCTGAGGTGCCTAAGATCCTGCCTTCAAAAAAAAAGAGGTTTGGGAGCCAGCCAAACACAGGAAGAGTTTAGACAGAGCCCCCAGAGCAAAGCCCTAGGGCAGAACACCTTGGCACTCAGGAATGGCCGCCATGAATATGAAGGGACAGACATAAGGGTAAACTGACTGGCAATGAGGCCCAGGAGGCAGCGCTGTGGGGAGCAGGGGAGCTGAGTAGGACTCCTAGCAAGTGATTCAGAGCAGAGAGTTTGCACAGAGCACAGGGTAAGGGAAAGGCTTGGTGTTTGCTTGCAGTCAGGCTCTTGCCATCAGTCTTCAGTCAATTGCCTTCATCCTCATCAAGCAGCTTAGGGTTGGGCAGTTGTCTCCAGAGCACAAGAACGGGCAAGAAGAAACCAGCTGGCTGAGGCTCCTGCCTCGCTCCACATAGTCAGAACATTAAAGTCAGAACTAATTGAATGCAAGCTACTTCCCTCTGCCTGTAGCTCTAACTCTGTGTCCACCCTAGACTGCTTCCCTCCAACTCAGGTAACCACTCAGTAGTGGCAGGATACAGACACTCGGTTCATTTCTCTTGGCCTATGCCTAGCATATATATTCGGCCTACATCTGACTTACCTCAAATACATATAATCTTAGTCAAAACTAAGTCCACTGTGGGGACACTAGCTTGTAAGGAATGGACAGCTATATATCAATCAAAGCCTCACTGTGTAGCCCAGGCTGATCTCCAGCTCACAGCAACATAATAATCAAAGCCTCCCTGTGTAGCCCAGGATGGACTCCAGCTCACAGCTACATAATAATCAAAGCCTCCCTGTGTAGCCCAGGATGGACTCCAGCTCACAGCTACATAATAATCAAAGCCTCCCTGTGTAGCCCAGGCTAGGCTCCAGGTCACAGCTACATAATAATCAAAGCTTCGTTGTGTAACTCAGGCTGGGTTCCAGCTCACAGCTACATAATAATCAAACTGTCCCTGTGTATCTCAGGCTGGCTTCCAGCTCATAGCTACATAATAATCAAAGCCTCCCTGTGTAGCCCAGGCTGACCTCCAGCTCACAGCAACATAATAATCAAAGTCTTACTGTGTAGCCCAGGTTGGTCTCTAGCTCATAGCTATATAATAATCAAAGCTTCCCTGTGTAGCCCAGGCTGGCCTCCAGCTCACACTCCTGGCTCAGTCTTCCAGGTGCTCGGACTCCAGGTCTTTGCCACTGTACCTCATGAGAGTTTCCCAGACATTTCATTGTTGTATGCATGACATACAAATACAAATGAAACAATATTAAGAAAAATTATACACTTAAAATTCAACTAACAAATTGCTGCTTTAAAGTTCAAGATTATGATTTTCTTCAGAACACAGACTTCTTTGAATTACTGGAAAACTCTTAACTGGTGTGTTATTTTATGTCCCTTTTCTTCTTACTCCCATTTATTTCAGCATGTTTAATGAAATATGTCCTACCAAAGCCCCGTTCCAGATGGGACAGGCAATCCAAACACTCCATCCTGTGTACCAAAGTTTGCAGGAAAAGACAGGGGAGAAGGCAATGGATCCAGAGAAGACGCTGAGGCTGCCTAGAGTAACCAGGGTCCTGCCAGCAGCCTGGTAGAGGCTCTTCATTTTCTCTGCGACTTGGCTCTTTGCTCTGAGATATTTGTTGCCAAGACACAAGGCCAAGGCCAGGCCTCTACAAACAGAAGTTTCTTAGAGACTGTAGTTGTGTTGACTGAGAACATGGGAAACAAGAGCCCACAGACAATATTCACTCTGTTCCACCAAAGGTGAATGGAAGGAGTGAACTCTGAATGTGGGTTAGAATGGGACTCTAACACCGGTCTTCTTCAGAGAGAAGCGAGGGCAGGCGATTTCTCATTCTGGAGTGGCTGCCTTGATTCCCTTCATTTGCCCTGTCTCAGGGAGTGACCACTTCCTGGCTTAATCAGACTCAAAGGCTCACTGACTGAGCTAATTGTTTCTGAACGCAACCTGCCTGGTGGTTACAACAGAAGGCCAACATCCTCTGAGCACAATAGAGCCACATTCTCAGCAAAAGTTCCCACAGAACACAGCAAGAATCACACATGCACATCGCAGTCCACTGTTCATTATATTTAACTTAAACGGTTTAACACAAACGAGTCTTTCCTTTCAAGTTTAATTCCATATAACTATTTATTATTATTATTATTATTATTTATATTATTATTAATTATTATTATTATTTTAGAGGAGGTCTGGAACTTGCTACAGAGACCTGGTTGGCTTTGAATTTACAGGGATCTTCCTGCCTCTATTTCCCAAGGACCAAGAATATCGTCATCAAGCTCAGCTATTCTTAATTTCTTTTACAATTACATTTATTGGTGCTGGAGAGATGTCTCATTAGCTATGAACACTGACTGCTCTTCCAGAGCACCTGGGTTAGATTCCCAGCATCCATCTGATGGCTTACAACTGTCCCAGGGGATCAGATACCTCCGCTGGCATCTTTGGGCATCAGGATGCATGTAGTACACATACATACATGCAGGGAAAATAGCCATACACATTAAATGCATTTTTAAAATAATTACATTTTGTGTGTGTATGTGTGTGTGTGTGTGTGTGTGTGTGTGTGCGCGCGTGTGTGCGTGTTGAAGGAGGATGTTCACCCCATAGCATGGCAACTTGCAGGAGTCAGCTCTCTTCTTCTCCCATGTTGGGCCCAGCGATGGAACTTAGGTTATCAGAGTTGGAGGCAAGTGCTTTCTCACCAGCCCAGAACAGGGGTTTTAAGTCAGGCAGAGCAGGGATCTGACTCTGGCTTTGCCCTCTTTAGGTTTGGGTCCTAGAGGAAGAAAGTTGAATTTTCTGGGTCTGTTTCTTCATAAGAGAAAGAGGGTGAGATGAGTGTTTCTCTCACTGGGTGCTTGGTTGAGAGCATCAGCTGAACTCCTGTGTGTAGATGCTTAGGGTAGAGCAAGCTCTGTACTGGGAGAACGTCCTGAAATCACCTTACTTCGGGGTTCCTGCGATTGGCTCAGACCGTATTAATTCTTTTGTCTATCACCTTAGAACACTAGCTTGACTCTCTTTGATCAGTTTGATAAAGATTCCCCAGGGTCCTCCTTTGGAGAGAAGCTTCTCACTAGTTCTCTGCATCTCTTTCCCATCTATTTCAATTTCTTTTGATCTATGGTAGCCATTCCATTCGAGTTGAACCAGATTTCAAAGCAGTCTCAGCCCAGATACTCAGTCAGAATCCGGGAAAGCTGCTCAGGCTGTCTGACATGGCCACTCTTCCGTGTTTCCTCTCAATGTTGTGGGCTAGATTCTCAGATTATTTTTTCACATAAACTAGAGAAGTTCCTAGAGGGAACAGAACTTGTGAGTCTTCTGTATCTTGTAAATATTAATGACCTCTCTGACAGCTTCAGATGGCGTTTGAATGGAGCAGATACATACTAGTAAATACTTGACGAGTCAATTCATGAAGCAGATAACCTGTCCAGTCTGCATTTGGGCTGCACAAGGGTGAATATATGTGAGTTCAAGTCCATCAGAGAGAATTTCGAGGCCAGTGTGTTCCCTCATGCCCGGGGAAAGGGTCTGGAGGAAAGACAGATTTGTCTGTACTAGACTTCAGCTGTTTTGACTTTTTCCTTTACTTCTTATCTCAAGGTTACAGCTCTATGATGTGTTAGCACACTGTGGGTCAGCTCACTCTGTTCTGTTAGCACGTTTGGAAAACAAAGACTGTTGAAATTCCCAGTATTCAACTGTCCACAGTAGAGAGGATAACAAAGACAGAATGTTTTGTTTCAATTTGAGGAGACTTTATGTGCCTGTAACATTATGGATTAATACAGATGTCACTGTAACTTTATTAGTGATTAAAAGGTGTTACAGTTAAATATGACCTAGTGAGGTAGAACCAGAGACATCTCCATCTGGATTTGCAGAGATGCAGGATTCTTGTTAACCGCGTTAAAGCAAGGACATCTTTCAGTGAGAACAGAAATGGATGTGTGCGTGCTCCCAGCTTCCTTCGCCATGGAACTGAACCTAAGCACCAGCAGCTACCTTCACGAGGGAGCTCCTCCTTCCTGGGGAGCTTCCATTTGGCATCAACATTCTAGAATTCTAGAACGTGGCCAAGTCAAAGCCTTTGCACACCTCGCCTTCTTCTCAACCAAGGCAAAGGCAAGCCCAAGACCTTGCCTTAAGGAGGCAGGGTGGAGGCTCCACAAACATTTCAATCCCATTTTGCTGCTAAAGACAAAATGAAAACAAAGCAAAAACAAAACAAACAAAACCAAGAAGCAAAAAAAAAAAAAAAAAACCCAAAGTGGTCTGGGTAATTCCAGCACTTGGGAGGCCGAGGCTAGAGGGCTGGAGAATCAGTACCTCAAGATCAGCTTGTCTCAATACCTCCCACAAACAAACAAAAAAATCCAGAACTGACATTTGAATCCAGCTCCCTCCTGCACAGTGCTCACAAATGAGTAAGGAATCCTAGACTCACAAAGACTGGGTGATGATGGGGATGCTAAGGGAGGGACTCTGGTTCCACCATCCTCTAGCTTTTAAAGGCCATTTCATCACATGTAATCCCTATCTATGAGTAACAGCCTGTGAGTGCTATGGTCTTAGGGTCTAGAAAGGTTTAAAGCTACAAGACGGCTTCATTTTATCAGTAGAAGGAGAAGGAAGAGGAGGAGGAGGAAGAGGAGGAGGAGGAAGAAGAAGAAGAAGAAGAAGAAGAAGAAGAAGAAGAAGAAGAAGAAGAAAGAAGAAGAAGAAGAAGAAGAAAATGGACTCCAAAAGAGAGATGTACTTGAAATGTATTTCCTTAGTAGTTTCAGAGATCTGTCTTCGTTTTTAGTATTGAAGGGTTGTAGCCCTTGGAGCAGAAAGAGTGTTCACTGTGGTGTCAAAGACTCAAGCTTGTTGGCATAGTGGAACACGCTTGTAAATCCCAGGGGAGATGGAGTTGGAGGATCAGGGATTCAAAGTCATCCCTCACTACATAGCAAGTTAGAAACCAGTCCGGGTTGCACAGGACCCCATTTAAACGTGAATGGTGGTAGAGAGATGGCCCAACAGATAAAGTGCTTGCTGCTCAAGTATAAAGACCAGAATTGGAATACCCAGAACTGGAAGCCACTCTGTAGTTGTGTGTGTGTGTGTGTGTGTGTGTGTGTGTGTGTGTGTGTGTGTGCGTGCTGTGAGTATGTGTGTAATACCACTCACTATGCTTAAAGCAAGATGGCATGTGGTGAGACAAGAGTATAAAAGGATTTCCTGGAATATGTCAGGCCAACTAGTTGGGCTTATCCAATGGTAAGCAAGGGGCCCGCCATAAAAAAATTTTGGAAGCTGAGGATAAACACCTGATACTGTCCCACTGACAATTATATGCGTGCCATGGCTGTGTACTCTGTCTCTGTCGCTGTGTACTCTGTCTCTTTCTCCCAAGAAAGAAAGGACCTAGTTTAATATTGAAGATTCCAGATTCTGTCTAATATGTAAACAGTAACAAAAAATGAACGACATTAACATTGAAAATACCAGTGCGGGAACTGACTCCAGTAGGGTTCACTAATGCATGATAAAGCCACTGGTTGAAAGGGAGAGAATATGTCAGTTGCCATAGTAATGAGGGATCAGTGTGTGACAACAGGACAAACTGATATCTCTGCCACCTGATATAACACCCATACATGGCCACCTGGGTCGCATTTGTGCAAGAATATCTCAATGGAATGTCATAAAAATGAAACAGATAAATCCAGGTACTAGAGACATTTTACTTATAAACTTCAAAAACTATTTAACTTTTTAAGTATTTATAAGACATGAAAAATAAGAAGAATAATGCTGGAAAAGCTGGGAAATTTAAGCATGAAGTTGGTATTACATGATTCTGGTTTATACTAAGACTCTTGGGTATTTTATGACATTATATTTGTATAAATGGATATGTTGAGCTGGTCAGGTAAAGATGCTTACACTATAGCCTGGTGATTTGAATTTGAGTCTCAGAACCCACAGAAGTGTAGAAGGAGAGAGTTGACTCCACAAACCTTTCCTCTGATCTTTATATCCATGCTGTTGCAGATAAGTGCGCCACCCCATTGTGTACACATACACAGCGCACACACGATAACTATGAGTAAATTAGTTATTCAAAAGGGACGTCTCATAGATGGAGCCACATAGTATTCTTGATGCTTTCTTCCTGGTTTTCTCTAAGCTTAAAATTTTCAAATTAGAAATTGAAAGAAGGCGGCAATGGATGTAACTCTGTTGGTAGAATGCTTGTTGGCATCGCAGGAAACCCCCACTTTGATCCTTAGTACCAAACAAATGGGGCACGGTGGCACACACTCCCAGCATTTGAAAAATGGAGATGCAAGGCTGCGAAGACCAAGGTCATCCTCAGCTACACAAGTGGTACAAGGCTACTTGGAATACGTGAGAGCCTGCCCGCCTCCATGCCCAAGCTGAGAGGCATTGGAGCTGAGTATCAGGGGCACAGTACTCCCAGTACTTACTTGCACACGTGAAGCTCTTCTCGAATCTATAGCATGGGCAAATAAATATGAACATATGTAGATATAGATGCATACCTGTGTGTCTCTGTGCACATATACATACATGCACATATATGTACAAATATGTGTTCCTTCAGTTACTGTTTTAACCAAGTGATCAAACTTTACATGGTCAGTAACAGGACAAACTGACATCACACATATACACTACATACTAAACAACACACACACACATACATACAAAGGCATAGAGATATCAATTGAAAGGAGGAGGAGCAGGAGGAAGGAGAGGAAGAGAAGGAGGAGGGATATGTGAGAGAGAGAGAGAGAGAGAGAGAGAGAGAGAGAGAGAGAGAGAGAGAGATTCTTGTGGCACTGGAAATGAAGCCTGTGCCCTCACACATACTAGGTTGGTAGCAATTCCCTACCGTCCTGTTTTCCATTTTATTTTTATTCAACCTCAAACCCTTCTCACAAACGCTGTAAACTTGTGATAAACCTGCCCTCGGCCTCCTGAGTAGCCTGGATCGCAGGCCTATGTCTGCAAGCCCAGCTAGGTAGAGTTATAAATTGCATAAAATCAAAAACTCAAATCGGGCCTGCTAGAGTACTGCTTCAGAATATTTGATGATATTGATAGTTGATGGTGCAGGGGACATGTTCCTGTGTCTCCTTTAGCAGCCTGTTCAAGCCTGCTTTCTTCCTTCAGAAGACTGAGGAGGCATGCCAGGTATGGGGAGGTACACCTCACGCTTGGTCATACCTTTTCACAGATTTTTGTTCCTTTCCAAAGAGTCCATTTTTCAGCCCATTTAAGCCTCTCCAGTGTTCATACACAGTGTGTTTCCCTCTGCTTTTCCTGGTTGTTCAGTTTCAACTCTGAGTGAACTTTCTCTCCTCATAATGATCTGGGGCTGATGGAGAACAAAGTTCAATGTTTATCATCCCTAACTGGAAACTGTCAAATTTCTATTTTAAACTCTCCAATTTACAAGATACTACAGAGAGATTATTGCACCGACCTAATTCCAGTTGTGTATCTCCCCCTCAAGTGTGTTTTGAAATCATCTGGAAGCTATCAGACTTTTCCCTAGCTTTGCCGGGCAAGACGACTTGACTGTGTTACCAGCAAGCTCCAGCGGCTAGTCATGTGTTTGTCAACCTGTCTTTTCAGCTGCAGTGAACAGCTGTGACTTGTGCTCTGGTCTGTGCCAGCAGTCTTCCACAGGCCACCAACGGCATTGTCTTCTGCAACGGTCACTCCTGTCTTGTTTTCCCACGGAAATAGAGAAATCACAGCTGGGACACTGATGTGGTGGATTGGCGCTCTGGCTGCCAAGGAGGGATAAGGAGCTTAGACGACAGGAAGGGAGTCACAGTAAGGGTATCTGAGGAGAGGGGTGTGGGGAAGATGGACAGGAAGGGGTGGAGTCACGTTGGAATCAAGAGGAAAAGACTCCTAGGGCCGTAAACGGCATTCTGGGCTGTCCACAAACCTAAGGTCTGACAGACTTTAAAAGCAGAGCTGATTAGGGACACAGAAACCCAGGAGGCCGTGAGCTGCTCATGTACAGGTTGCGACATGATTGAAGAGTGGAGGAAATCGAGAGATGTGGGGAAAGGGGACAAAAAGGGGGGAGAAGCTCCAAGTGCCTGAAAAAAATCCTCAGATGCTGTTTGTAATACAGATTGCTTTAAGGGAGAAGTGTTGCCTCATTTGACTCACGTATGCATTCATATACCTATGTATGTATGTATGTATGTATGTATGTATGTATGTATATGTATTTCACTATATAGCCCTGACTAGTCTGGAACTTGATACATAGACCTGTCTAGCTTTGAATGTGCCTCTGTCTCTCAAGTTCTAGGATTACCCCTGTGTTCTAAAGCTTGGTCCTTTTTTCTTTTTCTTCTTCTTCTTCTTCTTCTTTTTTTTTTTTTTTTGGATTATATTCTTTTATTATTATCATTATTTTACAGTCCAGTTGTTACCCCTCCCTTCCTGGTTCACCTTCCTACAGTTCCTCATCTCATTCCTCCTCTCTCCTGTCTCCAAGAGGATGCCCCCTCCACTCTTCTCTCCTCCTTCCCCAGGATCCTCCATTCCCTGGGGCCTCAAGTCTCTCGAGGGTTAAGTGCATCTTCTCTCACTGAGGCCAGACCAGGCAGTTCTCTGCTGTTTACGTGTTGGGGCCTCATATCAGCTGGTGTATGCTGCCTGGTTGGTGGCTCAGTGTCTGAGAGATCTTGTGAGTCCAGATTAGATGAGACTGCTGATCTTCCTGTGGGGTCACCCTCCTCCTCAGCTTCTTCCAGTCTTTCCCTAATTCAACCACAGGGGTCCCTGACTTCAGTCCATTGGTTGACTGTAAGTATCTGTGTCTGTCTTAGTCAACTGCTTGTTGGGGCTCTCAGAAGACAGCCATGCTAGGCTCCTGTCTGTAAGTAAGCACATCATAACATCAGTAATAGTGTCAGGCTTTAGTGTTGCCCCAATGAGATGGATCTCAATTTGGGACGTCACTGGACAGTCTTTCCCTCAGGCTCTTCTCCATTTTTGTCCCTGCAGTTCTTGGTCCTTTTTAATAGGAAATGTATGATCACTTAACTCCTTGCTTTTAAATGTTTGGGGGAAAAAAAGAGGAAAGAACCAAGTATTTCTATGTGATACTTGATATGCATTTTGATCCAGTGAAGGCTAGGTCAAAGGCCAAGGCAGGCAGGAGTGGTGGAGGCTCATGGCTGATACCTTTTGTGTACTCACTATTCTGAGTTGTGTTTGGTTGACTCTAAAGAGCAAAGCTTCTATTCTCCACTAGACTAGAATAGAGGTAGTTTTTTCTATCTGTTTCCTTCCCTCCCTCTCTCTCCTCTTTCCCTCCCTCTCTCCCTTCCTCCTTCCCTCCTCAGCTTTGTGTATGTACACATGAATGTACTTAGCATATAGAGCTGTGCTCCGTCTAAGCACACTTGAGAGGGAACAGCAATGAAGCAGATACATCAAAGAAGTGTTAGAACATCAGACAAGGATTTTACACCACAGTTAAAACAGAAATGAACAAAAGAGACTCCTTGCTGTATCCCCTACCATTCTTTTGATTCTTTTTAACTTAAAGGACAGAGGTAAAAACCAAACCTTTGCTTCTATACTCCACATAAACATCCAGGGCCTGGTAAGAGGCTCTCTGAGGGAAATATGGCTGTTCAAGCCTGGCATCCCGAGCTAACCCCAGAATCAAAGTAAAGGGAGAAGGAGAGAATGAATTCCACAAAGTTGTCTTCTTACCTCCACATGGCACGTACCCCAACCTATAACAAAACATACAGTCATAGTTAAATTATATGTTAACCTCAGCCACCAGCTAATGGGTTGTCTGTGCTATAAAGAAATCAAAGTGCATGAGTGGACAGCAAACCTAGAATCACTACCCTTTTCTATCTTCTTTAAACATTTTTTTCTTTTCTTTTCATTTTATATGTATCAAAGGTTTTGCTTGCATGTTCATCTGTGTACCACATGTGTGCACTACCCACCAAGGCCAGGAGAGGGCATCAGATCTCTTGGGACTGGAGTTACAGATGGTTGTGAGCTACCATGTGGGTGCTTTTCCGGCTTCCTGAGAAGAGCTCAGAGGCAAAGACCCGGTAGAACAGACCTTTAAAAAAAAAAAATCATGATCATTATTTACTGATTAACTTTGTTATTTGACAAACTCATACATGCATGTAATGTATTCTGATTACTCTCTTCCCCACCCTCAAACCACCCCCACATTATTTCCCTTTCACTCCTACCACATAACATACCACAACCAGTCCCTCTCCCAGGCCCATGACTTTTGGTTTGGTCCTGTGACCTATTTAGTTAATCAGCTCTGTGACTGTTGGATTAGAAGTAGCAATGGAGTCTGATAGGGTTATGGGTGGGTACAGAAATGCACAATGATTGTCCTTTGGAAGTAAATGGTGCAGCAGTGAGGGGCAGGACACCGGAGCCCTCCTCCATCCATACCTGACAGTTGAATGGTTTACTCTGTACAGGCAGCTGCTCTGAGTTCATATTGCCATGGCTGTGTCTCCTCAGATGCCAGCTTGCAGCCCTTCTCCCTGCTTTCCAGCTTTTCCATTTTTATCTGACTCCTCTTCCTCAGTGTTCTCTGAGCCTCAGACAGGACTGTATAAATGTCTTTTGGACCTCTAGAAATGTGTGTGCAATCAGTCCTTTTTCTGAACTTTCCAGGTAAGAACACAGGTGGGAAAGCCAGGTGAGGCACAGGTATTATAAAGGAAGCCAGGTGAGGTACAGGTGTTATAAAGAAAGCCAGGTGAGGGCTGGAGAGATGGCTCAGTGGTTAAGAGCACTGACTGCTCTTCCAGAGGTCCTGAGTTCAATTCCCAGCAACCACATGGTGGCTCACAACCATCTGTAATGGGATCTGATGCCCTCTTCTGGTGTGTCAGAAGACAGCGACAGTGTACTCATATACATAAAATAAACAAATAAAAAAAAAAAAAAAGAAAGCCAGGTGAGGTGCAGGTGTTATAAAGGAAGCCAGGTGAGGTGCAGGTGTTATAAAGGAAGCCAGGTGAGGTTCAGGTAGGTGTTAAAACAGTTCCTTTCATGCCCTCAGTCACCAGCTTCTCTGCTCAAAGCTCCCTCACAGTAAAGCTCTCACTCAGTGTTGTATCTCCATCCCCACTATTCTTGGGCCTATATTACTTTTTTTTTTTTTTTGTGACCAAATTCCTGACAGGAAGAAAATGTGGGGGAAGATGGGCTTGTTTGGGCTCACCATTGGAGGTGACATGACCTCTATGGTGGCTATAGTGGAGGTAGCTGGTCAGAAAGTAGATCATCAACAGAGTAGATATAAAATCTCAAGACCTGCCCCCAGTGGCTCCCTTCCTCCAGTGAGGAAGGCTCCTCAACTCATCCAAACAGCACCACCAGCTGGAGACCAAATATTTAGATACATGAGTCTGTGGGGTACATTTCATATGATGACATGACTTTATCATACCTGATTTTCTTCTGATAGCTCTTGGCTTGCATGCTAATTGTATTTTCCCCGACTAGAGTGAAGCTCTGTGAATGCAAATCCTTTGTTTTAGTTACTGCACACCAGAAATAAGAACAGAATCCAACCTGGAATACATGCTTAGGGTATATTGTTGGGCTGAAAGAGAAGAATTGAATAAATGAGGCTGTGTCTCTTACAGTTGCTAGTGCATTTAAGCTATATGCTACAGAAGCCAGATCTGAAGCTCTTCCCTGAGAGACACATGATTCCTGGTCCCTTGAAACCTCCAGCTTCTCCTCTCAAAACCTACACAGAGACCCAAGAGTTGTCTTCAGGGAGGCCTAAGCCAGCGGGGAAACTGCACTGTGAATACATCCTGTGGGCATCAGATTCAGGCATAGGGGAATGGCACTTTGAAGTAAGCATGCTGTGATTGCCTTAGCCCTGCTGTATGGGTGTGAGGCACATAATCACATGACTTGAGTGAAGAGAAGAAGACACGGGTCACAGACCAGGCTCTCAAGAGTCCAGTAAGGACTGTCACCTCCAAGAAAGAGCTCTGATGAGCAGTTCTTTAATTCACCAGTGATGCTGATCTGCAATCCAGGCCCTGCTCATGGTAATCAAATGGGACGGGGGCCAGAGTCAGTTGGTAGGTTGTTTGCCTAGCATGTGTGAAGCCTTGAGCTTCATCCCCCGCAATAAAGGCAGGAGAATTAGTCCAGAGTCATCTTCAGCCACATAGAGAGTTCAAAGCCAGCCTGGGGTACCTAAGATCCTGACAGGAAAGAAAGAAAGAAAGAAAGAAAGAAAGAAAGAAAGAAAGAAAGAAAGAAAGAAAGAAAGAAAGAAAGAAAGAAAGAAAGAAAGAAAGAAAAAGAGAAGGGAAGGAAGGAAAGAAAGAAAGTAAGAGAGAGAAAGAGGGAATGAGAGAGGGGAGGAAGAAAGAAAGAGAGAGAGAGAGAGCAAGGGAATTGGACTGTGCAAACTCTTTCTCCCACTGTATATCCATACAAATGATATCATAATTATCATAATATTTTCTGAGATGGAAAAATTGGTAATATGAACATACCCTTCCTGTTATTAGGAGCTGAGTCTCCCTACAAACATCACGCTTTGGTGGCATATCTATGGTATTAGCATTGTATAGAAAGGCTCATAATTTTCAATTTTCAACCCAGATTTCCATCCTTGGTGTTGTCTGTCTGTTTCCACAATAGAACAGCAGCAACAACAAAGGGACATTTGTACAACTTCTACGTGACAAAGCATTCACAGTTTTTTCCTCACTATCTATACAAAACAAACTGACAAAGCTGAGGCCAAGCAAGGCCACCTTACCTGACTGGCGAGTACATGGAAAAGATTGTTACTAACAGTGGAAAGCACAAAGGAGTAAGCCAACTGGAGAGTCACAGGGAGAGCCAGACTGACATTAAGAACCAGTCATGCTTAGCCTGTCACTTCATGCACTGAATCCATTGTAAAACTCCCATGAAGAAGCATCCAATGGTTGCCTAACCTGGCCTTCCAGGGCCAGCTGTCAGCGCCTCTCTGCTATGTCTGTGTTTAGCACGAGGTGCCGCCCTGCTGCTATTTATAGACAGGTGGCAGGAACCTAACCTCCCAATTACATCTCTTTCAACCATCTTCGGCCAGCAGAGCCAATGTCACGTTCCACTCAGCTTCCTCTGAATGGAGCAGGTGTGACTCACCAAGTCCATTGAAACAGCAGCCTTGGGAAGGAGGGATCGATATGTGCTCGGAAAGGCTAGCGCAAAGTTAAATTTGTGAAATTGTCCTAATTCAAATATTTACTTAAAGTCTGTTTTTACATTATGCACAGTTCAAGGGGAATGACATTGTCAGATGTGCATTTCCTGGAACTGACTGTCTGCCACAAGGCCTCAGATAATGTTTGTTTATAGAAAAACAAAATACAAAATAGAAATAACAGTGTCCTAGTTGAGGGTTTGTTCATACTCCCACACCCACTGGAGAGGGAGGGAGGATGATACTTACAACTCTTTCCTCCACTAGGAAAAGGCAGAAAAACTTTCACTCCATCTAGTGACGGGAAGAGCCACCATCCTGAGACAGACACTTGACAAGAAGTATCATTAGCAAAGAAGGGTGTATCTTGGCTGATGGTTTGAGGGGGCTACAGAGCATCACAGTAGGGGACACATGGTGACAGGAAGGGGAGGTGTCTTGTCACACTGTATTTACAGCCAGGAAGCAGGGTGGCGGACACTACTCCTTACATTTAGATGGATCTTCCCACTTTAATTCAGTACAGAAACTCCCAGATTTACTCAGATAATTGTCTGCTAGGTACTCCAGATGCTCACAAACAGTAACTGTCACAGAAAGTCTAGGAAGAAAGCAGGTTTTCAATTTACCTTTAAGTTTTAACGAACCAAATGGTTGTGGTAGCCGAGGTAGGAGGGTTGCTGCAAATCCTGGGCTACGGCGTCTCAAAGGAGGCAGACAAGTGGGTTCAACCCTTCTGTGTGAGTCCTTAGCCTGGTTACTTGGTCTGTGAGCTTGGATAAACTCAGGCTAGTTTGCACTGCGTGGAGGCTGAAGGCCTACAAGTTACTTGTGTTGTAACTACATAGTAAGTATAAACCTTCCTGGATGTAATAAAACCACATGGAGCTTATAGCTGTTCTCCGTGTCATTTGTTCCGATGTTTATTATTTACCAGTTACTATTTTTCTGATAATGATCAGTAGGCAGCATGCTCACGGCACTAGAGTTTGGCTTTCATTTCCTTATATTGTCTTCTTAGTGGTGTCGGATACTGAAGTCTTATGCAAGGCCTTGTGCATGCTAAGCATGCTGTCGTCTGCTCTGGTACACCCTATCCCTAAGCCTGCAGGCTTCTGTTGCAGTACACCCCTTTCCCTAAGCCTGCAGCTTCGGTTGCAGTACATCCCTATCCCTAGTTTTTTTGCTGAAAGAAAAGATCCGGGGAGGGGGCTGGTGGCTGGGGAGATGGCTCAAGTTACCATGTAAGGTTGCCATGTAAGCCTGAGGACCTACTGTATTTTTTAAAAGACCAGTGTGTCTGTATCCCCAGCAATACAAGAACTGGGGAGGCATAGACAGGAGGACCCTTGGGGCTAGCTGGCCAGCCAGTATAACTGAATCAGTGAGCTCCAGGTCCAGTGACATAGTCTGTCTCAAAAACTAGAGAGTGATTGAGGAAGACTCCTAATGTGAAGCCCTGGCCTCCACACGTGTGCACACACACAAACACATACACACACAAAGGGTCAGGCAGTATGAAGAGGCCTGTGATGTAGTTCAACCAATAGACTGATTGCCTAGCGTGCAGGAAGCCCCTGGTTGACTTCACCACTGAGTAAAACCAGCCTGGTGGTTCACACCTGTGACATCAGCACTCAGCAAGTGGGGGCAGGGCAGTGAGAAGTTCAACAACATCCTCAAGCATGCAGGGAGGCACAGCCACAGGCCATCATGGAATGCAGATGAGATAATGTCTCAAAGATGTAGGGGTGGGGCACAGGGAGGGAGGGAGAAAGGAAAGCAGGAGACTGAAATCTTATATTACAGAGCTTGGGGGATAATAGAAGGAAGCAGGGAAAATTAGCTGCTAGGACCACAGCACAAACCCTTCAGTCTTGTGCTAAAGAGAGGGTTTCTTCTCATGTTTATAGTGTTGGCTTAAGGGCTGATGGAAATAAACACTTGGCTAAACTCTGACTCTTTTACCAAATGTTCTTCCCAGCTCTCTTGCTGCCACAAACTCTTTCCTGAACATTCTATTCATTTCTATATCTTGATGATAGAACAGTGCTGTGTGCTGTGGTACTTTGTAATATTCACTCAGGGTGTTTAGAAAGTGACTAGGTCTATGCTTTGTCTCCATGCCCTCTTGGTCAAGAACTTCCTGTCTCTGCTCCCCACAGCCCAGGCACATATGTACACAGAGGAGTGATGCAGATATTGTGAAGCATAGACTCATCTTTCATTATATATTATCAGAGGTAGGCAAGAGTGGCCAGAAGTCAAAAATCCTGAGCCCTGATCTCTCCAGCCTCTAGAAAGAGATGTTTATGTGTCAAGCAAATTATCCACTTCTTGTAAGAATGGAGAAAGAAGTTTTGAAAAAATTCATTTTGGAGATAAATGGTACATTAATGAGAGAAAGAAAAGAAAACAAAAGGAGTAGGCTGAGTTGTCTGGATAATGTAACTTCTGCATAGCTAAGACTGTGGGCATGCTCACCTGTGAAAACAGGGATGGGAGATAGCAAACCACGGGAGCCCTGGTTTGGATCCCTAGCACCCACCTGAAAGCCAGGTGCTGTGGCTTGTATTTATAACCTAGGGCTGGGAAGGCGGAGACGGGATAATCCCTGGTGGTCTCTGGTGACCCAGTGCCTAGTCCTGCCTGACCACGATAGGGACTGCTGAACATGATTTCTGCCTCTGGAACACAGCCAACAGGGTATGGGTCTCCATGAGTCTTAATGGTTGCTATGGGCATAAGGCTTGTTTGTATAATAATGTACATATTTACATGATCCTCCTTCTGGGAATACCCTCTCTGCTAAGGTTAATGACTTCATGATAATCAGAGATAGCATGAGTCTAGGAGTCAAGAGTGTGTCTATGTCTCAGCAAAATGGTAAGTCCTTAAGGCTGTGGGAAAGAACTCTGAAAACATGAGTTCAAAAATATATAATTTCTCAATTATACAAAATATGTGGATGAAATATGAATTGACTATGGAGCTTCACAGATCTAGAAAAACAGAGGCAACTGCACTATGAGCCAGCTTATTTGAAAGATAACAAAGGCTGGGAGATATAAAGGCAGGCAGATTCCTGAGTTCAAGGTCAGCCTGGGACAGAGCTAAAGGGCTATGGTCATGAAATGCTGATTCATAGAAAAAGAAACCTGGAGTAATGACTGAATTGATGTGTAAATAAGAGAATGGGTTTTTGGTCTACATGAGAAGAGCTAGCAGTTCTTTTATAAATTTTTTCCTAGTAAGAGCTGAGCTATCTGAGTATCTCTGGAAAGACAACACAAGTCTTTTAGAATTTTTTCTAACAGGATTTTTGACAGTCAGAAATCCTAAGAATTACTTAGAGAGATAATATCTCTTTTAGAATTTTTTTTAGTAGCAGTTTTTCTGACTCTGGTCAGAAAACCCATGAGCTATTCATAGAGCTTTTAGAATTTTTACTAGCAGAGAGAGCCCTCTAAACAAGAGAGAGCCGTCTCTAGCAAGAGCTATCTCTAGCAGACCACAGAGCCAAGAGCTGTCTGTAGAGAGCTGTCTAGGGAACCATCTCAAGCAGTACATAGGCTGTCAGCTTAGACCCAAGATTTGACTTTGAGTTGTTTGTTTTGACACTCATGGACACCCCTTCTCTCAGAACCCCTCTCCAAGCTGAGGCTGGTCCTTGGCAAGCCAGTTTAACAGAACTTGTAAGAGACCCTGTCTCAAAAATCAGATGTATAGCATTAGTGGCAAGCACTTGACACTGACCTCTGTCTTCCACACACACACAAACACACACACAGACAACCTGTGAACACATCTATGGACATCTACATATAACATGCAAATTAAAAAAATTCCTGTGGAAATACTCATTCACACACATAGATACACCCACAAATTACCACACATATACTGGGTTGTTTTTTTTTTTTTTTTTCCTGCTAAATTGATTAAAGTCCTGGTGCATGGGCTTTTAAAAATGTCACCTGTTAATCTCTTTGTCCCTTTTTACCCACCACCAGGGTTTATTTACAGAATTCCAGGAAGTACTTTTAAGTCTTTCTCCATTAAAAATTAGTTCCAGCATGGTTTGACAACTGTTTTTCAATTTCATTCCAAAATTAAGATAAAATGTTTCTCCTAACAGTGAAATGAAAGCCAAAATTCCTGCCCTGTTGCCTCATCTCATGTTTTTTATTATTCTGCTTCTGAATAGTGCATTTTTATAAATACTGAAAAAGAAACATGTTCTATGCTGCAGAGGGGAGGTTGTACACATATTAACCTCAGTTGCAATCCACAGAAGACTTCCATTTTAGGCCACATACAGTTTTTCCCACTTCCTTGATACAGAAAAAAAAAAAAAAAAAAACCTACAAAACCCAATTATATGCATTAGGGGCCAGTGCTAAACCATGGCCTTTTGTGTGTTTTCAGTCCTAAGGACTGAATCCAGACCTTCCTGCATGCTTGAAAAAGACTGTCATTGAGCCATCCACACCCACTGTCTCTGGATTTTAACAGCAGCACTGGTTTGAGTTCAGGCAGGGGGATTGCTTGGTGTCAGGTAAACATGAAATTTACAAATCATAAAATTTAGCTTTGAGGACTAACCATGTCACCACAGCTATTACTACAGTGCTGTGGCTCAGATCCTTCGGCAATAAAGGTGTCTGCCCTAGCCTGAGCACCTCAATTGAATCTCTGGGACTCATATGGTAGAAGGAGAGAAGTGACTTCTGAAAGCTGTCCTTTGAGCGCCACACTAGAGCCATGCACTTCATTCCTCACCAAATAAGTATGTATATATATACATACATACACATACAACACACACACACACACACACACACACACACATATATTTAAAGTTTCATAAAATAATGAATTATCACAGTTCCTATTTTTGAGACAGAGTGTCAGGCAGGATAGTAGTATACACCTTTAATCCCAGAACTTGGGAGGCTGAGTTTGAGGTCAGACACATCTACATCATGAGTTCTAGTACACCCATGAGAGATCCTGTCTCAAGAACAAACAAAAGAGACAGGGTCCCATGTAGCTCAGGCTAGCTTTAAAGTCCCATTATAGCTGGATTGATCCTCTTCTTTCAACCTACTGAGTTTGGCAACTATAGGTACTTACTACTAAGAGTGCTTCTGGGCTGTTATGATGGAATCAAGGACTTCAACATGGTAGATATCTTAGTTAGGGTTTCCATTGCTGTGAAGAGACACCATGACCAAGGCAACTCTTATAAAGGACTTCATTTAATTGGGACTGGCTTACAATGTCAGAGGTTGAGACTCTTATCATCATGGCAGGAAGCCTGGCAGCATCCAGGTAGACATGGTGCTGGAGAAGGAACTGAGAGTTTTACATCTTGATCCAACTGCAGCCAGAAGAAGACCCTCAGGCAGCTAGGATGGAGGTCTCAAAGCCTCACCCCAAGTGACACAATTCCTCCAACAAGGCCACACCTATTCCAACAAGGTCACACCTTTTAATAGTGCCACTTCCTGGGTCAAGAATATTCAAATCACCACATTCCACTCCCTGGCCTCCATAGGTTTGTTCAAACATATGAGTCTATGGGGGTCATACCTAGCATAATGCAAAATACATCTAGTCCACCTACAAAAGTCCCACTCTAAAACAGCATCAGTAATGTTAAAAATCCAAAGTTCAAAGTCTCTTGAGTTTCATCCAATCACTTAAGTGTAATGCCCTATAAAATCAAAATTATAAAGCAGATCACATATCTCCAACATAACTAGATATGCATTACCATTCCAAAATGTCATAGTGAGGAAATATTGGACCAAAGTAAGACCAAAAACTAGCTGTGAAAACTCCAAACTCTGCATCTCCATGTCTGATATCAAAGCACTCTTCATATCTCCAGCTCTTTTCATCTTTGTTGACCACAACAAAATTCTTTCTCTTGGGCTGTTTCTACTCCCTGTTAGCAGCTTTCCTTGGCAGGTACCCATGTGTCTGACATTTCTAGCATCCAAGGCAACTTCAATCTTAAACCTTCTGGGATCCTTATATGACTTTCTGGGCTCCTCCAAAGGGCTTGGGTCACTTCTGCAGCTCTGCCTTCTGTAGCACTCTAGGCTCTGTTTGACTCCTCTCCACTGCTGCTGTTCTTGGGAATCATCCCATGGTACTGGCATCTCCAATTAGCAGGAGTCTTCTTCTACAACTAGGCTTCACTAATAGCCTCTCGTAGGCTCTCTTTATGGTACCAAGCCTCAACTTTTTTGCATGAACCCTTCAGTCCTGGGCCATCAATTGCAACTGAGGAGGCGCCTTCACCAATGGCCTTCCCTGGCCTGTCATAGTGCCAAGCCTCAGCTGCTCTCCATAACCCCTTCATGCCTTCTGTTTTGAAAAACAAAACAAAAAGTACTTTTATACAAAAGTACCACTTTTGTGATTCTTACACATTACCAAGTCTAGTTGCAGCAATGAGGTACAACCTTGGCTATCTTTGAAACACAGCCTCTTTGCTTTCAAAGAATACATCCCAGAAGATTTCACCTCAGTGATGCTGGTCTCTTCTTAATCATTGCTAATTTCTTAGCTCCAGCTAACCAGCATCAATTGTCCCAGTAGTCCCTTCTATTCTTAACTCTAAAACCAGAGCCTCATGGCCAAAGCTGCCAAGCTCTGCAGCTTACTGGAGCTGGAACATGGTCCTCTTGTTCTATTACATTAAAACCAGCTTTCTGTTTTTCAACTTTTTCACTGCCTAAGCTGGGCTGTCTTAGAACTTGCTCTTTAGAGTAGCCTTGAAGTCAGAGATCTTTAAGGCTCTGTCTCCTAAATGCAGGGACTAAAGGCATGTATCACCAAGTCTGGACCTAAGCTTTTTTCTACTTGGAACTTGTTCTATATCAGGCTGGCCTTGAACCCAGAGATCTTCTTGCTTCTGTCTCTTGGGATTAAAGGTTATTACTGTCTAGACCTAAGCTTTTCATGGCCACTATTTCTCAAGATCCGGATCAAAAGCCTGAGTCCTCCATTTTTGGATTGTAGTTAATTCCAGATTAAAAGTCCAAATGAAAACAGTAACCAAGTAATAGTAACACCTAACATGATATAACTATTCTTTGTTCAATGGCAACACATGAACAATAAGGTTAGCTGGGAGGGATCTTGACCCAAGGTCACCAGGCCCCTAATCTGTTTATCTCCTCTAACGTAGGAGTTAACTCCATTGCATTCCTGGTGCCCTTTTACTGTTTGAACCATACACTTTGTATTTTTCCTTTTCAAGCTTGCTATGCTCAGTCAAAACACTTTTCATGAGAGTAAAACAGAGGACAAAGTCTATGCTGGGCTTTTCTGTGACTTCCTTTGTCAATGCAACTGATGGAAATCTCTTTAACTTAGCCTCAGGTAGACTCTTCAAACAAAAGTAAAAAGCAGCCACATTCTTCACCAAAATATAACAAGAACAGTCTCTGGGCCACATACTAAAGAAACCTCTTGAGCCAGAAGGGGTTCAAAACATCCTCAGGAACACTGTTCCATGCTTCTACTAGAATGATCCATTAAGCCCCTTACAGCATTCTACTGCTTCAAAGTCCCAGAGTCTACATTCTTCCAAACAAAAGCATAGTCAGGCCTATCACAGCAATACCCCAGTCCCTGGTACCAACTTCAATCTTAGTTAGGGTTTCCATTGCTGTGAAGAGACACAATGACCAAGGCAACTCTTATAAAGAACAGCATTTAATTGGCACTGGCTTACAATGTCAGAGGTTCAGTCTCTTATCATCATGACAGGAAGCCTGGCAGCATCCAGGCAGACATGGTGCTGGAGAAGGAGCTGAGAGTTTTACATCCTGATCCAACTGCAGCCAGGAGACCCTCAGGCAGCTAGGATGGTGGTCTCTCTCTCTTTTTTTTTTTTTTTTTTTGGTTTTTTTTCGAGACAGGGTTTCTCTGTGTAGCCCTAGCTGTCCTGGAACTCACTCTGTAGACCAGGCTGGCCTCGAACTCAGAAATCCGCCTGCCTCTCCCTTCCCAAGTGCTGGGATTAAAGGTGTGCACCACCACTGCCCGGCTTAGGATGGCGGTCTCAAAGCCTAACCCCACAGTGACACAGTTCCTCCAACAAGGCCACACCTCCTAATAGTGTCATTCCTTGGGCCAAATATATTCAAGCCACTGCAGTAGGCAAGTCTTCTACCAACTGAGCTATATCTTTAGCCTATACTGAATCTTATTAAGTCAAATTTCTCATTTAATGAATGTGTAGGTGATTTGTCAGCCATTATACTTATTACAGTTTAACTTCTTGGGCATTTTAACCTAGTTTTCTGCTTTATTGAAACCATTGTAAATATTTCATATACCATTTTCATAGAGTTTCCATCTGCAAATTTAGCGACCACAGTTTAACATTCCCACCTCAGTACCAGCCTTAGTTCACTAAGCCTGTTCCCTGGGTGCTTGCCTCCTCCTCTATGCCAAAACATTAAGGGAATAGGGCACAGTAATAAAGGGAAACGTTGGGCAGAGTGGCACATGATGGTGATCTCAGTTATACTGTGGGGGCAGGAGGATCAGACTTCCTGGTCTAGAGGGTGACGACTAAGTCAGTCAGATCAATGGAGAAAAATCAGTGTTGGGGGAGGAGTGAGCGAGAGAAGAGGAGGAGAAAGAGGAAGAGGAGGAAGAGAAGGAGAAAGAAGAGGAAGAGGAGGCAGAAGAGGAGGAGGATGGAAAGGAGGAGGGGAGAGGAAAGGCGAAAAGGAATCATGGGCAGTAGAGTGGGCAGGGACATTTTCTTTAGTGCTATACCCACTGGTACATTGCCCATGCTTTGAACAGGGGCTCAAGCATATGGCCCAGGTGACTGTTGAATGCTCAGTCTTGCTTTAGTAGCCCAAGTGCTGGTGTTACTAGGACGCATTGACATGCTCATCTCAAATGTTTCTTGTTATTTTGCATCTTCCTCCTGCCAACATCCTCTCTACCACTGAGCTGAATCCCCAACCCTTCCCATGTTTCTGGTAAAGATTGATTTTATTTTTGTTTTCATGTATGGTCTATATGTAACTGTGCATGTGGGTACCTGCCGAGGACAGAACAGGGGCATTGGATTTCCTGGAACTAGAGTCACACGTAGTTGTGAGCTGATTGACGTGGGTGCTGAGAACCAAATGTTAGTCCTCTAGAAGAACAGCAAGCACTATGGACTGCGGAGATGGCTCTGCAGCCCCTCAGTTGTTTCTTAAATTAGATTTCTGTGGCCTGGAGGCTTTAAGAATTTTAATGAGACCTAGTTATGGTGTGATTCCATTACTGGGAAGTTAGAGGCAGAGGAATATGAAGGTCTGAGGCCAGCTTGGGATATATAAAGTGGGGGGGAGGGGAAGGAGTAGCGGGGTTGAGATTAGTTAAGATGGCTTCCTCTGAAATCTTAAGGACCAGTATTTGAATCCCAGCATCCATGTAAGCTGGTCATCCTGCACACACCTGAAACCCTGGCTCTGAGGGAAACAGAGGCAGGAGGGTTGTTGGAATTTGCCAGCTTCCAACAAGGCTAAGAGCTTGAACTCCAGGTTCAAGGAATGATCCTGCCTCAAAAGAGTAGAATGATAAAGGACACCTGGCACTTTCTTTTTCTTTTTCCTATTAATTAATTAATTAATTTAATTCACTTTTCATCCAGATTGCAGCCCCTCCTCCCAGTCCCCACCTGTCAGAGCCCTTCCCCCATACTCTCTCCCCTTCTCCTCTGAGAAGGGAGAAGCCTCCCTGGGTACCAACCCACCCTATCACAATCAAGCCACTGCAGGACTAGGCAGATCCTCTCCCACTGAGGCCAGACAAGGCAGCCCAGTTAGGGAACAGGATCCACAGGCAGGCAACAGAGTCAGGGACAGCCCCTCCTCCTCCTCCAGTTGTTGGGGATCTGATGTGAAGACCGAGATGCACAGCTGCTACATATGTGCACTTTTTGAGGTTTCTGAGCGCATGAAAAGTTGGCATGCCTGCACACACATTTTGGTTTACACAGACACAAGTAGAAAAAGCAGACAAAAATTACTAATGATATCCTTCAGATTAGAATGCAAAGTAGGAATCGAGAATTGGGATAAAATGTAGGCGTGGTATAGCAACCTCTGTTCACGCTTGGGAGGCTCACGCAGGTTTTCTATGTGAGTCTCTGGCTACTCCTAGAACCATTACCACTTTCTTACTCCATTGTATGTTCGCCTCTGGGGTCCCAGAACCTTGGCCTGAAAGCGCTTTCCTGTCTCTTTCCTTTTCTCCCTGCCGAGTCTGCGGATGTGACCAGGACATTTGACCTCACCTGTGAATGTCATCTAGATACTTTTCTTTACAAGGCTACTTTTTGCCAGTTAATTACAGACACAGATTACTGACGGGACACTTTTCTTGATTTTTGCATAACAAGCCCAGCCAAAACACGTTCTGATTTCAAGTTTACTTTGGAGTTGTTGGTGCTTGAGTCAAAGTCTCAAGTAGCCCACATGGGCTGTAGCCAGGGACGATCGAATTCTCATGTTGGATTACAGCTTAAGCCATGCCTGGGTCAGGCTCAAATTTGAATTACTTTTTTTCCCACATTTTATCACTTAAAAACATTTTAAGCCGGGCAGTGGTGGCACACGCCTTTAATCCCAGCACTTGGGAGGCAGAGACAGGCGGATTTCTGAGTTCGAGGCCAGCCTGGTCTACAGAGTGAGTTCCAGGACAGCCAGGGCTACACAGAGAAACCTGTCTCGAAAACCAAAAAAAAAAAAAAAAAAACATTTTAATTAACTCCCCAGTTAGTATTTTATTACTTAGTTGAATCATAATTGATGTAAACAAATTACAAAATTATGTGATTTCTACATTTATGGTATTGTAGATAATATTCTTTTCTCTTCCTTTCTCTCCCCTCCCCTCCCTGTTTCTCTTCTTTCTTCTCTCTCTCTCTCTCTCTCTCTCTCTCTCTCTCTCTCTCTCTCTCTCTCCTCTCATTTTACCAGGGCAGAATCTCTTGAATTGCATGATTTTTCTCATATGTAGAAACTGAATTTTATTTTTTAAAATGGGGGGGGGGGTTGTGGACAAAAGAGATGGCTCCGAGGCCAAGAGTTCTGGATGCTCTTTCAGAGGCCCAGAGTTTGGTTCCCAGCACCTATCTTAGGTGGTTTACAATTACTGGTAACTCCAGCTCCAGAGTGACCAGTGTCTCTTCTAAGCATCAAGGACTCTGATCCTCTGAGCCGTCTTGCCCCTCCCCCCACCTCCCCCAACCACCCTGGTTTTAAAAACTAAAATCCATTTTCTACATGTGAGAGAAATCATGCAACCAAGGGCTTAGAAGTTGCTTTTGGGTTTTTTTGTTTGTTTTTTTTTGTTTGTTAGTTTGTTTTGTTTTTTGATTTTTCGAGACAGGGTTTCTCTGTGTAGCCCCGGCTGTCCTGGAACTCACTCTGTAGACCAGGCTGGCCTCGAACTCAGAAATCCACCTGCCTCTGCCTCCCAAGTGCTGGGATTAAAGGCGTGCACCACCACCGCCGGCCGCAATTGCTTTTGTCAAAGGACTGAGTCCTCACTTGGTTTCAATGGGTCTGAAAGTGGGCGAAGGCTTGGCATCTCCCCTTGCCTGTGGCACTTGTCTCCCTAAGTGTGTGTGTCAGTCTCCTCATCCCTCTATAGAGGCATATTACTCATGAGGGCATGTCTGACTATATGCCTAACGTATCTCATCCCCCTTCAGAGCTAATGACACGAAGATGCCATTGTCCTGAACCTGCTTCCAGTTGGCTTCTAGCGCAGTCCCCTCAGCTTCCAGGAACAGCACAATCAGCGGGACAGACACTTGCCAGGTAAGAACAATCATATGTGAGGCTGTACCCCGAGCACATCAACTGGGAGGAACCAGACTGGGTCCCTTTGTGATGGCAATGATCAGCAGTTAGCAATTTATTAAACTGGGTCCTAGCTGATGCCAGTCATTCCAATACTCCACGGGAAATGCAGGAGGATGGTTGTAAGCTCCATAATAGCTTGGGCTATGTGATGTTGTGTGAAAATGTTTCCCATAGGTCCTTAGGGAGTGACACTATTAAGAGGTTGGCCTTGTTGGAGGAAGTGTGTCAGTGAGGGTGAGCTTTGAGGTTTCACCTACTGGAGCCAGGCCCAGTGCTCTCTCCTTGCTGTATGAAGATCCACATGCAGAACGCTCAGCTCTTCTCAGCATCAGGTCTGCCTGTGTGCCACCATGTCTCCTACCATGATGATAATGGACTAAACATCCAAATTGTAAGTTAACCCCAATTAAATGCTTTCCTTTCTAAGAATTGCAGTGGTCATGGTGTCTTTTCACAGCCATAGAACCTAACCAAGACAGACTATAAAATGAAACCTTATATTAAAACAAAGGAACAAAGCCCTCTATCTTCCAGGACCACGCTGAGACAACAATGGACACAAGCACTCCTGACATGGACTGCTCAGTTCTGTACAGTGTTTGCCCCCATCCCTTCTTGCTTTGTTTAACCCGAAGCTCCTATCAGCATCTTAGGATGAACTTAGAATGACTGTGCTTACATTTTCATCTTCCGAGAGTGTTACGTCAACTTCCTCTCTCTGCTTTGACCATCACTTGTTTGTTGATTTGAAATAGGGTCTTGATGCATCCCCAGCTAGCCTAGAACTTGCTATATAGAACAGGTTGCCCTAGAACCTTTCCTGATCCTTCTGCTAGTGCCTGCCAAGTGCTAGAGTTGCAGGCATGTGCCACAATGCCTGGCATCCTGTCCATTTCTTTAGTTGGTATATTGGGATGAGTGGCTGAGCCTTCCTTGTCGGAGCTGTAGAAGCTGGGGCTTCAGCCACACTTGTAACACTTGGCTTTCTAAGTTTGGTCTGTTCTACTTAACACAGTGATCTTCATTGCCACCCATGTTCTAGCAATGGTAGGACTTTCTTCTTCATCTCGGTCAAATAAAACTCCATTGTGCATATACCACATTTTTTGGTAACCATTCTTCTGCCTATGGACACGGGTTCCCCACAGGGGCTTCTGTGAATAGTGTAACAATAAATGTGGATGGGCAGGCATTTATCCTGAGACAAGGTTATTGTTGTTCTGCTTTTGCTGTTAGGGATGTTTTTGTTTCTTGTTTTATCATAAACTTTGGACACATACATGAACAAACCTACCCAGATCTGCACACACACTCAGGCATACACAGTCCCTCATTAACATACCTCCATATGTGCACATTTGAGTGCAGGAGCACGCACACATGTGTGTGCGCGCGCACAACACACACACATACACACACACCAGTGCTAGTGTTGCAGGAGAGTATCACTGTGTCTGTTGTGCTGTGCAGGGTTTGACCTAAGCTAAGTAAGCACACAACACGCTGAACTACAACCCCAGCCTCCACGGTGCCAGTCATTTGTTTGTTTTTGGTTTTTTGAGATAGGACCTTGCCCAGGCTATCCTCAGACTCACGTTATAGTCAGGCTTGCCTCAAATTTGTGATGATCCTTCTGCCTCAGTATTTTAAGCATTGGGACCAGGTTCATTTTAACAGATCATTTTTTTTTTCTATTTAAGATACAATAACACTTATGAGATAGTCTCAATTTAATTTCAAGAGCCAGAGAACAGAAGGGACAAGGGATGGGGACATTTCAACAGCTAACAGCTTTAGGTCAACAAGAGCAAAGATCACCTCCCTCGCCTGAATGTATGTTTAAACCTTCACTCAGATCCCGTGATCAGGCATTCCTGTTTTACACTTCTAACCAACTGGAAGCAACTTTCCCTTCTGTAACAAGCCTTTCTAGGCAGGCTGTGCAAACCCCAAATTTCTAATCTGTAACTAGTGCAGGTGTGATGTAATTCATAGCTAGTCCTCGAAATTCAAGCCCTGCAGAAGAGAGGCATCCATCCCTGGGGCTGGAACTCTGGTACTTTTCCCACAGAGGCTCTCCTCATCTCTTCTCTGTCTCAGTCTGTCATGTGCAGAGCAACTCAGCCTTTACAATGGAGTGCCGTCCACCTTTTCTTTTCCTCTTCTGCCAGTTCCTTCTCCTCACTCTTTCTAGTTTCAATGAAAGAGGGATGGGGGAGGCAGGAAGACTCTGGCTAGTCACCTTTACATCTGCTCCATTTGCTTTCAATGTCTGGAGCAGTTAACAAAGAGTACCTAGCCTGTTGGCATCCATTGGCCTTTGTGGCCACTACCAACAGTTTGCACTCCCACAGAAGTGTGTGCACAGCAGAGACCAACAGGCCTGATAATGTTTGATTTCAATGGCACTTGTCTCATTAATCAAACCTGTAATGGCATCTAGTTTCCCAAATACACATGCGTGCTCCGTATTTACAAGAATTTGTAAATTCTTATAAATTCAAGGTCTACACTTTCGTGTACCTCACTCCTGTGCACTGTGCTCTCCTCATGCTCTCATGTACTCCTTAGTTTATCTTTTGATTTCTGACTGTTGCAAATGCTCGGCCAGGGCAGCAGTGGGTTGGGGACAACACACAGACATGGACTTGGAGATGGGACATGGACAGAGCCAGTTCTTCCTGTATCAAAGGAGCCCTTTACATCAAAGGCCTTCAGTGCAAGGAAGTTACCAGTGAGAAAAAATGAGAGTCATTTGGATTTGTCTTTTTTGCCAGAATGAAACTTGCAAGGGATGTCGTCAATCTTGCTTTCTTGTGGGCCACTGTGTAGACACCAGCTGCAACCTTTAGCTGGTCTGGAATCAGCAGACATTCTTGTAAAACAGTGTTTACTTATACTGTTGCTTTTTCTTACTTCGTTGTTTATGTAGTTAGTTATTGAACAAAGGACCTCATATATCCTAGACTAGTCTCTAACTCTTCAAGGAAGACTTTGCAGTCCTGGTCCCCCGCTCTGCCCTACTGAGTGCTGGAAGTTATAAGCATGTTCCACCACATCAGGCTCGACAGATGCTGCACGGTGAGCAAAGGACTTCATGGGTGATACAATAGCCCTCGAATGAGCAAGATAGATCCCAGCCCATAGTTTTCTATGTGTCTCCTCTGCCATCTTGCCACTATAAGTAAATGATTTCCTAATTTAGACAGTTCCTTACTCAGCCTCCCTGTTGACTGCCTTTCTTTGAGGAGACTCTACTCATTCGTTTTTTTGTCTTCAATAGTAACATGCAACATTTTGTTGACACATAAATGATTACTGCAAAACTTCAAATTTACATTATATCCCATATGCCTTCGCTGGTGTGCAGCCAACTGTACTACATAGAGACAAAATCCAAGTGGAAAAAGAAAAAGACTAGCTTTGGATCAAGATGTAGAACTCTCGGCTCTCCCAGTACCCTGTCTTCCTGGACACTGTCATACTTCCTGCCATGATGATAATGGACTCAACCTCTGAAACTGAAACTATAAGCCAGACCCAATTAAATGTTGTGTGAGTTGCCTTGGTCATGGTGTCTCTTCACAGCAATGAAAACCAGAAGGCTGGGCCCTCCTATGTTAACTACCAATCAAGAAAATACCCAGAAGGTACACCCACTGGCCAATCAGATAGAAGCCATACTTCAATTAAGAGTACCTCTTCCAACAACAGGGTGTGGTGGAACACACCTTTAATCCAGTTGAAGCTGAATTCAAGGGCAGCCTGGTTTACAGAATGAACTCCGTGGCAGCCAGAGCTACACAAAGAAGCCCTGTATGGAAAAAAGAAAAAAAATCAAAGAGTTCCTCTTCTCATGCATGTCAAGGTTTGTGTCAAGTTGTCAAAAACTACTTAGCAGTGTGTAACAACAGGTGTGTGCATGCCATGGCATGTGTGTGGAAGTCTATGGAAAACTAGTAAGACTCAGTTCTCTCGTGGGTCATGTGGGCAGGGGTCCCACGCACATCAGTGCTTTCTTTGAACAAGTACCTTTTACCCGCTGAGTAACTTAGCCAGCCCTGTGGAGACATTTAGCTGAAGTGAAAACGAGAAAAGTAGTGTAAGGGAAACAGTATAGGAAACAAATTTGAGCAAGGACATTCGGAAGAGCCATGTGCGAGGACTAAGTGCGCAGTACAGGATGCTTGCTACAAGGTGCAGGGGAAAAAACATGGACCAGGCTTATGCTGCAACTCCCTCATTAGATCCAAGCATTGTCATACCTGTAATTTGATTGAGCACGCATGATCAATAGGGGAACTACCAAGAGGTCAGAGCACCCATTGAATGGAAGGAAATTTTGTTGTTGCTGTTTTTTTTCAAGACAATGTTTCTCTGTGTATTCCTGGCTGTCTTGGAACTCACTCTGTAGACCAGGCTGGCCTCCAATTCAGAGATCTGCCTGCCTCTGCCTCCTGAGGGCTCGAATTATAGGAGTACAGCACTGCCTGGTAGGAAGGTGCTTTTAACCAATGTAGTAATTGGAGATGCTTATTCCAGGTACTCAGCTAGTGATGGGGTTGCATATAGATATGGCGTGGCCTTGTACCAGGAAGAGCTGGTGCTCATCTCCTAGTTACTTCTTCAAGAACAATTAACAACAACAAAACCCTTAGTTTCAAATCCACAATCTAATTTTGCTTTATATATAAGCTCAAAATATTGTTTGTACATGTCTATACGTATTATATTTTTTTTTCCTGAGAAATGAAAGTTATACATAAATTGAGAGATACTCTTTATCTGACTGGGAGGGTTGCTCACCACCAAGTCTTATTTATTGAGCAGTTAGAGCTGTTCATAACCCACTTAGCACCTGAACAATGCTGACGTTGATTTGAGATTATTTTAAAAATCATGGCACTTTTCTACTTAGCATGTATGAGGCTGTGTGCCTGGTTCCTCAATATGCAAAATAAATACAAATACTTAAATTCATCCAAGTGTAGTGGTTTGTGCCTATAATTCCAGTGCTTAGGGGGCTGAGGCAGAAGGATTGCTCAGAGTTTCAAGCCAGCTTGGGTTGTCTTGAAACAAACAGACAATAAAAAATACAAAATTGTGAACCGTAGGCTAATATCTAGAAATCACTCATGAGCTTACTAGAAGAGGCCCACCTGAGACTCATGAATCAGAATCCACATTTAATTACTTAATGAATTACTTTGAACCCACATTTTATTTATTAACTAATTCATAGTTTATCATTTTCTGAGAAAGGATCTCTTATAGCCCAGGCTGGTCATAAACTCAATATATGGCCGAGAATGACCTTGGAATTCCCATCTTCTTGTCTATATTCCCAAGTTCTAGGAAATACAGGTTTGTTCTACCACCCTGCTTTATCGGGTGCTAAGGATGGAACCCAGGGCTTTGTACATGTTAAACTCTCTACCAACTTGTCTATATCTTCTGCTCCCAGAGGCTAAATCATAGCAAGATCCACCATGTGACTTACAGGCACATAAAAATTTAAAAGGTAAACAATAATTAGACGAGAATTATTATACCTCTCCCATCAAGCCACAATCTTTAGAAGTAGTGCAAACATCTGGTTCCCTTGTTGTAGAGTGTGGTTGGCAGATAATTTTGCTTATTGGCAGATACTCTGTTTGTTTTTGTTTTTTTTTCAATTCCCTTTCTGTTATTTCTCCTTCATTATTAGTGTTTTATGTGCAGTTTTGAAATGATGAGCTAATTTCAGGATAACAGAGGAGATGGTTCCATTAGCAGACACTGCTCTGTAAAGCCGAGGATCAGAAATTAAGGGGAAAGGCACTAAGGAAAAAACACATTACCTGTGCACAGATTTCTGGAATAAAGACACTATTATGTATAGACAGGCGTAGGCCAAACCAGTGCCAAACACAACTGATGATTGGATGCAGCTTTGGCTGAAGAAAAATCTGGATTCTGGGATTTTTGTAAATAGCTTCCCAAACCATTCCCACTGCATTAACTGAATGCACAAAACTCTTGCAGCAAAGAGGCTAAAGCCAGGAGTCTAGAAACTGCTGTCTGATGTCACTAACAGAGTAGTAAAGTTAAGGTGAAGGCTGAAGGCTTCCAAAGCAGCCAGAAAGATACAATTTCTAGTCATGATAGTGAGGGTATTTCTGGGAGAGATTTGCATAGGAATCCAATGACTGAATAAAAGTAACGCACCAGTCTGCTGGGTATCATCCAACCCACTGAAGCAGAGAGAACCAAATGACACTATTATGATTGGTTGGGTCTCCATCTTCTTGGCCTGAATTCCATCACTAGCTCTGAGGTAGCAAGAAGCAACTCTAGAGTGATGTCTTCTGATTTTCACACATCCAAACTGTGATGCATGAGTATTGCACACACACACTCTAATAAGTAATACAATATGCACTAAAAAAATACATTTTTTAAAAGAAAAAATTGTCTTTAACTTTGACAAGGGAATACAATTTGACCCATGTGTTGGTCTAATGGTGTGATAGGACCAAGAAGCTCAGATTTACACTTCAAAGACAAACAGAGCACTGTTCAGCTAGAGTTTACAAATCCTGCTGCTGGGAACTAGCTTAGTCTGAAGAGTCTGTGTCTAGCTTGCATGAAGCCCTGTGTTCAATCCCCAGCACCACAAAATACATTCATGGTGGCATAGGCCTGAGATCCCATGCTTTCAAGGTGTAGGCAGAAGGACCAAGCTACAGTTTATTTAAAGCCAACCTGGGCTACATGAGCAACCGATTCAAAGCAGAACCAACAAAGAAACAAGAACAGTAAGGTAACTAATGAGGTCCACTGATGTCTTTCTCATCCATCTCCCCATCAATTCGGTTAAGGGCTAACACCCTGATTAATAAGGCTCAGCTGGTGCCCCATGGCTATACTTAATCTAGAACACAGCTGAACCTGAACACTTCTAACCCTTCAGCAGCTGGAGTCCATCCTTGCCTGGACCCCACTCCTTCTGATTTCAGGGTTTAACTTTGCACCCACACCAGTTTTCTGCATAGCAGTCTTTTTTTTTTTTTTTCTCAAAAAATTATCTATCTATCTATCTATCTATCTATCTATCTATCTATCTATCTATCTATCTATCGAGATAGTCTCACTTTGTATCCCAGACTAGCCTGGAATTCATAATATGACCCACACTGGCTTTAAAATTGTGGCACTCTTTCAGCCTTAGGTTTCTAGGTGCTACTGTTGATAGGCGTGAGCCATCATGCCTACTACATGCTTCTTTTGTGTGTTTTGTTTCGGCAGGTTCTCTGTAGCTGGCTTCCTGGAACTCACTTGAGACGTGACCTAAACCAAAATCACTGCTTGCCCAATGCTGGACTAAAGGGTGCCACACGCCGCTTTATGGCCTCAACAAGCTAATATTGCTCGGGCCAGAGATTTCTGTGTCAGTCTATGCTAGTTGACATTCCTTATCCTCTAGGAATGTGCCCAGCCCTTACTCTGGCCTCTGAGTCCATACCAGCCATCTTCTTTCTTGATTGCCTTACTATCTAAACCTTTGTCTTTTTATTTGTCCTGCAGTGAGACTTACATATTCTTGCTTCATGGCTCTTGCACCTGTTACTCCTTTAGCGTGGATGCTCTTTCCAGAGATGTTCCAAGGCCTTGCTCCTGTTCTAACTTGGGTACTGGGAATCAAACTCAGGTATTCTGCAGGAGCAATACATGCTCTAAACTCCCAAGCCATCTCTCTGACTCCTATTATTGATTCTGTTAGACAGATTCTCACACTGTAAGTGTAGCAGTCCAGATGGCCCAAACCTGTATAATCCTCCTGCCTCAGCATTGGGATAACATTTTTGTGCACTCTGTCTTTCTTCACCCACCTAAGGCATTCTCTGATTGGCAAACATGAACTAAAATGAATGGTTAGTTACATTATACAAGTTATTTGGGAAACAGCCTAAGCTTTTACAAATATTATAACTTTCTGTGTCATTATTTGGGACTGTCAGGTTGAGACAGTTAGTACATCAGCCTTCCAAATGCTTATGTCTTGTTTTTGGATTTTCTTCTATTTGTTTATTTTGGAGACTCTATTTTTCAGCTCTTTTTTTTTCCTGCTCACTTTGTGGAATTGTTTTTGTTTGTTTGTTTGTTTTTCATTTTTGGGGGGTGGTGGGAGCTGATCACTCCTTGCTTTCACAGTATTCAAGTACAGTTGTCACAAGACATTGACTTACAACTATATGGCTCTAAAAAGCTTATTCACTTTTTAAATGCCCTCACACATATTTTCTTATTTAATAATTATGTTAGTTTGTATAAATGTGCAAAGCCATAAAAGCACAATTCAAAAAGTACACCAACAGCAAGAATTTGGAAAACAGTTTAATATTTATCTGTTTTTGAGATAAGGTCTAAAGAAGTCCAGGCTAGCACAGCTCCTTGAGGCTAGGATGGTCTTAAACTCCCTATCCTCCTGCTTCCACCTCCAATTGCTATGGTACAGGCTCTTGTCACCATGTCGAGACTGTCGCTGGACAGGCAAAGTTGGGTCTCTTTGGGTTTGTTGGCTATAAAACCTCCGTAGGGCTTCGCTGTGGGTGACTAAAAGACTGCTGGTTGTGTTGCACTTGGGACTTTTGAAGCAGGGTGTCACATGACTGGCAGCCCACAAACTGCCTGTTACTATGAGAAATTAGGAAACATACAAATGTTCTGCAGGAAGCTAAAATGAGGTTCTTGAGTCCGGAAACCTGCCTGTACCTGGGCAATACCTGTTCTGTGTCTCATTCTCTCAGAAATCTTTGATCTTTTTCCTGGCTGTTTCTTTTCTGGTTCTAAGCATGTGATTCGCTCTCATTTTGTACATTTTTGTGGCTGGAGTGATTCATGTAACAGGTGGCCCAGTTGCTCTACATCCTATGTCTCCAGGTAAGCCTGTGTGTACTGCCTAATTAATTAACATTGTTTTGGATACAGGCTCTCATACACCACAGGCTAGCATCAGACTTGCTGTATAGCCAAGGATATCCCTGAACTTTGGGTTCTCTTGCTTCTGTTTCCTGGATACTGGGTTCCAGGTGTGCACCATCACATCTGGCTAATACAGTACTGGAATTTCATGCATGCTAGGCAAGTACTCTATCACTGAATCACACTGCCAGCCCTTTATTACTATTAATAAGGAAATGTTTGTGCGTGGATTAAGGGTGAAAGTCAGTGTACTGATATGAATGAGAATGCCCTGCCCACTCCCATTAGTGGAACTGTTTGGAAGAATTAAAAGGTGTGGTCTTGTTGGAGTAGATGTGGCCTTGTTTAGAGTAGGTGTATCACTAAGGGTAGGTTTTAAAGTTTCAAAAGCTCATGCCAGGCCCACTCTCTCTTTTTCTGTCTACTACCTGAGGGTCAGATGTAAGCTCTCAGATACTTTTTCAGGGTCATGCTTGCCTGCTTTCCTGATGCCAGGCTCCCTACCATGATGATCGTGGACTAATCTTTAAAAACTGTAAGCAATCTGTTACTTAAATGCTTCCTTCTATAAATTGCCTTAGTTATTGTGATGATTTGTATATGCTCGGCCCAGGGATGGCACGATTAGAAGGTGTGGCCCTGTTGGAGTAGGTGTGTCACCATGGGTGTGGGCTTTAAGATCCTCATTCTAGCTGCTTGGAAATCATCATTCTGCTAGCAGCCTTCAAATGAAGATGTAGAATTCTCAGCTCCTCCTGCATCATGCCTGCCTGGATATTGCCATGTTTCTGCGTTGATGATAATGAACTGAACCTGTGAACCTGTAAGCCAGCCCCAGTGAAATGTTGTCCTTATAGGAGTTGCCTTGGTCATGGTGTCTGTTTGCAGCAGTAAAACTGTAACTAAGACAGTTATAGTATCTCTTCATAGCAATAGTACAGTAACTAAGACAGGATAGCAGGAAAGAAGGATGGAAGGAAGGGCAATAGATAGTTGTTGTTTGGTGGAGTGAATGACTTGGGAATTACCAAGATTATGCCAGAGTATGGGGGACAAGCAATAGATTCCTTGTATCTGAAGGAAAAGATACAAGGGGCTCAGAATCAGGGTGTAGCAGGTAAATGGCAATATCAGAGAGGTTCCAAGGAGTCAAAATAAAATAGGGAATCCCAGCATCACGGTCTTGGCTACATAGTGCGTTCCAGGTCAGCTTGGGGTTAAAGTTCTCATTAGAACAAAGCAAACACAAAGCTCCTCACAACTTCTAGTGGGAAAATGTGATGTATCTTCACACATTGGCGTCATCTGCATTTCACTGATAAGCAGAGAGCCAATCACTGCTGTTCATATTTATTTATCATTTATCATTTATTCAGAATGGTGTTCATGTTCATTACCTGCCCTTTCATTTCTCTTCCTTTCTCTCATTCCTTTTTTTTTTTTTTTTTGGTTTTTTCGAGACAGGGGTTCTCTGTGTAGCCCTGGCTGTCCTGGAACTCACTCTGTAGACCAGGCTGGCCTCGAACTCAGAAATACACCTGCCCTGCCTCCCAAGTGCTGGGATTAAAGGTGTGCGCCACCACTGGCCGGCTCTCTCATTCCTTGTTTGCTTTGAGACAAGATCCTATTATGAACCTCTGGCTGACCTGGAACTCACTATATAGAACACAGTGGTCTCAAATATGTACAACACTCCACCCCTGCTTTCCTGTGCTGAATCACAGATGTACACCATCATGCTCAATTTATTAATGTATGTACTGATTGACTGTGCTTTGTCATTTTCTGATGTATATATATATATGTATATGTATATGTATATGTATTATGTATATGTATATGTATGACAGGAGAGAGAGAGAATATGCCATGGTACAGTATTGAGGCATTTGCACATAAGGAGGTCTCAGGGTTGAACTCAGTTCATCAGGTTTTGTATAGATGCCTCCATCTGTTGAGCCACCTCATTTGCTTGATTTATTATTTCGACAGGATCTCAGTAGCCCAGGCTGGAAAAACTCACTATATAGCTGAGGAGGACCTTGAACTGATACTCCTGCCTCCAGCTCCCACGTGCTAGGATCACAGTCATGCACCAGTAGGCCTGGCTTTGGAGAGTATTTTTGTAGTATTACGGAGTATTTGAAATGTTAACAATCTACCTGAGGAGTTAAAAAATCTTGATACAGGTGATAAACATCATTTATAAACTGCCAAAAAAAATTCTGAAAATATTCTCAAAACCTTAAGTATGTAGGTATACTTTTCAATCATTAAAACTGCTTAAACAAAGTTTAACGATAACTAGAAAACTTAATTTATAAATAGCGAGATAAAAATGATTCCAAACTGTATAACATTGTGCTAAGTTTATAATACTTATAGAAAGAAACTTAGAGGAAATGTCCCCAAATGTTAATAATGAGTTATAAGTGGGGATTATAAATTTTTTATTTTAATAAGTTTTTCCAGGAGGATTATTACTGTCTTCCCTGGTTTCTCCTGTGAAGGTCTCTAAGGTTACCTGCCACAGAGAAGAAAGGTGCATTTCTGGGAATACTGCGGATTTGAGTTCTGATTGCAGGTTTGGCAGAGCTAGCATCTATATTTTCTCTCTCTCTATTTCTCCCTCTCCCTCTCTCCCCCTTCCTTCCTTCCTTCCTTCCTTCCTTCCTTCCTTCCTTCCTTCCTTCCTTCCTTCCTTCCTCTCTCTCTCTCTTCCTTACTTTCTCTCTCTCTCTCTTCCTTCCTTTCTCTCTCTCTCTTTCTTCCTTCCTTTCTCTCTTCTTTCTTTCTTTCTTTCTTTCTTTCTTTCTTTCTTTCCTTCTTGTATGTGAGTACACTGCCACTCTCTTCAGACACACCAAAAGAAGGCATTGGATCACCACATGGACTATTTAAGCCATCTCTCCAGCCCCCATCTCTATTTTCTTAAGCAGAATGAGACCAGAAATTGCTTGAGGGAGAATGAATAAAGTGTGTGTCAAAAGGAAATCAACTGCATGCGCCTGAGGCAGGCCCAGAGGCTGCCTGGCAGAGCTCCCAACTTGTTTGCTGTGTGTACACTGATGTTCTTGTGTGGACAATGAACCCTCCTGAGGAAAAGCTTGGAGCTGCCTGGGGTTATAGATGGGCCAGGTCTGAATGTAGGAAGAGGAAGTTATGCCGGGCTTTGGTAGCGCATGCCTTTAATCCCAGCACTTGAGAGGCAGAGGCAGGCAGATTTCTGAGTTCGAGGCCAGCCTGGTCTACAGAGTGAGTTCCAGGAGAGCCAGGGCTACACAGAGAAACCCTGTCTCAAAAAACCAAACAAAAAAAAGGAAGAGGAAGTTACATGTCTACGAGGTCCTCTTTCTCCAGTGTTCTATCAGGCCATCCTCCGGTGGGAAAGTACTCCTTTAGTCTATGCTGTGTAGCCTATCCCCTGGTTATTTAACATGGATGGATGACATGTTTGCTGTTGGGGTGTGTTGGAAAGATAACATTTTTGTTTTGTTTTGTTTGTTTGTTTTGACTCTGAAGAACTGTTACTTGAATTTTCTTATTCAATGTGGCCAGGCCTTGATTAAGAAATGATATTTTTATATTGACTTCAAAAAGAATCCATCTCCAGGCCCTGACCTTTTCTCTTTGAATTTGTAGAAATTTTGCCAAAGCAAAGTTTGCCAAGACCATGGCTATAGAAAAGCTTCCTCCTCCTTCTCCTCTTCATCCTCTTCTTTTCTTTCTTTGAGATGGGTCTCTCTATGTAGCCACTCACTATGTAGAACTCACTATGTAGACCAGGCTGGTCTTGAGCTCAAGAGATACTCCTGCCTCTGCCTCCCGAGTTCTGAGATCAAAAGTGTGGGTCACCATTTCTGGCTCCGTGAACTTGTTAACAGAATCTGAACCCACTGAGTCTCTGCATATCACTCCTCTGTTTATAATTCAGAGGCAAGGCCAATTCTAAATTGAATGAAAGCTGTGGAACAGGCAATTGATTAGTCTCTGTTCTGTGAATTTGAGGTGATTTGAATTTGAATGGTCCCCACCGACTCATAAGGAGTGGCATTGCTTAAAGGATTAGGACTTGTGGCCTTGTTGGAATAAAAGTGACCTTATTAAAGAAAATGTGTCGGTGGGGGTGGGCATTGAGGTTTCAGAAGCTGAAGCCAGGCCTAGTGCCTATCTCTTTCTTCCTGCTGCCTTTGGATCTGGGTGTAGAACTCTTGACTCTTTCTCCAGTACCTTGTCTGCCTGTGCACTACCATGCTTCCCGTGCTGATGATATGACATGGAAGACAGTGGTGCTGAGGGTGATTTGAACTGTGGGGGTAGCCGGGCGGTGGTGGCGCACGCCTTTAATCCCAGCACTTGGGAGGCAGAGGCAGGCAGATTTCTGAGTTCGAGGCCAGCCTGGTCTAACAGAGTGAGTTCCAGGACAGCCAGGGCTACACAGAGAAACCCTGTCTCGAAAAACCAAAAAAAAAAAAAAAAAAAAAAAAAAAAAACTGTGGGGGTTGGGATCAAGAGATTTCAGAAGAGAATATTAATATGTGGCCTAAGCTTTCGGCCTTTGTCCAAAACAATCTGCCTGAAGCTTAATTGAGGAGTTATAGATTAACAGCTTTGGCAGAGGAGTTTTCCAGACAGCCTAGTTTTAACTGTGTTGTGTGGTTATTAGTGGCCACTATGCAAACCTGTAATAAAAAGGAAAGCTGGACAAGGAAGAATACAAAATGTACAGTTTGAGGAGTAAAGGGACACCAGGAAGTGTGAACAGATTAGAGAAAAGTCTAATCCCAAATTGAATAAAGGAGTGGTGCCTTCAGAGCAAGCCTACCCAGCTAAACTTCTTACTTGTGAAAAGGAATTAAAGAAAAGCTTAGTGCTGGAAGTCCTGGTGTACACCTTTAATTCCAGTACGTAGGAGGCAGATGCAGGTGAATTTCTTGAGTTCGAGACTAGCCTGGTTGGACTTAAGTCCCAGGACAACCAAGCTTAGACAGTGAAGGGATAGATAGGCTTTGAGGTTTCAGAAGCTCAAGCCACGCCCAGTGGGGGGACTCTCTGTGCCTGCTGCCTTTGAATCTAGATGTAGAACTCTCAGCTCCTTCTCCAGCACCAGGTCTACTTGCAAGCTTCCATGCTTCCCACATGAGAATAGTGGACTACACCTCTGAACAGTAAGGCAGCCCCCATTTAATGTTTTTCTTCATAGGAGCCGCTATGGTCATGGTGTCTTTTATAGCAATAAAACTCTGCTAAGGCAGGGCTCGTTGCCTGTGATAGAGCGTATACTTCCCATTCTCCATCTGTACCTATTTTGTACAGTGTTCTCCCCAATACACTGTAAGTAAACCATCCACCCACATTTTTTATTAACAAACAATTTTAGCTTTTTCTCCATGCTATGAGTTGAGGCAATATGCTCAACTTGTAAAAAAAAATTTTTTTTTCATTAAAATTGTTCCTCCAAGGGACTCTAAAACTTTGCATTTTGAAATAATAAAGATGCAAACATTGTAAAGTGAACCTGTATTACTTTTATATTCAGAAGAGAAGATGAAATACTTAACACATTTAGAAAAATCTTAGCCGGGCAGTGGTGGCGCATGCCTTTAATCCCAGCACTTGGGAGGCAGAGGCAGGCAGATTTCTGAGTTCGAGGCCAGCCTGGTCTACAGAGTGAGTTCCAGGACAGCCAGGGCTACACAGAGAAACCCTGTCTCGAAAAACCAAAAAAAAAAACAAAAAACAAAAACAAACAAACAAAAAAAAACTTATGTGATTAAATTGCACGTTTGAGATGAATTTATATATTAGCTATTTTTCTCATTGCTATCACTAGCTGAGGAGCAGCTGACTACGAGAGGACGAGTTTATTGGGGTCACAGTGTGAGGTATGCAATCCATCATGGCAGGAGAGACTCGTGGCAGGAGCATGGGGCAGCCAGTCACTGTGACCCTGAAATCAGGAAGCCTAGAGGTAATTGCTTTCCACTTCCTCTTCAGCCCAGGACCGCAGCACATGGAATATTGCCACCCACATTCACAGCAGGGATCCTGGCCTCAGGAAAACCTTCCGAGAAATATCCTCGGGAAATGTCCTCACAGACACACAAAAGGTGGTTTTCATGGTGAGTCCAAACCTAATCCGCCTGACAATGAAGATTAAACACCACACTGTAGGAGACAGGGTTTCTTAGCCTGCCCCACCCCCACCCCAGTGTTTCCCTCTGTAGGCCAGACTGGCTCAAACCGGAGGAAATCCTCTTCTTGGTCATTTGTTTTTCTTGACACTCCTAAAAAGAAATAGCCATCACAAAATCTCTGAGGAATGTAACCATGATCTGCGGAACTCTAGTATGTCTAAGATGTACGTTAGCTGCAGCTTCACTTCCCTGTGGGGTGGCCTGTAGTAATCTTTTCACTTTTCTACTTCATGGGGGCAGAATTCTGGTCATTGTACAATACTTGTCTTATTTTTAGTTACAGTTAACAGAAAGACCTATTGTTATGTGTTAATGCCAAATGTTTCAATGATGACTCTTAAGAAACCAGGATGTAATTTGTACAGCCTGGTGCTTCTCAACCAAACACCTCACACCGTCTAAAGATAAGCTTGTAACAATGCAGTTACTCCTAGGTATATGCTTATCAAATCATCTGAAACTAATAAACCAGAGGAAGGGAGGAAGGAGGCTTATGCAGCTTTTCAGTTACTTCCTGGTTATAGTCTTGCCAAACCCCTCTTAGGCAAGACCCTGTTTGCTCAGAAGGCTGTGCATATAATTGCAAAAATCTGTCAGAATCATAGGATTCAAAAGACATCAATTATTTCTGTCAGCAAGGAAAGAGTGACGGCTGCCCCGACTCTTCGATCATTAGGAAAGATGTGGTCAAAAGAGAAGAACGCAGTGAGGGAGGGCTGGGCAGTTCTAGGTTACAGGAAAACTGAGCGCCACACAGTAATTTCACCTCCTCCTCTGTTTGGACTGAAATATTATATTTTTCATTTCATGCAGTGCCATGGGCATGGTAAGACATTATGTAACTGGGTCTGTCTCACTGTATAATACTCAATCAACAATTTCAAAAGACCAGCGGCATCAGCAATTTGATGTACAGGGAGCCGCTGCATCTTTGGGCTTTGGCTGGAAGCAGTATTGTGCAACCAGTTTTGGAACTGACTTGTATTGAAAATTATATTCCAAAAGGATTACTATTTTGCTATTCAAACCACATGGTCACTGGTTTCTCCTTGATGACGACTCCCTTTAAGTGGACGAAAATGGCAAAATTACTGTGTGGACAGTTCCGTCGGTGTAATGGGAACTTCTCATTCTCCTCCCAGTTTACTTTTTCCCTCTAACATTTCTAACTGAATTAGACCCTGTACTGATCCCAAGTGGGAGAAGTGTGAGGGGTGTGTGTGTGTGTGTGTGTGTGTGTGTGTGTGTGACAGAGACAGGAGGATCATCGAGTCGGTGCTCTACCTAGTTTTCATAGCCAACCAGGTAAACCAAACACCCCGCCAACACACACACACACATACACACACACACACACACACACACACACACACACACGGAGGGGGTGGGAGAGAGGAGAGAGAAAGAGAGAGAGAGAGAGAGAGAGAGAGAGAGAGAGAGAGAGAGAGAAAGAGAGGAAAGAGAGAATGTATTGATTTGCGGACCGAAGAGGAGATTCCTGGAGAGTCAGGCTAATTCTTCACTTTCCAGCCTCAGTTTCCAGTAAACAGGCAATAATAACACCTACCAAGACCTATCCGAGGGATTGAGGGATTTGCAAGAAGGCCACAGTTGACCTCTACAAAGCCCCTAGTTAAGCATGTCACTTCAGGTCAGGAATATTTCACCAATTGGCTTGCTGTTGGCTTGTAACTTGCGGGCCAGTCTTGGACAAGGACTGGACTCAGAGATGAGGGAAGTGAACTTGGTAAGAACAACGCCAGCGTGCGCTCCTGCGTCCCACGGATAACAGCGGCTGAGTTAGGAAACTTGGAGAGAAGAAAATGTTAGAACCAAGGCATGGAGGAAGGCCGGCGGCAGAGGCTGTCACCCTGGCTGGCCGGCGCCGCCCCGCCCCACCCTGTAGACCGGCTGAGTTCCGGGCGGCGAGTTCCAGCGCCCGCCCTCCTTCCGCGGCCCCATCTGCGCCAGCTGCGCGGGGACCCCCGAAGTCGCCGCCGCCGCCGCAGCGTGTGTGCCCGCGCCCCAGGCCCGCAGGTAGGAGCCGCCGGGGCCAGGCTTGTGGGGCTTCCAAGCTCGCAGGGCGCTCGCGGCCCTCGTGCTTCGTCCGGCCTCTCTTGCCCCTCTTGGAGCAGATCTCAGCAGCCGCGTCCCTGAAGTTCCCTTGGGGACCCTGGAGTCCCTCCCGTAGTCTTAATTCCTGCAATGTCTGCGCTGGCAAGAGCGGCGCACACTGACCGCAGGAGAGGACCGCTGCCCTGAGCTCAGAGCCGGGTCAGCTGCTGGTGTCCTAACCCCACTCCGTTCTCAAGTCCCTGCAGATCCCGGGCATCCTCTGCAGGATGCACCCCAGCCCACCTCCTTGGGTCCCGGCGCAGTGGATCTGTATGCTCCCGCTCCTTCGTCCCGCGCTCCCTGAGCTCTTTAGCACTGTGGGCTGACCGGGATGGCGACGGCACCAACATCCCGGACCAACCAGGAAGTGCTGCATTCCAGCGGCTTAGAGTCCAGCTGAGACACAGTCCCGGGCGCCGAGCCATACAGCTGCTGCCTCGGGGCCAAAGATGTGCTGTGCTGAAGTGGAGGAGGAACGGGAAGCAATTAAAACAGGGCCTGTGTTAGACAGTTCTTACTTTAGCTCCGACCCAAAGATGTTTGGGACTGACTTCTTGGGTAGAGAGTGAGGTCTGTAGCCCAGGCTGCACTCAAAGGCTATGTAGCCAAGGATGAGATCCCTGGTCCTCCTGCTTCCATCTCTTAAGTACAGGTCAGGACTTCTTAGAATGTAGCCAGCCCTTTTCTCCATACCCTAGGGCTACCTGCCACGCCTAAGTTTGCCTTCCTCAACCCCCTCCCCAACCCCCGCCTCCAATTCAGATGCACAGCGCCCTCTTCATGAAGCTCAAAAAGCCTTAGATCACTGGAGCTTCCCGCCCTCTTTCATGAAGCTCAAAACAGCTTTAAGGATCACAGGAGCTTCTGCATTTGGCCATTTCTAGGTCTTTCCACGGAACGAAGAGAGCTCTTAATCAGCCAGGCCCACCCATTTCAGTTTAGCCAACTCTTTATGACCTTCCTAGGGCCTCTGGAAACGAGCTACCCAGGAATTTCAGAGAGGTACTGTCAAGAGGTGCTGTCAAGGAAGCCAGAGAAGTGCAGAGTCTAGTTTGAACTAGTCTGTTCTGCCTATTTATGCAAGAATCTCTTTCCATAGTACGGCTTTGTGACCCACGAGTGAATTTGTACTCAATTGTTTAGCTTGAATTTGTAAGCAGCCTTTAAAGGATGTGTGGGGACATTTTAAATGATTATGTAAGCGGGTATTTGAATTTTTATGAGCCAGTACAATTAGCTTTCCAAATCAATAGTGTGAGTGGAGAAGGTTTGGAGGGGATGCTGTCCTTGCTGTGTTGTTTCTGGCATCAGAGTATTTACACACACTGGTCTTAAGTTCTCTACAGGCTCATTTAGGCTTATCGATTTGCTGATAACTAGATGAGTGCTATCTAGTTAATGGACATCCTGCTCCTCCGACCTTTATTTAGTATGTGTTTGTGTATTGGCCTTAGAATGCAGTATGAGTGATCTTATGTAACTCTGTAGAAGAAAAGCAATAGGTGGCAAAATTCATAATCTCTAATTTCACCATGTTTTAAAGATTTGTTTTCTTTTTAATGATATGAATGTGTTGGCCTGGGTGTGGGTATGTACCTATGGTGCCTAAGAAGACCAGAAGAGGCCATTGCTCAAACTGGGTGCTACAAATAGGACTCAGCACCTAAGGAAGGGCAGGATGTGCTCTTAATGGCTGGGCCATCGCTTCGGTCCCATTTCTAACCTTTTTTTATTTTATTTTATCAAAATAAATATGTGATTTTGCCATCTTGACAATTTAAAAATGTATGTTTGATTGCACAGTTCTGTCAGTGTGCTGCCATCTCCTCCAGTCCATTCCCAAAGGACCTCTCAGATTCCTTACAGGGTTTAATAACACTTTAGTAATGAAGATTGCATTGCAAGCTTCTGTTTTCTCACTGAGTAGTTTTAAAGAAATGCTTTTTTTTTTTTTTTTTTTTTTTTTTGAGATAAGGTCTCTTGTATGACCCTGGAACTCACTCTGTTGGTGTAGATTCTTATGAATTACCCATCTTTCTGAGTTTGTCTCTGCCTTCCAAATGCTGGAATTGTAGGGCTGCACTATCATTCCTAGCTCACACTTTTTTTTCAGATAGCTCAGGCTAGCCTCTCTTAAACTTGCTAGGATTGCAGAAAGTGACTTGTGCTTCTGAGCCTCCTGCTTCCATCCTGAGTGTTGGGCTCACATGCAACACTGCCATATTGGTTTTGTGTTGTACATGTTAGGGGCACACCAACTGAGCTACATTGTCAGCAAGAAGAATGCACTTTTAAAGAGCAGGGATAAAAGGCATAGCCAGATAGAGGGCATCTGGTAAATTTTACCTTCATGGGTTGAGGATGCCTATGTGAGGGTCAGTTGGTAAGCTGACTGGGGTTGGTAGTGGAAACACTTTGTGAGTTTAGCTGTCTAGAGGTACAAAAAGGGAAGGGAGTTTATTCTTAGTGTTCCTTCTCTGGATATGTAACAACAACAACAAAAAATCTCAATTTTGTCCTCTTTAGCCGTACAATAGTACCAATCAACACCATGAGTGAACTCAGCTAAAGATGTTTTTAGTACCCAAAGACATTTCTGATCAAGCAAGTTGCTGGGCTTAGCAATTTCCTCTCCTCCCCAACCATATGCTAAAGATCAACGGACCGAACACATGAGATATGGGTCTTCAAACCTGTACTTAGATTGAGTCATTGTGTACAGGAGAAAAGTTGGCATATGGAGGCTGGGTTTTATGCTTACAATCCTTTAAGTCCCAAAAGCACAAATAAAATGTATTTGCTAGGGTGTGGTTAAAAGATGTTTCAGGGTTCAGATGAGAAGCATAACCTCAGCTTCCTGTAAGCCTGGGACTTTTTGATTAGAAAGGCAACCATACAGATTGCATCATATGGTTCAGTGGGAATGTGTTCTAATGCTGTGTTTTCCCTGAACTCACAGTGCAGTATCAAATCTGGATCCCAGATGTTTGAGCAGTAGGTTACTTAACAACTGCATATGTTATGTAACTGTTCCATAGAACCACAGTCTTCTTTTCTATTGTGGAATTTTTTATTAGGTTTTAGATTTATCGAATAAGCATTATAATGACAAAATAAGATGATAAATTGTTTATTTAATCAACACTTACTTGGTGTCCACTTGATTTTGGATAGCGTTCAGAGCATTCACAGATGCAGACAAACTTCCTTTATGTATATGAGGCTGTGAGAGGCACTGAGGTCACAGCCTGAGGCAGAGCTTTTGTATTGCTGCCTCTCTAAGAAATTAGTCTTGGAATCTACCTCCCTAACCAGCCGCCTTTCTCCATTTTTGTCCTTATTTTGTCCTTGTACTTACATGTAAATAACACTGTCAAAATTGCAACATCATGAAGCTTATACAATCAGTTCAATTCCTTCATGTTTTGAGGAAGGAGGCAAGGTGGATTATGGTCATGCTGTGGGAGAGTGTGTCTATGGCTGAGCCAGGGTTTTCTAATCTTGGGTGTGAGAATTATTTAATGGTATCTACTTCCCTCCCTCCCTCCCTCCCTCCCTCCCTCCCTCCCTCCCTCCCTCCTTCCCTCCCTCTTTCTTTCTAACACATACACATACATACCATTATTTTTGGAGACTAGGTCTCATGTAGGCTAGGCTGGCCTTGAAGTTACTATCTATGCAGCAATACAGTCAAGGATGACTTTTGGTCCTCTTGTCTCCAACTCGCAAGTGCTAGAATTCCAAGCCTTTCTCACCATGTCATCCCAGTTTTATACCGTGTTGAGAACTGAACTCTGGGCTTTAGGCATGCTAGGAAGGCATTCTGCCAACTGAGCTACACTCATACTGCACTCCAAATTTTAATAACTGCTATGACTACATTGAAGCCAAGTTGCTTAATCCTGGCCCAGGTTCCATCAGGAGGCCAGAGTGGACTCTTGCACTGACTCTAGGCTGCTGAGGTCTTGCTCTGGATTTCCAATCTCCATTACCAAGTGGTGACACTGAACCTTTTCTTGTTAAAGAGAGCATCTTATTTTATGACCCAAGGCTCACCTCTGGATGAGAACATCTTATTTTGTATTTAATCATTTTTGAGCATTTGGGATCTAGACTTGGAAACCTTTTGAAAGCCTCTGACGCACAGAGGAAAATCAGCCAAGAGCAGCAGGGAACAAAAATAGTCTGCCTTAGTTCTTTAGAGGTGAACCGGAGTTAGTTCTGAGGCAAAAACTTACAAACTATATATTAAAAACAGAAAATGTTTATATTCAAAGTGGTTTTTTTTCAAAGTAGACTTTTACAGACAGCACCATTGGGAGACGGAGCCTGAGGAACAGCCCAGGGAAAGGAAAGCAGAGCTGAGGTACGCAGGCGGAGGCCCTGTAGTAGAACCTTTGGCAGGTCTCTGTAAAAAGTCTGGAGACTCCTAGGATGGGCCAGACTTAGGAAAATCAGAGGTGTTGGCTTGAGTCTCGTGGTCTTAATATCTAAACTATTGCTAATTATCCTAGGTTGCTTTCGAGTTCTGTGATAGCGGGACAGGGTTTATTTCTACTTATACTTCATAGTGAGTCCATCACCAAGGGCAGTCAGGGCAGGAGTTGAAGACAAGAGAGGCCACAGAGCAGTGCTGCTTACTGGCTTGCTTTGTCTGCTCTTTTACAGCACTCAGGACCACCTGCCTCGGCTCAGTACTGCCTACAGTGGGCTGGCCCTCTCACTAAGTAAGAAAATGCCTCACAGGCCCATCTGATGGGACTTATTCTTAATTTATTAATCTTAATTAATTAATCCTAATCTTATTCCTGCCATGGTATGCTGCCATGTTCCTCCTTATGATATGAATGAACCTCTGAACCTGTAAGTCAGCCCAAATTAAATGTTGTCCTTATAAGATCTGCCTTGGTCATGGTGTCTGTTCACAGCAGCAAAACCCTAACTAAGACAGAAGTTGGTACCAGGGACTGGGGTATTGCTGTGGTAGGCTTGACCATGCTTTTGTTTGGAGGGATGTGGATTTTGGGACTTTGGAAAGCAGTAGAATGCTTTAAGTTGGGCTTAATGGCTATCCTAGTAGGAATATGGAAGACTTTGTTGCTGTGAATGATTTGAACTGTGCAGACCTGACCCAAAAGGTTTCAGTGAAGAATTTCAATATGTGCCTAGAAACTGTTTTCTGTGGTATTTTGGTAAAGAATATGGCTGCTTTTGCCCTTGTCTGAAGAGTTTGCCTGAGACTAAGATGAAGAGACTTAGATTAATTGCATTGACAAAGGAAGTTTTAGAACACCCATCATAGATTTTGTTCTCTGGTTAAGTCTCATGAAAAGTATTTTAAACAAGTGTAGCAAGCTGAGAGTTCTACATCTTTATCTGAAGGCTGCTAGCAGAATACTGACTTTGAGGTAGCTAGGGTGAGGGTCTTAGGCCCATGTCCACAGTGACACACCTACTCCAACAAGGCCACACCTTCTAATAGTCCCATTCCTGAGCCAAGCATATACAAGCCATCACATTCTCTTTCCAGGCGATTCTAGTTTGTGTCAAATATAACAAAGAAAACCTAGCCAGTATGCTAGTCACAAAAAAGGAAAGAAAGAGAGAAGAAAGAAAAAGGAAAAAGAAAGGGAAAAGAAAAGAGAAAAAAAAGAGAGGGGGATCATAAGCTATAGTGGAACTGTCTTCAGAAAACTTTGGATTATGCCATCATTGTCTAGGTGGTGTTGTGGACAGTGTGAGGTATTGTAATCCCTGCATCTGAAGCAAATATTTTTGCTGTCTAAATTCTGGGAGAAGGCATGGTCTTGGTGCCACAGATGGCACCCTGAGTTTACATAGCAATTTGTATCCCATGGGAGCTGAATTCGAAGGTCAGTTAGTGAGCGAAGGGAACCAGCTACTCACTAAAACTGTATAGGCACTCCAGGAGAAGAAGAGTTTTGTGGTTGTGTTTTATTTACATGCCCTTCACAGTGACTTTTAACTACTTTGTTCTAGATCTGTTGTAATTGTTTTGGTTTTAAGACAGGGTATCAGGTAGCACAAGTCCACTTTGAACTCTCTATAGCTGAGACTGACCTTGAATTTATGATCTTTCTGCTTCCACCTCCCAAGGGCTGGGATATAGAAACCTGGTTCACACACTGTGTGTGTGCATGCGTTTGTTTGTTTTGTTGTGTGTGTGTGTGTGTTTAGTTTCATTATTATCTCCAGTTTTATAATAAAACCGTGTAAGCTAAGGTAATATGATGATTTGAATATGCTTGCCCAGGGAGTGGCACTATTTGGAAGTATTGCCTTGTTGGAGTAGGTGTGTCACAGTGGGCATAGTCTTAACACCCTCACCTAGCTGCCCGGATCTCAGTCTTCCACTAGCAAGCAGCCTTCATATGAAGATGTAGAACTCTCAGCTCTGCCTGCACCAGCCTGCCTGGACACCACCATTATCCCACCTTGATGATAATGGACTGAACCTCTGAATCTGTAAGCTAGCCACAATTAAATGTTGTATATGAGTTGCCTTGCTTACGGTGTCTGTTCAGAGCAGCAAAACCCTAAGAAGATAGGTAAGGTAAAGATACAGAATTTGGGAATAAAGTAAGAATTTTTTTGATCCTAACATTATAGGCATATGTGTGTGTATGTGTGTATATATAATGATATATGTGTGTGATTATGCATATTATATATGTGTGTATTATATATTATATATGATTTATTTATAGGTGGGGAAGAAAAGAGGGATGTGTTGGAAATCCAGCAACCAGGATATTATTATCCTGAGCAGGAAAAACTACCCATTAAGGCATTGATGATGGTAAATGTGTTATAATTTTATTTATAAGTATGTACATATAAGTGTGTGTTTTCCTGCATGTGCATATGGAAGTCATGCAGCTTTTGGGAGTTGGTTATCTCCTTCTTTGGGCTAGAGAGATGATAGGTGGGTCAAAGCTCTGTTGCAGAAGCTCAGGGCTATGAGTTCAATCCACTGACCATCTTGCCAGCCCAAAATAGTAAATATCATAATGTAGGCACATGTAGCCAATGTCTCACCTTGCCCAGACCTGCCAGCATCTAGCTGGGAAAGCTGGGATGCAGGGCATATCTGGGTGACTTGTCAGGCATCACTGGGCCCATGACATCCTTGCTAGAAGAAGCAATGGTTATAAGCTTCTAATAGCCTGTGAGTATGGAGGTAGATCTTGGGGCTCTCTTTCTAAACTCAGTTCACCATCTTTTAGTGAAGTTAAAATAGTAGCTATCTTCTAACCTTTTTAGGAAGTATAGGAAACAATGTGCGGACAGAGCCTGGAACATAGAAATGACATTGTAAATGCTAGTTTCTCCTGTGTTCTGCACAGTCATCTGGCAGAAGAAACAGTCATGGAAAAAACCAACAAGCACAGTGGGGTTAGTGCTAGAGTGGATGTGGTCCTATGATGTATGGACTCAGGTGACTTAGCTGCCTGCTGGGAAGTTCTTGGTGCGAGTGGGATTCTATGAGACTCCTATGGTAAGAGCCAGGGAGAAGCTTCTGGCAGTGGAGCTGACCACACTGAAAACAGAGAACCACGTGTCTTTTGATAATTGCAATTTTAGAGTATGTGTGTTCACCTTAGCCTGATAATTTGGGTTTTTAATTTTATTTTTTTGAGAGAGACTGCCACCATGTTGCTCAGGCTGTCCTCAAATATGCGGCTCCCCTCTTACCTCTGCCTCTCGGGAGCTGGGATTTGTGTTTGCCAAGGCCCATTTACTTTTCCTTAATCCATAAAGATATCAGAACATTTAACTGAAGGATCATAATTTACTTCTGTTTTCCAGTCTGCATACATACAGACATGTGTTTTCTTTTCAAGTGTTTCAAGATTAAAAAAAACAAAAAACCAAATCCAGTAAGGTGTACTGTTGATTTAAGAGCTAGCTCATGGTATGTTGAAAACCTTCTCTTCACATTCGTTAGCGTCATCTTAAACACAAGAGGAATCCCCTGGCACTAGAAACATTTTACTCCCTTTGAACATTTCAGAACTCTGTTCTTTGTGTGTGGTGTATGTGTATACACTGGAGAAGTATGTTAGATATCTATCACTTTCTACCCTACTTCTTTGAGGCAAAGTCTCTCACTAAACCTGAGGCCACCAGTCTGGGTAGGCTGGCTGGCCAGTGAGCTTCTAAGATCTGCCTGGTTTTGTCCTCCAGAATTGGCTTTATAGGCATAAGTGTTTAAGATTTATTTATTTACTTGTGTTGTAATGTGTGTGTATAAGTTTAGGCCCAGGTGTATGTGTGTGTGCGCCACATGAGCACCTGTGAGGGGAGTGGAGGCTGGCTGAGGCTGCTGATGTCCTTCTCATCCACTGTCTCTCTGTTCCTTTGAAGCAGGGTCTCTCCCTGAAACTGCAACCTATATTTTCTCAGCCAGGCTGGCAGTCAGTAAGCTCTGGAGAAATTCCTGCAGCTTACATCCCCAGCCCCAAGCCCTGCAGCTGGTGTTACAGCAGGATGCCGTATTGTCTGGAATCTGAACTCCAGTTCTGATTGGGCGGTAAATGTTCTTAGCCACAGATCCCTCTCTCCAGGCCCCATGCCTGGCTTCTTTAACAGGATGCTATGGATTTCAACTCAGGTCCTCATGCTTGAACTCTCTATGGCTGAGGATAACCGTGAACTTCTGATCCCTGTGCCTCCACATCCTGCTTGATTCAGTGCTAGGGATAGCCTTCAGGCCTTCAGTTGTGTTAGGCAGGCCCTGTCCTGGCAATTCAGTGTTAGAGGCTTGTGGATAATACACAGAGATCATGGATGGAAGTGGAGACTGTAAAGGACCTGGGCTATAACCAACAGCTTCTCACTGAACTTATCAACAGGAGGGAAACCCAGCTAACTACCCTTTGCCGATGAAGCCATGGATAGTGGAGGAGAACCCACAAACCACAATTTCATGAAACCAGCATAATCCCTAAGAACCTATCAACTTACCCACAGATAATCGTAGTCTTCATACCTCATCAAGGAAATTCCTCTTTGCAACAGAGGCCACCACAGAAAACCACAACCAATCAGAAGACAGAGTTGTGGAGCCCAATCCCAACAGATACATCTATAAAACAATTCCTGCACCTAAGACTCAGGGAACATTGTAGAAGAGGGGATAGAAAGATCCTAAGACTAGGGAATTTTCAGTGAGATTATGTCTCCTAGCAATGTCAGAAACTTTGCCCATAAACATTTCACCAATATCACTCACTGCCTAAACATGAACTGAACAACTAGAGACAGGATAAAGTATGTGTAAGGGGAAGCCCACAAGGCCTCAAAGAACTTCTGGAAACTGAAGAGGCTGAAATGGGAGGTGTAGCCTTCTCCAGGAGAGAGGACTCCAACAGGTGAACAGTGTCAATGATCAGGACTGAAATCATACTTACAAGTACCATCACACATACCCGATAGGCTATATTTAGGAATACATATGTATATTCATATACATATTTTCATGCAATAGCAATTAATGATTTGAAAGGGAGCGAGAAGGAGTATATGGGAGGGTTTTAGGGAGAAATGTTGTAGTTGCAAAAAAGAAAAAGAGAAAGACCCTGACTAGTCCTGTTTCTGAGAATCCACAATGACTGCTCTTTGTATCACCTAAGAATGCCTGTCACAAATGATCTTTCTATGAAATCTGATACATAAGACAGCACAGCACCAGCTGGGTTTTGTTTTTTGTTTTGGGGAGGGAGGATGGTAGTACTGGAGATTAAGCCTAGGGCTTCATGAATGGGAGGAAGTTCCATAAGGCAACAAACTCTCTGTGCTGTCTCCTGAGTGGATGAGGGCACCTATCCCAGGCAAGAAGGTAGATACACAAAGTTGGAGTAACAAAAGTTATATTTTATTATGCTGAAGGTCATCACACAATGTTTCACACTCTAAACTCCAACTACAGTGTAAGCCTAAATCTCCAAGCTCACCTGTGGAAGGTAAGGCCAGTCTCTAACTGAAGCTCTGATTCAGGGTCAGGCTCCTGGGGGAAGACTCCCAGGCAGGTCAAGGCAGTGTCTCTCCAGATGTGCAGAGCAGAACATTGCTCCCAGTCTCTGCTTACATAGCATCCAGTGGGCATCTGGAGTTCTAGGACTGTGTTGTACTGTGGTTTTGTGTGTCAACTTGACACAAGCTAGAGTCATCAGAGAGGAAGGAATCTCAGTTGAGGAAAATGCCTCCATTCGATCCAGCTGTGAAGCATTTTCTCAATTAGTGATTGATGGTGGAGGACCCAGTCCATTGTGGCTGATGCTATGCCTGGGCTGGAGGTCCTGGGTTCTATAAGAAAGCAGGCTGAGCAAGTCATGGGAAGCAAGCCAGTAAACAGCCTCCTCCAAGGCCTCTGCATCTGCTCTTGCCTCATCCCAGCATGTTTGGGTTCCCGTCCTGAGTTCCTTCAAGGATGGAAGTGTAAGACAAATCAACTTTTGCTCCCCAACTTGCTTTTTGGTCATGGTGTTTCATTGCAGTCCAGCAATGGAAATCCTAACTAAGACACTGGTTATCTTGAGTGAGGGATGTCACTGAGGTCTGGTTATCAGGTGTAGCCTTGGGTATGGTGTCAATCCATCTAAGCGATCTTTATATATCGAAAGGCATGCTTTACTATGCTCATTACAGGGCCTCCATTCCTGCTCCCCACCCCACTCTTGCCATCCCTTGGAGCTCAGAATCCAGGGCAGATGAAAGGGTATGACCTTTCCCCCTGTTACAGTTCAGACAAGAAGACCAAGACACAAAGATGGCAAGGAGCCCACTGCCTTTGGTCTTCAATGGTTTTGATAGAACAAATAGTATTCATTTACCTTTCAGATGACTTTTAAATACGATTTTGGGTCAATACATCTAAATGGAAACAGAAACTACTCTTAGACTTTGTGCTAGAATAGATTCCATATAATCATTTCAAAAAGTAACTTGGCAATATAATACAAGCGATTATTTTGATTTGGGGAATATAAGTGGAATAATCCAAAGTAAATAAAAATGTATACGAGAACATATGGATTTAGTATTCTATAATAATGATTTCTTATGGTCTCATCTGGGCCTTGAACTCACTGTAGCTGAGAATGACTTTAATCTCCCGAGTCTCCTGCATCCTCCTCCCAAGAGCTGAGACTACAGAAACGTGTCACCACATCCAATTTTTGTAGCTGATAGAATTGGCTCATTCTGCGAGCTGGCATTTACATTCTCAGGTATTTGGTGAGATAATTGTGAAAGCATGCCATTATTTAAAAAGAAAAAGCAAGATTTCCTAGGCTGATGAGATGGCTCAGAGGCTGAGAACACTTGGCTGCTCTTCCAGCTACCGGCGCCACAGGGCAGCTCGCAACTGTTTATACCTTCCGTTCTAGAGGATCCAGTGCTCTCTTCTGGCCTCCATGGGCACTGCATGCACACGGTGCATGGAGATAGATGCAGGCAAACACCACACACATAAAAAAAAAAAAAATTCTGAGATTTAAATTTTCTAAATTAATTGGGACAACAAGGGCTAATATTTTTTAAACCCCTCTTTTATCAGTTATTACATTCATTGCTTGATATCATTTGAAATTGTATATGGTTTTGTGTAGCAGAAGTGCTACATAGGTACTACCTATGTCTTTCCAAGCTGTATGTTCTGTAGTAATGTCATATGGGTATCTTGAGAATATCTATGGTAGAATTATGTGTATCATGGAAACTGGCAAGCACTATAGCTAAGCTCCCTTCTTCCCCTCCAGCTTACCTCTCAGTTCTGTCATTTCTAAGATAGATCTGACAGTAGAGATAGGATGCTTCTGACTTGCCCCTCTCTTCCCCAATACAGCAGTTCTAAGTCTTGGTAAAGAAATCATCAAGATTTCTCAAGGTTCTATGGTGCACCTATGAAATGAGATTCTTGGGGGTGGGGTGGGCCTGGTGGATGGGACTCAAATGAGTACTTTGTAAGTTTTCTTGAGACTTTGGCTATCACTCAGACCTGCTTGGCCCTTCCTGGGGTTCTTCCTAAGGTCTCTGTACTTGTATGTCTTGTTCAGCATCAGCTAACTTGGCTGCTGGGCCCTGGCCACCTTGCTTGATAGCCTGGTTTTTATGTTTAGTTATAAATCCTGCTCGTGAGAAACTAACCAGAAGCTGTTATTTTGTGTATTACCCCATTACTAATGCCGGGCTCTGCCCCTCACACTTTCTTCTTTAGAGCATACCTGCCTCCCTAAGGTACCAGTTCTGTGCCACAAATAAATGGGGATTAGCTGGGGAGGCAGGAGTACTGGGTTTACATTCCCTTCTCCCTGTGCTGGACAAAAGTTGATTTTGACTTTGTAGCAATTCAGCTGCCTTTCCACTGGGATAGCCAGGCATGTTCTTCATCTTGTACATTGTATTGACTGGGGCATCTCTCCCCAGTTATTTGTGGCTTGTCTTTTCATCTTCTGAGTCAATGACAAAATGGTGAAATTTGTGTCCCTGGACATTGAAAGCTGTATCCTGTCTTATCCAATTTATCTGTTCTTTATGTTAGCCTTTTGCCTTGGGTCATTACAATGTCAGCAATTTCTACACGAGAACTTGGGCTCCATGAGAGCAGGTGTGTGCCTGATACTTAGTAGGTGTTCATTAGGTGCTTATTAGATGACCCGCCTGCACGTTATTAAATGTGTCTAAACCCTGGCTTCCCAAGCCATTTATCAGTTTCTCTCATCTTCCTTCTCTGCTTTCACAGATGCTCAGTGGGAGATACTACTGCAGTTTCGAAGAAGTACTGCTGTCAATAGACCAGAAAGGAAACCTAGAACTTTCTCTGTGAATGTCACCCTTCCTTGACCAAAGATCACAAGGATTTGATTCAGTTGCTCTACTTGTCCTGTGAGTGAGTCATCTCTGATGGAATGGATTGAGCAAATGGGAAGCAGTGGGAAGTAAATGGGACAGATTTGGGGACCTTTTCTTTCTTTTTGTATTCTAACAGTTTTTGGGTTGGGACTAGGAAGGCATCTCTCACTTAATGAACTACTAGGAGGCTAGAAATATGTGTTGGGGTGTGTGTCCTGACTCACTCTCAATGAAAAAACGGTTGTCTAACAATGAGGTCACTTCTGCAGATCCGTTGATAGCGAGTTAATAGGTTACAGTGAAAGCCTTCATCTTGTATTCATAGCGGCCCCTGCTTATGCTGGCACTGGGGACTCTGAAAAGCATAGTGTTTGGTGCCAAGAGTGCCCATTACGTGCTACTGAATCTAAGACAGTCTAGAACTTGTATGTATGTCTAACTGCTGGCCCTTGTGGCTGAGGATGGCTATGCATTCAGCCCAACACAAATAATGTGAAATTACTTGAAGCAGGAAAGATTTTCTAACTGTTGGGGCAGTTCTCAGTAGTGGAGTCCATAGCTAATGACATTATGACAGTGCTGTGACAGCCAAAGGCTAAACACACCTGCAAAGCATCCATCTGAAGCAGAACTGAATTGTGTAGATCCCCTGAAAGTGGACTGGATATTTTGTTTTCCCTGATAGTGATTTGTTACTTTCAAACAATATTATGGTGTTGATATTTATTCTTCCCTAAAACTGATGTGTTGAAATCCCCACCCTCAGGGCTATGGTGATATGAACTGGCTTCTTTGGGAGGTACTGGCTCTCCTCATGAGTGGGATTATTACCCATTTCAGATTACAGGGAAGTGGGACCTCATACACACAATAATACTATGTAAAATATTTTTAAATACAATTTTATATACATTAAAAATTGTGTTTGCATTAGATTTACAGACAAGTTATGGAGGTGGTAGAGAATGTCCCACCAAAGAACACCAGGGGGTGTGAACATTTTGGCCTCTCTGGATACATGGTTGTAGAACTGTATTGGCCACACATTGGATAGCCCCTCCGTTACTAAAATTGTACTTGGGCACATGGTGCATTTTATCTCATTACTAACTAAAGCCCATGTTTTATTCATGGTTCATTTTTTGCTCCTAATTGGATTTTCCTATGCTTGTATCCTATCTATGATGCCATCTTACAATTTGTGATGTTCTCCTGACTCACTCCTTGGTTCTGATGACTTGGCAGCTTTGAAAAGTCTTAGGCGAGGTGTCTGGCAATCCCCGTTTGAGTTTCTTGACCACAGAGGTGAAATGCCATTCCCTTGACTTCATAACAAGAGACACATGGTTAGACTGACTTACGAGTGCTCTTGCCTTGATTGCCTGCCTGAAGAAGGGTCTAGTGTAGCTATTTCTATTGTGGAGCTGTTTTTTTCTGCTATGTCAAGTCTACACAGCTTGTGAGAGTAGTCACATTGAGGCAAGGAGTTATTGGACACTTCTTAGTAAGGTGAGTAGCAACTGGAATTTGGAATTTTTGTGCATAAAAGATTTGTCTCTTGAAATTATTTACTTATATATTATTCAATTATTTATATGGGATGAACTAATGCTTTTTATCTTATGCTTTGGGGTACTATCTACGACTATCTTATTTAGTTATCTCTTTTAAACATTTTTATTTGAATTCTTGGTGTGTGTGTGTGTGTGTGTGTGTGTGTGTGTGTAATTCAGGGAGGCAAGATTTCTACCACCAAGCTATATCACTAACTCCTGTTAAAATGTTAGTTATTTCTTAATATCATCGATAACTTCTTCCTAGGTCTAAGGACTCAGGGAATGTCTGAGTCTTCTATAAACAAGATGGCCATGTGTTTGGTGAGAAGGAATGACTAGCTGTGATTATTTTTGTCATCTCCATTATTATTAATTATGACACGATCTTATGTGACTCAGGATCACCTTGAATTGGGAATAATGACCTTGAACTGATCTTCGGTGCTAGCACTACATGGGTATTAGCATCATACCTGGTTTATGTGGATTAGAGATTGAACTCAAAGCTTTGTGTACTCCAGGCAATCGCTCTACCAACTGAACTTCATCCCATCTCTAGAAGTAGTGAATGTTATCTTATTTCTTTGTCATAGCACATAAACCAGATTGGTCCAGGAGGAGGTCAGGAGTTGTATTTAAGTGTCTGGGTTTCATCTGGTCTGTGTCTGTGTGGCTACAGCTCTCAGAGCTGATAGGGAACAAGGTGGCATCAAAGCTCCAGTCAGGTCTGTAGCTGACCCAGTTCTTTAGGCCCTGACCTGGCTCTTGGGTTTCTCAGACACCCTGGATCTTCTTCCCCTCAGAGGGAAGGACTGGAAATGTTCCCGACACAGACACTGATGGTAAAATGTCAGCCCATTAATGGCCCAGGTCTGGGTGGGAGTTACTTAAGCAGAAGATGTTTAAGTGACTTTGATACCTGGGCACTGGATCATTATTTCTCTCCATACGATCTTCTACAGCCTCTGTTCACTTTGTTTCTGTCCAACTCCATTTCCTACCATTAGATTATGTGCTGAGCCAGTGTTGCTTATGTTATCTTGATTTGTGGCCTGAGAGTGTCTTCCTTAGTTTTAAAGTCTCTTTCAGGAATCAGTGATGTTTATATTATCTGTTGTCTGACAAATGAGTCATGGAAAATGATGGCCTTATGACACATTTGAGGAAGGATAGCAATTAAGCAGGAATAAGCTTCTCAATAGTCTAACAATGGGAGGAAGATGAATAAACTTAGCCAGCTTCAGTCGGCTTTACATAAGAGAACCAGAATAAATGAGTGGTTTAAAAACCTTTCTCATGGTGGTGCACGGCAACCCCTTTCCCAGTAGTAAGATACTGGCCACACTGGTTACCTTTCTTGTTGGTGGGACAGAATGTCTGACAAAAGCAACGTAAGGAAAGAGGGGTTTATTTTAGTTTGAGGGTACAGTTGGGGGGGATGTCACTGTGGCAGGCTTACTGCATCCACAGCCAGGAGGCACAGCATAAGAGACACTAGGGCTCAGCCTACTTTCTCCTTTGTGTAGCTTGGGACTCCAGCCAATAGACGGGTGACACCCACATTAGAGAGGGCTTCCCCAGGATTAACAAAATCCAGGCATGCCCAGAGGCATTTGTGTTCCCTGATTTTAGAGACCCTGTCAAGTTGATCATCAATATTAACTATCACTTTGGTCAAAAGCTGGTTAAAAATACACATCCAAATGAAAGATATGGGATCATGGAGATGGCTCAAATGGTAAAGGCACCTGCTACCAAGACTGGTCACCTCACTTTGGTCCCCAGAACCTGCATTGTGGAAGAACAAAACCCGACTCCTGAAAACTGTATGTTGGTTATCACATACATGCCACAGTCCCCACATCGTAATTAGCTAGATAAATAAATACAATTTAAAAACATTTAAAAAGGATATCCGTATCGTATGTATTTAATTTTAAGCAATTATGTGAATCAGTGTTTTGCCTGCATGTACATCTGTCTGTGTACCATGTGCCTGAATACCAAGCCTGGTACCTGTGGAGGCCGGAAGACGGTATTAGATCCCTTGGAACTGTAATTACAGACAGTTGTGAGCCTCTGTGTGGGAATGGATTGAACTGGGGTCTTTTGGAGAGAGCAGCAAGTACTCTTGATTGCTGAGTCACCTCCCTAGCCTCTGCATTTACCTTTGAGTCAGAAAAGGTAGTCAATCCCTGTAATAGCAGCATTCCAGAGGAAAAAGCTGGGGTATTAAGAGTTCAAGGCCAACCTCAATTACCACTTTGAAGCATAATATCCTATGTCAAGAAATCAGATATAGGGCCAGTATATAGCTCCGTGGGTAATGGTGCTTGCTTTTCACAAGCTTGGTGACTTGAGTTCAATCCTTGGATTTGACTGTAGTAGGAGATAAACAACTGTCAGGGTTCGGGGATTGTGCTCCATCCTCCCCCAAACACTATCTTGGTATTTTTTTCTCTCTCCCCACTCCATCCACTGCTGATATACAACAACAACAATTACACAACAACAACAATTACAATAATAATATATAAAAACAAAAAGACAACCTGAGTTTGTCTCTGAAGTCCTCCTAGAAACATCATTTACTTAAATTTTTTTTTTTATAGTGAATGCTTTGAGAAGCCTGAAGATCATGAATAGTCAGTGGCTGGTTATTCTCTATTCTTGTAGTATCTCCATTCAGACAGGTTGTTCGTCCTCTGTGAGTCGCTAGTAAAACAATAACCTGCTTTAGTAATTGTACAATCTGTCACTCTCTAGTTCAGTCTATGTGTATATTCAGTTGGTCCAAAGATCAGTATTAGAAATTATAGCCAGGTATGGTGGTACACACCCTTAGTTTTTGCCCTCAGGAGGCAGATGCCAGCAGAGCTCTTTGAGTTTGAGGTCAGCCTGGTCTACATATCAAGTTCTAGGATAGCCAGAGATACACAGTGAGACCCTGTCTAAACAACCAACCAACCAAACCAAAACTGTGGGCAGGATGGAGAATAATGCTGGTTTGTAGCTGGGATAATTAGATTTCTAGCTTTAGGTTTGCAGCTAAATTAGTGTGACCCCAGCTGATCTGGAAATTGAACCAGCATGGTTGTGAGTCACCCTTGCCCCTGTGATGAACTCCCCGTGGTTGTAGAGTATCTGGGCAGAGAACCTACATTTTGCATAAGTTCCCACATCCTGCTGCAGCTACAGATCTGGGGACTAGGACATGAGAGTCACTGATAAGATGGCTAAGCAGACACAACAATAACTGTGATCCAAAGAGTCAATGCTGTGAGTTAAGTACTGCAGACCTGCAGGGGAGCTAGGATGGGGAAGTGAGCTCAAAGATAAGCAGCTATTGCATAGCTAGCAGCTTTGATGGAAAAGAACTGTCAAGTAGGCTCAAAGGCAGGCATTTTTAGAAGATGACAACTCTTTCAGAAAGGAAGGGTAAGGAATATCCATGGAAGAGGGAGGGTGTACAACATCGGGATGCAGGTTTGCTTCTGTGAAGGGAACCACTAGGCACAGATGAAGTTGAGAATGGAGGAACAGGGATTTAAAAAGAAATCAAGTATATGTGTGTGTGTGCACATGTGCACGTCTCATGTGTTTGGGTGCCTACGGAGGCCAGAAGATGGTGTTGGATCACCTGGGGCTGTAGTTACAGGTTATTGTGAGTTACTGGACTTCGATGCAGGGTACTGAACTCAGATCCTTTGCAAGATGCTCTGAACTGTAGGGTCATCACTCCAGGCCTGAGAGCTAGAATTTCATGCTAAAGTGTTCTGGGCTTTGGATTCTGTGAGCAAGCTTAGCCATAGCTGAGCTTATGGACAGCTCCAGCATTATGCTGGTTGGCTTGGCAAGAAAGATTTCAGAAGAGCAGTTAAAAATCACTGAGACAGCATGACCCAGAAGTAGAATGGGCTGAAGAAGAGCCTGAGGTGGCAAGTATGAAGTCTTCTGGTACACCTTCGCCAAATGTGGTGACTGGCTTCTTTCTGGGGGTGACAGCAAGGAAGGGTCAAAGGAGACAAAATACTTAGTCAGAACTCCTTCTGTTCAAAAACAGGTCTATAGACTGCTACCAAAGTAATATATAACTCTAGTGTTATTCTGAGCTCCTAGGGCTCTGTGTTCAATTTTCAATGTTTCAATGTTATAAGATTTAGATGCAGCGATGGTTTAAAGTTAAGCAAAATGGGTTATTCCCCAAAGATGATAAAACACTCAGAGTTTTCTGCTGCATTATGATTTATACCCTATTAATTCCTCTTTCCTTGAGGACACATTTGTCTATTTTTTTCTGTGTGGAGATACTGTGTACTGTGTTGCTGCGTGCTTCTCCACTGTCCCATGAGTTGAACTTGGTGGCCATGATAGGAATGCGTCTAGATGGAAACTGAAAAACTCTCCAAGTCCTGGTCGGTTTCTGTTGTTAGTCCGAAGAAGGTGATGACTAAAATGTTGATGGGATGTGTGGTGTTTGTAGTTGTCACACTGAGATTAAACAAATTGAGGGAGTGTTCCTCTAGCAAACCATCTGGTTCATAAGCAAGATGCTTAATGAACAAGCGGAAGTTCAGTAATGTGCCTGGCTTCAGGGGTCCACCTTCACACTGAAAAGGAAACATTGGGACCTTCTTGTGCTGTAGTTTGGCTATGGGTAAAAGAGAGTTTAGCAGAACCTCACAGGAACCATTAGAATCACTTACATGAACTTTAGAATGAAGACTACCTTATATTATTCAGAAATTTTATGCTATGTTTCTTTTATCTGAGCATCTTTACAGTAGATATTTGTATATAGGTACACATAAATACCTATGTTTCTTGGAAAGTTGATTATTAGCAATTTACCATTATATAATTCTTGTTTATTTAAGACTGTTTAAAACTCTCTGTGGAAGACTAGGGATGGAGCTCCACTGGTAGAGCATGTGCCTAGCATGCACAAGGCCCTGGATTCTGTCCCTAGTACCATATAAACAAGGTGTAGTGACACATTACTGTAACCCTAGCATTTGGGAAGTGGTGGCAAGAACATCAGATATTTAAGGTACCAGCTTGGGCTACATGGTGAGTTCAAGACCAGCCTGGGCTTCATGAGACACTGTCTCCAAAACAAACAAACAAACAAACAAAAGTAGCTCTCCTTTATGTGTGCCTTCAAATCTCTCAAATTCCCCCTTGATCCCCCTACCCCTTGCTAGTAGCCAGTTCTATGAAGAGTGCTAGCAGGCACATACAGTGCTATGATGTGTCACACTTAGAAATGGGGCCACCTTTAACCAATGGGAGAAATAGCTGCTCCCTTTCCTTCTCTATGGAGCTGTTCTGGGACACATTCTAGAGAGCTTCCCAGAAGTCCTCAGGGTTCCAGCAGCTGCCTTCCAGTCACAGCCATCTCTACAAAACTTCCTTGTGTGGGCTGGGCCTCCATCCTTGGCCATTCCCCTTGGTTCTTCATTGTGTTTCTTGGTGGTATTCCTTCTAAGCCACCTGGCATAATTCTCTGTCACATAGATGGGGATAAGGCCTTTGTTGGGGCAGAAGCCACTGGCCTGCCCGCCTGCCTTGCTTCTCATTGTATTATACCTGCCATCAGTGATGGTTTGCTCATAGCCCTTCTGCTTGGGATTCATTTATTATTATTATTTTATTATTATTATTGCTATTATTATTCATTTTTATTTTATATGGACAAGTGTTTAGTGCATGTATACATGTGTACCACATGACCACAGAGGACAGAAGAAGGCGTTGGATCGCCTAGAACTGGATTTACAGACAGTTGTGAGCTGGCTGACATTGGTGCTGGGAACCAGATTCTAAGAGCAGGAACAGCCGTGCGGTGGTGGCGCACGCTTCAATCCAGCCTTGGGAGGGAGGCAGGGGATTTCTGATTTTGAGCCAGCCTGGTCTACAGATGAGTTCAGGACAGCCTGGGCTACACAGAGAAACCCTGTCTCGAAAAACCAAAAAAAAAAAAAAAAAAAATAAGAGCAGGACATATCCATAACCGTTAAGTTGTCTCTCCTGCCCTACTTCCAAGAACTCCAGTTCTTAAGAGTGTTTGGGAAGTTATAGGATTCTGTCATTTTCTACAACCTTAGTATCGCAAAAGAGGAAACTGAGGCTCAGAGTGGAAAGGCCTGGCCCAATGTTTTCAACAGATTTAAGGCAGAACTGAGTCCCATTCTACTTTCTCTGAGCATCTGCTTTTGGCTCCTGAAGTGTCTACAAATCTCTCCACTCTGGTCCTGAGACTCTATTGAACTAAATGTGTCTTCCTTGTACCTCCCAAGATGAGTAGCAACCCTTTCAACCGTGGCTCCTTATTGCCTGAGACGCTTTGATGCTCTCTGAAGACCAGATAATACCTCACTTTTACTTAACAGTTAAATCTGATTCCTCAAACATTTGTTTGTTGATTTTGTTTTGACCACTAGATCTCATTCTCTACGTAGTCCTGGATCGCCCTATGTAGACCAGGCTGGTCTCAGAATTCACAGAGATCACCCTGCCTTTGCTTCCTGAGTGCTGGAACTAAAGGCATGTTGCTACCTACACTCAGCTTATTTTTCGTAACAGGGTTTCTCTGTGCAGCTCTGGCTCTTTTGGAACTCACTCTGTAGACCAGTCTGGCCTTCAACTCAGAGATTCTCAGAGATCCTCCAGTCTTTACCTCTTGAGTGCTCACTGATGAGTTTTTATAAGTATTTTTGATTAGTGCATTAGAGGACAAATTGAGAAAGAGCTGTTCCTTATTCAGAAAAGTTCATAGGTACTGGGGATTTAATTCAGTGGTAGAGCTGGGTTCAAACCCACCACCACCAAAATCAGAGCTCAGTGGAAAGAGCAAATGGTCTATGCATGTGTATATCATATATTATATGATTGGGATGTGAGAGTAGAAAGAGATTATAAAATATTCACCCTAGTTATGTAGAAAATATGCATGGACCACTTGCTAAACAAGGCTCATGTTTGCAGTATGCACAATGAGAAGAACAAATCAATATTAAGGAAATGACCTCCTGATTCCTACAGCTTCCATTTCAACACCATGATGAAATTCTTACAGCCAGATCTTGTGGGGTTGTCTCATATTCAGAAGGCCCAAAGGGACCCAAATCCCTTTAGCTAATGACACTTCAAATATCTCCAGCCAGGCATTCTGACTGGCATGGGCCTATGATTCTAGCATTTGGGAACACAGGCAGGAGCTCAAGGTCACCTCCGTTTGGGTTTTGCTCAACTCCTGTATCCACAGCCAATTTGATGTTAACGACTAGTAAAAGCACGTCCCCTGTTTCCTTTTCATCGTAACTATGAAACAAAGTTAAGCCAGGCACACTCTGAACCCACCTGTTCATTAAGCATCTTGCTTATGGTCAGATAGTTTGCTAGGAGAATACCCTCGGTTGTTCATTCACAGTGTGACAACAGGAGTACCACATATCTGTCTGATCGACATTTTTACCCATCATCTCAGGACTAACAGCAAAATCAACTGTGATGTACAGCGTTTTTCAATTCCCATGTAGATAAGTTCAATGATGGGACCGTGTGGAGACATAGCACACAGCGCACAGCGTTTCCACACTGACAGACAGACAAAAGTGTCCTGGAGAGCAGAGGAATTAACAAAATGTAAAATCATAAACCACAGACAATTTTGAGTATTCTGTCGCCTGGGCTTAATATAAGTTACTTGAACTTGATCTTCCTGCCTCTAGCCTCTGGGATTTCAGGCTTGTGCCTCCATATTCCTCTTGAACCTTAATTTGTCCTTGAGACAGGTCTCATTGCATAGCCTGGTCTGGTCTCAAGTTTGTTATTCTCCTGCCTCAGTCTCCCAAGGAGCTGTGATTTGTACCAGAATGCCCCCCACATAGAGCCTTTAATAACACTCTCCTCTATGTATCCTTGGTGATGTCTTAGTGCAGTCCATCTCAGATGGTTTTAGAGCGACCACCCCATTCACAGTCTTTTGCTTTGTTCCCTGGTTGGTGAACAACACGACCTGTAGCTGGTCAGATTTAGCATGGTATTCTCAAGTATGAGCATATAGGTGAGCAGGCTCTAGAATGATGCTGGCATCCTGGGTGCACTCCGCAGCACCTTCCTAGTTCTCTATGTTGACAGAGCCTGGAGGTGCTGGGTTTGTTTTTCTGTGACTCACAGCAGCCAGGGGAGAAGGCAGTCATTCCTCACTCTTCCTGTGTCCTTTTGCTGCTGTGGCTGCTGTAGTCTGCACTTAGACAGGAACATAAAGTCTCACCCTCCTATAGGCTTATGCAGGCACTGGGGTTGATGTTTCCTCTCCAGGGGCAGACTGATGACCAGGGTCCCAGATCCATTCTTGCTCCTTGAAGTTTGTTTTGGGTCATCCCAAACCCACTATACTTCATAGATGAAACATCAAACAGATAAAAATGAGGGCATGGCCCCTGGTTACATGATGGGGCCAGCAGCTCAAATTAGAACACAACTCAGGCTTAGGCATAGGCTGGAGAGGAAGGACTACTTTGAGATTCAAGACCATATTTGACTTGAACTTGATGAAAAGATGCCTGTGGGAATTTGGAGGGTCCTGAGTATCCAGGAGAGAGAACAGAAGGATGGTGGGTTTGCAGAGGGAAGCTTTGTGTAAGTTTACAAATGTTCCTAGCCTCTCCTTGCTGTGGGAATGACAAGAGACCTAAAGGAGATAGAAGAACCCTAAGCAACTTCAGTGTTTAAGGGAGGCTGTTGGCAGGAAGGCCAGAACTCACCAGCCTGGACCCCCGCTGAGGAGAGCTGAGAAAGGCAGGAAGCACAGAAACAAAGAGCCTGGGTCCAGCATTGTGACCCAGGCTGGGAACAGGCAGAGCCGTTGTGCTCTGAGAGCAGTTTCCCAAGTTCATCTATTCAGAGCTGGGATCACAATCTGTGAACCCTTCCCTCCTGCCTCTGAAGAGGGATCGGATTCGCTGCAATATGGGCAATGGCCTGTGGACAAGAAGACATTTGACACCTCTGTACCTTGTCAATACTTTGATCCAGCCTTTTATAGTTAGTCCCAGAAACAGATGTGTCTATGTGAACTGCAAATGTCACTGCCTTCCTGTTTGATGTCTCCTCAGGTCTCCTCTGTAGGAGTCACTGCATTTCCCCTCAGTCACTGGCCTGATGTTTTCCCTCACCTGTCTCCTGCCTGACACGTCAGATGGGTTCTTCCCTGTAATTTAGTGACATGCCAGATCTCACACTGGCCCAGAATGTGTGTCAGTCACTCTTGGTGGTTATGTTACCAGGCATCTAAAGAGACTGCTGAGCTGACTGCTAAGTTTCTCAATGGCTACGTGGCTGGGTTGTTATTCAGCAAGAAGCAAGAGCTGTGAGACTTGGAAGATAAAGGTGTATGCCACCAAACCTGACAACTTGAGTTTAATTCTTGGAACCTACATGGTAGAAGGGGAGAACTGACTCTTATGAGTTGTTTTCTGGTCTCCATGTTCATTCTGTGATACACACACACACACACACACACACACACACAGAATGACTAAATAAATTTAATAGCATGCCTCAGACATATGGGAAGTTACTGGTTTAGAAAATAAGATGACTATAAATGTAACATGAAAAAGACAGAACCTTATCTGGAGATATAGCAGAGTAAATTTTCTACAGCACAAATCTGTTGAATGAGTGTTTGGCTATAACCACAGGCTTGCGTATGAAATTCCATTCCATGGGAATTAAAGTTTGTGGCTTTGTAAAAGCATTTATTGCAGATGGTAGAAACTTTTCTCATATTCTCTTGCCAAAGCCTAGAAGCATGGAAAAATAAAGATGGGCTTTTGCTGACGCTCTCTGTGTCTACTCTCATCCCCTTAAACATTTAGCATGCCCCTGTGCACAGCAATGAAGGGTAACATTGCTGTTCCTGATAACACAGCAACTTAAATGCACAAGTTTATTACCAAGAAGATGGGAAAGTGAGAGAAAGACACTCAGAAGTTGTGTTTTGTGGAGTATCACAGATCCCAAGATAGTGCTTTACCTCTCTTGCAAAAGTGGGTTAGATGCAAGCACATGGGAGTTGATGTTGTTAGTACCAAGGTGCCTTCTGCCTGCCTGCAGCTCTCTAATGTGACATCTCTAAGTCACGGTCTTTGTCAGAGAAGGTGGGTGACATGTCCTACTCACATTGTGGGCAAAGAATGAAGGAAAGGGGAGAGAAGGCTCTGCTCCCTGAGAAGGACCTGCCTCATTTGAACCCTCACACATATAGCTCAGTAGCTGGATCTTAGTCACCTCAGCTACTGCACCTAGTCACACTCTGAATCTCTTAGTTATAATGAACCTCGTTTTCAAAAGTTGGCTATTATAGCCACATCCTCAGAAAGATGCTGTGTAAAAGGGAACCGTTAGTGACTCTGGGTGAATCTACATCAGGAAGTCCTTCCTCTGTGTCCTCTCACCAGTAAAACCCATGCCTCAGAAACCAGCTACATTTGCTAGGCATGTGCTGGTTAGTAAGTCACATGTTAGGAGCTTATTTCAAGGATATGGCGTTCTCATCAGAAACAGGTAGTACAGACAGAACCAGCACGAGCAGAGGCAGAGGCATGGAGTTGCTGAAGTGTGGGCTTCCTAGGGGGCTTTCAATGGATAACTGCAGCCCTGTCCAGGGGAAGCTTCCTATTGACCAATCCCTTCAACAGAATCTGCAAATCCCGTCATGGCACCAAAGTTAGTAGCTAGCAAGGGAGCAGTGCATGTGTGTATGTGTGTGTGTTCGCATGTGTGCACAGGCCATAAAATGGCTGCTACCTCCTTCTGTGATTCAGCCCTGACAAGATAGTGTCGTGACAGCTGACCCTGACTAGACACATAAGAAAGAGCACTTTGGACTGTGGAACATCCCAGGGAAGTCAACATGTCATGTGTTACTGTGTAATTGCCAAGTAGTCACAGATGCGGAGTTGAACCATGTCAGTGAGCATTTCCTCATTTCTGGTACCCAACAAAAGAGTGCTGCCATGGTTATGAGCTCAGATGGCAATCTTGAACTATTGTGCAGTCTGCTATTTTCACTCTTTGTATCTTATTTTCCATGTATCATAAATAGTTAAGACATCATTTTTTTATGTTGCATGAAATGAGTAAAGATTTTGAGGTTGATCTGCCATTGTGAACTCATCAAATGCAGCAGCATTTAACATTGTTGTTATAACTAATGGAAATACGTCTAAGTTTTTAACAGTTCAAATGCCTTTCTTATTTGCACCAATTTGTTCTGTATACACACACTAACAGATCTTTCCTCCTTCATTTTGTGTGTGTGTGTGCACATATGTGCGCATGTGTGCAAATGCCACTCTACTTATGTGAAGGTGAGAGGACAATTTTTCAGATTCAGCTCTCTCCTTCCACAACAAGAGTCCCAGAGACAGATGTCAGGCCACCAGGCTTGTTACCGCACACTGAGCAATCCCACCAGCCCCTTCATAACTATCATGATAAAACCATATATTTACGATGGGGAAAGCCCACTTCGATGCACTTGACTAAATACAATTAAAGACTAACATTGCAAACAATTAAAACACTGTATGTGACAAATGTTACCAGGCATTTTCTATCAGCAAACTATCTAAAACAGTCAGTGTTGTGATGCTTTTGCAGTACAAAGTTTAAAGCAAAGGAATCCTCTACAGCTGTCTCCAATGTTATCATTTAAAATAATCCCATGCCTCCATTATGGGGTACCGGAAATATTTGGTGGGATACAGCCACTTAGGTAATGGAACCTGGCACCAAGTCAACATCTGGGAGCTTTAGGGCCCAGTTGTTTTTGTTTGCTTATGAAAAGTGAGTGTGGGCGGTGGTGGCGCACGCCTTTAATCCCAGCACTTGGGAGGCAGAGGAAGGCGGATCTCTGAGTTCGAGGCCAGCCTGGTCTACAGAGTGAGTTCCAGGACAGCCCGGGCTACACAGAGAAGCTCTGTCTCAAAACACCCCCCCCCAAAAAAAAAGAAAAGTGAGTGTCATGTTCTATCAGATAAGTTCCTTTTGTTTTCTCCCTAAGACAGGGTCTTTCCATATAGCTATGGCTGTTTTAGAACTCAGTAGGTAGAACAAGCTGGCCTTGAACTCACAGAGATCTGCCTGCCACTGCTCTCCTAATTCTGGGATTAACGGCATGTGCCACAGTGTCTAGCCCCATAAGCTCCTTTTTTATATTGCATTTTTATTTCTGTGTTTTTTGTGATGCACATGTGTGTCACAGCACACATGGAGTGGTGGACAGCAAGCAAGAATCCACTCTCTACTCTTCCACGTGGTCCGCAGTGATGCCCACAGGGTGGAGAGAACAGTTTGCGGGGTCTGTAGAGTAATTCTCTACCACATAGGTCTGCAGGATGGAACCCATCTCCTCGGGCTTGGTACCTGGCTTCAGGTGCCTGTATCTGCTGAGCCATCTCACCCCCAGATTTCAGTTCCGGAAAACAGAAATAAATAATTAGTTGCAATGTTTGTTTTAGAGATGACCCTTTATTGTGGGACTTTTCTGCCACAGTGGAGTCAATTCTTCCAATGTCATTATCAGTGGGGACTTCCTTTTATCCCTACAGCAAATAGTTCTTGTCCTTTTCTTAGTGCAAGCCCAGTGACAGACACTCTTGGTCCAAGTCAAGTGAGACTTTCTCAGAAACTTTGTGGTCCAGTGGTGGAGAGACTGGAAGGTCTTCTGATATTAATGAGAATTATTTATTTAATGTTGTTTTGTATTGTTTGCGAATGGGTCTCACTCTGTAGTTCTGGCTGGTGTGGAACACTATGTAGATCATGTTAGCTTCAAACTCACAGAGATTCATCTGACTCAAACTCCTGAGTGCTGGGGTTAAAGGCATGCAGGGTTTCAAGAGGCCTGGGCTGGCCTTGAACTTTTTGAATACCTCAAGCTGGTCTTGAATGCCCTATCTTTACGCCACCCCCACCCTCAAGTGCTGGGATTATAGGTATGTACACGTACCACTTTACTACCACATCTTGTGTGTCCTTTCCCTGTCCAGCACTGGAGTTACAGTATGGGTACAGCACCAAGCACAGTTTTTAATGTAGGTGCTGGAAATCCAAACTTAGGTCCTCTTGCTTGCAAAGTAAGTGCATCACCCACTGAACCATTTATAGCATATTGGCTATTCTCAGAGGATATGAAGCCACCAAGCTCAGGGGTGCCCTGTGGGCAGGATGCCATATCTATGATCTGCAGGAGGGAAGTGGGAAGAAGCCATAACCAAGATTTTATGAATGTGCTGAAGGAAGAGACTCAACTCCTCCCAGGGGACAGTTTCATGACAGACATCCCATACGTTGCTAAGCTCATCTGTGAGGTGGATGTGGTCTCTGAGGAGAGCTGGGAATGCTGCAGTAAGCAGTGAGATACAGCTGAAGGATGCCCACTGTCCAGCACTCACACCGCTAACTTTAGATTCCACATAGGCAGTGCTCATCAGGGATGCCTTCCCAACCCTGTGTCTGAAGCAGATCCCTGCCCTGTTCTGTCCTGTTGTTGCTCAGGTTGCACACAGACACTGCTTGCCGCAGCTGTGGCTGCCTAGCTTGTCCCACTGCTGAGAGCCCTGTGTAAGAAGGGGTTTGGTTTCGGTTGCTGTATTCTCTGCAGTGCTGGGTCTGGCAGGCAGTCAGGGACCCTACAAATACAGTGCATACAGGAAGATGCTAAACAGAGATACAACTCTGTAGAATCCAGTTTACAGGGTTCCCTTATGCAAGCAGTAATGAGTTTTCTTAATAAGTATTCTGCTGTGTTTCTGTATTGAGGGTCTTGGGTAAGACAGATCTCCCATCACAAAACAATAGGCAATATTTGAGTCCTTTGACCTCTCGGTTCCTAACGTCTGTATGAAGCTGAAGATAGTGGGGGTGGGGTTTGCTAACAGGGGAAATTTCAAACACGGTAATGAATAAGTGAGTATTTATGAACAAACAAATATTAAAAACATATAAAATTAAAAAAAATGTCTGTGTGTGTATAGCATACCATGGTGTGGTTGTGGTGGCCAACTTGTGGGAGCTGGGCCTCTCCTTCCACCATGGCTTCCGTCATTGGATTTGAGTCATTAAGCTTGCATATCAAGTGTCTTTCCCCACTGAGCCATGTCTCTACTTCTCATTTTTTTAATTTTATTTTTTTCTGATGAATATTAAGAATGGTGAATATATAATGATAAATATAAAGTGGGCACTTTACTTAGGGGGTGGTATTTTAACTTTTAATCCTCAGGCCACACTTTGTCACTGAGAGAAGTCAGGGCAGGAGCTCAAGCAGGAGCCAGAGCAGAGGACATGGAGGGGTGCTACCTAATGGCTTGCTCCTCACGGCTTGTTAGCCTGAGTTAGCACTTCTGTTTGACTTCCTCAGAGTCTCCTATAGCCCGGGTTGTGTAATGGAGGCTGCCCTTGAACTCCTGATCTCTATAAGCTTCAGGGAAGTTACCTGCTCACTTTCATATTCTCAGAGCTTAGACCAGGACCTGGCCCACAGGAAGCAACAGCGAGCCAATGTGCCTCTTCCCACCAAAGGCCTTGTCGCTTTGCTTTCTAGGAAACCACCTCAGAAGGAAGCCCTGCCTCACTCGTAGCTTGGAAGGCCTTCTCTGCATGCTTACCTTTCGTTGGTCTTCCTGTGCGATACCGCACTTACGGAATATTGTATTAGGTGGTTTTCTCATTGTTGCGGCAAGCCATCTGACAAAAAAGCTACCTAAAGGAGAAAGGGTTTCTTTCCATTTAGTTTGAAGGGATACAGGCCATCATGGCATGGAGGCATGGCAGCAGATCATGTGTGGTCACATTGCCTCTGCAGCCAGGAAGCAGAGAGTGGACAGGATTTCAGGCTGGGGTATAAAACACCAAGGCCAACCGCTAGTAGTACACTTTCTCCAGTGAAAGTCCACCTCCTAAAAGTTCCACAGCTTTCCAAAAGCTCCAGCAGCACAGACCAAGAGTTCAAACATACAGGCCTATGGAGGACATTTCATGTTCAAGCCATGACAGCTCTAAATCCTTTCATGGGGATTCCGTCTTCCCTGTGAGCTTGCTTTGTTGCAAGTCTCTCCCAATGTACAGACCATCTCTTGAGTCAGCTTTCCTATGGCCTTTAGCCCTCCTGATTTGGCTAGCCCATGTAAAGGAAGCTCTGGAGGTGCTGCCTTCCCTCAGTGATCTCTCTTCACTAGTCTCCTCCTACAGTCTCCTTGAACTGTCCGGTAAGACTACCCCTGGCCCCTGATTTACTCAGCCAACCAACAGTCTGTGTGCTTTCATTCCACTGCCTGGCCTGCTTGGGCCTGCTGATGTGCTTCTACTAGTCTCCAATGAGCGCCATAACATACTCTGCCTTCATGCCTCTGGCCAGCTCCTCCTTGCCTCAGTGAGTATGGGGATGCTGACCTTCCTGACTCTCTGACCTGTCTACCCCACTAAGTCTTTCCTCCGTACTCACTGCAGCCATTGGCCTGCGACTCCTACATCATACAACACTGCTTCCTCTCTCTCTCTCTCTCTCTCTCTCTCTCTCTCTCTCTCTCTCTCTCTCTCTCTCTCTCTCTCCCAGATGTACAGGGTAGGTGGTCTTTCTGAAACTCAGATTACAGTAAAACCTTCTATGCTCCTCATTAGATTCCAGTCTTCTGTTTCCTCCTCCTCCCTCTCTCTTTCCACCTTCCTTTCTCTTCCTCTCAGGATTTTTGGTGTTAGAACTTGCCCTGTGCTCTCCTGCTCTGGGGCTCCTGTAGTAGGATGCAATTCCTCTCTTACAGATAAGCATCTCATACCTTGCTAGAGCTACCTGATGCATACTTTCCTGCATGCTGAGTAATTTCTTCTCTCTTCCAGAACTGCTCCCATTCTGTTCATGGCATAGTTTTATTTGTTAGGTCATGGAGACCACCTCTTCCATGGCTCCTCCAACTTTGTGAGATCCATTTACTATTCAACCTTGAACCTTTAGTGTCTACTGGATTCCTAGCACATAGTAGGTATTCATCAGGTATTAGAATAAATGTTCCATTAACAGACTCAGAGGTAGGCATGGTAGCTCATGCCTGTTACCTCAACATTTGAGAGACTAACGTAGGGGAGTTTCGTGAGTTTGAAGCCAGCTGGGGCTACATAGTAAGTTCTAGGCTATAGGGTAAGAGTTTGCCTCAAAAACAAAACACTAAGCAAAGATACAAATTCATCCTGCTGCTAACAGACATTTTTATCTATTATTATAACTATTATTGGTTGATTTAGATAGGTCTCAATTTGTACCCCAGACTGGCCTTGAACTCCCAATCTTCCTGTTTCAGCCTTGAAAGCAGTGGAATGACAGGCTTGTGCCACATTCTTAGTTAACAGCTGAAATTTTAAGCTCAAACAAATCAGGAGTAGCACTGGCAGTCAAAGCAGCTAGATGAAACTTTAGTAAATGGTCTTCTCAAGCCAGGCTTGACGGGTTGCCACTGGCAGCTGTCAGAGTCCTTTGTTCCTTCAGGATCCCTGTAGTATTTTCCTGGTCAGTTTTTAAGAGACATGAAGAGATTTTATTACAACACTTCAGCCACAGTATGATAAAAATTTGTCGTGTTACTTTAGGTTTTGTAGATTTCCTATTGGATTTTATTTTGTTTCCTTTTGCTTGCTTCTTGTTTGTTTGAGACAGGGTCTCCTTTTTTTTGTTGTTGTTGGTTTTTTCTCTTTGTTTGTTTTTTTGTTGTTGCTATTGTTTTTTGAGACAGGGTTTCTATGTGTAGCCCTGACTGTCCTGGAACTCACTCGGTAGACCAGGCTGGCCTCGAACTCAGAAATCTGCCTGTCTCTGCCTCCCAAGTGCTGGATTAAAGGCGTGCTCCACCACTGCCTGGTGAGACAGGGTCTCCTAAGCCCAGACTATTCTGAGACTGATCCAGAATCTGCTTTGTCTATTGGTCGATTTGTATCTAGAAGTGGGTAAATGGTTATCAGGGAACCAGTATCAAACCTCATGGTCTATTGAGATCCTACTGAATGAGTTCATTTGGTTAAGAGTCTTGGAATCCTAGGCCTTAGGATCACCTCAGCCCCTGCACCCCAGGTGTTGGTCACTGGTGAACCTGGCCTCATTTTTCAGCATCTGGATCTAAGTTTGTGTTTGTCAGTCCTCCTCTTGTTGCTAGTGATCACAGACTCCTTTTGCTCTTTTCAGAAAAGAGGCAGCTGCATTCCAAGATCAAAAGCTAATTTTGTTCTTAATGTTTGTAGTTATAATAGTTTCTTTCAAAAGTCATTGTCAAGTCTGGAACTAAAACCCAGCGGTTGAGTGATTGCCTAATGTGCATGAAACTCATGGGTTTGATACCAGTACTCTAAATCAAGCAATAGTAGTACCCGCCCAATCTCAAACTCAAGAGGTATAGGCAGAAAGATTGAAAGATCAAGGTCACCTTTGACTGCTGAGTAAAATGAAATCCAGACTGGTGATTTGAGATATCTCAAAGGAAAAAAAAAAAATGATATTTTGTTTTAAAGCCAAATTAATTCTCGTATCTAAATTTTGCTAACTTATTTAGGGAAATATATTCACTTCTCCCAATGATAATCCGGGGATACAAATTATTACTATTATCCTTCTTCTTTTTGCATTTGTGTGTGTGTGTGTTGTGTGTGTGTGTGTGTGTGTGTGTGAGGGGTGGAGGGGAGGACTGGGAAGCAATAATTACTCAACTACTTTTGGGAGTCATTCTCCCCTTCAGCTGAAGGGGGCCCATTCAGCAAGATTTACCAAATCACTTGTCCCTTGGTGGCCAGCACTTTCCATACTTGAGCATCGTGCCACGCTTGCTACAAAAGAAGGTCGCCGTCCGTTGCCTCATCTGATCAGCCTCCCTCTGATAGTCTGTCCCCAACCACCCACCCAGCAGGCATAGCCATACCATAAATGTTAGCAAGGGAATGCCACTATTTTATGGTGACATCTACATGAATCACAGCATGTGAAACTTTTCCAGGCATACAATTCCATTATATTTTCTCAGGTAAAAAACACGATGCGTGATCAAGAGGTTGTTTTTTTTTTGTTTGTATAATCAGCTCTTGAAGTAGGAATAGAATAGAAGTATTGACCACTTGGTGGCACCCAGGCATTTATTTCACAAGAACAATAGAGGCACGCCAAGGGCAAAGGAGGAAAGAAAACAAGTCAGTGTAGGTAAACGTTCAAGCACAGGAACCAAGACACCTGTGTTGAAGGCAGATACCCAAATGAAGCCTGACTCACCTGAAAGACCAAGTGACTATTCATGGAAATTTCTGCATGCCAGGCACTTGGGAACCTCAGAGGAAGCCAGATGTGGGAGAGCAGAATGGACAGGATTGGCCAGCTTCCCCAGGTAGGACCCACATTTACTTCTGACCTGGGCTGGATGCCTAGTGAGTTGCAAGATGGAGCATGAACAGTAGAGAGTGGAAGGGGTAAAATGGTGATAACTTATCAATGGAAGCCGTTAGCATGAGCCACTGTGTACGCTGAAGGTTTCCAGATGTTCCTTAAGTTCCAGTGAGGTAGAGGATGATAAAGTGGGACACTGAGTGTTGTCCAGTGGCTTCTGTGTGCATAGAAGCATATATACTTGCAATATATAGGAGGTACACCCGCTGGCCAATCTGATGGAAGCAATACCTTGACTAAGAGTACCTCTTGCAACAGGGTGTGGTGGCATACTCCTGCAGTCCCAGCACTTGGGAAACAGAGGCAGCCAAGTCTCTGAGTTTAGGATCAACATAGTCTACACCAACAGCAACAACAAAACAAGACGAGGGTATCCTCTGAGGAACAATAACCTAAAGTTGATCTCTGCACCTGTACACACACCACACCTGCACACATGTGTACCTGTACACACACACCCCACAACACACAAACACACACACTCTTATACTCACCCCTAAAATACACTTAATATAGCTACCCTACTTAACTGCACAAGACACTGTGGAGTACTCGGATCACATGGCTTTTAAGGCATTTGGCTTTGACACTATGCTGAAGCTTAGAAAAACGTGGCTTGAACTGTGTAAATGGAGGACTGTCTGTGAGTGACTAGATGGCACATTTGCATGAGAGTCAGCAGGAATGCTTCCTATGTTACTTTTTCAGAGGCTGAGCCACAGCCCCATCCATCCCTCTGTTCTTCAGAGCAGAACTCTATGAGTAAGCTAATCAGTTCAAACTGCTTCCAGTTCCTTCTCTCTTGTCCTCCTCCAATGTCTTATTATAAACCTTTCAGACATTTGGAGTTGGCAGAGTCTTCAGGTGAACATTTACAGACTACAGACAGGACCCCTCCATTGGTGTTTTGCTCCATGGCCTTCAGGTTCCTGCCTTGACTTCCTTGAAATGGATTGTACCTATAAGCCAAATAAACTTCTCATTCCCAAAATTGTTTCTGGTCAGTGTTTTTAGTCAGTAATAAAAAGCAAGCTGAGACACATGGCTTCTAACCTCCTTCATTAAGGTCTCTCTTGAGTGGCAGTTCCCAGAGAGGCCTCTCTTAAGTACTCATCTCAAGAGTGTGTCATTGCTCTTGGAGTCACCCCTCCCCTCCATCCTCCTGACTTTCTGAACCCCCTGCTCTGCTCCTCACAGCATGTAAATCATCTGCTCTTAGAGTTATGTCTTTTTGTTGTTGTTTGTTTGTTACCTTTTTAGTGCTGGAAATCAAACCCAGGTTTATGACCATGCTCGGCAAACACTACCGCTGAGCAATATCCTCAGCTGTAGGTTTTAATTTTTGGTAGTCTGATTTCTCTAATAGAATATCATCTTCCTGATATATAGCAAGGGTTTTTGTTATATATCATTAATACTGATAACAAGGCTCATGTGTTAAAAATAGACAAGTACTGAATGATTGGTCTTGACCAGGTCAACATTCCAGGTTTAGTTTTCTTCACCTGAGAAATGGAGATAGTAACAGTATCTACCATGTTGGCCACACATGAGTGTAAAATAAGATTTTGAGTATCTTACTCGTTAAATATTGTATGTATAACATGATATATATGCTATCATATTGCTACTACCACATGGCCCATTTTGTGACAGAATATATCCTACATTAAATTATGAGTGAATAGTTTTTAAACTATGATACTCTTCCTCTAGCTTCCTGTTGAGGCATGTCTGTTCTTTTTTGAGACACATTTTATAGAGTTCAGGCTGGCTACCAACTCTCTGGGTAGCCAGTATGACCTTGAAGTTCTGAACTTCTTTGTTGGGATTCTGTTTATGTACCACCATGCTTCATTTGAGTGATGCTGGAGACTAAACATTAGACTTTGCTCATGGTAGGCAAGCAGTCTACAAATGGGCCATTGCCTAAGCCCAGTTTGGGGACACTAAACGTACCTTGGATTTGTTAGAAGGCAAGATTATGACAAATTGTGGGTTAGCTGATACTTAGTGTAGAGGGTTAATTGAGAATTACTCCCATGGGCTCATATGTTTGAAACTTGGTCCCCAGTTGGTGGAACTGTTTGGGAAGGATTGGGAAGCATGGCCTTGATGGAGGAGGGCTATCATGGAGTGAGCTTTAAGATTTCAACAATCCATGTCCTTCCCAGCCATGTCTCTGCCTTATGCTTGTAGATCAAGATGTAAACTTCCAGCTATTGCTCCAACACTATGCCTGCCTGCCTGCCTGCCTGTTGTCATGCAGCCTGCCATGATGATCATGGATTCTAACTAACCTCTTGGAACTGTAAGCACCTAAGAACCTCTTTCTTCTTAAATTGCCTTGGTAATGCTGTCTAATTACAAAAAAGGAAGCATTGAGGGGCAATGAGAATCCCATACTTAAATCCTGTAGGTTAGGAAGGTAGGAAGAAGGAAGGAAATATTCTGGGTGAGAAGGGAAATTATTCTGGCTTGTTGCCCATTGAGTCCCTTCTTCCAGCGAGGCAGGGCCTGGGTGTTACACTCCCTTCCTGTATAGCCTTGGGGGTACCACCTGCAGTGTTCAGGCCAGCCGCAGGGGGGTTCAGCTCTTCTGGTCCAGGAGTCCAGGGATGTAGCTGGGTGTGACCTTGGATTTCTGACTCTCCTCCCTCCACTTCTAAAGTGCTAGGATTAGAGGTGTGTTCGACCAAGACTAGTTTATGAGGGAGGTATGGTGATCAAGGCTGGGGCTTTGTGCAGGCTTTGAAGGATCCTACCAAATGAGATACATTCCTAAACCCCTTCAGCATTTTTTTTTAACTCATAGATTTCTCTATGGATTAAAACTAAATATCATGATTGAAAAAAAAGTACCTTAATAGACAGTGAGAAGCTTGTGAACTGAATGACTTGTTAGGCAGTCAAAGTTGAGATAAAATTTGCTTGAAATTTATACTGTTTTGTGTAAAGCCACAATAATGTAGAGATATTAAACAGACTGGAGACAGAATACTTGCTGTTCTTTCAGAGAACCAGAACTTAGTTCCCAGCACCCACATGGCAGCTCACAACATGTCAGTTCCAGAGGATCTGACAGCAGATCTGACAGAGGGTCTTCTGGCCTCCTTGTGCATGTGCATACACAAACACATTCAAACATGTACATGTACACATAGATTAAAAAATACAACATATTTTTTAAAACCCTAAATATATTCTTTAGAGAGTTTTAAACACCTGTGCTTTCAATTTTGTGGTATCAATTCTCAAATGGTTACATTTTCAGGGGTTAGACTAGATTTCAAAGCAATTTATAGTAGTTAAGGAAATAAGCCTATAAAAGTAAGAGAAGCAAAATAAAGTCAACAAACAGAAGGAACCCTGACAGCTGCTATAGACCAGGGGGTAGACATGGCAACAATGAGTACCATTGTCCTTTCCGGTCATCCTGGCAACACTAGTCACAGATCAAATAACCAGTGCCAGTTGGCAGGCACAGAGGGCAGAGAACAAAGCCGCATGTCAGCTCGTCCATCTAATTCCAAACTAATTGCTTTAGCAGAGGCTTCTGTTTAGGTTATGAGTGATGGAAAATTTAACAGGTGTATATTGTAAACCTCATAATTCACACGTCGTCGACAACCAGGACTGTGACTAGAGCCTGGGGGAAGGGCGGGGTGGTCATTAGGTTCTGCACTCACTGGGCTCTGACTGGGGTGGCGATGAGGATGGGCTCTCCTGTACTCATGGCGGAGGATCCACTGTGTGGTTAACAGTTACCTCAAGCCAACAGGTCTGGCTCAGCATGGGGGTCAGAGAATGGTATTGTTTTACAGGGCAGCTTCCACTGAGGTCCAAGCAGGCTGAGTTGCCTGCCTTCCAGTCTGAGTTGCTGAGGAGCAGGTACATGTGGAAGGATGTTGTTTATATCAGTGGAGGGATGATGCTGGTTTTTGAAGTCTGCAACCAAACCCAGGTTTGTAGTCACTACTGTGGGGAAACCATGTCATAGCATACATGTGGAGGTCTGAGGACAACCATGTGGAGTTAGTTCTATCCTTCCATGGTCAGAACCAAGCTCAAACCCTGTGGAAGAGCAGGAAGTATTCTTAATTCCTGAGCCATCTTCCCAGCCCAAACCCCCTGTACAGCCTTGTCTGTCTGTCTGTCTGTCTGTCTGTCTTTCTGTCTCTGTGCATTTTTATGTGTATGGGTATTTTGCCTGCATATATGTCTGTGCACCATGTGGGTATCCAGAGGCCAGAAGAGGGCACTAGATGCCTTAGAACTGGAATATAAATGAGGATTTTATTTACTTTTTTTTGTATTTCATTTGTTTATTAACTTACTTGTTATTTTATCTTTCTCTGTGTGTAGGATTGCATGTGGTGTGCACTGTATGTACACGTGTATATGTATGTGAGTGCAGATATTCACCTGTGTGGAGGGGAAGGGACAACCTTGGCTGTTGTCCTCACCTTCCATCTTGTTTGAGATGGCAGAGTTTCTTGTTTTTTACCTCTATGTATTCCAAGCTGGCTATGTGACCCAGAATGTCTAGGAATTTTCTTGACTGTACCTCTCATCTCCCCACGAGAGCATTGGGATACAGATGTCACTACTGCATCTGGAGTTATGGAGATCCTAACTCCCATCTTTATGCTTGTGTGGAAGTGCTTTGTCCTTATTTCTTATTATATTCATTCCTCCAACATTGTATGTATGCATGTATATGCCACTGTGTGTGTGGAGGTCAGAGGACAGGCTGCAGGATTTGTTTGGTTCTCTTCTTCTACCAGGTGAGTCCTAGGTTCAAATTCAGCTTCAGGCTTGGTGGCAAGTATAGTATTTAATGAACCATCTTGCCTTCAAGCACCCATATTTATTTGTTTTTGTTTTGAGACAAAGTCTCTAGCCCAGGCTGATCTTGAATTCATTAAGTAGCTAAAGATGACTGTGAACTTTTGATCCTCCTGTTTCTATAGTTCTAGCAGGTGCTGAGATTACAGGCTAGTACCATTGCACGAGGTTTATGCTGTGCTGACTGAACCCAGGATTTTGTGCATGGCTAGGCAAGCGCTTTATCAACTGGCGGCTTTAACATTTAAGACACTAACAAGCTGCTGTCTGTTTGTGATATCTTTTGTCTTCTTTTCCTCATCATTCCTCCTTGCCTCTTTACCATGCTTTCCAGTCACACTCAAGGCTTCACTGGGTGAAATCAGAGGGCTCCCGTGTTCCTCAGGGCGTGCGTGATTCGCCAGTGTTCCAGGCTGGACATGCTTCCTCAAACATGACTCGGTGCTACCCCATGTCCTCTGCCTGGGCACACTCCTCTCCCCTGTCACTTCCAGCTCTGTCCTGTATTGCTTCTCTGGAGTCTACTGAGGACTGTCTCAGGCAGGCCGGTGTGCCTACCTTCTCACAATCTGCCAGAGCACATGCCAGTTCAGTACAGTGTCCCTCCGTGGCCAGTGGAAACCATTCTCCAGGCAACATCGGATACACATGGATTTAGATTATATACATCCTTAATATAAAATAACATGATTTGCCTGAAACGTACTTGTCTTCCATAGGCTTTAACTGGTTAGGAATAGTGACTTTAGGCCTGCTCTGTGGCTGTGGGCAGTCAATACACTCCTCCTTGGATGGCTCTCCTTTCATGTGTTAGCCAGGTATATTAAGGGGAGATGAAGCGTAAGTGAATTTATAATGGTAAGGCACCTTGCATCCATACCTGACTTATAGCAGAAGCTTCAATAATACCGCCCTGTTAAGTTAAGCGCTCGGGCATCTTTAAAAGCTGCATCACAACTAATCTCATTTTGCTGGGGTTTAAATATTCGTCACCCTCCTTGAGGTGGATTTCAGGCTTTGATTTTAGAAACATTAACTTCTATGACACAAAAGGCCATCTTTTGTGTAAGTATGGGCAAGGCACTCCGGAGGCAACTGTGGAGGTCAGAGGTCAACCTCAGGGGTGGCTTCTCATCTTCTCAAACCACATAGTTGAGGAAAAGCCTCTGTCCATCCCCCTACTTCCCCCCCATCCCCCCCCCCACACCACCACAGAGTGCCACCACAGAGGCTGCTTGGCTCCTGAACTATCTGGGATTCTTTGTTTTCCACCTCCCATGTCTCTGTGAGAGGGCTGAGATTATACACATGAGCTACCGTGTCCAGCTTTATGTGGGATTTTGGGATTTGAACCCAGGTTCTGTCCTTACACAGCAAGCACTTTACTGGACTGTCTTTGCAGCCTGAATATTTGCTTTTGTTTTATTTTTTCCTTCTGCTTTTTGAGACAACATCTCAAGTAGCCCAGGCTGATGTCATACTTTGTAGCTGAGAATGGCCTTGAGTTTATAGTCCCTCCTCCTCTCTGCCTGCCCCTCCCAAGTACTGGCATTACAGATGAGCTACCACACTCACTGGTTCTCTAAATCAAATCCAGAGCTTTCTCTGCACCAGGCAAGCATGCTATATCCCGAAGCTTAGAAGGAAGTAAATTTTGACTGAAAAGATAAATCATAAAGATAGGTTATTTATTTATTATATATATATTTATTTATTTATTTTACTGTAGGGTCTTACTGTGTAACCAAGGCCGACCTCAAACTCACGATCCTCTGCCTCACCTTCTGGAATGCTGCTGGAATTAGAGGCATGTGTCACCACATCTAGGGAGAAGAAACTTTACAATGAAATTCTGTCCTTAGCTCACCTAGCTGAGTTGGGGGTCTATCTGTACATTGGTGTTTCAAAAGCCGGTGCTTTGAAACATGGCTTCTTGAGGAGGAGAAGAAAATACCTATTACGAGTTAGACACTTTCTTGGGAATACAATCACAGAAGTCTTTATGTTTTTATGATTTATGTTGGCAAGCTAGAGCCACATAAAAGAGATGGCTTTAAGTTTAATTACTTTCTGGCATTGACATTTTTCAGAAATACTCTGCTTTTGTAGGTGAACACATTTTGATGATTCTTAACTGCACATCAATGTGTGGGAACTGGTTCTTCTGGTTTTTCCCACACCACGCCCTCTCCTTCCCCTGAGGTCTGTTAGAACGGTCCAGGCGGCTCCTGTTTCTGCCAGCAGGTGGGGTACTGGCACTTATAAAGCCACTGGTTACTTACTCCAGCCTGGTTGTCTTCTCTCAGTGCTAGAACTCTCCTGTCTTCTCTGATATTCATCTCTAGGAGAAACTGTTGAGCCGGGACGTGGATTAGGGAGATGAAGAGGTGGGTGTTAGATCTGCACAGTCTCTGGGTTTTCCTGCCTGAGATTGTAGCACTAACACGCACACATGCCTTATGTGTCATAGGTGTTGAGTTAGCTTTAGCATCTAAGTTCTGCTTGGCACTGAATGAATCAGGTTTTCCTTGCCCTGTTTGATTCTGTGTTACACAATAGAGGAAATTTAGATTATTATGTTAAAGTCGATCTTATTTAAATAGATTAGAACTTTATATAAAAAGTAACAAGTTTTTGAATGAACATTTTTCTGGGGTTAGTAAGTAGGGGACAATTGTACTTATTGTGAGGACATTATGTTAAAAGGTCAAGTGAACACGATGTTGGATTGTGTTTTAGGACTTAGGCACTTGAAAAAAACTATTAATTACATTTATGTAGAATGAAAATTAAATTTAGATTGCTTACTTTGAAATGATGGTATATGATATTAAAAGACAATAATGATGTATTTGAGAATATCTTTTTAAGCAGGTGTGGTGGTGTATGATTTTAATCCCAGGCCGGTGGATCTCTGAAAATTTGAGGCTAGCCTAGTCTACAGAGTGACTTCAAGGACAGCCACGGCTGATAACACAGGAAAACTCTGTCTTGAAAAAAATTTTTTGTGAGTACACATGTGTCTGAGTGTGTGTGTTCATGTGGAGATCAGAGGATGACACCTGGGAGCCAGTTCTCTCCTTCACCCTGCGAGTCCTGGGTTTGAACTCAGGCCATCAGGCTTGGCAGCAAGCACCTTTCCTTGCTGAGCCATCATCCAGGCCCCTTCAGAAGGGAAAAAAAACAACCTTTTTATCCTGCAAATGTATCTTAAGTGATGAACTGATATAAAGAAAACTTACAGACTTACAGACAAGTCAGACCTGACATGAGCAGGTTCTTTGACAGATTTTCCTTGTGCCCTATATTAATATTTGAAGTTTTAAGCTTGTTCTATATTATGTAAAAAACGTAAAGCTAGCAATAGTGTGAGTTTGTCTCAGAAACAATTATGCCTAACGTCTTCTTATACAGTCTTAAATTATAGTGCTGTATGTTTCTGGATCAGCATCCAACTTAGGCAACACTTATAAAAGTCATTTCATGGTCTCAGTGGAGGGGAAACTGTACTGCCCTTGTTTAACGTGAATCAGCCCCCTTAGTGCAGTGTCTAGGGACACAAGTGAATGACAGTTCTCTTTGTTTAATGTGTGCTCTGGCTTTCTTGGGCAACCAGTGCAAAACTGAAGCCTTAGCTCTATTCTGTGTGGCTCTTTTCTCACGGCAGAGTGTCTATTTAGCATGTGGGGCGTGGCTTCAAGTTCATTATTGAAGCTTATAGGCTAAAGTGCTCTGTGGGCTTGGCCGACTTGAATTGCCTTTAGGGAGGCTGCCAAAGCTGAGCTTGGGAACAGTACGGCTTCCCCTGTTTATGTGGATTTGTAGGGTAGCCAATTTCCCCCCCATCTCGACTTTCAACTGCTTTGGACATTAGCTTCATAGGAAGAATTCACTCTTTAGAGTAAAATGGAACACCGCTTTTTGCCAGGGGCCCCAGGTTAGTAACGCTTTGAACTTTCTGTTTTGTGTCAGATTTTTTTCTGTGCCATCAGGGAGATGGGGTGCCGGATAGGAGAAGGCTTGCGCTATTGCTTCATTAGAAAAAGAATACTTTTGATTCTGTTGGTCCCGTGGGGCTGGGTGGGAGGGGGTGGTTACATTTTTCTAAGATAGTTTTCTGTTAATCCAAATGGAGCCAAGAGGAAAGAGAATGCGATTGCTGCAGTCGTACTTTAAAGGGTTGTAATTGTTTGTAAGCATTTTTTTACTTCCTTTTTTTGGTAATGACTTTCTCTGTGCCCTCCCAGTACAGCTAGGCAGAACTCTGATTTCAGGCATGATGATTTTATTTTAGTTTTTGAACTAAGTGATATGTTGTATTCTAGCAAGCCCCAACTCACACTCCACTTGTTGGATATGGTTTTCCCTGGGGCCTACTCCTCAGAGTTCCAGCTGAGTAGATGTCATGTCACTTTTACTTCAAAGACTGTCCTGTGAAATACTTACAGAATGACTGATGTGGGTGGAACATCTAGGTGGGCTCAGAGGGGGCCTAGTTCCTCCCCAGTTTGTTGCTGTTTTTATTCAAGTAGCTCCCTAGAATATGAGGTCACCCTAAAATAAATATGCCTGTAAAATTGAAGTGTGATGTGCAAGACACGAACGTAGTGTTAATAATAATGAAGAAATGAAGCCAATAAAATTAAGAGAATAGCTTTCCTTGGTTTCCCGGAGTTAAAGAGCTAGGTGGCAATTGTGCCTCTGTTCATTTGCCCCGGAGCCATCTGGCATGAGACCACTCTGGAAGAGGGGCTCCGTTTCACAGTTTCAAAGTGTGTACTTCTTGGGAACTGTGGCTTCTCTTTGCCTTGTATATGTAAGCTGCATCAGTTCACATGGGTAAACTAATGTTTTAAAATATGTAAATATATGCTATTATGTATCTACTATTGCTAATCTTTTCTCTTTTTTGTCCCAATGGGATAGGCAGTGGGTCAGCATCTATTTAATCATCTTTTTCTTTTAATTATTTTTAAAGATGAAGGGAAAAGGGAGCCAGAAGTGTTTGTGCGTTCATGTGTGTGTATGAGTGTGTGTGTGTGCGTGTATTTATGTGTGTGTGCATGTGTGTGCATATATGTGTGTGCTTGTGTGTGTGTGCGAGTGCACACACACAGCCTTTAAGGTGCTAAACTTTCAGGATCTCGTTATTTCCTGTCTATGCTGAATCTGAAGCTATAAAGTGAAGGCTGCATTTGAGATTATGACCATGGACTTTACACCCCTAAGATGGTAGCCCAGTCACATTATTGCTCCCCACCTTCCCAGTTATGTCCTTTAACCTCAAATCTGCCAGGCAACTTTACCTTTTTAAAAAGAGACCAAGATCACTCTAGCTTTGCTGTACTTTAAGTGTACACCGTATGTATGCTCCCAGTGCATATGGCTGTGGTGTTGCCTGATTATTAATTATTAAATGCTTTCGGGAGGCTTGAGAGAGGGTCTCTCTGTGTTGTCCTGGCTATCCTGGAATTCACTATGTAGATCAAGGTGGCTTCGAATTCAGGTCCTCCTGCTTCTGCCTCCTGAGTGCCAGGATTAAAGGTCTGTGTCACCACGCCTACCTAAATGTTATTAATTTAAATCTTTATCAATCTGAACATTGATAGCTGATGGTTTTAAAGAAAAACATAATAGCTATTTCACTCACTGTTCGTTATCTTGCAGAGTGAGTGTGGATAAAATCTGTACAAGCTCACACAGTTTATGTGTCCTGGCAAAATCATCTCGTAATGTGCCCCCGAGCTTTTTTATCCTAGAAATGATAACATATCTGTGGTTGAAAATAGAAATAAACAAAATGACAAAGAACGTAATAAGTGGGAAACCACCTAAGCCAGATTTAGGGGTGTTCCCAGAGCATATGCACACAAAAATATATTTTCTCTGAACTTAAGGAGTATGAAGCTATGAAGAAAGTACTCTGATCTCTAAACACCACGGCTGGACTATCTGAGCCATCTAGACTTCCACCTGACCACAGTCAGGCAGTTCTCATCGTCCTGACAGACTGGTCTAGCACACCCTACATTACTACTCCTTTGGCTCATGATTAAGCAGATATCAGCACTTGACTGGCTCTATGCCATCATATCTCAAATTGAGCTTTGAGCTGGTTAATTTTTTATCCCACATTGGCTTTCCATTCAAGGTGCTGGAGATGTCCCATGCCCATCAGGCAGTTTATGACCCAGCTGGTGACCCAGAAGCACGCAATGCCAGTTTTTCGTCTAGAGTGAATCTAAGACAAAGTTGGAGACAGCCTTTGGGCAAATGGAACACCTTCACATCTGGAACCCTTTGAAAATCAAAGGTACCAGAAGGACAGGTCACGGGGAGGACATGAGGGGCTGAGAGTAGCTATGCTGTGAGAGGTGGGTTTCTGCCAGCACATTTCCAGTTAATCAGTGAATTCCATTCATACCTCAGCTCAGTCTCCGTTCCCGTAGTCTTTGTCTTTGCTGTACAAAGTTTGGGAGGCTCTTGAGCCACAGTGTATGACCCTGTCAGATTTTATTTAGGAACAGTAGTAATTTTTACATTCTCTGCCTTTACCATCCTTAACTTCATGTTTCTTGACTTTAACCTTGCTTATGCAAGACACTGGCATGCTGTGTCTTGTGTTCGTACACCAAACAGCAAGGGACAGGATAATCCCATCTACCCTGGGAATTCGCTGTTTTCAGAATGGCAATAAAAACTAACTTCCCGGGACTGCAGAAACTGAGATGGGGTTCTCCCAGAGTTTAACAAACCACACGCCCTTACCAGTTCTGATGAACCCAAAGGAAGCTGGAGCTTATGTGTCCTGGAGTGGTAAGGGAGTGGTCACCATAGGAGCAGTAACATGCTGGTCATAGCAGTAATAACTGCCACTCAACTGGCATTTCGTGGCGTGGCCACTTTTCTGAGTCTTTTATTCCATCCTCTTAACTACTCCTAAAAGCTCAGCTGTGTTAATTATACCTATTTTACAGCTGGCAACTTCCCCAGAGAGTCCAATAAGGGCAAATCAGCCACAGGATTGTGTCTTAGAGGGAATTCAGTGCTGGGGAAGACAAATATGGTTACTTTCTTAGAAAATGTCTCTGTTGTTTATTCTACTAGTGACGAAAGATCATGTTAATGCTGACATCTGTGCTGATATTCCCATCAAAGGTGTGCCTGTTAGTTAACCCCTGTCACTCAGAAAGGTGTGCCCTTCCTGTCTTTCCTCCATCTAGACATGTGTGAGCTTGCGCTGTGCTTTCCTACCAGTGTATAGAGGTTATCTGTGGCCAGTAAATCAGGGCAGTCATGGGCTGGGGAGATGGCTCGGTTAGCAAAGTCGTTGTTCACAAACATGAGGACCTTAGCAGTCATGTAGGGAAGGAAATAATAATAATAATGATAATGATAATAATAATAATAAAGCTAGACACAACCATGCTCACCTATGATCCCAGCACTGGGGTAGTAAACACAGGAGCACAGGAGGGTCCCTTGGGCTTGCTGGCCAGCCAGCATAGTCAAATCAGTTCAGAAAGAGCCTATATCCAAAATAAGGTGGAGAGTGATGGAGGGGGACCCCTGACTTCAACCTCTGGTCTCCATAAGCTTGTGCCCACACCGGCACCTCACCCCACCCTTCCCATAACTCCCTCCAAAAGGCTGCAGGTGGCCAGTTTGTGTGGAGTAAACTTAGTGGATTACATGCTGTCTTCTACTAACTAAAGCTAGTCTTAGAATTTTCTAGACTTTCTAAGTGTAAAATTATCAGATCACTAAGGCTGGGGAACTTGTTATTATTTCTTCATTCCTGCCCAGCATGACTTCTTGTTGATAAAGAAAGCCTGGGTTATTCTGTCAGTCCTCAGGGCTTTCTGGAGTTCTGCAGAAAGCCAGGAATATAGTGTCCTGAAGTTTCCTTAAAAATGTAAATATTCATTTAAAAAAAATGGAGCATGAACAACTTATGCTCAAGTTTACCAAAACATAACATTTGGCAAAAACATTTAGAAGGTTTATGGATATGTAGCAGTGTAGACCATGTAGAGTAGGGGCTAGGTTTTTGTTTATGATCCTCCTGCTTCCATGTGTGTGCATGTGTGTGTGTGTAGATATGTATGTGTCACAAGGTCTCATGTATCTGAAGTTGGCTTCAAAGTCAATATGTAGCCTTCAATGGTCTTGCCTCTATTCCCAAGTGCTACAAATTCAAGTTTGTGCCAGCACACCTAATTTATGCAGTGCTGGGTGTGAACCCAGGGCTTTGGGTAGATTACCCAAGCTCTCCACCACCTGAGTGCCCATACTCAGCCATAGGAATTATTTTGGTAATCTCAAATTTTGTAATCTAAACTTTTTCTTTCTTCCTCGTTATTTTTATTTCTTTGAGACAGGATCTCTCTGGGTAGCCTCTTCTATCCTGGGACTTCTGTGTAGAGCTGGTAGCTTCTAACTCACAGAGATCCACCTTCGTTGGCCTCACAACCTCTAGGATTAAAGGCATATGCCACCATGCTGGCTACCTTTTTCTTTAATAGGTATCTATTATTATTAAGAGTAGTATTTGTGTGTGTGCCATGCAGCTGTCTGTGGGGCATGTGCAGAGGCCAGAGGGTGTCATAAGGATGTCTTCTTAATTGCTTCTCCATTTCTAGGTTTTCTTCAGTGTGAGTCTAGGCCTCACTGAACCATGAGCTCACTACTGTAGGCTAGACTATGAGCCCCTAGGATCCAGTATCTCTGTCCTGCCGTGTGTGTGTGTGTGTGTGTGTGTGTGTGTGTGTGTGTGTGTAGGGGTACAGGGGCAAAGGTTCCTGCCACTACTGGGCTATCACACAGGTGCTCGGGATTCAGATTTGGGTCTTCATGCTTGCCCAGATACGCTATCCATTGAGTCATCTTCCCAGTCCAAGAATTTATTATTTTTATCATACAAGTCAAAACAATTTAAGGTTGAAAGGTGAGTTAAGGCAAGATGACTTTGTATAGAGGATGACTGGGGACAGTTGTTTAGTGGACAGCATTGGTGATATGCAGAGAGAACATGCCACCATCCTGAGGATCCTTAGAGAAGAAGAGACGATGAAGAGGGGAGAAACCCAGGAATGGACAGCATTTTCCCCCCCCCGAGTTCTCACTTAATACCAGTAATAGGTCACTGAAGGTCAGGAGCAGTAAGCCAAGTCCACAGGTTCAGGAGACCCCATGGGAGCTTGTAGAGTTTCTGCTATTTCCCTATTGCTTCTATTTTTACTATAGCCCCTCTGTCCAATTTAACACATTCCAGTGACAATGAATGAAGCAATATTTCCATTTGTTCTAGGTTAGGAAAAATCAAAATCAAGTAAACTACTCAATCTTACTGAACATTATTAAAGCTGGCCACTACTTCCAAGGAGAACCAAATGGCCTCCAAGTCTTGCCGTGGTTCCCAGGATAGTTGTTTGAACATTTTGTTCTTGGTACCACACATCTGGTTCCCATGCTTATTCTGGAAGAGTGCAGTCACATGGGGGTGACTAAAGGATATTTGATCCTGAATCTTGGGGGTTATTTTATTGTTGTTGTTGTTTTAATTTTCTTGAGACAGGGTTTCATGGAGCCCAGACTGGCCTTAAATTCCTGGTCTTCTTGCCTCCCCTTTCCTCTCAAGGGTTATTCTCACAGGCATGCACTAGCATGCCTAGTTTGCAAATTATTATTTTCATTTACTTGTATGTATGTGTATGTTTCAGGTGTTTGCGAATGTGAATGTCACATGACATGACAGGCATTCACATGTCATGAGACACATGACACACACTTGCGTGGAGGTTAGATAACAAGTTGTAGGAGCTTCTTAGAGACTGAATTCTAGTTCTGAGACTTAGCAGCAAGCACCTTAAATCTTGCTCAGTCATCTCGCTAACACTGGAGATTGTGTCTGAATATCCTTCTTGATATTATATAATTGATATGTTACCTTCTTGATATTATATAATTGATATGTTATGAATGAAGCCGACCCCTTTAGATTGATAGTTTAGTGGTGTTTAGCAGAAAGTTATGTGGACATCACAATAACCCATTTTTAAAGTATGTTCATCACTCTGTAAGACCCTCACCTTTATTTCTGTAGGCAACCCTTGTTCTCCCTTCTGCTTGGCTGAATTTGCCCATCCTGAACATTTCATCTGAATGGAGTCAGTAGGTGAGATTCCTGGGAATTTTAGTTTCATGTTCAAAGGCTGCATCAGAGGACACGTCCTGGTTGGTGTCTGGAATGTGTGAGAGAAAGCAATGGACACAGGCTCATCACCTATTTCACTACGCTAAGTTATTTCATCATTAAGATAAAAGCTCCAGATTCTTTCTCTATTCAATTTTTTAAAAGTTAATAGGAATATATAACATTAATATGAGATTGTTGTAGGTTATATTGCAAAATTGTTAGATAGACCACTAGTATCAGTTGTCACTTTGAATGAATGACCCAAGTCCCTGGAAGGTTTAATTACAGTATCTCTAAAATAGAAATAATGATGCCAGAACCACTTGCGAGGCTTTCTAAGAAGTAAAAAGTGTATATAAGCCTTTTTTTTTTTTTTTTTTGGCTGGGGCAGACACCTAGCTGGTCTGCTCCAGTGAAGACACCATATCCTGAGCTATCCTAGAGGGGCCACTGCACTCAGAGCAGTGGGTAAGAACCCTCTTCCACTACCCTATGCCCCAGAGCTACAACTGAGAGCCTGGGGGAACTCAGGACCCATCAGCCACCCAAACCCCACCCCTCCAAAATACCAGTTCCCTTCCGCCCCTCTCTTGGTCTCTTTGACTGGGCCAGACACCTGGCTGGTCTGCTCCTGTGAAGACACCATATCCTGAGCCATTCTAGAAGAGCTATTGCACTCAGAGCAGCAGAAGAACCACTGTACTCAGAACAGCAGGATTTCAGGATCACAGAGGCAGCCTGAGTCCCAGGAGTTCTTCCACCCAGAAGCTCAGGATCACAGGATCACAGGATCACAGAGACATTGGACTCTGAGGAGTTCTGACACAAGCAAGATAACTGGAAAGACAGGCTCCAGCCAGAGACAATGAGTGCAGGTGGCACTAGAGTTAACCAGATAGCGAAAGGCAGGCTCAAAAACATAAGCAACAGAAACCAAAGTTACTTGGCAACATCAGAACCCAGTTCTCCCACTATAGCAAGTCCTGGACACCCTATCACACCAGAAAAGCAGGATTCAGAATTAAAATCACTCTTATAATGATGATGAGGACTTTAAGAAGGACATAAGTAACCCCCTTAAAGAAATACAGGAGAACACAGGTAAACAGGTAGAAGCCCTTAAAGAGGAAACACAAAAATCCCTAAAGAACTGCAAGAAAATACAACCGAACAGGTGAAGGATTTAAACAAAACCATCCAGGATCTAAAAATGGAAGTAGAAACAATAAAGAAATCTCAAAGGGAGTCTACCCTGGAGATAGAAAACGTAGGAAAGAGATCAGGAGTCATAGACACAAGCATTACCAACAGAATACAAGAGATAGAAGAGAGAATCTCAGGTGCAGAAGATACCATAGAAAACATTGACACAACTGTCAAAGAAAATGCAAAATGCAAAACGCTTCTAACCCAAAACATCCAGGAAATCCAGGACATAATGAGAAGACCAAACCTAAGGATAATAGGTATAGATGAGAATGAAGATTCCCAACTTAAAGGGCCAGTAAATATCTTCCACAAAATTATAGAGGAAAACTTCCCTAACCTAAAGAAAGAGATGCCGATGAACATACAAAAAGCCTACAGAACCCCAAATAAACTAGACCAGAAAAGAAATTCCTCCCTTCACATAATAATCAAAACATCAAATGTACAAAACAAAAAAAATAATACTAAAATCAGTAAGGGAAAAAGGTCAAGTAACATATAAAGGCAGACCGATAAGAATTACACCAGACTTCTCACCAGAGACTATAAAAGCCAGAAGATCCTGAACTGATATCATACAGATCCTAAGGAACACAAATGCCAGCCCAGCTACTATACCCAGCAAAACTCTCAATCACTGTAGATGGAGAAACCAAGATATTCCATGACAAAACCAAATTTACACAATATCTTTCTACAAATCCAGCACTTCAAAGGATAATTGATGGAAAACGCCAACACAAGGAGGGAAACTACAACCTAGAAAAAGCAAGAAAGTAGTCTTCCAATAAACCCAAAAGAAGATAGCTACACAAACATAATTCCACCTCTAATAACAAAAATAATAGGAAGCAACAATCATTTCTCCTTAACATTTTTTAACATCAATGGACTCAATTCCCCAATAAAAAGATGTAGACTAACAGGCTGGATACATAAACAGGACCCAGAATTTTGCTGCATACAGGAAATGCAACTCAGTGACAAAGATAAACACTACCTCAGAGTAAAGAATGGAAAACAATTTTCCAAGCAAATGGTCCCAAGACACAAGCTGAAGTAGCAATCCTAATATCAAATAAAATCGACTTTCAACCAAAAATAATCAAAAAAGATAAGGAAGGACACTTCATACTTATCAAAGGGAAAATCTACCAAGATGAACTCTAAATTCTGAACATCTATGCTCCAAATGCAAGGGCATCCACATTCAGAAAAGAAACTTTACTAAAGCTCAAAGCACACATTGCACCTCACATGGGGGGGGATTTCAACACCCCACTTCAGCAATGGACAGATCATGGAAACAGAAACTAAACAGACACACTGAAATTAACAGAAGTTATGAACCAAATGGATTTAACAGATATCTATAGAACATTTCATCCTAAAACAAAAGTATACCTTTTTCTCAGCATCTCATGGTACCTTCTCTAAAATAGACGATATAATTATTACAAAACAGGCCTCAACAGATACAAAAAGATTGAAATAATCCCTTGCATCTATCAGATCACCACGAACTAAGGCTGGTCTTAAATAATAACAAAAACAATGAAAAGCCCACATACACGTGGAAACTGAACAACACTCTACTCAATGATGACTTGGTCAAGGAAGAAGTAAAGAAATAAATTAAAGACTTTTTAGAATTTAATGGAAATGAGGACACATCATACCAAAATTTGTGGGACTCCATGAAAGCAGTGCTAAGAGGAAAACTCATAGCTCTAAGTGCCTACAAAAAGAAATAACTTGACAGCACACCTGAAAGCTCTAGAACAAAAGAAGCAAATATACCCAAGAGAAGTAGATGGCAGGAAATGATCAAACTCAGGGCTGAAATCAACCAAGTAGAAAAAAAAAAGAACTATACAAAGTACCAACAAAACCAGGAGCTAGTTTTTTGAGAAAATCATCAAGATAGATACACCCTTAGCCAGACACAGAGACAGTATCCAAATTAATAAAAAAGAACTGAAAAGAGAGACAATAACAACAGAAACTGAGGAAAGTTAAAAAATCATCAGATTCTACTACAAAAGCCTATATCAACAAAACTGGAAAATCTGGATGAAATGGACAATTTTCAAGACAGATACCAAGTACCAAAGTTAAATAAAGAGCAGATAAACCACCTAAATAGTCCCATAACCCCTAAAGAAATAGCAGCATCATTAACAGTCTCCCACCAAAAATGCCCAGACCAGATTGTTTTAATGCAGAATTCTATCAGACCTTAAAGGGAAGACCTAATACCAATTTCTTCAAACTATTCCACAAAAAGAAACAGAAGGAACACTACCCAATTCTTCTATGAAGCTACAATCAACTCAAACCTAAACCACACAAAGACAACAAAGAAAGAGAACTTCAGACCAATCTCCCTTACGAATATCGATGCAAAAATACTCAATAAAATTTTTGCAAACTGAATCCAAAAACACATCAAAACAATCATCCATCATGATCAAGTAGGCTTTATCCCAGGAATGCAGGAATGGTTCAATATTTGGAAATCATCAATGTAATCCATTAAATAATCAAACTCAAAGAAAAAAAACCACATGATCATCTCACTATATGCTGAGAAAGCATTTGACAAAATTCAACATCCCTTCATGGTAAAAGTCTTGGAAAGATCAGGAATTCAAGGCCATACCTAAACATAGTAAAAGCAATATACAGCATGCCAGTAGCCAACATCAAACTAAATGGAGAGAAACTTGAAGCAATCCCACTAAAATCAGGGACCAGACAAGGCTGCCCACTCTCTCCCTACCTATTCAATATATTACTGGAAGTCCTAGCCAGAGCAATTAGACAACAAAAGGAAATCAAAGGGATACAAATAGGAAAGGAAGAAGTCAAAATTTCACTATTTGCAGATGATATGATAGTATACTTAAGTGACCCTAAAACTTCCACCAGAGAACTCCTAAACCTGATAAACAACTTCAGCAAGGTGGCAGGTATAAAATTAACTCAAACAAAACAGTAGCCTTCCTCTACTCAAAAGATAAACAGGCTGAGAAAAAAATTAGGGAAACAACACCATTCACAATAGTCACAAATAATATAACATACCTTGGTGTGAATCTAACCAAGCAAGTAAAAGACCTGTATGACAAGAAGTTCAAGTCCCTGAGAAAGAAATCAAAGCAATCTCAGAAGATGGAAAGATCTCCCATGCTCGTGGATTGGAAAGATTAATATAGTAAAATTGGCTATCTTGCTGAAAGCAATCTACAGATTCAATGCAATCCCCATCAAAATTCCCACTCAATTCTTCACAGAGATAGAAAAAGCAATTCTCAAATTCATTTGGAATAACAAAAAACCCAGGATAGCTAAAACTATTCTCAAAAATAAAAGAACTTCTGGGGGAATCACTAACCCTGACTTCAAGCTGTACTACAGAGCAATAGTGATAAAAACTGCATGGTATTGGTACAGAGACAGGCAGGAAGATCAGTGGAATAGGATAGAAGACCCAGAAATGAACCCCCATACCTATGGTCACGATCTTTGACAAAGAAGCTGAAACCATTTAGTGAATAAAAGACAGCATTTTCAACAAATGGTGCTGGTTCAACTGGAGGTCAGCATGTAGAAGAATGCCAATTGATCCATACTTATCTCCTTGTACTGAGCCTCATTAAAAAAAAGTGTATATAAAATGCCCATCACAGTGTTGATGCATTAGGCCTACTAAGTAAGTATTAGTTATTCACTGAAATAAACTGGTAGGTGTTATTTTATTTCATTTGTTAGGAGTTTGCTTATAATCTGCTAAGGATTTGTGTTAGTGTGGAAGAATATTTACATACTATTAAATACAAAAAAAGGAAGGAAATATGCAAACAAGGAACCACAGCTAATGGTGCTCTCAGAAAGATATTATCAAGGGAGTACATAAATAATGATAACATTTATATAGCAGACTTTCTTTCTTCTTCCTCATTTTCTCACTCTGTATTTTCTTCCTTCCTCCCTCCCATCCTTTCCTCTCTTTCCTTTCTATTCTTTCCTGGAATATTGACTGTAGACTCCAGGGTCTTGCACATGCTAGATAGTTATATCCTTATCTCTTACCCTGAAGCCTATTCTTTGTCTTGTTTTAATTAATTAACTAACTAATTTGTTGTTGAGATAGGGTTGAGACAGGCCTGGAACTTTTGGTGTAGACCACTAAGCTGGCCTGGAGAGATCCACTTGCTCTGCTTCCCAAGTGCTGGGATTACAGGCATATGCCCCTATGCCTAGACTCAGCAGGTTTGTAAGAAATCCTTCTTTGGATGTCTTTCCTTTTGAGATGTGAAACAATGGGAAGGTATGATCAAACGACAGCTCTGGCTAGGAGAAACATTGGTCCTGCTTAGTCTATTGTCATACCTGTGGGAGATGAGCTCTCAGTAAGGGTTCAGCATCTCACTATACAGCATAGTGTACCTAGTTGTATGTATGTGTGTGTGTGTGCTTGTGAGTGTGTGTGTCTGTGTGTATGTAGTGTGTGTGTAGTGTGAGCACTTATGTGTTAAGTAGAATCGAAACATATTGACTTCAAAACCATACCATTAAGTTAACATTGCTTAATCAAAACAACCAGTTTCTTTAATAATAGTTAGGGTGCAGATTAGGGTCACACACATTAGACTAAAGTGCACACTCTTGTTGATAGCCCTGCCCCTTGGTCTCATGATTCTTTCTGCATAGAAACACCAATACCCAAACACACAGTCCCCCTCACAGCCTCCACCCTCATTCAAATAATCACAGTCTTGCTTATTGTTTTTGGGTTATGAATTCCAATCCACGTGCACCTTCTTCTGTTTCCTGAATTGGGCTTTCTGTTCTGGTTTGCTCAGTCACCTCTTGTGTGGCTTCAAGAATCCTTTGTGGTGTCCCTTTCCTGGGGCAGATTTCCAAAGAGCTTGGATTGAAACACTTCCTGCTCCAACTTCCTACCACACCTATGTTTGTGCTCAGAATTCACAGTCACCTCCCCTGACTATGCTCCTGAGAGACACCCTTGATTGTTATTGTCTCCTTCAACCCTCTCTTAGCACCATGTGTCTTAGAAGGACCTGTGACAACCATTCAAGAAGGGAGACTATCGAACTGACAATCTGTGAGTTCCTAACTATGCATAGTTGATGAGCCATAGTTTTGGATGTAGAATGTGTGGGGATTAAGACTGCCAGGGCCTTGCATTGAGTTATGGCACCCTTCCCCTTGGTGTGTATGTGGGCTGACATCCGGAGGGAAGCAAGCTTTTCTGTTTCGTAAGGCTGAGCGTAACCTACCACCTTTGCTCAGAGAGATTCAGATAAAATTAGTTAGACATTTGATAATATGGCCAGATAACAAAGTTTATGATAGAGTTAACTACCAGTGTTTGGATCCATCTGATAAGGTGAAGTCCAAAGTTACTGTCTGTTTAACTCTCAGCCTTGAGCAGCAGCTCACTGAATATGGACTGAGCTTGTTCCTCTGTGTATGGATGGAGGGTTCAGTCCTTTGAGAGCAAGTCCGTTACTAAGGCAACAAAGGAGGCAGTCTCCATGTGAACAACAGTGGGTCTCACCGACCAACTGTATGCTTTGATTTTATTCACATCAGAGCTGGATAGGGAGCTGTGTCGGCCTAGCACAAGGAACTAAGTTTGATCACAGGAAATACACACACATGCACACGCACACACACAGACACTCAGACACACACACATACATACACGGGGGGGGGGGGAAGGAGAGAGAGAATAATCTGGCATGGTGGGGCATGCTTATAATTTCAGCAATCAAGAGGCAAACAAAGGTATATCCCTGGGACTCCCTGGCTAGCCAACATATCTTAAAGTCTAGGTTTGTGTGAGACCATATCTGAAAACAAGGTATTATAAGGAAGAACAGGAGAAGTTCTCCATTAATTAATTTATTTATTCACTTTACATCCTGATCACTGCCCCCTCCTGGTGTTCCCTCACATAGTCCCTTCCGCATCCCCCATCCCTTCTCTCAGAGGGTGGAGACCCCCTCCTGGTATCCCCACCACATCAAGCTACTGCAGGACAGGCACATCCTCTCCAACAGAGGCCAGTGAGAGGAATGGGATCCACAGCCAGGCAGCAGATTTAGGGACAGCTCCTGCTGCAGTTAGTTGTTGGGGGACCTAAATGAAGACTGAACTGCACATCTGCTACACATGTGTGAGGGGCCTAGGTCCAGCCCATGTATGCTCTTTGGTTGGTGGTTCAGTCTCTGAGAGTTCCAAAGGGTCCAGTCAGTTGATCTATGGGTCTTGCTGTGCAGTTCCTATCCCTTTCAGGTCCCTCATCCTTCTCCCAACTCTTCCACAAGACTGCCCAAAAACCATCTAATGTTTGACTGTAAGTCTCTGCATCTGTCTCAGTCAGCTGCTGGGTGGAACTTCTCAGAGGACAGTCATGCTAGGCTTCTATCTGTAAGTATAACAGAGTATTATTAATAGTGTCAGGGATTGGTGCCTGCCTTTGGGATGGGTCTGGAGTTGGACCAGTCTCTGTCCATCCCCTGTCCCTGTATTTCTTGTAGATGGGACAATTTTTAGTCTAAAGTTTTGTGGGTGGGTTGGGGTCCTTATCCCTTTACTGGAGATTCTGCCTGGCTACAGGCAGATTCCATATCCTAGCAGACTCACTGCTAGGATTCTCAGGTAAAGTCATCCCTACAGTCTCTTGGAAGCCTCCCCCATCCCAGGTCTCTGGCACATCATATAGATGCCCCCCCACCCCCCTACCCTCTCCAACTGCTGATTTCCATTCATTCTCCTGGTCCTCTGTAGTACAGTTTAAAATCAGGGGTGGTGATACCTCCAGAAGTTCTTTTATTCTACAGGATTGTTTCAGCTATCCTGGGTTTTTTGCTTTTCCATATGAAGTTGAGAGTTGTTCTTTCAATGTCTATAAAGAATTATGTTGGAATTTTGATGAGAATTGCATTGAATCTGTAGATTACTTTTTGTAAGATGGCCATTTATACTATGTTAATCCTACACATCTATGAACATGGAAGCTCTTTCCATCTTCTGATATTTTTCTCAATTTCTTTCTTCAGAGACTTGAAGTTCTTTTCATATAGGTCTTTCACTTGTTTGGTTAGAGTTACACCAGGATAATTTATATTATTTGCAACTATTGTGAATGGTGTTATTTCCCTGATTTCTTCTCAGCCAGTTTATTATTTGTATAAAGATGGGCTACTGATTATTTTCAGTTAATTTTGTAACTAGCCACTCTGCTGAAGGTGTTTTTGGTAGAGTGTTTGGGGTCACTTATGTATACTACCTTGTCATCTGCAAATGGTGATATGTTGACTTCTTCCTTTCCAATTTGTGTCTCCTTGATCTCCTGTAGTTGTCTTATTATTCTAGCTAGAACTTCCAGGACTATATTGAATAGATAGGGAGACAGTGGACAGCCTTGTCTTGTCTCTGATTTTAGTGGAATTCCTTGAAGTTTCTCTCCATTTAATTTGATGTTAACTATTGACTTGTTATATATTGCCCTTTTTGTATCTAGGTATGGCCCCTGTATCCCTGATCTCTCCAAGACTTTTAACATTAAAGGGTGTTGGATTTTGTCAAAGACTTTCTCAGCACTTAATGAGATGATCATGTGATTTTTTTTCTTTGAGTTTGTTTATATGGTGGATTGCATTAATGGATTGTCTTATATTGAACCACAGCTGCACTCCTGGGATGAAGCCAACTTGATCTTGATTGGATGATGTTTTTGATATGTTCTTGGATTCAGTTTTCGAGTATTTTATTGAGTATGTGTGCATCAATGTTCATAAGAGAATTGGTCTGCAGTTCTCTTTCTTTGTTGAGGCTTTGTGTGGTTTAGGTATTAGGGTGTCTGTGGCCTCATAGAATGAGTTTGGCAATGCTCTTTTTGTTTCTATTTTGTGAAACAGTTTGAGGAATATTGGTATTAGCTCTTCTTTGAAAGTCTGGTAGAATTTTGTGTTAAGACCATATGGCTTGGGGCCTTTTTTGGTTGGGAGACTTTTAATGACTGCTTCTATTTCCTTAGGAGTTAAAGGACTATTTAAATAGTTTACCTGATCTTGATTTAACTTTGGAAAGTGGTGTCTATCTAGAAAATCATCCATTTCATTTACATTTTCCAATTTTGTGGAGAACAACCTTTTGAGGTAAGACCTAGTGATTTTTAAAAAAATTCCTCAGTTTCTGTTATGTCTCCCCTTTTACTTTTTATGTTAATTTGCATACTGTCTCTCCACCTTTTAGTTAGTTTGACTAAGGGTTTCCCTATCTTGTTTTCTCAGAGAACCAGCTCTTAGTTTCCTTGATTCTTTGTTTCTAACTCATTGGTTTCAGCCCTGAGTTTGATTATTTTCTACCTTCTACTCCTCTTGGGAGTTTGCTTCTTTTTCCTAGTGCTCTTAGGTGTGCTGTTAAGTTGCTCCTATGAGGTCTCTCCTTTCTTTATGAAGGCACTTAGTCTATGAACTTTCCTCTTAACACTGCTTTCATTGTGTCCCATAAATTTGGATATGTTATGCCTTCGTTTTCGAATTCTAAAGAGTCTTTGATTTCTTTATTTCTTCTTTTACCCAGAGATCGTTGAGTAGAGAGTTATTCTATTTCCATGAGTTTGTAGGTTTTCTGTTGTTTACGTTGTTGTTGAAGTCCAACTTTATTTCCTGGTGATTTGATAAGGTGCAAGTTATGTCAGTCTTCTTGTATCTGTGGAAGCTTGCTTTATGATGGAGTATATGGTCAATTTTGGAGATGCTTCTATGAGGTGCTGACAAGAAAGAATATCCTTTTGCATTTAGGTGAATTGTTCTGTAGATATCACTTAGGTCCATTTGATTCATAACATCAGTTAGTTTCATTATTTCTCTGTTTAGTTTCACCCTGGATTACCTGTCCATTGGTTAGAGTGGGATGTTGAAGTCCCCACTATTAATGTGTAGGGTTCAATGTGCAATTTAAGCTTCAGTAATTTTTCTCTTACAAATGTGGGTGCTCTTGCATTTGGGATGTAGATGTTCAGAAGTGAGCTGTCGTCTTGGTGGATTTTTCCTTTAATGAATATGAAGTGTACTTCCCATCTCTTTTGATTACTTTTGAATGAAAGTTTATCTTATTAGATATTAGAATGGCTACTCCAGCTTGCTTCTTGGGTCCATTTGCTTGGAGAATCTTTTTCCAACCCTTCACCCTGAGGTAGTGTCTATCTTTGTTGCTGTGGTGTGTTTCTTTCTTTTTTTTTTTTTTTTTTTTTTTTGGTTTTTCGAGACAGGGTTTCTCTGTGTAGCCCTGGCTGTCCTGGAACTCACTCTGTAGACCAGGCTGGCCTCGAACTTTGAAATCCGCCTGCCTCTGCCTCCCAAGTGCTGGGATTAAAGGCGTGTGCCACCACCGCCCAGCTCCTGAGGTGTGTTTCTTGTATGAGAGGAATGATGGGTCCTGTTTTCAAATCCATTCTGTTAGCCTGTGTCTTTTTATTCCTTTATTCGGGAATTGATTCCATTGATGTTGAGAGATATTAATGACCAGTGATTGTTCTTTCCTGTTATTTTGATGTGTGTGTGTATCTGTGTGTGTGTATGTGTGTGTTTCCCTTGTTTTTGCTGGTATGAAGTTATTTATTTCCTATGTTTTCTTGTATATAGTCTTCCTTAGGCTGGAGTTTTCCTTCTAGTATTTTCTGTAGGGTTGGATTTGTGGATAGATACTGTTTAAATTTGAATTTGTCTTGAACTATCTTGTTTTCTCCATCTATCATGATTGAAAGTTTTGCTGGGTATAGTAGACTAGGTTGGCATCTGTGGTTTTTTTTTTTGTCGTTGTTGTTGTTTGTTTTGTTTTTTTAAGGTTGTGAGATATCTGTACAGGCTCATCTAGCTTTTAGGGACTCTGTTGTAAAGTTATATGTAATTCTGATAGGTCTGTCTTTGTGTATTACCTGGACTTTTCCTCTTGCAGCTTTTAATATTCTTTCTTTGTTCTGTAGATTTTGTATTTTGATCTTTATGTGGCTGGAGAATTTTCTTTTCTGGTTCAGTCTGATTGGTGTTCTATAAGCTTCTTATATGTTTATAGGTATTTCTTTCTTTAGGTTGGAAAAGTTTTCTTCCATGATTTTGTTAAAAATATTTCCTGGGTCTTGGAGCTGGACTCTTCACTTTGTCCTATTATTCTTAGGTTAGGTCTTTTCATGATATCCCAGATTTCCTGATGTTTTACTTCAGGAATTTTTTTAGATTTAACATTTTCTTTGACTGATAAATTTCTTCTATTATGTTTTCTATGCCTGAGATTCTTTCTTCTATCTTCTGTATTCTGCTGGTTATGTTTTCATTTGTTGTTCCTCATCTCTTCCCTAGTATTTCCATCTCCAGGATTCCCTCAGTTTGTGTTTCCTTTATTGCTTCTATCTCCACTTGCAGCTCTTGCAAAGTTTTATTCTTTTTCTTTGCCTGTTTGATTGTATTTTCCTTTAATTATTTAAGAGATTTATTAATTTCCTCTTTAAAGGTCTCTATTATCGCTCTAAGATTAGATTTAAGGCCTTCTTCTTCTTCTTTTTTTTTTTTTTTTTTTTTTGTGCCTTGGTTTTTCTAGGCTATCCATGCCTTGCTGTAGTGGGGTAGCTGTGCTCTGAAGGTGTCATTTTGCCCTGGCTTTTGTTGATTGTGTTCTTTCAAGGACCTTTAGCCATCTGCATGGCTATGATCCCTGGATGTTTCTGTTGTAGTAGGTTTTGGGACTAGTGATCCTAGTGTGGCAATGCTCTGATTGGTATCCTTTCACTTCAGGATCAGCAGGTCTGTATGGCTCAGAATACTCAGGTCTTATGAAGGTGGGTCAGAGAGGCGGTGGGATAATGTAGTTCTGCTGGGGATAGCAGACTGCTCAGGGAAGCTAGGGGTGCTCTAGAGGACTCAGCAAGCAGGAAAAGTAGGGAAGGGAAGCTGACTTATATAGCTCAGGATCTGCAGGTCTGGTAAAGGTTGGCGGGGAGGTGGTGGGAGAATGAAGGCCTCCAGGAGATGGACAGCGGACTGCTCAGGGCAGCTGGGATATCTTTGATCTTTTTAAGGGAAAACATTTTCATCTTTCTACTATAATTGGGAGGCCAGGGGACCTAGATAATCTGTCCCCACACACACTGCTTGTAGTAGACTCTTGTTTGTGTTTAGATCAAGTTCCAGTTGTTCTGGGTGGCAGCTAGTCTTCATGGAATTAGGCAGGGCTATGACCTGGGGAGTGGAGTGCAGATCCAGGATTGCAGATAGAGATGTAAATCAGAAGATCTTTTGTTCATATCTTAAACAGATTAATTAGATGGGCTGAAGAGATGGCCCAGCAATTATGAACCCCAGGGTGCTCTTCCAGATGATCTGGTTTTGATTCCCAGCACCCACAAAGTGACTAACAAGTTTATGTAACTTCAGCCTAGGGGATATGATGGCCTCTTCTGCCATCTTCAGGCATTACATACTCATGATGAAGTAACTCCTTTAAAAAAAATGGAGTAATTCAGGGCCCAACTGGATCACTGCCCATCGAGTAAGCCCCATGCTAGTGATGGTAAGTGCAGAACTCCTACTCTGAGTGCTGAAGCTCACACACTCCACTGTGAACCTGAGAACCCCACAGCACAGGGTCTTACCCGAGTTTCATTTGGCGAGGCTCCTTGATGCAGTATGAGTCTTTTCCTTCTTAAAACTCTTGTCACAATGCTAGACCCAAGCAAATTCATCTTCCCCTCTTTCCCACTGTGCTGGTGGCTTAGGAAGCTACTTCTACTCTGAGTGGTCCCCAAAGGACTGGCCCAGGTCCTAGAGAAGATGGTACTTGTAGCGTTTGTTCTGAAGCTAAAGTGGATGCACGTTCTGAATCCAATAGGAGGTTCCTCTAGAAAGTCCTTTCAGGGGTGAAGTGGGCACTGAGCGCTCAGACTTCCAGAGAAGTTGTGTTTCCTGATGCCTATGCATAGTTGACTGACTCACTGGGTGACCCTGAAGTTACATGGAACTCCCTCCTCCTCTGAAATATCCAACCTGTGGCAGTTTGAATAAGAATGGCCCCATGGGCTCATAGATTTGAACACTTAATCATCAAGGAGTAATACCACTTGAGACAGATTAGAAGATGTGGCCTCGTTGGAGGAGCTGTGTCACTAAGGGTGGGCTTTGGTGTTCCAAAAACCCATGACAAGCCCAGAGGAGCTTTCTCTGCCTGTGCCTCAGGAGGTAGCACTTAGCTCCTGCTCAATGCCATGCACGCCACCATGCCCCTGCCATGAAGACAATGGGCTAAACCCCTGAAACCGTAAGCAAGCTCTCAGTTACATGTTCCTTATAAGGATTGCCTTGGTCATAGTGTCCCTTGAAAGAAATAGTATAGTGACTAAGACACACCCTTCGTTTATCTTTTGGAGCCACAGAGGTAGTGTCTTATAACCCTAGTTTTGGACTATTTGAAAGGCCTCTCATTTTATTTCAATGGAATAGCCACAGACTCTTGTCAATCACACCTCATAATACTAAGTCTTTCAGATACAGCTTCAAGCTGAGGGCTGTTCTTAGATAATCTGTGGTTTCCCCTCCTCGATTTTCCAAGTACAGACGACTTGCAGGCTGGGTTTCCTGGCTGTTCTTCATGGATGGTGCCTTCATTCTAATTCATCCTCAGTGTCTGTCAGCTCTGAAAAGCAACTCATGTGTGTCATTTTTTTATAGTTATAAATTTAAGGGCATGCATGTGTGCATGTGCATGTGTGTGCATGTGAGTGTGTGTGTCCAGGGAGTGAATTTGTGTCATTAGGTTTGAGGGTGAGTGCCTTCACCTACTGAGCCATTCTGCTTCTAGGCTTTAACGGGGTCTCTTGCTGCCCTCATTTGGACTCAGAATGTGGGGCTGGTGTAGAGACCCACAGATATGATTTATTCCTGACATTGCTCTGACCTGTGGGTTTGACAGATCAAAGGCTCCTTCACTGGTTAATATGTATCTGGGTTGCAGTGGCCTCTGGACTTGGCATTGAGTGAGATTCCTTGGGGCTATGCTGCCCTAAGCTTTGCTTACTTTCCTGCTGGCCCTTCAACTTCAAGTGTGCTCACCAAGTTCTTTTGCTGGGATTTCGGTTCACAGATAATCTTGGAAGCCAAAGTGTTATTCTTGACAGGTTAAGAGTATGGAGAATTCAGGGCCTGGGAGATGGCTCAGACTGTGAGAGTGTTTGCTGTGCAAGCTTGAAGTCCTGAGTTCAAACCCCGGGACCCATGTAAAAAAATCAGAGGTGGCAGTTGGAGCTTGTAATTCTAGTGCCATTGGGAACAAAGAGAGAAGGATCAGTGAGTTTGCTGGCTACCAGCATCACTCTGAGAGAGAGAGAGAGAGAGAGAGAGAGAGAGAGAGAGAGAGAGAGAGAGAGTTAATATTTTCTTTTGACCTCCACAGACACAGGCATGCACATTTGTGAGCACACTACACTACACATGCATACTTACACACCAGAGGGGAAAAGGAATGAAAGCAGTCCTTTTTATGAACCTCTAGAGGGTAAAAGTACTCTGCAAGCATTTCAGCCAATGCCTGGGTAATCAATTAGCCAGAAATCCATTCTCATTGTTCTAGTTCTATCTAAACAGAGGTAAGTAAGGAAAAGAACAGCAGCAAGCATATGAAGAACTCACTGGTGATTCTCGAATGACAGAAATGTAAATGTATAGAAAGATTTTCTTGTGGCATCCTGCTTCACTCAAAATCTCAGGCATTTGGGAGGTAGAGGAGGAAGGGTCCAACTTCTAAGGTAATCTTCTGCTACGTAGTCAGTGCAAGGCAAGTGCAGGCTACAGAAGGAGAGAGAGAGAGAGAGAGAGAGAGAGAGAGAAGAGAGAGAGAGAGAGAGAAGAGAAAATTTTTTATGCTTTTTCTTAGCTCCAAGAAGCAGCCTAATAACCAATACATAAATGCAATTTGTTATTAATTTCATTTTTAAGGCAGGGTCTCATGTAGGTCAGACTGGCTTCAGACTTGCTGTATAGCTAAGGATGAAGTTCTGATCTCCCAAGGGCTGGAATTCCAGGGGTGTACTCCCACACCTGGTTGTAGGTGGTGCTGGGGATCAGACTTGGGCTTCATGCATGTGAGGTAGGCGCTGTATCTCTCCAGCCTTTTGACACAGGAATAAAGAAGGAGCCAATAGAACATCTTCCTGCAAGGCCTCCATTACAGGTAGAGCACTCACAGTTTGGTAACTCTGCTGAAACAGAAAAGCAATGCTCCGCAAATTGAGATGGTGTTCCCTTAACTTCCAACTCATCTGCTCAGTAAGAGGCAGCTGCCCTTCACTCTGAAGCTGAATTTTCATTCATTTTCATTTGAAGATCACATGCCACTCAAAAGAGAACCATGAACTTTCTTGAAAGATATCTCATTTAAATCCATAGTAAACTGAGGTTTAAGGCTGTTGTGTATGTATTTATAAATGTGTCAGTATTCAAGATGGTGCTGGAGTTCGTGTGTGTGTGTGTGGTGTGTGTGTGTGTGTGTGTATGTGTGTGTATGTGTGTGTATGTGTGTGTATGTGTGTGTTCACCATGCTCATGTGGAGGCCAGAGCTGAACTTTGGTGCTGCTCTTGGAGCTGTTTGTGCTTTATTCTTTTCTTTTGTTTGAGAAGTGCCTCAGTGGCATCTAGGGCTCACACATCAGGCTAGGCTGGCTAGATAGCAAGCCCCAGCTCGTCTGTCCCTGCTTCCCAAGTGCTGGGATTATAAGCATTCATCTCTGTGCCTCACTAGTTAATAGGGAGTGCGGATCCAAACTAAAGTTGACAAGTACTTCACCAACTGGGACACTCCCCCAACCCCTACATAGTACAGTTTTGTTTCAAGATTTGTACTTCCCAAGACAAAGGTATGTAAATTTCAGTAAGTTGGCAAAGGATGCACCAATCGGGCTCTACTCTGCTGGGTCATACATAACCGTGTGTGTTCACTTGCTTCTGTGATTGCCAGCGACCTTTTAGGCTATGTGTTTCTGCTTTTACCCACCTCCAGAACCTTTCTCTAGAACCTTGTCTTTTTTTTTTTTTAAACAAAAAACCAATTTATTTATTTTATGTATGTGAGTACACTGTAACTGTCCTCAGACACATCAAGAAGAGGGCAACAGATCCTGTCACAGACAGTTGTGAGCCACCATGTGGTTGCTAGGAACTGAACTCAGGATCTGTGGAAGAGCAGTTAGTGCTCTTAACCACTGAGCCATCTCTCCAGCCCTAGAACCTTGTCTTACCAAGGAAATAACCACTAATTCAGAATTGTTTTTACTTTTTCTAGTCATTGAAAGCAACAAAGAGCAAAAGAAAAAGCAACAAAATATAATACTTTTTTCTAAATGTTTTATAGGGCACTGTGTGATACAAAGTTTAAAAAGATACTAGTCTGTGGAAAGCACCCCCTCACGACTCTGTGTTTGGGAGAATAAATTATCTCCAAGCTGAGACTGCAGCTACTGGAACTGAAGGCGATACTCACGCAGGTGTTGAAGGTGCTCTCTGCAGCTTTGACAGTGTCTCTTCCCCTCCCCTGTCTTCATGTTTTAAGTGCTAGTTTTTGTTTTGTTTGTTTTGTTTTATAAGGAGTGTAGAAGTGATCCCTGCTGCCGATTTTCCTTCCTGGGACTCTTTCTTAGAGTTTCATTGCTACAAAGAGACACCATGACCACTGCAACTCTTAGAAGGGAAAACACTTCATTGGTGGCTAGGTTACAATCTCAGAGGTTCAGCCCATTATCATCAAGCATGGTAGCATGCAGGCAGACATGGTGCTGGAGGAGGAGTTGAGAGTTCTACATCCTGATCTGCAGGCAGCAGAGGGAGACTGTGTAGCTTGAGCATAGGAGACCTCAAAGCCTTCCCCAGCAACAATATAGATACACTTCCTCAACAAGGTCACACCTACTCCAACAAGGCCACACCCCCTAACAATGCTGCTCTCTATCGCCAAGTGTTCAAACACATGAGTCTATGGGGGCCATACCTATTCAAACCACCACAGACTCAAAGAAAAACCACCTGTTTTTCCTTTAAATTGTAGTGCACACTCATTGCCTTTTTATAATTACTTGTTCTTTAAAAAAAAAAAAAAAATTTTTATTGGTATATAGCTTCCTACCGGTAAAATCAACCTACTTGAGATTGGTTATTTGGTGATCTTTAGTGTATTGTCAGAGTGGTCTCTGCAAGCACAATTTTTTCTCTTCTCTGCTTTCCCTGTGTGCTTAAACCTTTCCATATTACATTTTTGCTTTGGTTTTGGAGACAGGAGTTTCATGTAGCCAAGGATAATCTTGAACTCTGGATCTTCTGGCCTCTATCTCCCAAGTGCTGAGATTATAACTGAGTACCACCATGCCTACATCATGCTGTTTTTCAATATTTTTTCCTCTGAAATAGTTGTGCAGATTACAAAAAAACTTTTAAACTTTATTAACTTATACCATTTTCTTGTTACTTTGTGACTTTTTTATTAACTTTATATCAGTGCCATTTTAATGGATGGATCAAAAGTCTGTCAACTGTCTCCAGGATATTAAGCCTGGCATGTCCTTTCTCATGCCTTCCATCTTTCCTTCCCTCTGGACCTATGTTCCCTGTATGCACATGTATGCTACCCCTAGAGGCCAACCTCAGCTGTCACTCATTCCTTAGGTGCCATACACCTTTTCTGGGGGATGCTCTCTCATTGGACTGTAACTGCCAGTCCCATCAACCCACCTCCCAAGTCCTGGGATTACAAGGGCGTGCCACCATGCTTGGCTTTTTCTATTTGCAACAAGAGGTCTGGGGATCAAACATAAGTCCTTGTGTTTGCAAGGCAAGCACTTTACAAACTGAGTGAGGTACTCCGATTCTACCACCAAAGGCCTAGATCTGAACTCTGCTGACCCCCTAAGACAATGCTTTGCACAGCTAAGGCTCATCTGGAATCCATTCTTTCCCGGAGGGACTTGGAAGGAAGAAGGAACTGGTTTTCTACTTAAGCAGAGAACGTTTTTTCTATTTGTGAGTGAACATCATTGTTTAGAAGGGTAATAAAAAATAGCCAAGTGAAAGTGATGTTTCTTATCCTATAAAATCCCACTTTGAGCAGCTGAAACTTTCTTATTGAAAACCATTTAACTGTAGGTCCTAAGGAACAAAACTACCCTGCAGAGAAGACCATTGACTATAAGGCCCTAATACTACCCAATGGCCAGGCACTAAATACCTGCTCTTATGTCTTCAAGCCTGTCATGCTGACAGAAATAAATATTTTGGACATATAGAAGAGATACTTAGAACTTGGCAGGACTTTCTAACCAATTGATACAGAGAATTAGGGAAAGAGAATTGCTAAGAATGGGTTCCAAGATTCCAGCTCTATGCAGCTGGGTAGATCATGCTTCTAATTTATTCAGGAAGCCAGCAAAAGAAGAGGAAATGTTTTGAGGCTGGGGATGTGATTTGGTAGAGAGCTTGCTTCCATGATTGAGACCTTGGCTTCAATCCCCAGGACCACATAAACTGGGTGTGTGGCTCAAGCCTGTTATCCAAGCCCTTGGCAGGTAGATGTAGAGAGGTCACACATTCAAGATTGCCTTTGGATACATTTAATTCCATCACAAAATAAAGTAAAATATAAAATAATGAAATCCATCTTGAGCACATTGAGTAGAGATTATTTATGGGGTTGATCACCAGGGAAATTCACAAAGCAGGTAGATGTTAGGATTGAGTCTCAGGAGAAAGAATGTGATTGGACACATTCTGAGAGTCCAGTGGTCACCAGTAACTCTCAGGACAGTGATGGTTTCTGTACACAGGAGTGTGCTGAGGACACAGCAAGTGGAAGAAATGTATTCAGTGGTAATCTCATTTGGGACCATTGGGACCCCCATAAAAGGGAACACTGGCATGTATTATCACCATTAAAGTGGACAACATCATCTGGAGAAGTGTATACAATGATAATGATTCCAGTGTCCTGAAGACTCTTAGCATGCAAATGCTGTACACAGAGACAGCATCAGGAGCACTCCTATAATTGCCAGAGAGGGAGTCAAAAAACTAGAATATTGTGGAAACCCAGTCAAGGAAGGGTCTTGAACAGGGTGAAGACAAGGGTGGTAAAAAGGCTTTAAAAAGGTAAAAAGGTAGAAAGGCTCCATGAGATAAGCATGGGGCTGCTGCTTATAGATTTTGCAAGTCCATATGGTCTTGACCTTTGATGCAAGATGTTTGGTGGACGGTGGAAGTGGAGAGAGATGAAGCAGAAGGACCAGGCACACATTTTCTTAAGAAGTCTGCCTTGAGGTAGGAATGAGAGAAATATGATGGAAGATCCATAGATGACAGTCTATAAAAGCTCAAGTCTTTGTTACCAATCACATTGAGAAGACTTGGGTAGGGACCAGGAAGGCCTATGGTTGCATCAAGTTCGGATTGGACAGGACAAAAGGGCATGCAAGTGGAGAATTGGGACAGAGAGAATGATGCATTTGGCTCTTTGAATAAATAAGAGTGCAAGGCAGAGAAAGGCTGATAGAGAGTCCATATCTTGTTGGATATTCCATGCTGCTTGGTATCAAGGGTATTGTTGGATAAAAGTGACCTACATAGTTTGCTACCATATAGGACTGTGATTCTGCTTTGAGATGATAGTGAAGTGTGCATGTTACATCCATCTATCTATCTATCTATCTAGTACTATCTATTCTATTACCTACCAAACCTATCATCTAGCTAATATTTTTGTGATTTCATTCGATGATAGTAGTTTTGGTTAGGCACAGTGGACAGGGAGGAACCTGATTGTATGTACAAAGATGGGGTGGGGAGCCAATAGAAATAAGACCTTGAGATGAGAACAACCTTTCACTTAAAGGAACTCACTCTTTTAGAAGATTAGAGTCATCTAGAAAGGCTATGCTTTTGTACAGCAAAGGATCACTGGGTTGCAACAAAGACGGGCATACAATTGCCATCTAGGATCAGGAGCTTCCTGGAGGAAGAAATATCAGATAGATTCACCAGAATACTGAGTTCTATCAGGCAAAGAAGACTGAGGAATGTGGCAGGACTCAGTTGGTATGTGTTTAAATGACCTGAATTCCATTCCTAAAGCCATGTTAAAAAAATAAAAATAGACTAGGCATTGTGCACCATCTTGTAATCCATTGACGGGAGGTAAAGTCCAGTAGATTTCTAGGAATTACTGGACAGCTATGCCTAATCTATTTGATAGACCCCAGGCCAGTGACAGACCCTGTTTTGAAAGAAAGAAAGAGAGAAAGAAAGAAAGAAAGAAAGAAAGAAAGAAAAGAAAGAAAGAAAGAAAGAAAGAAAGAAAGAGGATGTTTCTTGAGGAATGATACCAAAGATTGAACTCAGGCTTCTACATGCACAAACATACATGTACACACAAACACATGAACACATACATAAACGCACATGTATCCAAAAAAGATGGGGATCTAAAGAAGGCAAAACCATGGGGAGGGGGCAGTGCATCAGAAGACTCAGAACTACAGAGTAAACATGTTTAGTCCCATCTCTCTGGGCAAGGGAATGGATGGATGCTTTTCAGAAGTTTGACCATGGAATCATAGTAAGAGAGGGATGTTAGTTAGAGTGGGTTACCTTTCATGTAATGAGTGCTCAAGCCTTAAAGGATGAGGGAAAACCAGCCATTGGCCAGGGAACTGAAGATGAATGGAGCAGAGGAAGGAGGACTGGAAATAGGTTCTGGTGGCTGAAAGTAGAGGACAGTGGGAATGGCTCCTCCAGAAGAGCGGCAAGGAAGGAGTCCATTGCCCAAGTATGGTGAGGGAGAGTGAGAAGGGTCCTTCCCAAAGCCTCCCTTTCCACTGTGAGGTAAAAAACACAGTGAGAGTCTCATTCTCTAGCCTAGACTGACCTGGAACTTACAACATAGCCCAGGCTGGCCTCTGACTCACAGTAATCTTTCTGCCATAGCCTGTCCAATGCTGGGATTCTGGGCCTGAATCACCACGTCTTGCAGCACATTTTGGCTTTTCAGGGATGCGGCTGGAGTCTCCCTGTCCTGCGGGCAGGGTGTCTGTGAAGACAGTTGTTCTCAGGATAGCTCTGGACCTTAGCAAGGCACAAGACAGCAAAAAGTCTAGAATGAGGACAGAACTGGTTCTTTCTAGTAAGCAGTTGGTCTACACCCTGAGGGAGGAGTCTGACCGCTGAGCAGATTAAATGGTGTATCTTGCCTGTCTGGTTGGCTTGCTGACATATTTGCAGAGGTGACTCAAGCTTCATTCTTTGGAAAGAATCCACTCCTGAAACATGTTTGGGCAGGCAATGTGTGAAGAGACTGACTCCTAGTTTCTTCTGTTTCTTCTGAATGAGTCTCAGACTCTGTCTTCACAGGGCTTTGAAGGAAGCTGGGTTAAATGAACTCCCAGGTTCTTACTGTGGTTTACTTAGACACTCTGAAGTTTCTCTCATACCTTTATTTTATTTTTTTTTACTTTACTTTGCGTGCATTGGTGCATGTATGTCTGATTGAGAGTGTCAGATTCCCTGAAACCAGAGCCACAGACAGTATTGAGCTGTCATATGTGTGCCAGGAACAACAATTACTCTTAACCTCTGGGCCATCTCTCCAGCCCCTCCCTCAGATCTTAACAGTGCTTGCCACCAAATGCATGAATCATAGGAACTTCTTGATCTATACTACACTAACTTCTGATCCTTCATATAAATTCACACATACACGTGTCTACTGAGTGCGGACTTTGCTTAATTCTATTCTCAATAGATACCAAAGGCATGAGGTACAACCGACAGGATTTGTTTTGAGGCGGGGGTAGGGGAAGGCAGGGGTCAACCATGGAGCTATCCACCTTGGTTTTTTGTGAAGAGGTCTCTCCCTGGTGTCTAGAACTTGCTGAGTAGGCTGGCAGGCCAGAAAACCCCCCAGTGCTCTGCTTATCTAGACCCCAGTCACTGGGATTGCAGGCATGTGTTACCATCAGCTTAGGGCTGATCAGTTTCTAAAGTCTGGATGCAAAGACTAAAGAAAAAGTAGTGTTGGGGTCAAAGAGGATAGTCCTATAGAGACAGCCGCCCTGAGGATTTGACCAGGGATTCTGGGCAGACTTTCATCTGCAAAGGATCCATGAACCAGTACCTCCGTTCAGAAGGAAAGACTGTTGGATTTACTTGTTGGAGACAGAAGGAAGGAAGGTGAGCTATGCTGGGTTACTGTCCAGTCTGTGTGGTACTGAATAAGCAAGTCTGTTAGCTGGTTTTAATTTTTCACTTCATTTGACTGGACTGTTAGTGCCCGATGATTGACATCTGTACCTTTGGTGACAGCCATTGTTAACTGTTAATAACATTGACCTGGGTGACATCATACTTTATGTCAGGAACAGGGTGGAGTATTTCATATGCATTATTCTACCATTCTATGAGGTAAGATTGCCATAAGATGGAAAAAACAAACCAAACCCCAAAGTTCAGAGGAAGTAAAAAACACAATATAATATATGACATAAATGGTAATATAGAATTCTATAAGTGAAATAATATAAAACTTAATATAGTATACTTTAAGTGAAGTAATATATAAATTAATACAGTATACTATAAGTGATATAAAAGGTTACAGTTCCACCACTGATTGGTCAGCCTGGATGGTAGAATGCTAGCCTAGCATGTGGAAGGCTCAGGGTCCTATCTCTAGCATCACATAAACCTGGTGTGGCTCACACCTGTAATCACAACAATCGGGAGGTAAGAGTGGGAAGATCAGAAGTTTAAGGCTATCCTTCCATACTTATGGAATCCAAGGCCTGGGATATACCCAATAAATGATAGAGTCAATACCAGGAGCCCAGTGAGCATGCAGTCTGCACATTGGCTGTGAATAAATCTAGTAGTGTGATGATGGATGTGAGGCTGTGGAGAGGGTAAACTCTGTAGATTCAGATGTCTTACCTTTCAATCGACTAGTATATTTTATTCAGAAAAAAAAATGCTTACTATGAACATCGTAAGGGTGGGGGTGATCCAGCTGCCCCCACCTCCAGAGTTCACAGAAAAGGCAAGGCATGCCCTACATGAAGGTACAGGTGCCTCCAAGAAGTAGAGTTCCTGAGCTCCATCATGAAATGTAGTGGATGGACACATGGCCTCTTGCTTTTGCAGAATAGGATGAGGGAAAAGCAGAAAGCTTTAGGAGGAACTTAGAAGGTGTCATCTGGTAGACAAGAGAGGAGGAGTGGTATGTGATAGGAAGGAAGAGGGTGATGGGGCCATCAAGCCTCCAGGGACAGTGTGAGGAATGATGGTGCATCCCTTACTGTGTAGTCATTCCTCAGACCCAGAAATAGCTCCCGCTGCTCCGCTGCACACTACTTGCTTTCAAGCTGGAGGTCTCACTTTGTCTTTATTGTGTCTCTGTTGATGTCTAGAGTTACTTTTGTTGTTGTGACCAAATACCTTACATGTAATCCTCCTGTCTCTGCCATCTGGGTGCTGGGATGAGAGGTGTGTGACACTAAACCTTGCTTAAACATAGGTTTGATGTCTTTATTTCTTGCTTTGCATAGTTTTTTTGGTTATTTTTATATTATATATATGTATATATATTTATATATATGTATATATATGTATATATATATATATTGTATATATATATGTATATATATATATATGTATATATATTTGTTTTTGTTTTTTTTTCCTATATATTCCCATACACTATGAGTCTCTGTATTATGTAGCTCAGGCTATCCTGGAATGTGCTATGTTGAAAAGCTGGCCCTGAACTCACAGAGCTCTACCTGCTTCTGCCTCCTACACACACCTTTATTGTTTTTTTAAAAACAGCATATCCTATGGCCTAGGATGGACTCCAGTGTTTTGTATACCGGAGGATGATCTTGAACTTCTGATCTCCACACTCCAACCGCTTAGGTACTAGGATTGTATCCACATGCCACCATGCTTGGCCCTGAAGTAGTTTATCTACTCTCATAGCTGCATGTTTTATTTACCCAGATTCCTTTGTTTTGAATTGTCTCAGAGCTCATTTGAATATGTTCTTTCATGCTCTTGTGGAAGAGATGTTATGACTGTGCTTAGGGGAAGACTTGTGGGACGGTAGGTTGCACCATCTTTATGTTCCCCATCATGTTGTTTCCATAAGGTTCTGGCCAGCAGTGAATAAGGGTTTCATTTCCTCAGCAGCATGTAGTATCTGTGGCCTTGCAAATTCTTAGCAGTCCACTGGGGTGAAATGGCTTCTCTTGTTCCATGGGGAACACGGAGATAGCCAGAAAGACGGGGTGACTAAAGGGCTAGTCTACACTTACTTTCGATGCTGATGTGTACCCAAACCTACTTCTACTTTATCTGATTTTTTTTCTCTCATATTTGTAGAGACTATTTTATATATTCTCTCTCAATCTGGGATTCACTTTTTTCAGCGTATAGAGTTTTAGCACTTGTCTATTAAAGGTTTAAACTTGCACATGGTAAAATCTCTCAGTGTTTCTGTGGTCATTATTCTATTTGTTTGTTTGCTTGGTTGATTGTTTTTGCAGACACGGTTGTGTTATGTACCCCATGCTAGGCTTAAATTTGCCACAGTTTTTCTGCCTCTTTCACTTGAATGCTGAGATTAAAGGCATGAGCCACCACTCCTGGTTTTGGTTTGTATATTTTGTGTTATGTTAATATCTCTTCTCCTAAGGTCTCAATAGCAGTTCTTTTATATTTTAATTCAAAGTTTTAGAATTTTGTTGTGCACATTTAGACTTTTAATACTAAAAACACATGTTATCTTTACAAAGGATTATAATCTGGAAGTATTTTTATGGGAAATCTCAGGGAAAGATCTAATTTTGCTTAATATTTCCTTATGAACTGTCTGCTTTAGCATCACTGACTGAAGACTCCAATCTCACTAATATTTTCTGTCATTATCATAAAGGAGATACACCTGACTGGGATCTGTTGGTTCCCAGTTGTCTTAATATGCCTTTACATTCCTCTGGGCTTATAGTAATTCTTGATTATATATTTTAGAAGAATACAAGTCTTATCTTTGTTTCAATATTATCAAGTTCTGTAGATAAGAATTTGAAGCAGTAAATTTAACACTGAAAAGCAAGCATCCAAGACCCCAGTTTTTGAGCATCTGGACTTTTCATTTCTGATGCTCTCCACTTGTTTATTCTTTTTTGTTGTTCTTAAGTTTTATTAAACTGTGTGTGTGTGTGTGTGTGTGTGTGTGCGCGTGTGTGTGTGCGTGTGCGTGTGCATGTGTGTGTGTGTAAGGATGTGTGGCATGGTACACGTGGGGAATCCAGAGGACAGCTCTGTGAAGTTGGTCTTTCTACCCATCTTCTTGTGGCCTCCTGGAATCTGGCCAGTGGCCACCCTTCCGTGACAGGTGCCATCTTGTTGAGTCATCTCTCTGGCCCCTTAAATAAGTGAGTTTGAATTCCTGTCTCCTCCTGTTCATCCTGCTTAATTTAAGCAAGCTAATCCATGACTGTCTTCGCCGTTAGTGACTGTACATAATCATGCAGGCTGCCCTAACATCAAGCTTGTTGTCTGTGTGACCGTATGTACCCTTCAGTGCTGGGTATCTCCAGGGCCTCAGCTTCTATCCCCAGCATCACATAAAATTGACCTGGTGGCATATGTCTGGAATTTTAGTACTCAGAAAATAGAGGCAAGAGGATCAGAAATTTAAGTCATTCTTAGCTACACAGTGAGCTTGAAATGCTCTTAGCTACATGAGACCTTGCTTCAAAAACAAAACAAATCAACAAACAGCATAGCAACAAAGTAACCCTCTTTGGTGCCACCCCCCACCCCCACCCCAACCCCAGCTTCAGATCCAATGGGCCTCTCTGTGCCCAGCCCTGCTTAGTCTGTTTCTTTGTTTTTTGGACTCCGGGGTTTTTCCTTCATTATTTCTTTTCTGATCCTTGATACTATTACCTTTGACTGGACGTTGGTAAAGCAATGACTGTTTATTCCAAGGCTTTCTGTCTGTAGTTGCAAGGGGCACCTTCATTACTTTAATCTGTTTCATTCGTCTGGGAAGTTGATGGCAGTATTTCGTGGTTTTCTGCTTTTGTTTTGTTAGTTGATTTTTGTTGTTTTTGAGACAGAAACTCTCCAAGGAACCCTGGCTGTTCTGAAACTCTCTGTGCAGCCTAGGCTCCCTTTAAACTCATAGAGATCCCCCTGCCTCTGTCTCTCAAGGGCCAAGATTAAAGGTGTGTGCCACTCTACTTGGCTGAGTAGCAGTGTTTTCTGTAATATACAACACCAGCTCATCCACAAAATGCAGTCCTCACGGCTGGTTCCTGCATGTGGGTGTAGTCTCCCAGCTCTTAGAAGAGCTGCTGGCTTCAGGCAGACATCATTTTAACCTGAGCTGTAATTTTACACACAGGATACTGTCCTGTTTGCTTTCTATTGCTATGACCAAAGCAGCTTTGGGAGAAAAACATGTTTTCTTCTTACACTTTTCAGTCTGCCATGAAGGAAAGTCAAGGCAGAATGCAGGAGGCTTACTAGCTTGCTTCTGTCACTCAGCCAGCCTTCTTATACAACTCCGGACTGGCTGCCCAGAGAAGGCACTGCTTACAGTAAGCTGGGTCTACCCACATTGGTCATCAGTAAAGATAATACCCCTGTCCTCCTTAGGGTTCCTACTGCTGTGATGAAACACCATGACCAAAAACCAAGTTCCACAGCACTGAAGGGAGTCACTACAGGCACTCAAGCAGGGCAGGAACCTGGAGGCAGGAGCTGATGCAGAGACTGTAGAGGGATGCTGCTTATTGGCTTATTTCCATGGCTTGCTCAGTCTGCTTCTTTTTTTTTTTGGTTTTTCGAGACAGGGTTTCTCTGTATAGTCCGGGCTGTCCTGGAACTCACTCTGTAGACCAGGCTGGCCTCGAACTCAGAAATCCACCTGCCTCTGCCTCCCAAGTGCTGGGATTAAAGGCGTGCGCCAGCACTGCCCAGCCTTAAGCTGGATCTTATGAAGGCATTTTTCTCACTTGAGGTTCCTTCCCTTGAGATAACTCTAGATTATGTCAAGTTGACACAGGACTAGCCAGCACACGCCTATGGACATCCCACTGTCTAATATAATGGAAGCAATCCTTTAACTGGGGTTTCTTCTTCTCAGGTCTATCAGCTTGATGACCAAGAGGAAGCAAGGCAGATTCTAGACTGGAGAGATGGCAGTAGCTGTTTTAGCATAAAGAGGGTCAGATTTCAAGTTGTTCCATTCAAAGTTGCAAACCTACCACGGCTCTATGTTGTCACAAGAAGCTTTAATAGATGTGTTTCTGTGCTTTTCACCTTTGGGAATGAGGTTGAGAGCTAATTAGTACTGAGAATGCCTAGGAGAGACTGCACTTACGCATTGCCAGCTTCCTTTGGACTGCGTGAGAACCTGCAGGGTCACTGAAAGTGCTCTGTGCCCTGCTTACACTTGTTAGAACATGGATTGCCTGCCCATTCCTTTGTGTGGAGACAGATTTTAGATACCTAGGAAAATTTTTTGTTGATAGTCTATACAAGAGAATCAAGTTCTTCCAGCTAAGCGCTTAAGGAAAGAAAGGAACCATAGTGGAAATAATTCAAAACTACCAGGCTTATAATCCCAGCACTTGTGGGGTAGAGTTAGGAGGATCAGGAGTTCAAGGGCAGCCTGGGTTACCTGAGATCCTGTCTCTAAAAAGAAAAAAAAAATATCAGCAGCTAACTAACTGACCAAACTGGAAAACAGTGCCCAACTCCCACTCCCTTTATCCTACGTGTATGTATACATATTTCTTATTTCCCTTTCCTCAACAGCATAAGCTTTATAAGGAGTAAGAAAATGAATTTTTCACACTGTGTTCAGTTCAGCAGAGCCAGGTTCAGGAGTCTGGCTCACAAGTCCTCAAGTCGAGTGCCCCTGGGTTCTGCCAGAGCTCAGCAGCTACCGGTTTTGAAGTTGTCCAGAACTGTTTCTTCTTGGTCAGACATGTGGTGGGGCCAGTGTTTGGGCTGCACAGGGGAGTATCCCTTAGATCTGTACAGCTTTTTCCATGTTATCAACCAGACCCCAGATGCCAGCGGTGGGTCAGGGTGATAGCAGGTGGCAGGAGCGACTTTGGCTATCACCACCACTGTTCTTGCTGTATCTTTCGTGTGTACGTTACTAAAGGAAACCCCATGGTCATGAAAACACTTTTCTTGGATTTTTCTGAGTCACTAAAAGGAAATATTTCTTCACGTCATCTCAGTACTGATGAATGCTCTTTGTGTCTTGTGGTGTGTATTTATTTTATCCACTAACACATCGGTGAGCTCAGCTTACCTTGTTGACATGTTCGTATCACCTTGCTTAGTATAACTTTTTTCACAAGAACAAAGTGATTTTTTCCCCCATACATTCAAGTGCGATTACCACCCTTTCTTGAAACACACTGTGTGAATTTTGATTCTTAGCCATAACAACTTGAGTATTTATTTATGGGGGTCATCCGAGTGACAGTGACCCCCATAGACTCATATGTTTGAATGCTTGGTCCCCAGTTGGTGGAACTGATTGGGAAGGATTTGAGGGTGTGATCTTGTTGGAGAATGCGTGTCACTGAGGGTGAGTTTCAATGTTTCAAAAGCCCAAGGCCTATCCAGTTAATTTTCTTGTGTTTGTGTCTCAGGGTCACATGTCTTAGCCACAGTTTCAGGGTCATGCCTACTTGCCTGCTGCCATGCTCCCACCAGGCTCCCCATCTTGATAGTCAAGGACTCTAACCCTCTGGACCACGAACCCCAAATGAAACACTTTCTTTTATCGATTGCCTTGGTCATGGTGTTACAGCAATTAAAAAGTAACTAAGGCAATTTAGAATTGAAAGTCTGGTGTTCTGATGCTTGAACATAGTTTTTCATTGTCAATTGCTTTCACAGGTGCATGCGTGCACACACACACACACACACACACACACACACACAACACTCCCGCACAAACTTTGAATAAGACTTTCTGCATTTAGCCAAGTTTGGCCTCAAATGTTCCATGTAGTCCAGGATGTCCCAGAGTACCTGATCTTCCTGCCTCTGCCTGCAGGAGTGCTACTATTATTGGAGTATGCCATCGTATTTGGCTTCCCTTTTGGATTCTTGTGGTTGTAGACCAGATTTTGTCATTCACACAAAAAACTAGCTAAGAAGCTTTGAAATTAGGAAAGGCTTGCCATGTTTTCTCTCCAAACACAGTTTGCGTGTATGCATTGTTGCATTGTTGTTAGTGGGGTAGGTGTAAGTCTCCTTAGGTGTTGCTTTAGAATTCTTAACCAAATTGCCATGGTGTTTGTGCTGTGTGTTATGGATGGGGCTGTTCCATGTGCTGCTTGTGGCCCCAACATTTAATGATGCTAAGACATAGCTTCGTAAAGTATTACACACACATCTGTGTCGAAGTATGAAACATAATTTTTCTTACGATGTGACCATGTGTGTGTGTGTGTGTGTGTGTGAGAGAGAGAGAGAGAGAGAGAGAGAGAGAGAGAGAGAGAGAGAGAGAGAGTTTAAACTTATGAAGAGATAAGAGAATGAACTATGTTATCTCAGATGTCAACACTGAAGGGCGATGTATCCCAGTGCTGGGTAACTCAGGCTGTAACCATGGCAGCTGCTCTTCTCCAAGATAGATTGCTTTAATTAAAACAACACATTGACTAATAGCTCAAGATTTGACAGCATAGGAATAAACATGAGCTCACCGTTTGATTTTGAAAACTAATACCAGCGATAGAATAGTGGGCTAATAATAACTCATGACATAATGTGAAGACCCCAATAAAGGCCGTGATGCTCAAACCATGCTTTCGATTTCCTACAGTTGGTGGTGAAATTTTCATGATCTAATGTGGAAATCTGCGGATCCTTTAGGTCCCCTAAAATTTCTTATTGTCTTATATTGTGAATAGAGGAAATTCAGGAAGCTGTCCTGACATGTTTCCATTACTGCAGTGACTATGGGTTCAGATGATCCTCTTCAAGGTGTGGTGTTTAAACTAGAGGACATGTCCTATTGTCATAGAGCACAGACTTCATAGAAAAGAATACATTTCTAGCCATTCAAGCCATAAAATAAAAACCATGCTTGTGAACCTCAGTAACTAAGTTTGTAATACATTAGAACCAGTCACATCTGCTTTTAAAGGTCAGTGCTTCCTAGAAGAGATTGAATAAGAATGGCCACCATAGGGTCAAAGGCTCAGATGTTTGAATGCTTAGTCATCAGGGGGTGGCACTACTTTAGAGGGATAGGGAGATGTGGCCTTGCAGGAAGTGCATCTCTGGGCTTGGGCCAAAGAGGTTTCAAAAGCCCAAGCAAGGCCCAGTGGCTCTCTTCCTGCTGTCTGTATATCTGAATGTAGAACTCTCAGCTCCTTCTCCAGCACCATGTCTGCTTGCCTGCCTCCATGTTCCCTGCCTTGATGACAACAGACTAAACCTCTGAAGCTGTAATGCTTTTTTATATAAGCGTTGCCAGTGGTCATGGCGTGTCTTCACAGCAATAGACCACTGACCAAGACTCTTCTTACATAAGACCTGAGTTCAGTGCCCAGCAGCCACATGAGGTACCTTACAACAGCTGGTATCCCAGCTCCAGGGGATCTGACACCTTCTAGACTCCTCAAAGACTCACATGCAATTACTCACATACACACATATATACACATAAGTAAAAAGATAAATCTTAAAAAAAAAAAAAAAATAGTGACCCTGACACAAGTTGAGTGCTCTTGGACAAATACCTAGGTTTCATATCACAATCATACCTCTGAAATAAATTACAAATAACAAAATTAAATAAAATCAAATAACAAAATTGCATTAAAATTATGCTTAGAATACAATAGATGCTTTATACTGAATAATCTTCTTTTCTTTGACTCTCTGTTTCTTTCCTCATGCTTCCTTCAGTTTCCATGTGTTAGCATGCTTCTTTTCTCTCAGCCAGAAAGGAAATATTTATTTTAGCTCAAGCAAATGCCTTTCTTCTACTTCCCCAACTTCTAGATTAGTTTCTGTATGATAATTACGTTTAAAAAATATTCTAGGACTTTGCCAAAAGACGGAAGCTATGCTGAGAAAGTTGGGATAGTTAACCATAAATCTATTTGATCAATAAAAATCTCTAAAATCTTTAAAAATTAACAAATAACACTATGATGTAATTTCTGACTTGGTTTTCCTTATCTCCTTTTCTTTTCTCATTCATTACCTTGTCTTTTAAATAATAAGAAACTTGGCTCATGGTTGACATCTAACAAGTGACTCTTTGTTGGATTAGGAGAAAAGGAAACAAATATTTTAGCTGTGGCCCAAAGGCAGAACCTCCTCAATGAATGCTGAACAAACACTAATTAGGTAATTTAGGCTTAAAAGCATTCTCCCACCCACTCTCTTATTTAAATGCAAAAGAACTTGGAGTAATTCCTGGAGACCGGAAGATGGTTAAATTAGTTAAATTATCTTGGAGGCTAACCTGCTTTATAGTATCTCTTATATAGAGTTAAAGTTTTATTGTTAAAGGACCTTGAGAATGAAATTTGTAGATGAGGAAGCCAAGAGCCCAAGGACCGGCACCAAAATGGCTTTGCCCTGTGAACACTGAATTCTAGGAAAATGTTATTTCCTGTTCACGACATTATAGCATTATAGTCTAGGGGGGGAGGGTGGCTGGGGAGAGAAAGAGAGAGAGAGAGATGAGACAGAGAGGGGGAGACAGGGAGAGGGGGAAAAGAGAGAGAGAGACAGAGAGAGAGAGAGACAGAGAGAGAGAGACAGAGAGAGAAACAGAGACAGAGAGACAGAGAAAGAGGGAGAGAGAGAGGGAGAGAGAGTTGAAAAGAAGAAATTCAGGCAAGGAGAGCCCAATAATTTGATAATGGTAAGGTGTAAAAACATTTAAATTTCCTTACAGTCAATAGAGAGAAATAAAGATGAGAGACTGGTTAGCCAGTTCACAGGGCACTCTGATATATAATCATACACACAGGGCAAGCCACAACTTCCCTCCACCACCCTGTGTCTGCATTGCCAAACAAGGTCTCTACCAGACACAGCAGTGTCTAGGTTTTGGAGACATGTTATCATAAGAGCTGACTAAGTTGGCCCCGCATGACACACCCAGCCTCTCCACAGAACCTGTAGGAGAGAATCCAGCCAGGACTCCTCCTCTCAGGGTATTCTCTTCTCAGAAAGTTCAAGCCCTTGGAAGCAGCCTGAGATGAACTACAGATTATGTAGCTGTTTCCCCAAGCCATACAGCAGGTGCTTTTTAATTCATCTTCACATTTCCTATGTGTATGTGCACGTGTGTATGCACACATGCACGGGTGCATGTGCCACGGACACACGTGGAAGTTGGAGAATGACTTCCGGGACTTGGTTCTCTCTTTCCACCATGGATCCAGAGGCTGAACTCAGCTTGCCTGGGTTACACTGCAAGTGGTTTTATTTGCTGAACTGTCTCACAGGCTCCAGCTTTACATTGTCAGCCATTGCTTCTCACACACAGTGAGTGCTAACGTAATGTTTGTGAGCTGTAGTAGAAAATGGGCATGCGCAGAAGAGTTAGCCATGCGAGACTCCCAGCTTAGGCCTGGCTGGATCAGAGATGATTTCTATATTGGGCAATACAGACTTTTCCTTCAGCTTTAACGACAGTGCTCATTGCTTAACCCTCCATATTTTAAACGAAAAATAAAATCCATTTGAAGCCTTCTCCCTGGGCACTGATGTGCAGTGACTCACGTTATTAGGTGTCAGGATGAAATAGAGCCAGCTTTCTTAAAAAGGGGAGAGAATAATAATCCTAGCACCTCTGTTATCTTTCGGAACAGGTATATTAATCTGTTTCCTTTCAAGACATATACTCCACCACTCAGGCAAGGTCATGGCCAGAGCCTCACATCTTTAAGTGGTAGTGCACTTTGCTAGGGAATCAGCTGCAGACAAAGTATAGAAAGGTGATGTTATCACAAACATTTTATTCCTTGCATTGTTGCCTTTGCATGGTGCACACGTTGATTACCAGGGCCCTTCTGGGTTCAGTGCCTTTGCAGTGTGGGTTTTAGGATCTAACTCAAGTCGTGAAGTCTCAGCAAGCATAAGAAATGATGTTTACATCTGCATATTTGGATGTGGGAAATTCCCTCAATTTTCTTTAGGAAAGTGTTACTTATTTTTCATATAGTATACATTTTACACTCATTGTTCTTTCCTTTGCTTTTCTTTCTCCCTCCCTCCTTCCTTCCCTTCTTCCCTCCCTTTCTCCTCCCCCTCTTTTTCTTTTTTTTTTTTTTTTTTTTTTTTTTTTTTTTGGTTTTTCGAGACAGGGTTCCTCTGTGTAGCCCTGGCTGTCCTGGAACTCACTCTGTAGACCAAGCTGGCCTCAAACTCCGAAATCCGCCTACCTCTGCCTCCCAAGTGCTGGGATTAAAGGCGTGCACTACCACTGCCTGGCTCATTTTTCACTCTTTTTTCCTTCTTTCTTTCTTTTTTTCTATTTTAGATAGGGTTTTTCTAATGTAGTCTTGTCTAGCCTAGAACTCACTATGTAGACCAGTCTGGCCTTGAACTCAAAGAGATGTGCTTGCCTCAGTCTCTAAGGACCTGTGATTAAAGGTGTGGGCTACAATACCATGCCAGGCTATTTTGTATTCTAAATTTGAGCTTATTTATTAAACGAGGAAGGATATCTTCTCTGCAAAAGCTTCCCGGTCTCTCTCTCTCTAGTCCCTCCTCACTTAGTCACGTGCATAAAATGCAATGAGAAAAACACTGGTGTGTTGTTCCATGTAGTATGCATCATTTCTATTCTCCACAGTTGTTTTGCTCCATGTTAGCCTACCCAGTGGTCTGAATTAGATGCAGGAAGATCAACAGAATGGTTCTTTGTAATACCCACGCCTCATCTAGAGTTGCTTTGTTTGTATATGCTTTATCTACACCTGGCTTCAAACCCTGCTCTAGGGATTTCCACAGCTAACTCAAGTGATCTAACTGAGTGACGCCTTGTCTTCTTTTCCAGCCCCTCTGTTTTCACCCTGTCAGAAGTTAGCATGTCACTAAAAAGCGAGCCCAGGGTGAACACGTCAACACTGCAGAAAATCGCTGCAGATATGAGCAATCTGATAGAAAATCTCGACACCCGGGAGCTTCATTTTGAGGGAGAGGAGGTGGAGTATGATGCATCTCCAGGAGACCCCAAGACTCAAGAAGGTAAGGACAGACTGTGGAGGGGTCAGGTCTTCCTCAGGGATAGCTGGCAGAGCACAGTGGTGAATAACTAGAGAGAAACTCCTTTTCTTGGAGACACAGTGTTTGGGAAGAGAGGGCTTCGCAAGACTTACTTTGTGATTTATTTTTATTGTTTTAACAGATTATGGGTCTGTCTCATTAAGAGAATGGTCACTCTGAGTGACCAGATCCCACAGTCTACATGACCAGATTCCATGTCCCCCCTACAGCTCCGGGACAGAGTTAGGCCAGGCTGTCCAATGGCTTCGCAGCCCCTAATTTATGGTCCTGTGCAGTACCTGGCTCCTCTATTTTCTTCTTGTGTTGTGCAGGCTATCCCAGACTGAATCACAAGGTGTTGTGCAAACTTCCCCCAGCCCCTGGAAAGGATGCAAACATCTTCTATTTTCCTCTGTCTGGGGGATTTCTCTGCATGCCCTTCTCTGGGTTTCACGTCATCCCATCAGATGCCTCCCGCTCTTCCGCTCTTCCGTTAGGGGATTCCTATCAGTGCTGTGCCTATCCAGACTTCAAAGGAAACCTCTCTTCCGCTTTAAGCCTCCCTCACGTTGTCTCTGATATAATGCAGTGTCCCTTTACCCTGGTCTACCTCAAGATCCAGTCATGACTCCCTTGGTCCTGAAACCCTCTCTCCTAAGAAAGCTCATTCTTGGGGTAGGTGGCTCAGTTTTATGTCAGCTCTGGGCATCATCAGCCCCATCTTAACAGCTATGACTCTTTACACAGTGCGATGCTGCTCCTCTCTCTCACTGGAATAACCTTTTTTTTTTTTTTTAACCTTTGTCTTTTTTCAGAGTGTATCCCATTCTCTTCTATTTACAACACTCAAGGATTTAAGGAGCCCAACATCCAGACCTACCTCTCCGGCTGCCCCATAAAAGCCCAAGTACTGGAAGTGGAGCGCTTCACATCATCCTCGAGGGTCAGGGCGTGTTGGGTTCACCTTGTTTCCATTTTATCCACTAAGTGTCAACAAGCATCACTGACCCCGCTGACCTGGTTCCCTTCTCCCAGCCGTGATGTGGGGGGTTGGGCTTTGCTTACCACTTGCAAGTTCTCTTCACATCTCAGGAATTTACTTCCTTCTCATATACTCTTTCCATCCCCGCCCCTGGCGACCCCCCCCCCCCGCCCCCGGCCGCTCCTTGTGAACCGTGCCATGCTCTCCAGTCCCCTGGACCCCACTCTTCAGTCCCTGGGATCCCACTTTCCAGTCCCCTGTAGCCTATCTTCAGTCCTCTAGATGTTACCTCCAGCCTTGAAGCTCTACCTACAGTCTCTGAGACTCCGCTCTTTCTGCTTTCTCTGAACACTAAAAAGAATTTAGCATAAACTATCTCTGCAGAGAGAAGCTGGGCCCCCAGAAACACATTAGATCAGAAAATAGTCTGGGTAGTTGTTTGCTTGTTGCTGCTGAGATTTCATAGAAGTCAAGTCTAACAATTGGAGAATGGTGGTGACCTTTGCCCCTCAGGTTAAGAACTAGTCAGGATTGAGTAGGCTACCATTGGCTTTTGCCTCCAAGAGCATACCCAGAATCGTAACCTTTGGTCAGCAGTCCTCCCCACCTCCCATCCCCCACCAGTAGTATCTTGGAGGCTGCTGGGCAGCTGTGGTTTTGATTTTGCTGTGCTGAGTCCAATTTACACCAACTGGTATCCACACTGGTGTCGTCCTGTGCGCTGGACTCTCCTTTCCTTCCCCCTCTGTCTCTGGCTCTCCTGCCCTTCCCCCAATGCAGAGATGGTCTCATGTTGCCCCAATTAGTCCTTACATTTTGGACACATTATTGCTTTGTAACTGAGGCTGACCTTGAACTCCACCTCTGGAATGCTCAGATCATAGGCCCATGTCTCCACATGGGGTTTATTCACTACAAGGCTCTGCTGTAGGCTTTCCCTACTGTGTTAAGGTCACACTTCTGTGATGAGCCACGTCTCTAAGATGCCCTTTGGCTCTTATTTTGCCTGCCAGCTTTTAGAGGGCAAGGTATATTCTGTAAGGCTCAAAAGCACAAACTGTGGAGCTGGACCACAGGGTTGAGTTTGTGTCTTTGCTTTGAAATTTTAAACAGGTAACTGGACCTCTCATTTTCTCTGCTGTCATCCAAACACTGGGTCCAAGAGTGCTTACCCTCTATGTTTTCTATAAGAACTTAACACTAGTACTGACAAGATCACACTTGTCCTTGAACCCTGGCAGTGCCTCATGTAGGGTCTTATGTGGACAAGCCTAGACCTTGGATGCTTTTTTTTTTTTTTTTTTTTAAAGAAGGGATTTGTTTAGGTAAACAGGGCTAAGAAGGTGGTCTCATAGGCCCTTGCTCCTGCCTCCTCTCCATCTGCAGTGTGTCTTTGCTGTCCATGTGTGACTAGGACTTTCAGTACTCGTCAGGGCCTCACTAACTGCTTCCTTCATTTCCAATGTGCAAATGTGTGTGGATGTGGTACAGTGTGTATACATCGAGGGAAAAGGATTTGTAGGAGTTTGTATGATACAAAGTTTATTCGTGTAACTTATCGTGTGAACATTTAAGACAATACTTTTATACTTGGTTGCTTTTAAAAGAGTGTTATGTACAATGGTTCACAAGTCTTAGCTCCCTAACGGAGCTTCTTACAGTGAATGGCTACTGGGAGAAAGAGCTAACTTTCTTTAAGTGGGTAGCCCCTGCTATGGTTGGCATGCCCCTGTGGGTGCCCTGTCACTTGAGTATATGGACAGCACACACTGGACTGGGTAGGTTATTTTAAAAAATGAGGAAGGGAGAAGAGGGGAGGGGGAAGGTGGGGAGTGAGTCTAAGAGGAATTGGGGGAGGGGCAAGGTATGAGTATGGTCACGACACAGTGTAGGAGGTTCTAAGCAAATTCATAAAGATAGCATACTTTTAAAATGCCACACTAACACAAAATAACTAGACTGAACGCAAGTGTACTTTAATATTACTTAGCAATTAACTGTTGTTTGCTATGGGGAAATTTCAGAACTTTCCCCATCTGAGATAAAACCATTTCTTTTTAAACATCTGTCACTGTAGATGCCAAGTATCAATCTGTACACTATCGAGTTAACGCATGGGGAATTCACGTGGCAAGTTAAGAGGAAATTCAAGCACTTCCAAGAGTTTCATAGAGAGCTTCTCAAGTACAAAGCCTTCATCCGGATTCCTATACCCACCAAAAGGTAACATGGTAGAACTAACATAAAGTCACCTCAGTTCATGTGGATGGAAAACGTATTTTATCCATTTCACAGGCTACTGATTGCATTTTGGTAGCTATTTTCAATTGCATAGCTCTTTTAAAAGTAAGCCATCTCAGCTCCGTGCATTGATGTAAGCTTCTGATCCCCAGTGCTTGGGGGAAGGTGACAAGAGGATCAGGAGTTCAAGACTAGTCTTGGCTACATAGTGAGTTGGAGGCTAGCCTGTGCTACATGAGAATGGTTTAAACATTGACAGGATATACTACTAATACCAAATATATTACTAAAATATTACTAACTACTATAAAAATAATATAATACTAAAATATCAATACTAAACCATGGCATGAAAGATAATATAAGACACTGAAAGAATAGTCTAATCACTGTTTGTATTGTGTGTGCATATTTTAGACATACATTTAGAAGACAAAATGTCAAAGAAGAGCCCGAGAGATGCCCAGTCTGCCACGTTCATCAGAAAATGCAATCCAGGAAGAGCAGTTCTTTGGCAGGAGGGTGAGTCTTTGTTCTGCTGCTTTGTGAAAGTTTAACTTATTACTCTCTCTCTCTCTCTCTGTGTATGTGTAGTGATTAGAAGACAACTTTGTGGAATCAGTTTTTTCCTTCCATATTTTTTTATGGCTTCCCAAGCTCAAACCCAGGTCTTTAGGCTCGTGAAGCAAGCACTTTTACCTGCTGAGCCCTCTCTCTGGCTCTGTTGTCTGCCTCTTTCCTCCACTGATTGACGGCTACTCTGGTGGCTCTAAACTTAGGTATCTTCTGGGCTACCAAGCCAAGGAAGTGGTACAGTGCTTGCTGGTGGCTACATGCTGGGACAGCCATCTTCAAATGGAACTTCCCTGGGCTTGGGGGAAAAAGAAGACTCTGCATATTCTAGAAGGTTCTGAGACCTACTTTTAAAAAGCAAAGAGACTGATGATGGCCACCTCCGACTCCAGAGCATGGCGACTGCTGTGGTGCACCACCGCTGGCCGGCTTTGTTTTGATTTCTAATAGCTCATTTAAAATATATATAAAATCATATTCTGCCTCTTAAAAGGGGAAATTATTGTCTGAAATCAGTAAGATGGAGCACAAACACAGGAGACAGAAGAGGCAGGTCACGGGGCATTTCTGTACACCCTGCTTCAAAGACTGCTGCTACCATGATTTAGATTGGCAGACTAGTGGTTTTTTTTTTTTTTTTTTTTCCATTTCTTATCAGTTCTGCCTTAGAATCTAAAATGTATGTACTGTGCACTGAACACCTGATTTTTCCTTTGCAGTTGTCATCTTGTTTGAAATCTTTATAGAGTTGTGTACTAAATGCTTTTGAGATGCATAAAATGATACTGCTCAGTTTGGGTGGACTGTATGCATGTGGATGAGTCCAGGTGCAGATGATGATAGAAGTTAACGGAAGAGTGTGATGGACATGTACTGATTGACATGTGTCACCTCATTGTCCTAAGCCTGTAACCCATACCTCATACACACACACACACACACACACACACACACACACACACACATACACCTTGACATGTTTGAGCCAGGCAAGATACATTTTACTGGGAAATCTTTTTCATTTTCTTTTAACAAACCCTCCTTTCTTTTCTTGATACATTTTAAGTTGTAGTATATCTTTGAATATTTAATTAAATGTTAAAGTTGAAAAAGATACAGGTTTGAGTTAGAAAGATAAGATTTAAAGTGACCAATTCTGGAGTTGCTAGGGCTGTGTGTGGCACAGGTGGTAGAGGGCTTGCCTAGAATGTCCAAGTCCTGGGTTCAATTCCGAGTACCACATAAGCCAGGTGTTTTGACATGCCTGTAATCCCAGCTTGGGAAGATTAGAAGTATAAGGCTATCCTTGGCTACATAGCAAAGTTGAAACCAACCTAGTCTACTTGAAACCCTGTTATAAACAAACAAACAAAATTTACCTATTATGAGTAATCTTGTTCTGATAAGGATGGAGGATTAAAAACTCAGCTCTGGTCTCATCGCCTTGGCCTAGGGGAGAAGCCTCTGGACATGCCTGGGGGGAATTTTCTAGATTAGGTTTATTGAGGGCAAAGCACCACCTTAACCTTGGTTAGCACCATTCAGTGAGCTAGGGTTCTGGACTGAATAAAATGAGTGAGCTGAACGCCAGCATTCACCATGATGCCTCTGGACTGTGAGTGCAGTGTGTTCAGGCAGCTCCCATGCTTGCACCCGGCAGACTGTGTCTCTTCAAACTGTAGGCCAGAATAAATGCTTTCTCATCAGGTATTGTGTCACAACAATGACAGAAACAACAACTGCAAAGACCTAAGCATATTGAAAGTTAAATATTAATAGCAAGAAGAGGTTTAGCTTGCACTCCAAGAGAACAGTGGGTATTATGCATATTGCCTAATGATAGAGTGTAATGAAATGACTTACAGATGTTGGAATGAGACCTGATGGCATCATTGTCACTGCTGAAATTTTCTACAGACATGATTATATTTAACCATATCCAAACTATTTTTTTTTTTTATTGTAGAAGCAACTGGAAGATTACTTGACAAAAATACTAAAGATGCCCATGTACAGAAACTATCATGCCACGGTAAGTACCCTTCAGTGGCCTTGAAGATCCTAAAGGGTAGCTAACTTTTGGACAACTCTGTGAATGTAAGTGCTTTAGGTTCCTGAGTTACACTAAATTAATGAATACCAAATTGCTTTGGCAGTCTGGATCCAGTTTATAATGATGACCCTGCTATTTTTAAAATACTGAGTAGATCTTGATAATGTCTGTAGCAATCAATAGATTCAAATGAGGCTGAAATGCTACTGTGGGCTAGAAATCTAGAAGTTAGCCCTTTTCTCTCCACAGGTTTTTAGAATGCAACCAAAAAGCATTTCAATGCAGACAGTCAAGCATGGTTGTCTACCCCAGATTAGACAGCGTAAACTCAATTGTCATCCAATTGGCTCATGTGTTCTCATGACAATGAGAAGCATGGGAAGACCAGGGAGAGAAAGACTTCTTGCAAAAAGAACAGAGAGAAAGTTGGTAGGCTTAGGAGCTACAGAGACTGGGTCTGGGAGGGCTGCAGCCAGCCAGCAGGAGGAAGCAGGCTTTGCAATGTCAGCAAACAGAATGCTTTGCTTTTGAAGAGGCCCTTGAATGGGGAGTGGGGTGTTTTTCAAAGATTAGCTTTCAGTTCTGCTGTGGTCTGAACAATGGCGATGGCCTGGATTGTAATATTTCTCTCTGGCAGCTCAGACTGTGGCTGTGAGGTTGTCCACACAGAAGTGCCACTAGGCCTCTGGCTTAGAGAATGGTGGACTACAAGCACTGAGGAACTGAGGAAGAGAGAGGAAGGGAAAGTGCCTGTCTCTGCTGTTTCCTGTGCAGGGACTTCTCTACTGCTGTCTGCTGGTCTCCCTGTTCAACACACACACAACACACACACACACACACACACACACACACACACACACAGCCTGAGCCTGTGGCACTTCCTTCTGTGGTGGCCTGCAGTTCAGTCCCATGGACTTGAGGAGCCTTTCAAGGCTTTGTAAGCCTGGAAGGTCAGGAAATCTAGTCATTTGGGTGTCACCTGAGACTCTCAAGAGGAGGAGGAGTCTAATTCCATCTTGTGGTGGCAAAATCACTTAGTGGCCAAACCCTGCTCAGCTGTGTTCTCTGAGCTCAGACCTGTTATCCTCTCTATGCAGTTTCCTGCAAAGGTGGCCTAACTCCCACACACAGCGCCCCTTTCTCTTGCTTTTCTGCCCATGACTCGATCTGCACCATTTCTCTGGGCTTGCAGTAGCACGTGTTTCGTTCAGTCTTCTCTCCTTCCAGCTGCCTTATTACATTTTAGATTGTGAAATTGATCAAGGAATTGGGTATATCTTAAAGAGATGTTTAATTACTTTTCCAGTCATAAAAATCTTTCTAAACTGAAGCCACATTATATTTACAAACCCCAGGGGACCTTATAAGTACTGCTTTGGGAGGACAAACCCATCTCACAACCTGATGAATGTACCTCCCCCACTTATTTCTGACGGCCTGCGATATACGCCTTGCAACAGCGGAATCCTCTAGGATTCACTGAGGTTTTCCTTCATGATAAATTTCACCCAGTCTCAAGACTAGATACATAGGCCATATGTCATTTTGAAAAATTAGGTTATGTGTTTCCTGTAATAACTGAGAAATATTAGATAAGTCCAAACTGCAAAGAACATTTTCAATTTATTTATTTCTTTATTTTACAGATATAACACACTTATACTTTACAAAGCAAGCCTGTTTGAAGTTAACTCAAGTCTTTTTCTTTTTTGTGTGGTATATGCATGTGTAGGGGTTCACATATATGCATGTATAAAAGCCAGGGATTAACGTCATATGGCTTCCTCTGTCTATCTCCAACTGACCTTTTGAGACAAGATCTCTCCCTGAACCCACAACTCACCAATTAGCAAGGCTGGCTGTCCATTAAACTCCTCTCTTCCAGGTCCAGAATTCAAGGCATTTGCTGCCACAGCCAGCATTTTATATAGGTGCTGGGGTCAGAACTCAGGTTCTCAAGGTTACATGATAAGTACTTTACCCACGGAACCGTCTCCTCATCCCTGAACTCAGGTCTTTAAAACAAACCATGGACTGTTTAACTGTAGGACTGTACAATGCTGGAGGCTGGAGATGTAGCTGCATTTATAGAGCACCTGCTCTGGAGTCCAGGAACTGCACAAACCAGCTGCGGTGCTGTGTGCCCGTAACCCGGAACTCAGGAGGTAGAAGGGAGCAAGGGAATCACAAAGCCAGCTACATGGTTTGCGGTCAGCATGGATTGATTTCACAAAGATGAGACTCCATCTTAAATAAAAAACAAAAAGCATACTGCCTTGGGAGCCTGTATGTATTTTTTTTTTTAACCAGAAGTTTGTATGATTCTCATCAGGAAGATTTGGTACATAAATTACCATGCTACTGTGCATTTTGAGCACAGATAAAGGACTTTAAAGAACCAGGAAGAGATTTGCTGCTATAGTATTGGTGAGAAAGGACTAAACCAGAGGGAGCTGGGCTAGGCTTCAAAGCACTGGGCTTTAGTTTGCTCAGAAGCTTTTGAAGCCAGCCATGCCTGGTCTTTCCTCTTGTTTTATTTATACAGCCCTTTTTGTCTTTGCATGTGCAGATAACTGCAGTGTCATCCAGGATCATGAAGATTTCTTTGTCTTATATCCTTCTTGCAGCTCTGACAGAGTATTCTAGCATTTAAAGGGACTCCTAGGCTCCCCAGGAGATCACCTCCTTAGTTCTCCTTAATAATTTGTAAAACGGGAAAATGTGTTGAAGCAGAAATGCAGCTCTCACCTTGAGGGAACAAGAGGTTTGTCAAATATGTTGGTGGAGACCACAGGTAGGCAGGTGGCCACAAAGCAGGCACAAGTCTGATAGAGATTTAGGTAATGTTTGATGAGTTTCTCAACCTTTGGACTTGTGGGTGGCAAAGACTACACCTTAAAATATTGATAGTCATGTGGAAGATAGATCAGACACAGAGATGACAATGACTGAATTTCAAAGGGACAGGAAACTGTTCAAGATAAGTTGGCCCTGGTCTGCAGCATTGTATCTCTCCATAATTAGTTACTCTGCCTTGTAGAATCCTTAATGCAAGGGCAGCTTTTCCCTCTTTCCATCATCCTTTTTGAGAACTATTGCACTGGGTTTCATTTTCCTTGACACAACTTGGGCATTTTAGGTGCTGACTGGAAAATGTTTTTCTCCCAGGGAATTAAAGGAAGCCAGATAAGTCACAGTAAATGTGTTTTTTTCCTCTCAAGATTAAAATCTGGACATTGAACACAATGCCCAGTTTCCAAGAAAAGGCCGTGAAGTGACTGGAGCCCATGGCAGCTGGCCCTCACTGTTGGCCAGCCCCCCCTACCGAGATGCTCTCTCCAGGGTAGAGATTAGCTTGAAATTTTAGATAAAACACCATAACTCCCTCTCCACCCCCAGATCAATAATTCTGAGTTCACTTCTCCCTCCTTTGCAGGGCAAGTAAAATTAACTAGAGGAGAGGAATAGGTAAGGAAGACAGAGGCACAGTTTCCATGGCAACAGAGAGTTGACAGGCTGCATTTTCAAATTAAGTGGTGGGTGTGTATTGCTTTTCATGACTGAACCTTAGATCCTGGAGGGACCATAAGCCTTTGTCCAGCCTCTTTCTTCTCTCCGTAGACTGGATGTCTTAGTCTCCTGTAGCTGTGTAGGCTGAGGCAGCTATTCTTGGAGTACGTGGGCCTGCCTCTCCGTGTCTCTACCTGCATATGGTTCTGCTGGAAACTCCTGTCCTCCTTGTGCTTCCTGGTTGGCCATTCTTTCCATTTTGACCTTTGAAGATTGCTCTCCTTTATAATACCAGGATGGCCAAAAAAGGACAATGTGCACGTGATTGGCAAATCCTCTCCACAGGTGTCAGGCTGTTACCCTGAGGGTTTGTTGCTTGCTGGTTGGCATGGAAGCCTGTGTACTCTAGCTTTTTAAGTATCTGGTATCTGGCATTTTCTGCCAGAGACCACTTTCTACCCAGTGCCAAGAACATTTTTAAATTGCTTTGATTTGCCACTGCCTCTTTTAAGATAAAACAAAGAAAGTATTGATTGGTGCTTTAGGGAGTAAGATTTCCCGGGGAATACTGTGCGAGCTACATTGTTTTTAAGTCTTAGTTGTGAGAAGCATCTGTCTCAGTAGAGGGTCAAACTCTTAGCATTGAAGAAATACTAAGAAGGTTGAACAAAATAATCAATTAAAAATAGTTTATGCTTTACTAATTAGTTTTGCCTCCCATTTAACCTTGCCAAATTCGCTTTCCATATGATAAATCTATATTAGAATGCTTATGGTGGAAGACATATCTCTTCCTTCTCTAATGGTGCTGGCTCTTCCTTGAAATCTCTTTACTCAAAACTTTTGCAAGCTATTAAGAAAATTCTTAATTTTTTTTTTCTTTTTGGTATACAGGTTTTATTAACTTAATTTTTAAGTGTGTATGTGTAAGTTTGGGCACATGTGTTCCACCACACGTCCATGGAAGTTGGGTGTCCGTTCTTTCCCTCTACCATGGGGCCTGGGGGTTGAACTCAGGTCTGTAGACCAGTGTTGCAAGCACCTTTACCCATTGAACCATACTGCTAGCCCTAGTGTAGGCTTTTCGAAATAGGGTCTCACTATGTGTAGCCTTGGCATCTCTGGAATTTACTATATTGATCAAGTTGACCTTAAACTTGTAATCCTCTTACTTCAGTTTCCTGAAGAAGATTCTAAATTTTAAATTAACATGCAAATGAGATGGCTCAGTGGGTAAAGAGTACTTGTCACCAAGCCTGACCTCCAGGACTCACACACAGTAGAAGGAGAGGAACCATTCCCAAAAGCTGAAATCTAACCAACACTTAGGAGCTATGGCAGTCGAGGACATACACACACACACACACACACACACACACACACACACACCCCAAATAAACAAAAGTAATTCTTAAAAAAAAAAAATCCATGTATTGATGGCCATGTGGTTCCTTTGATTTTTTGATTGTTTGAGACATGTGTCTCATGTAGCCCAGGCTACCCTCATGTAATATTAGATGAACTTGGCTGAGACCAAAGTCTGGAATTTCAGGCATGCAATACCACACCTGCATACTGTTGTTTATCTATTTTTGTTGTTTCTAGGCTTGGACAAGGGCTTGCTGTGCCATCCAGGCTGACCTGTAGCTTCCTGAGTGTTGGGGTTACAGATGTTAGTACCCCATGCTGAGCTTGCTTTCCTGGACCATTGCTTCCAAGTCTTATTCTTCTGTTCCCTAATTCTTTAATGTTAAACAAATTAGCTGTACCTTAGTAATAGCTTCTTCAGAGGCAAATCTGCATGGAGAGTATCTGTCTGCTCCTTGGAGATAAACTGAGAAGCTATGGTTTAGGATTCTCTGGGTCTCACACTGACAATCTGTTATTTCTAAGTAAAAATGTTTTCCAGTTGAATTTTTTTTCACAAGTCAGAGAGAAACTGTGTAGAGTGGAGTCATCGTGTTTTGTATGAGAAATGCAAACCAGAGACATGGACTTTTAGAATCCTTATATTTAAAAGTGCTGTGTGTAGATATATTCAGTGGGGGATTTCAAAAAGTTGTTTAAGTTCTTTTAAATTTGAAAAGTCTCTTTTCTTCAAGAGAGGCAAGCAAGACTTGAACCTCAAAAGTCTGGACAGATCTGGGACAGTTCTTGTTTATCTTTCAAGACTACTATTAGATATTTTTAAAACACACATAAACATTTTAAGGAAAACTGCAGTTTCTCTATGTTAATCCCAGTTAGAAGCCTGGTGTGTCTTCCTCTGAAATTCCCTGCACTCCCCCCCCAACCCCCCCGCATGAAGTTTTATGACTACTCTGTGACTGACTGCTTCTCCCATAGGACTCTGTTGCTTTTCTAAGCGCCCATCTCGTCCCCATCCTGGAAAGGATCTTTTTCTCTGATTCACTATGTCAAGGGATGACCTTGAACTTGGGATTCTTCCGCCTCCATCTCCCCTGAGCTGGGTTTGCAGATGTTCACCATCACCACCATCAGTTTAAGAGATGCTGGGGATAAACCCCAGGACTCTGCTTACTAAGCCAGCACTCTCTACCCATAGAGCATCCTTCCCATCTTACCTTCATTTGCCTATCTGGCTGTTGCTGGCACAGTCCAAGGATCGCAGGCGTACCTGGACTTACACTGCTGTAAAATGGAGCCTGTAAACTGAGCACATTCCATGTTTAACTCTAGCTGTTGCAAACGCTTTTTGAAACAAACCTTTGGCCCATGTTGAGCCCTGCATGCTGAAATTCATTTTATTCCCTCTCTCTGGGTTTGCAGTTTGCCCTCACCTCACTGTTTATGCAAGGAACACATCTGAGTAAGATAGATGTTGAACTAGGTATGGTGGTGCACATGTGATTCCATGATTCCAACACTCAGGAGGCTGAGGCAGGAGGACATGGGGTTTGAGGTTAATCTGGGCTACCTAAGGTAAGACTTGTCTCAAACACAAAGCAAAACAACAAATACAGAAGGAGAGGGAGGGAGAGGGGGAGGGAGGGGGAGGGAGGGGAAGGGGGAGGGGGAGGGGGAGGGGGAGGAGGAGAGGAGAACACAAATGAATGTTGCCTTTGGTCTGATTTGATATCGACTGCCCACTGGTTATTTCGTTTGGTTGCTTAGCTTCCCTAAACCAAGGATTGACAGATCAGAATCTTAGTACCAGATTGAGTTCCCTGACTGCTTTATATGTTTTCTGTGCTAAGATAGCTTTTGTACCGAATATTTCTGTCTTTTTTTGGGGGGCGGGGGCAGGAACTCATGTAGCCCATGATGACCTTGAGCTTACAATATAGCTGAAGATGACTTTGAGTGTCTGATCCCCCAGATTTTACCTCTCAAGTGGCTGAGATCTGGTTTTATATTTGTAGCTTGTATTCGTAAATTCTTACTTGCTACAGCCACACACACTTGTGTCTCTGTTAACACTACAGGGGAAAGTGTGAATTTGTAACAAGGATTCAATGGCCCAGAGAGACCAAAAGATTTGTCTAGTTGTGTTTTGTTTTGTTATGAAGACGATCCTTTTTGTGTTGGGAAAATCATAATATCAAGTGACATTTAAGATAATGCACAAAGAACCATTTAATGATGCGTGAGCATGTAAAAAAAAAAAATCTTTAGTAAATGGTATCTGAGAGAGTCATTGTCTTCCTTCACAACTCATTGAAAGTAATTCTACCAGTGAGGCTGGAGCTCAGACCTATGATCCCAGATACTAAAGAAACTGAGGAAGGAAAGGTCAAGGCCTGGGCTATAGAGTAAATCCAAGTCCAACCTGGACAAGTATGGTTTGGGGTTCCACCTTTCCTCTCGAGGTATCTGGAGAGGATTGGGCAAAGTCCAGAGGAATGGGTAGGGTCTATGGTCCATTTCTCCCTCCAGGCCTGGAGTCCAGGTGGAATCGAGTCTGCAGAACTCTGGTCTGTCCAGGAATGCTGGAATAGTGTTAAAGCTCTTAGAAAACGAGTAAAGAGGCTCAGGCGACTGGCATGGGGTCAGATGTCTCTGTCCTGGTCCCAAACCAGCTGTAGTAGAGGTGGCAATGTTGGGGGCCTGAGCTCTTGTGTGACCCTCTGCAAGCCATGGGAGCCTGGCCAGGCAGGTGTGTCCAAAGGTCTAACGGTGGATGCTTTGGTGCAGAGAGTCTTCCCCCAAGTGTCATAGCTCAGTGAAAACAATCCTTGGTAAATAGCTTGTGTTCTTTACTCCATGTGGACAGGTACAATATGAACCTTTGAGGGTGGGATGGGACTTGGGAGACAAATGCATTCTATTGGCTGAGACTAAGATGCTGGGGACACTCTATTTGCATGGGGAAGAATTCCAGGCGCTGGGCTACGTTGGTGGTCACTAGGTTATGTGCTCCGAGACAGGCACGGAAACCCAGAAGAGTTAGTCCTACTCCTGCAGGTCCCAGGATGGGATTTAAATCTCAAGTTTTGAGATTTCCAAGGTTTGAACATGCTGCACCTTGCCAGTTCCAAGCCAGTTTCTCTCATAGCATGATCCACATGCCCCACAGACAACTAAGTGAAACCCTGTCTCAAAGGAAAAAGACTTGATAATGTAGAGACCCTGCCTGGTATGTGTGAAGATTGAGATTCTAGCCCTGGTACTGGGGGAAATGATGCTTCCGAGTCTCTTCAGTCTTCTAGGCCATGTGATTTTCATCCCCCCTTTGTTGTAGGAAAATTGCTCATACTGTGAGCCCCAGGATTGTGTTATTTACTGGGAAAACCTGTTTTTAGTTGTGGTGTGGCTCAGTCCATTAATCCAAGAACTTTCTTGTTTATTGTAAACAGGATTAGAGAAAGTCAACTATAGGTCAAGAGGCAGAGCAAGCAGCCAGTTGACAGGAAGCGATCATAGGATTAGTAAGAAAAAAACATAGAGAGTAAGAGGGAGTCAGGAAGACAGATAGAGAGACACACCAGAAGGGAGAAGGGAGAACATTCAGTTTGAAGGAGGTTTCAGAGAAGGCGTGAGAGAAGGGGATTGTTTCCAGGACATCTGCTGAGGAGGAAGGTCAGCTGGGTGCGCCTCTGCCTGTCTCAGCTAGCAGGCTCTCACCCCAGCATCTGACTCCCGTAAACTTGAATGGCTGAGATTTTGTTGAAAAGCAAACCCCTTCCTCCTTTCCTCTGCAGCTATCTTCTTTCCCATCTCTCTTCCTCACTTTGGATGCTCAAGATAGCTTGTCTTCTAGACACCCTCGGGTATGTTTATTTTGTACACAGTGTGCCAGGAAACCCTTTCCTCTGATAACAGCATATGAAAAGGGTTGTGAGTAAAATCCCCTTCCTCAGCCTCCAGAATGTTCCCTCCATCCCAGGACACACAACACTTTCTTGATTGTGTTTTAATTATATACATCCTTTTCACTTTTTTTTTTTTAATCAGAAACAAAGTCTCTCGTAGCCCAGGCTGACCTTGAACTCACGTCACTGTGTAATAAGCTTAATCTTGAACTACTGATCATCCTTTTCTAAAGTGTTTTTTGTTTTTTGTTTTGTTTTGTTTTGTTTTTTAGACAGAGTTCCTTGATGTAAGCCAGCTGTCTTTCATCCATGATTTGGGACCAAAGGGCCTGTAAGTTCCAGGGTTGGGTCTTTACAAACAAGTATAAAGAAGCTGGTGGGTTTGGATGCCTGATGCAGCAACGGGTGACATGACAGGGGAGCCAGCCTTCCTGGGGTGCTCCCACCAGACTTCAAACAACTACAGTGAGGTACTCATGTGAAGCAGAGCACCCCTGTGGGAAACAGTAACTGCAGCCAGCCCATTTTTCTGGTGTGCTGGCAGTAAACCCACTGTAAGCCGTCAGTGTGGTAATGTTCAATACATATAGTCCGTATCCGCACAGGAGTGAGGGGTAACATACACAAGATGCCTTCTCCCAGTCACTTCTGCAAGCTGTTTACAATTCTTCTTGATAGTTACTTAAAAATAATACCATGTTGCTCCAGCCCCAGAGCTTACACTTTTAATTTTAGCTAAGAGCAATGCCAGTTATCTCAAAATTAATTTTTCTTTTCATAAATTATTGTTTTTGTACATATTTTGAAATCAAGATATTAGGGTGTTTTTTTTTTTTTTTTTTTTGAGATAGGGTCTCATGTAGCCCAGGTTTGCCTGAAATTCTTTTATATAGCTGAGGACAATATGATTTTCCTGTCTCTACCACCCAAATTCTGGGATGCTAGGCATATACTACCATGCCAAGCTAAAAATGCCACCACTTGCATAGACATTAGCTCTGGTCAGCTTTCTTCATATGGCTTGGTTGATAGAGATGTGCTTGAAGCCGTGTGAAAATGTGCTGGACTCTGGGCGGGGGTGGGGCCCACTCCTCATCTCAGCTGCACCCTCAGTCACTACAGGAAGGGTTTAGTGTTAAGGTCAGGAGCCAGGGTACAAAGATTCTACGTTGTATTGACAAACCCCCTGGCCCCCAAATACAGAAAGGGCTACATTGATGGAGGGTCTGTAATTGTCTCTGCTGGTGTGCCCAGACCAACAAAGAGCAGTAAGCAAGTGGAAAGTGATGATCAGGAGGGGAGAGAGGAAGTTAGATGAGAGTCCATGGATGGTGTGTATGGTCCCAGGCTGTGAGGCCGAGCAAGCCAAGTGTGAACAGGATGGCCTAACATGATGTCTCCTTCAGGGAAGGGATGATCATGAAAAGATCTGGGGGACACAGGATACCAGGTGTGAATTGCTGTGGCCATGGACGAGCCTGCTACCGGTGGTCAAAGAGGTAGGGCTTGGACTTGGGGGCTGGTTTTGTGTGTTTGGTTGAACAAACTGAGCATTCGGGTATTTGAGTCCTAGCTTTGCCTGATCGTTTTGAGATGTAGCCCAGTGTGGACTCAGTCATTATGTGGTCTAGATGAACCTTGAATTCCTGGTACTCCTTTCTCGGCTTGCCAAATGGGATATTACAGATGTTTACCACAATGCACAGCTCTCAGATTATAGAGTGACATTTTAAAGTAACAGTTTTTTCTAACTCAGCTAGTTCCCAAATAATTGAGACAAGACCTTTTGATTTATTCAATAAGCTTTAAGCATAATAACTGAGCAGCTATTCCTAATACTCTATGCTATCTAGCTACTTCCCTAGCTATACGCCCCAAGTTTCTTGCAGTTTGAATTGCCCTGGCTTGTTCTGTTCCATATGTGTCCCTGTGAGGAACTCCTTGGTGACTCCTCCTCATGCTTAACCTCCTTCCTTTTTCTCCACCTAGTAGCCCTTCTTTCCGGGACCCTCACTTGCCTTGTGGCCAATTCCTTCTCTCCTCTTCTCTCTCAGGTACCTGGCTGGGACTGGAAGTCCAGCCTTTCTATCTCCTCTGCCCAGTCATTGGCTGTTCAGCCTTTTTACTAACCAATCAGAGATAACTGAGGAACATTCCTTTCACCACATTGAGACAGGAGATTCTCCAATATTCATTACAGTCCACGTGTCCAGACTATAACTAGATCTCGAGGCACAGAAATCAGCATCTGAATACACAGAGAGCAAGACCAACCCCCAACATCAAACTTGATCTTGCCACATCTGCTTAGAATATAAGCATTGGTACACGAAAGCCAGAGACTCGCACCTAAGTCATCTTCTTACCCTAAACTGTATAGAACCTTGGGAAGAGGCTGGCCTAAGGGTATCAGGGTATGAGGGAGCTAGAGCAGTAGCTGGGGAAGACAGCTAGAGAGAACAGGGATAGGAGTCCCAGAGGGTCATGGATGACACAAACTCCCCATGCAAGAGGAAGAGGATGAAGTAGGCTCGGCTGCTGCCAAGGCCTTTCCTCTCCAACTGTGGCATCTCCTGGAGGTAGTTGTTCCAGACTCATGTGGCCCTGATGACCACTCCTATCTTTTTGCCTAGGTCATTTGCTAGGAGCCAGCCACCGAATTCCACACCTAAGCTTTTCAATCCAGTGAATATTTTTTTCCTTCCCAGAGACTCTGGGCTGCCAGAGCAGACTGGGGCACTCATTGGAGCCAATGAGGGCTCCTGACCCTGGCCAGTGCCACCTCATTATATGACTCAGACATGCCAGTGACTATTGATTGAACGAATCAGTCAACAACTAAGCCATGTGACAGTGGGCACACTGTCACCTATCACAGTAAAATCACTCTAGGTGATTCCAACACCATACACTGCACACAAATAATATGTACACATAGCAGGAGTATTCAACATTTAAAATAAGCCCACGAGTGAATCCTTACTGAAGCTGCCAGCCGCTGTAGGAATAAGTCCTTGATTGGAAGTGGGGAAGCCCACCTCACACCAGTCAGATTGGCTAAGATCCAAAACACAGGTGACAGCAGATGTTGGCGAGGATGTGGAGAAAGAGGAACACTCCTCCATTGTTGGTGGGATTGCAAGCTGGTACAACCACTATGGAAAGCAGTCTGGCGATACCTCAGAAAATTGAACATGGTGTTACCTGAGGACCCAGCTATACCCCTCCTGGGTATATACCCAGAAGATATTTCAACATGCAACAGGGCCACATGCTCCACTATGTTTATAGCGGCCTTATTTATAATAGCCAGAAGCTGGAAAGAACCCAGATGTCCTTCAACAGAAGAATGGATACAGAAAATGTGGTACATTTACACAATGGAGTACTACTCAGCATTAAAAATAATGAGCTCATGAAATTCTTAGACAAATGGATGGAGCTAGAAAATATCATCCTGAGTGAGATGACCCAATCACAAAAGAACACACATGGTATGCACTCACTGATAAGCGGATATTAGCCCCAAAACACACAATACCTAAGATGCAACGCATAAACCTCATGAAACTCAAGAAGAAGGAGGAAGACCAAAGTGAGGGTGCTTTTTGTCCTTTTTAGAACGAGTATCAAAAGATTCAACCAGAGCTCCCAGGACTAAACCTCCAGCCTGAGAACAGACCGGGCAAGCTGTCCTCTGAGAGGCTCTAACCAACAGCTGACTCAGACAGATACAGACATCCAGAGCCAAACAGTGGATGGAGCTTGAGAACTCTTAAAGAAGAATAGGTGGAAGGATTGTGGGCCCTAAGGAGATAGGAACTGCACAGGAAGATCAACAGAGTAAACGAACCTGAACCCTTGGAGCTCTCAGAGACTGAATCATCAACCGTGGAGCATACCTAGTCTACACAGATCTACCTCCATGGGCTGAACCTAGGCCTCCCTGCACATATGTCGTAAATGTGCAGCTTGGTTTTCATGTAGGTCTCAAACATCTGGAGTGGGGGCTATCCCAAAACATGCAGCCTGTATATGGAGTACGGTCTTCTAAAAAAAAACAGTTGTTCAGTTATTCATGGAATATTATTTTTTTATATCTCTTGTATTCAGTTTGCAACTACTTCATTGAGAATTTTTGTATGTATATTCATGAGGGATACTGGACTATAATTTATATATTTTTGTTGGGTTTACACTTGATTTCACTATCTCAATATTATTTGCTTTGTGAAGGAGCTTATTGTGGTTCTGAATTTTTTTAAACATAACTCAAAAAGTGTTGCTTGTTTGAAGGCTCTATAGAATTCTTGTATAAGTATATCTGACCCTTGGTATTTTGCTTGTTTGTTTATTTTCATTTTATTCTGTTTGAATGCTTTTTAAATTTTTTTGATTTGCTGAAAATAAAAATTAAAAAAAAAAAAAAGAAAGTAATATTATCTTCTCAATATTAAATATACTAAAACAAATGAAAAAAAAAAAAAAAAAAAAAAGGAAGTGGGGAAGCAGAAGTGCTGGCCTTCTGAATTGTAATGAGAGTCTTGGTCGAAGCCCCAGGTGCTGTGATGACAAGAAGTCTGGGGTGCCTCGTTGGTCATGGCCCTAGGAGCACTCAAAGGTCCCGAGGACCAGTTCTGAGCTCTGACACCCTCAGAGGGTCAACAACGGACGGCAGGGGAAGATTTTGTTACTGATACAAACTTGGGAAGAAATTATGTTTCAGTTAAAAAAGACTATGACTCTTCCTGGAAGGAAATTTTGTCGTTTTCAATGTAGCAAATATTTGGGTGCAGACTACAGCCTCACCTCCATGTTTGCACACCCCGAGTCACAGCTGAGGAAGTTAAAACAATGGACATCATTGATAGATGCTAGTGTCCAGAGACAGTGTCAGTGCTAAAGGTTTCCAGACAGGTTGACGACCAGTATCTAGTAGTGATGGGAGTTACTTCTAAAGGTGACATTTGTTCATAATGTTTATTCTTCAATTTCTGCCTTTAATTCTAACACTCATAAAAGCAGAGACAGGTGGATCTCTGTGAATTTGAAGCAAGCCTGATCTATATGAGACCCTGTCATTTTTTTAAATTATTTTATTTTGTAAACTATCAGAAGCATTCTAAACCACGTATTTATTCTGGATGGACAAATTGAAATAGGGCAGACACAGGAAGATGAACCTCCAATCAAGTCTCATGATGGCCTTGTTTCAAGGACAGCTCAAAAAAGAGAGAGAAAAGTTTTAAGTAGGAATTAACCCCCTACCCCCATTTTTCAAACAGTCTTTCTCTGTAACCCTGGTTGGATTGGAACTCACAGCAATCTTCCTGCGTTGGCCTTCCAAGTGTTGGGATTATAGGCACCAGCCACCATACCCTGCCAAGACCCCTTCTTTCTTTCTTCTTCTTTTTTTTTTTTCCTACCAGAAAACCCAGGAGGATCGGTTCCATTTTGCTGGGCCATCTCTCCAGGTGCACTGACCTTTGTGGTTAGGAATTGGCTTGCAGTGACCTTGATGATACCCGTTTAAGTAACTGGATCACATACTTCCTTTACTGTAGGCTATCTGCCCCATCTCCTCCACCAACCAGGAAAGGGACAACCTATATGAATACCCAAATACCAACAAGACTAAGAAGTCAGTGCAGATTTGTCTCCATTATAACTCTGCTAAAGCTCACTAGCGTATACCCAGCTGGTAGATTTATTTAGTAAAGAATTGTTCTAGATGGTTTTACATTGATCTACTTATTTTCAAGGGGAACGGGTACTCTTCAGCCTTCAAACCCTCACTGTTACCTCAGCTCATGTCTGGCTTTATCTGCACACATGCTCTCCCCACACCTGCACTGTGCCTACTCGTTGGTCTCTGTGCTGTCTCTACTGGAACTGGGTGACCTTAACCCTGCTCCACATGTTGGGATCCTTCCTGGTTCACATACCAGCTCTTTCTTGCTAGTACCAAGCCCCCCCCCCTTCCTGCATCCATCAATCCTCTTCCCTTAAAGTGCCCACCCCCTCATCCAGGAAGGACCCTGACTTCTACCATCAGAGGCTCCTTTGGGAACAGACATTTGTCTGCTTTATTTTTGTGCTACTTTTACAGTAACTCCCAGTTTGCTATTCTCCTCCTTCATCATGGATCTCCCAAGTACTTAGCAGAATGAAGTACTTTTGAGAGCTGCTTCCATACTGTTAAGCATCACACTCAGACAGCAGAAAGGCTTGTTCTGCAATAATTACTGTCCCCACTAGGAATCAGACCTAGTACCTTGGGCACGCTAGGCAAGCATTGTGCCAATGAGCTACCTCCCTACCTCTTGTTTCATGGTGATCTTTAAAAGGCACGAATCCCTTAGGTGAGACATGACATTGTATCCATAGTCTTTAGGGTGTATTCTCAAGACTTAAGTAATAATTGATTCTCTTGCTTCAGTTATTTGGCTTTGAAACCTCCTATTGTCTCCTTCCAGGTGGTTGATAGTGAAAGACTCTTTTCTGCTGTATATGAAACCAGACAGCGGGGCTATTGCCTTTGTCCTCCTTGTAGATAAAGAATTCAAAATTAAAGTGGGAAGGAAAGAGACAGAAACGAAATATGGACTTCGGATCGATAATCTTTCAAGGTAGAAATTTTTAACGTTTAAAACATATTTTTTTTTTCCCAAGTCTCTTTAAGGTTAGAAATTTCTCTCCACCATGAAAGATGGAAGTAGGAAGTATTAGTAATTGTTGCTTGGAGCTCATCCTCAAACAGAAGTAACAGCACTTACCTCTGCCGTTGTATGTATGTTTGTAACTAAAGATTCATTTTATTTTTGATGGTGATAGTGTAGGTATGGGGTGGGTACGTGCATGTGGATGAATCCAGATGCCTGTAGAGGTTAGAAGGGGACATTGGATCCCCTGGAGCTGGAGAACAAAGTTTGTTATCCCATCTACTAATTTACCAAATGAATCCATTTGGAATTTGCATGTTTTATGAGTGAATACATATGTGTTGATGAAAGTTTCTTTCTGGCAGGTTGTAGTCATACTTAAAAAAAAAGGTGTGTGGTTGTATGTGTGTGTATGTGTGTGAATGGGGTGCATGAGTGCCACATCACACATGTGGAAGTCACAGGAGAACTTCATGAAGTCCCTTCTCTCTTTATGTTGTTTCAGGGATGGAATTCCGGTTGTCAGGCTTGTCCTTCAACCCTTTAGTCTACTGAGCTGTCCGACTCATCCTCATTACATTTCTGTGCTTGGAATAGTTTCCTCTCCCCAGCCACTAGGCCTCTACTCATCTCTCCTATACAACCATCTTTCCAGAACAGCTTTGACCAAAGAGCAGGCAGATGCCGGGGCAACTTCTGAACCCTCTTGCTCCTGCATGACTCCATTGCTACACCTGTTGGGGAAGCTTCTCTCCCACCCCAAGCCATGTCATCTTCCTATCCCCATGCCCCACCAGTGTCAGCTCTTCCATTGGACAGTAGCTTTCTAAGGCCAGCATCCATCTGTGAAGCATTGAGTGGAGCTATCTAGACATCCCTGAGTTTTATAAATAGTTAATTGTAGAGCCTGTGCATATAGCCCTTTCTATGCTTTCTATGAGAACTGTTGTACCCTCCCCATCCCAATAATTAAACAGATTCAAAGCTCTGCCTTCTAGCTCAGTCCTATATTATCAGCATGGTGTACACCTGCTAGCGCCAGACCTTGCTGTCCTCTGAACTTCAGTTCTAGGTAATTTAATTTTCATCTCTTGGTCCTAGTCATTCATTTTGACAACTGGCAATATTTTTTTTCTGGATTCTACCAGAATTCTTAATATTTTTAATCCTGTAAGAAATTAAGGTGGCTTGCTTATGTGATAGAAAAACCCAATGCAGACTGTCTTATTCCAGAGCAACTTAATCAACTACGGTGGGTGATTAATTTTTAAGCTAAACTATGTCAATAAGATACATTTTCCTAAGTTTGCTTAGCTTTGGCATTATGTCATCTGCCATATTCCTCAGATGAGTCTCCTTCTGGTGGTAAGATAGCTGCTGTATCCTCAGACTTACTCTCATGGGGTGGGACTGGCTTTTGTACCCTTGCCCCAGCCCTCCAGGACTAGAGGAATGGGGTATGTTGCTTTGCATAACTTTGCTGGATTCAAAGAAGGAAAGGAAGGATTCCCCCAAAGATCAAAAGTGGGGTAGTCAGGGCAAAGAGAACTGTGCTGGAGGAATCAGCAACTCTGACAGAGCGTGTCATTACTTTCTATCTTTTCCACAACCCTCCTCGTTTCTCAGCACAATTCAAGATCTGCACTAAACACCCTCATGTGTGTCTACACTCAAGAGTGAGTGAGGAGTTGGATGAGTTCACCCAGTGAATGATTTGAGGAATTCAACTAAGATGTCTTAAAGCTCACTTTTTAAATGGGCATTGGCTAGAAATTTCAATTCCTCTTTGCTGTGACATGTTTAATCTTTAAATCTCTTTTAAGAGCTACAACTAAGAGTAAACTCCCAACACCCATTTTTGTTTCTCTTTCAAGGACACTGATTTTAAAATGTAACAGCTACAGACACGCCCGGTGGTGGGGAGGCGCCATAGAGGAGTTCATCCAGAAACACGGCACGGACTTCCTCAAAGACCATCGATTTGGTTCCTACGCCGCCATCCACGAGAACACGTTAGCTAAATGGTGAGATGCTTTTGCTTGCAGGTGTTCATTTCATATTGTAATGGTTTAAATTTACCTGGAGTCAGCTTCAAAACTAAACCAGAAATGACTCAGTGATCTCCCGAGGTTTCCCCTTTCCTAGGCTGTTGTAGGGTTGTGTGATCACAGGTTAGTTTTTTTTTTTTAATTTTGGTTTTTGAAGGTTTATAATGGGGAGCTTAGCTGCCTTTAGATTCGGAACTTTGATTTGTTTTGTGAGATAGGATCTTTTGAAACACAGACTGGCGGTGAACTTGCAATGTAGACAAAGATGATCTTGAACTCAAGACCTTCCTGCCTCATCTTCCAAGCTGGGATTGAAAGCCTGACCCACTGTGCCTGGATTTTTAAAAATCAACTTAAGGACTAGGCACATAGCTTAGTTACAGTGTTGATCTATTATGCATGAATCCCTGGTTGGATCCCTAGCACCCCATAAAATCAGGAATGGTGTCACAGCTTTGTAATCCCAGCAACTGGGAAGTGGAGGCAGGGGTATGCTTAGTTTAAGGTTATATTTCAATTCAGAGGCCTGTCTAAGCTCCTCGAGACCCAGTTCTAAAAAGAAAAGCAGAATGTAACTTCATACATCTCTTAAAGATACAAATGGAAGTTTGATTAAATTATTTATGTGTTTTCTATTCATGCATTTGAGCTGGTCTGTTGTTAGACTCAGAGAAAAATTCTGTAAGGTTCTGTAAGATGGATTGATGTGCCCCTATCTAAGCTCCTATCTATCTAAGACTGCCTGGTCTGTCTCTTAACTACCCTTCCTATGTGATAGAGGGAGGCAAGATTGTGTTTTCAATCTTGTTTCCAGTTACTTAAAATGGTAGTAATGTAGACCAGGCAGAGCCCTCTGTGCTTTGCTTTAACCTAGAGTGTTTTTGTTGTTGTTGCTGCTGTTTTTTTTTTTGTTTGTTTGTTTGTTTTTGACTTGTTTTATAAAACAAAGAAATCAAAACAAAAGAACCAGCAAAGGAACCAAATCTTTTTCTTCCAGGTATGTGAACGCCAAAGGTTACTTTGAAGATATCGCAAATGCAATGGAAGAGGCATCAGAAGAGATTTTTATCACAGACTGGTGGTTAGTATTTGCCGTGAGAATGTTGTCTGGAGGCTTCTACACTTAGAAATGTGTTGTCGGAAAATCCCACACCATGAAACCAACAGTAGCGGTGATGGCTTAGCCTAGTCAAAACCCACTGCATAGTAGACTCCAGTGACTTTCCAAAATGGCCCTTCAGTCATTACACTGCTCCATGTTCTCATTGTGCGGCAGATTTACACAAAGGAGGAAGGGTAGGTCTTGGCTCACAGTTGGAGAGTACAGTCTATCCTGCTGTGGCAGGTAGACTTGGTGGCAGGTGTATGAAGAGATGTCACTTTACATGCATGGTCCAGAAGCAGAGGAATATGAACACCTGTGTCCTGCTCGCATTCTCCTTTTCTTTCAGTCTAGGATGCCAACTCATAGGTGATTGATGCACTCTCATCAATTATGTTAAGACAGGTCTTCCCACTTGAGTTTACCCAATCTAAAAACCCTTCCTAGGCCTGCCCAGAGCTTTGTTTCCAATGTCACTTTAGATTCTATTAAGTGGACAACCAATGTCAATTATTGCAAACCTCTCGTTTTTCTTATTTTTTTAAAAATTAATTTATTTGTTTATTTACTTTACATCCCTGCATAAAATTGAAGCAACATCTCGTAGTTTTACATTTGTGTATAGAAGTTTTGCCTGCCTGTCTGTATGTCACATTTGTGGCAGGTGCCCTTGGAGGCCAGAAGAGGGCATCAGATATCCTGGAACTAGGGTCAACCACTGGTTGTACTTCACGTGGTCCAGGGAACAGCTCCTGAACTTTCTCTCCATCACTGAAATACTTGCTGATACAGTTAAAAGGACTGGCCCGCGGAATCTCTTTTGGCTTTCTATTAGGTTTTAACTGTCTAACCTGTTGTGAAAACCACCATGGGAGTCATGATGCTTATTAAAGTCACTGGAACTCTCATCTAAAGCTTCTTGGTTCTTGGGGAATTTGAGCTGTGGAGTCGATGCAGGCTTTGTATTTGTAGCCTGATTTCAGTTCCAGTTACCAGTCTTCTAAGAAAGGAAAGCCTCTTACAGATGCCAACATTAGGTAGGAAATGAAATGGCCTGGACTATGTTATACTTGTAGGAACTGGAGTGGATTTTTAAATCTACTCTATCCTTTTTTGAGATAAGGTTTTAAGGTTTGTAACCCTGGTAGACTGAAATTCACTATGTGGCTCAGGATAGCCTTACTCACAGCAGTCCTCCTGCCTCCTAGCTAGGATTATCAACTTGAGCCACCATGCCTGGCTCAGAAATTTTGCTTTGTTTATAACTTTCTTCCTTCCAAATAGTACTCATATATGATGCTTGAAAATATCATCCTGAATTTTTCTTTTAATTCTAGATTGGGGGATGAGAGAGCAATAGGAATGTGAGCCCATCTTCTGCTTCACTTCAGTTATAAGGACACCCGTAGTTAATTCTAGGGCCTCCTTCCCTATTTAGTGCTAGTGATAGTTGGCGATAGATGTTCTTTGTTGTGGAGGGCTGTTCTGTGATAATGTGGCCTCCACCGACTAGCTGCAAATGGCAGATCCCCGTTATGACAACCACAAAGTCTTTAGTCATTGCCAAATACTGAATGCTTTCTGAGCACTCATGAGAATAAGTCCAAAGCTCGGCGTCCCACTATAGTCATAAAAATATCCCTACAACTTTAGCAATGATCCCAATGAGTGAAGAGACCACCGCTGTGAATTCATTGGTACAATGGTCCCATCGTGTCCAGAAGACAGCATTTCACACCAATCCTTTGGCTCTTCCTGCCCACTGAAGCTGGTTTTGTTTTTGTTTTTAATGGATAAAATGAAGCATGCAAATGATTTCTTCTAGCCATTATCTCTTACAAATCTTGCTGGTTTTCCATAAGCAGAGGACCTCTTGGAGGCCCATGTTCCTATTCAGAACTCCATGAGATTAATCCTCTGCTGTCTCCTGCTCTACCAGACCTGCCATTTCTGGGGAGAAGGGGGATGATGTTTTTGTTGTTGTTTCTCATTTCAGAGGAGTTACATCCAATGTCGGCTGAATTTAGACCCTAGCAATGGGGTTGTGGGGAACGTGACTCTGCTGGTACTCTTAGCTGCCTTGTGGCTGGACTGACTATGGCAGAACAGCCCAAGAGATAATTTTCACTTTTACAGAAGTTAATAATATCAGTGTCCTTCTCAGAAAGCTCCAGGTTCCCATGGAACCTTGAAATTCCTTTGTAACTGGAAGTCAGTATATGTACAAATGTGTCAGAATGCTTTCAGCTCGCTGTGGCTGAATGCCTATGTACATACCCAGAGTTGGGCAATCCTCAGATTGGGGAAGTAGCCTAGAGATTTCGAGGTTCTGGTTATCTCCTTAGAATTTAGCTTCGTGTATGTCCCTATAAGCACCTGCTCCATATAATCCATCCTACGGCTGCAAGCATGGGCAGGTCGTTTTTCTGATGTGGTATGCATGTGTGCATGTGTGTGCAAGTGTGTGTTCTATCAAGGGGAAACTTTCACATTAATCCTATTTACTGTCAAATATCTCACTGTCCAGGATTAAGTCAGCTCTAGTTGTACAAATGTAGAAAATGTAAATTTAATAGTGCAAGGTAGGCTATGACAGCAAAGAAGGAAATGGTAGACACTGGGTAGGTGGTTGTTTCTCTCTCTCTCTCTTTCTCTCTTTCTCAGTCTCTCTCTCTCTCTCTCTGTCTCTGTCTCTCTCTCTCTCTGTGTGTGTGTGTGTACATATGACATTTTATTTTGGTACAGGCCTCAAGCTGTCTGCATAGTCCAGGGTGGAGTTCAGCTTGGGACCCTCCTGCCTCCAGCTCCCAAATGCTGAGATTATGGGTGCGGTTCCTGAATTATTTTAATTGCACAAAGTTTCCTCTATGAAATTGCTCGTAGCCTTGCAGTCTAGTGACCCCCCACAGTAGACTCCGTGGCTAACACTAACTTTTTTGTTTGTTTGTTTCAACCCTTTTCCTTTTGGTTTTGTGACTTCAGGTTAAGTCCAGAAATCTTCCTGAAGCGCCCAGTGGTAGAAGGCAACCGCTGGAGGCTAGACTGCATCCTCAAACGGAAAGCAGTAAGTATTTCTAGACAGGCTCACACAGTTGTTTTACCATCCATCATGTATGCATGGGGCGGGGTTTAGTTGGTGGATCACTTAGCCTGCATGAGGCACTGACTGAGTTTTATCCCAAGGACCATATAAAACCAACTGTGGCCAGGCAGTGGTGGCACACGCCTTTAATCCCAGCACTTGGGAGACAGAGGCAGGTGGATTTCTGAGTTTGAGGCCAGCCTGGTCTACAGAGTGAGTTCCAGGACAGCCAGGACTACACAGAGAAACCCTGTCTTGAAAAACAAAAACAAACACACACACACAAAATCCAACTGTGGTGACACACACCTTTAATGATAACACTACTTAGGATGTAGAGGAAGGATTAACCTAGGCTAGCCTAGGAAGTAAGGCAATGTCAGGACCAGCCTAAGCAATGCACTGATAACTTTTTGCTTTAGAGTAGTGGTTATCAACATTCTGAATACTGCAACCTTTTAATACAGTTCCTTATGTTGTGGTGACCCCTAACCACAAAGTTATTTTAATTGCTACTTCATAAGTAATTTTGCTACTCTTATGGATTGTAATGTAAATATATATATGTATATGCATATATTTTTTTTCTGATGGTCTTAAGTGAACCCTATGTAAAGGTTTTTCAATCCCCCAAAAGGATTGTGACACACTCACACACATGTGCGCACACACACATACACACATACATGCTCACACTTGTTGGGGGGACTTCCTGTTTCCCAGTTCATTTGTAAGACAAAAGTATGGGATGAAAGTGGGGGTGGGGTGGGAAAATGGCTCAGCAGGTAACAGTGTGGACCTGAGTTTGAATGTCCAGTACCCATATAAAAAGTCAGTTACGGTGATGCGAACCTGTAACCTTAACATTGTGTGTGATGGAGACAGGGCATTGCTGGCTTTCATTGGCTGCCAGCCTGGCTCTGGGTTCCATGAGAGATCACGTCTCAGAGGAGTAATGTAGAGTGTGACAGAAAGGGGACATGCATATCTTTCCCTGGTCTCTACACATATGTACATTGACACACACACACACCAAACATCCTCCCCACACACACACACATCACACTCTCCCCTACACACACACACTTGTTGGGGGGACTTCCTGTTTCCCAGTTCATTTGGAAGACACACTATCAAGGAAGATATTAAGAAGTATGGGGCTTGGTTTCAGTCGAGCACAGTGAGGCTAGCCTGTAGATTCTGAGCAAACGCTGAGTATGTACGTTTTGTTTACAAAGTTAACAGTTGAAGCAGTGTAGCTACATTTATATTGCTAATGAATTCTGCTTATGTGACTAAATTAGAATAAGCCTGGGTTTATTATTAATCCTCCAATTAGGGAGTGCTAACCCTTTTACTCTGGCTTGAATCTGTCTTAGTTTTCCCTCCTCCCTTCTGAAGCATGTTCCAGCAGATGTTTGGATTCTGAGTTACTCGGGGCAGAATTTCTCCTTCTGGAGGTCTGCACACCCTTCTCTCTCCTCTCTCCTCTGTCTCACTAACTCTCTACCTCCCCATCCCCCATTCTTCCTTCCTCCCTTCATTGTCCTTGCTCCATACCTTCCAGAAAAGTTTCCAGAGGTATCAGTACATAGACCGCACTGATGATGCTAAGGGAAGGTGAAATTTTCTTCCCTCCACCCAGCATGGCTTTGATGGGTAGCATCATGCATTCCATTCACAAAACAGGAAACTCTGAGCCTGAGAAGTTCTATTCACATAGTCCTTAAATAGCTCGCTCAGTGTATCTATGATGAGCTATGTAAGACACAGTCACCACCGAGCCTACAGCGGATGTCTTTCCAGCCCATCCCAGCTAGTTCTTACAGAAGACTTGCATCCTAGGCTCACACCTAGCCTTATCAACCAACTTCCTACCCATGAAAGGATTTGGAATTCTCCCTATTCTATTCGATGATGCAGCTCCTTTCCTAATCCCTCTTAAGAGTCTATGTCTGCAAACCTTTCTGGAGCTTGGCCAGGATCCTTCACTCACACCGGGAGACCCCGCCCACAGTATTTGTCTGGGAATTCACTTATTTTTGGTCTCAGTCACATGAGTTTGTTGAATGCCTCCCCATGTTGAGGAGCATGGCTGATCATAAGGGAGTGTGTGATAAATAAATGCTTTGGTTCCTAAGCCATGGGAGACTAGAGATCATACATGTACAGTTTTCCTGTCCTATGGAGCCGACGTAGTCTCTAAGCGGACATCCTGGTCCTCTGGCTCCTGCAGTCTTTCTACCACTTTCTCTGTGATTGACCCCGAGCCTTAGATAGGAGGGTCTCATTGCAGATGTGGCACTGGTGCTGGACACTGACATTCACTTGCCTCTGGATTTTCTTTAGCCTGTTAATGGTTTTCTGCGATAGACTCCATCTGCTACAAAAAGAAGCTTGTCTGATGAGGAGTGAGAGATGCACTGATCTGTGCACGTAAAGACAGGTGTTGAGAGTGCAGCCAGACATCCTGGGTCAGGAACATGGCAGCAGTATGTTTCCCTTAGGTCTGTGGCCTCAGCAGCCGTGGGTAGTTAGAACTACAGCAATTAATGACGACTGAGAAAGAGAGAAGCAACTCTCTCTAGAGAAGAACCCCTAATTGGCTATCTAATGTCCAATGGTCAACTCTAAACACATACCACAAGCGACACTAAATGCACTTTGTGCACATGTGTATATATGTGTATATGTGTGTGTGTATTTTGTGTAATGTGTGTGTGTATGTGTGTATGTACATATCACAGTGGAGAAAAAGAGAGATCATACATGACAATAGGAAGAGGGCTCAGAGGCAGAAGGGGAATGGGAAGGCAAGGTGTGATAGTATGGAACTGATCATCAGAGCATGTTATACACTAGTATAAAATGAAACCCATTGGTTTCTTTAATGAATACTAATAAAAGTGAAAAGAAAAGCCACAAGCATATTGAAGGAGAAAATGTCTACATTCAAAGGTTAGAGAGAGCTCATTAGGCAGACCTCGAAGGGTGTCTCTCACAACCTGAGGCCTTTAGGGGCTCTTGGGGTGGGCAAATCCCACAGGTGCAGTATGCATTGAGAATAATAGGGATGTTCTGTCACAGTAAGGTTGGTTGAGGTACCACTGAGAAATGGCTGCAGCTAAGGTATAGGACTAAGGTATAGCCGGGGGTATGGCCCTTCTGATGAACAGTTAGGAGGTTCTATGGGATGTTTAGGCGATGAGGAAGCTTAGTAAAGTGGGATTGGAATATGGTACTAAGAGTGAGTAGAGGGGACTTGCTCTCTCCCTTCCACTTTCTTTCTGAACTAGGTATTAAGCCCAGTGAATGCTCCTGTGGGGGGTGGGGTGGGGGTCGGCAGGAGCGGCTACTGCCTGTGGTCGCCACTGCAATTGAGAGCTGAGAGGATAAGTTGCCTTGAGCTACAGTAACCTGAACTCTGCAGCACAGTTGTTCAGGTTCCAATCTTAGGAATATGAGACTGACATCAAAGGAATTCTCCAGAGCAGGAAGCTGACAACAGTCAGATAAAGGTTTTGCTTTCACATTGAGTTTGTCATCAATTTGATTTTGTTTGTTTGTTTGTTTCCTTTTGCACCACAAGACACAAGTGGGAAGAAGTCTACACCAGAGAAGGGAGATATATCGCTACCCCTTTACCCTGAGAACCAGTGGGATCCTAAACTGAAGGCTGGGATGGCTTGCAGGGATAGGGAGACGGTATCATTAACTTCTAGGACCATGCTTTAAACAAAACCGGTTAAAAATACACAGGTATTTGTGCTGTGGTAGCCCTTATATTTTCTTATATTTAAATCATGAGGATATGATTTCTGCTATTTTTTTCTTTACTTTTTTTTTTTGCTTTCTCAAGATAGGGTTTCTCTGTGTAGTCCTGGCTGTCCTGGAACTCACTCTGTAGACCAGGTTGGCCTCGAACTAGAAATCCGCCTGCCTCTGCCTCCCAAGTGCTGGGATTAAAGGCGTGTGCCACCACCGCCCGGCTACATTTTTTTTCTTAAATTACATTTTTAATTTACTTGTGTGTATACACATGCATGTAGAGGTTAGAGGACAGCTTGTGGGAGGTGCAGAATTCATATTTAGGGAGTCTGGCGTGGAGGCAAGGCCTTTGCTCACTGAGCCCATTTTATCTCACAGGCAGGTTCCTCCCTCCCCCCTTTTTTGAGATAGGATATCGTGTCCCCCAGGTAGCTTCTATCTCCCGATCTGCCTTCCCTCTCTTCTCCAGTGCTAGGATTATAGCTGGATACTACCACACAGGGATTTTAACTTTCATGGTTGGTTTTCCATTTTCCTACCCATATTCAACCCCTCTCCCCAGAAGTTCTTGGCAATGGATTATTTCCCTGAGATGGGATTGTATAAGATAATGACAGACAGTGGACCACGTTGACAGTGCTTTGGAAATATTTGAACCACGCTGTTTTGAATAATCAGAGAAGATAGCGTCTATGAAAGGGGTCTTTTGGATTTCCACTCTATTTTCTTTTCATTGTCTTCATGTGTATTTTGTGTATTCAAAGCCCCTAAAATTCCTGTGTTTGTCATGTTGTGCCACTGTATCTGATGACAAATGAATCAGGAGGGAGACCCGAAAGCACATCTGCAGAAACTCACCTTTCAGGAAGGCTATTCTCTAGAGCTGTTTGCTTAAGTTCATCAAAGATAAGAAACATGTTATTTCACAAAGGTCCCTTCAGGAGTACAGTGTGTGTGTGTGTGTGTGTGTGTGTGTGTTTGGGTGCATGCACATGTGTGTCTGTTTTGTGAGAGGGCCTTATTATATAGTCCTGAGTAGTCTGGAACTTGTTATGTAGACCAGACTGGCCTTGAACCCACAGAGATCCATTTTCCTCTACCTCCCAGCTGCTGGGATTAAAGGCGTGCCCCACTGTGCCTGGCCTGGAGCTGACTTTGGTGCAGGATAAGGATGATCAGAATGTAGTTTCATTCTGCTACATGTTGAAACCCCATTTCCTTGGTGCCATTTACTGAAGAGGAAGTCTTTTCTCTAACACGTTGTTTTTTTGTTGTTTTGCTTTTTACCTTTTGCCAAATAGCAGGTGGCTATACCATGTGACTTTACTTCTGGGTCGGTTCTTCTAGTCCATTGATCTGTGTGTCGATTTTTGGCCATGCTATTTTGTTACTTTGGTGGCTCTGTAGTATAATTTGAAGTCAGACATGGTGATACCCCCCGCCCCCAGCACTGTTCCCTTGTTCAGCATTATTTGCTTATTGAGGTCTTTTAGGTGTCTGTGCATTTTGTGAATTTTAGGGGTTTTTTTTCCTTGTGAAGAATGTCATTAGGGTTTCTGCAGTGACTGTTTCAAACCTGTAGGCTATCTTGGAGGACACAGTCATTTTCACAAAATTAATTCTGCCAATCCTGGAACATAGACGATCTTTCCACTTTTTCAGTTTCTTCTGATATCCCACAGTCTTACATATCCTAGGCTGACACTGAACGCATTACATGACTGACCTTGAACTTCCAATCCCCTGCTTCATGCCTCACCACACTGGCTTATGCACCCAGGGCTGAACCCAGGGCTTCGAGCACTCCACCAAATAAGCCATACCTTCAACGTGTTGTCTGTACTTAATTGCTTTTGTGTTTTAAATGTTCATTGTAGAGGACTTTGACTTATTTGGTTAGGTTTATTCTGAGCTAATTTTTTCTTTTAAGCTTTTATGAATGGATTTGTTTTACTGAATTATGGTCTCAGCATATTTATTGTTTGCCTACAGAAAGGCTACTTCAAACTACTTTTTAAAATTACAGACTTAGCATCTCTCTTCTGTAGATTGGGCTCTTGGTTTACTGAAATAGTATCTATGGTTTTCTTTTCTTTTTTTTTTGGTTTTTTTTTTTTTTTGAGACAGGGTTTCTCTGTGTAGTCCTGGCTGTCCTGGAACTCACTCTGTAGACCAGGCTGGCCTCGAACTTAGAAATCCACCTGCCTCTGCCTCCCAAGTGCGCCACCACTGCCCGGCTTCTCTATGGTTTTATAAGCCTGCACAATTACAACAAAGCAAATGACTTTACCATAAAGGAATGATTTTCCTTCGCCATATATAGAGTTTGTGACTATGCTGTAATACAGCTTGTAAAAGAAAAGAAGTCATTGCCTTATTATCATGGAAATCTGCCACAAATTAACTGTTTATTATAGGTATAAGCATAAGTATGCAAGATAAGCCCCACTAAAAATCATATTTGTATAATTACTTCCTTGTTAGTCATTGGTATTTAAGATAAAAGCAGGCAGAATTTATACTTTATTTCCTTTAGAGTCACTTTAGTCAGGTGAGAAAAGTCATAGTATGAAAGAAAATGCCAGGTATAATAACTAGAAGGTATTAGAGCAATCCATTAGAGTTAACATCTTCATTATCTAAATATCCATCAGTTATTTGGGTAAATGGGAAACCACTTACCACAGGATTTAGGCCAGGTACTTAGTTTGCAAATAGTGACCTTTGTGAATGCTGTTTTAAGCTCAAGAAGCAGGGTTTGGAGGCCTAGAGAGATGGCTCAGTGGTTAAGAATGTTTGCTGCAAAATCCTGAGGACTTGATTTTAGATCCATGTCCACACGAAACTAGCTGGGCAGTTAGTGCTGTGGAGGCAGAAAGAGGAAGCTGGTCGGGCTTTACTGGCTTGCCAACCTAACCAAACAGTGAGCTTCAGTTTGGGGGAGACACCTGGCTCAGAGGAATAAGGAAGAAAGGGATATCGGACAGCACAAAGAGCCTTTCTCTTTTGTTCATGCATAGGGTCCCTTGTGCGTGGGAATGTATGAGTTCTGCACATATACCACACGCCCCCATGCACAAAACAGAATTAGAGAAACACTCTCTAAAAACCAAAGCAGAATTTCATCCATTTGAAATAAATGCACCATGAGGAATGGCATCAGGTATGACCATATATCATTTAGGTTGAAATTTTGGGTTGTAAACTGAGTTGTATTTCCCCCTAGTGTCTTCTTAGCATTGACCATAGTTCAGTGCTAAAGTTTAAAATGTTTAAAAGAAACAGAACACTGAATGATAAACAGGAAAAGAAAACAATTTAATTTTCCTTGTGACCCCTCAATTAGTGTTTTATTAGAGAGCACTGCCTGGCCAGACCATCAGAAATCAAACTATTCCCTTCTTTCCTACAATTTTACGTGTTATTTCTTTATTCATATTATGTACGCATGTGTGATAACCATTTTAAAAAAGATATTTCTAATTTTTAATTATATGTTTGTTGTGTGAACATGCACATAGTACTTATAAAGGCCAGAGATATGTGTCAGATCCCCTGGAACTAAGGTTGTAAGCTGCCTGCCTGGTCTGGGTTCTGAGAGTGAAACTCTCATCTTCCAGTACAACAGGCTCTTAACTTCCAAGCCATCTCTCTAATACATCATAGACATAAAATACATAAAATAGACATGTATTAGTGTGTGTGCATGTGTGTGCGTGCGCGCACATGTGAATGTGTGCGTATGTGAATGTGCATGTGTGTGAGAGCATGCTTCAGTACACGTATAGAGATTTTCTCCTACTACATAGCTTCTAGGGATCAAACTGAGGTCATCAGGCCTGGCAGTAGGCACCTTAATCTGCTGAGTCAGCTTGTACTTTTGTATTTGATTATAATAGAAACTGAATCGTTACAGTGACCAATCAAAAAGTTCTTAAGGCCAGGTGTTAACTACAGAAGTAGAATTTCATATATGTGTATACATGCATGTGCAAACAAGTCAAATGGATTCATTTTGACTTTGGAGGTTTTTGTTGTTGTAGTTGTTGTCTTTTTAGAATAAGGGTGGTATATCTTCTAACACACCTAATGAACACCTGATTGTAAATCTATGGCCAAAACCATAGACTCACTTCAGCTGTAACTAACCAGTGAAATGATGTGGTCTTATAAGAAATTTGCATACTGAATCATTTTGACCAAATAACAGTGAGAAACTATATTTATTCCTGTTATCTACTACCTAAAGGCATGGACTCTTATGGCATTTGAAGTTGTAGTGTTGTGGAAACTCATGGCTCTTGTTGGACAGATGGCATGAGTCAGTAGGAGTGCACCAGGTACTTTTCTGCTTTAGTTTGACAATGAAATGGGCCCCAACAGCTCTGTCTGTGTTCTTTTGGCCTACCGGCTATGGGTAGATCTGTGTTAATTTGTGTGTCGGTGTTACACGTAGCTACTGACGGGTACAATGAAATCTTTTTTGCTAGTGACATAGACATTGAGAATCTAAGTGTGAGGTAAGACCTAGCACATTTATTTTTGAAGATTTAGAAATGTTTTCTCCATGTAAATCAATACTTTTTCAGGAAAGAAAAATTCTACATGAACTCTGCCCTGAGACATTTAGGGCACATTTGACACTGGCTGTCGCTTCAAAGACTCAGGTGCAGTTTTCCTGGGTCATAAGTGCTTGGCAGTATTGAGAAAGGTCCTACAGCTACTGGACACTTTCAGGCATTGGTCTCTGCATTCTGGATTTATTACTAGTGTAGTGCCAACACTATTGTGATTGAGCGTGTATGAAGGGGAAGGGAGTGATTTTCTTTTGAGATAACATCATATATAGCCTGGGCTGGCCTTGAACTCTCCGTAGCTGAGCTTAGCCTTGAACTCCAGTTTCTCTTGACACCACCTCCCAAGTGCTAGAATGACCAGTATTTGCCACCACACCTCAGTTTTAGGATTTTATTTGCATCTTGACATCCTGTGTGTCATTCTGTATGCTGTCTGTTTGCTAACTATTTTCATACCAGTTTACAGAATAAAGGAAATCTAACACAGGGAAAGAAAGTAGGGAAGGATGTCGTAATTGTCTAGGGACTCATCCCTGTTCTCTCATGACAGCAACAAGGTGTGCGGATTTTCATAATGCTTTACAAAGAGGTGGAGCTAGCCCTCGGGATCAACAGTGAGTACAGCAAGCGGACGTTGATGCGGCTGCACCCCAACATAAAGGTACCCCGGAACCAACAATTACTATCCCACAGGGGCTGTTTCTGTATAGATTCCCTTAATGCTCATTTTGAATGAAAAACATCAAATCTTCAGAAATGCAAACAGTATTACACTTTCTTGTGTTGCTTTCCAAAATTAGCATGCAAAAGCATGAGTATTTCACACATACATACCTTGTTTCTATTGAACCCCTTCCTTATCTCCTTTGCCCAGCTTCCTGCTCCCCTTTCCTCCCTGTTCCCCATTCCCTTAAGACTCTTCTTTCTCTCTCATCGTCCTTTTTTCAGTTTCTTGATCCTACTCATACCCCACAGATATACACATAAATAAATGATTAAATCTAGGATGCACACATGAGAGAAAACATTTGGTATTTGCCTTTCTAGGTCTGAGTTACTTTACTTAATGTGATAATTTCCCTTTTCATCTATTTTCCTGCAAATGTTGTTCTTTCGTTTGTGATTACTAAATAGAATTCTATTCGGTATACATGTCACCTATGTATTCATCTGTAGACAGGCATCCAGGTCAGTTCCACTTGCTTGTCCTTTTGAATAGACAGCAATGCATGCAGAAGTGCGAGGGTCAGTGTGGTAGAATGGAGTTCTTTGTCCAGCCAAGAGTATAGCTGAGTCCTATGGCAGTTTTAATTTCAGTTTTCTTTTCTTTCTTTTCTGCTGTTCTTATAAATATGATCTTGTTATGTTAGACTAGTTAGCTTGGAACTTGCCCTGTAGACTAGGCTGGCCTTCACCTCAGAGATCTTCCTACCTGCCTGCCTCCCAGTTCTGGAATGAAAGGCACGCGTCACCTGTCCAGGTTTAGTTTTCTAGAGACATGCACACTGATTTCCACAGAGGCTGTACCAGTTTATTCCACCAACATGAAACAAAGCTTTTTCTTTCTCCACGTGCTTTCCAGCATTCACTGTTTGTTTTTCTGAAGCTAGCTCTTCTGCCCAGCCAAGTGGGAATCTTAAAATGTCTTTAATTTGCATTTCTTTGATGACTAAAGATGTTGAATACTTTTAAAACTATCTTTCTTTCAAGACTTGTCTGTTCAGCTAAAATATTTCCTCACATTCCCCTGTTGATGGGGGTGAGTAGATCTTACGTTTCTCAATTTTGACCCTGATAACGGAGGATGAAAGTAGAGCCAAGAATTTGCTTCCTGCACTGTTAGAATCAGGAGCTCTGTCCTCTGTCCACATCACCATTAAGATAAGCCCAGAAGCACTTGGATGTATGTTATGTAAAAGTAGCCAGCTCTGTTTGGGGTCAGGAAGAAAAGAGAGAGAGAATGAGAAGGAAGTCTGATGACATAATGTAAAATAAACCTACCATTCTGCATGCTCACATAAAAATGAAATTTAAAGTGTTTTCTAAAGGTAGATTCCGGGTAGTGTGGTGATTCCTGCCTTTAATCCTACCACTAAGGAGGCAGAGGCAGGAGGATGTCTGTATTTGGGGACAGACTGGTCTATACAGTGAACTCCAGATTAACCAGAGCTGCATAGTGAGGTCCTGTTGGAGGAAGATGTAGAGGAGGAGGAGGAGGAGGACAAGGAAGAGTCAAGGCAAAATAAAAGAACATATTAAAAATGATGGGAATTAGCAAAAACAGTACAGAGGAGAGATGTCTGTAGCTGTAAATCCTGCATTAGAAAAGAGATGCAGTCTAAAATCTCAGTTTAAACTTAAAACTTAAGGACCCAGAGAAAGGAGAACACAGCAAACCTAAAGATAGCCAAAGGAAGGAAATCACAAAGAGCACATAGACACACCACAGGCAGAACAGGGAAAAACAGTGGAAGCAAAAGTTGGTTCTTAAATGGACTGAGCAGTTCAAGAAACCTTTATGTGGAAGGAGGAGGAGAAAGGAAAAGACTTGAGTTTCTGAAGGCAAGACGTGAAAGAGGGGCCACGGGGAAGAATCCACAGGAGTAGGAAGGATTCCAGAGATCATGTGGATGTCAGCATACCCAGAAACCTGGTGAACGGGACAAAACCTGCAAAGGCTAACTCAGGAAGAAGAATCTGGATAGACATAGCCAGTCAGGAGAGTTAAAAATCTCTCCCCAGGGAAAAGCACTGGCTTTTGATGTCTTCATTGAAGAGCTCTACCCCACAGTTAAAGATGGCCTAGGTCAGTCTTCTCAGATATTACCCTCAATGACAGGAAGGAAGACTGGCTAGCCCATTACTGTGGTAAAACTGAATGACGCACACCAAAACTGGTAATGTTGTAAACTTCATATTTTATGTATTTTACCACAATAAATGAAAGCATTAGCCAATATTTTGGGGGTCATCCTAATTGCAAAAAATAGGATCCTATAGGGAGTTATCCTGAAGCAGTTTATCAGTTTCTCCAAGTACCTTCATATAAGGAGCTGACCAGGTATCTGAGTGCTTGTATCATCAGGATATAAATATAATTTCTTCTTTTTTGTTATTTCTTAGTTTGTTTGTTTGTTGAGACAGGGTGTCTGTGTATAACCACCTTGGCTGCCCTGGAACTTGCTTTGTAGACCAGGCTGGCCTCACAGAGATCGTCTTGCGTCTGCCTTCCAGAGTGCTGGGATTAAAAACATGCACCACCACACCCAGCACAAATATAACTTATAAATGTCTTTCCACAAATGCATGTCAGCTAAATGTTTTATTTATTTACATATTTATTAATTAATTTATACTGAGGGTTACCCTTGGAGGAAGTGCAAAGAGAGCCTACACCTATTAAACTGACATAGCTTTAATGGTTACCATTCAAATCAAATGACAATTTCTTCAAAATATCTCATCTGGCTGACAACTTAAACCATAAGAGGGCACATGTAAGGGGCTGTGCCTGGAATCCCAGCATTTAGGAAGCTGAGACAAGAGGATCTCAAGTTCAGACCAGCCAGGGTCTTAAAAGAAAAAAAAAAAAAATAGATGGATGCAAGTCTTTTTCTGCTAATACTGAGACTAAAATTAGAAGTTTAAGAAACTTTCTTTGTCACATATAGAATACATTCTTGTACCTGAATTACTTTTAAGAATATTTTTCAAGGAGAAAGCAGCCCTATTTTATTGTGATGTGAAGGTCATTTATAAAGTATATTCTCTGTGGATTTCTCCTGTCTCCAGGTGATGAGACACCCAGACCATGTGTCCTCCAGTGTGTATCTGTGGGCTCATCATGAGAAGCTAGTTATTATCGACCAATCAGTGGCTTTTGTGGGTGGGATTGACCTGGCCTATGGAAGGTGGGATGACAATGAACACAGACTCACAGACGTGGGCAGTGTCAAACGGGTCACCTCAGGACTGTCTCTGGGCTCTCTCACGGTAAGTACCTACCACCTGTGTGGGATAGCACAAAACCGGAAGGCTTGTCTAAACCCATATATGTAACATAACTGAAAACTGACAGGCTTGTCATATAAGTAGTGTGACTGACCAAGTAATGCAGAGCTGGCTTTGCCTGAGAGGAGTGGTGGACACACCTGCTTTCCTGTACTAGCCTACCACCTGCCTAGTCCGGAACCCAGTCTCTTTTGGCTTCTCTTCTGTAAGAAGAGAAAGCAAGTTTGGTGTGGAGTATGTTACCTGAATCAGCTCTCTGCTTTTCCATTCAAACCAGGGACTTAATTTTTTATTTGAGAGAAAAGATGTTCATTAACTAAAATATGTGACATCAATACTTAGGTTAAATAAGAGTAGGAAGCCCATCAAAAGTCACCGCTGCCGTGACTGTTGCTCACTTATAAGAGTGTGGACTCAGCTATGGTGTGTGTTCTTTAGCATTTTCCTAGTTATGGACACAAATATCAGTAGATCTTTCTGGGGTGACTTAGAGGGAATTTGAGCAGAGAGCTAACTAATAACTTCTCAAAATACCTGCTTATCAAAGCTGCCAAAATGTCTCCATTTGCATATGCACCTGCTTTGTGTTTCAGCTCTATAGTGTCAAAATGCAATATATTTATTCAAACACTTGATGGGCTCCCCCCTCCTCCTCCTCCTCCTCCTCTTCCTCCTCCTCCTTCTCTTCCTCTTCTCTCCTCCTCCTCCTCCTCCTCCTCCTCCTCCTCCTCCTCCTCCTCCTCCTCCTCCTCCTCCTTCTTCTTCTTCTTCTTCTTCTTCTTTTTGAGACTGGGTTTCTCTGTATAGCCCTGGCTGTCCTGGAACTCACTCTGTAGACCAGGCTGGCCTCAAACTCAGAAATCGGCCTGCCTCTGCCTCCCAAGTGCTGGGACTAAAGGCGTGTGCCACCACTGCCCAGCGGGCTCTTCTTCTTTACTGATGGGAATATTGGTCGCTTTTCTGGGGGTTGAAAGAAAGAGCAATGCACTGACAAATGTATTCATCAACTCTTCTCATTGCTGGGACCAAGTACTTAAGAAGCAACTAAGGGAGGTAGGATTTGATTTGGCCAGCAGGTTAAGGGGTGCAGCTCATTATGCTGAGGAAAGCGTGGAAGCAGGAACCTGTCCCTTGCTTGTTCCATTGCTTCTGCAGTTAGGAAGCACAGAGAAGACAAGCTATCAAACCTCAAAGCCCGCCCACAATGATTCCCCTCCCCCAGCAAGGTTTCACCTCCTAACGCCTTTCAAAACTTTGCCACTACCTGGGAAATAAGTATTCAAAGAGCCTGTGGGGACATTTTACATTCAAACTACAACAGAGGCAAAGCAAGAAAATGATTGACCTGAGGAAGTCATTGTTAATCAGAGAAGTTGGGCAGTTTAACAACGAATTTAAATAGTGTAATTAATGGGAGATAAAGGGGTTAGGGAAATGAAATTCAAGTTTTATTTAGGCACTGTGGCATGCACCTTTAATCCCAGCATGTGAGCGGCAGAGAGAGGCTGATGGATCTCTTGAGCTTGAGATCAGCTTGGTCTACATAGTAAGTCCCAAGAAAGCCAGCTCTAGAGAGAGAAAGAGAGACCCTGTCTCATAAAACAACATCAAGAACGAAACCAAGCAGACAAAAGAATTTGACCTGCTAAAGAAGGAGCCACAGCAGGGCTCATCCCTGTGGCCTACCTGAGACTCTATGGAGAGTCTGTTCTGGGGCCACCAACATTTGTAAACTGCCTCTTAGCTCTAATTAAGTGAAAGCCTGTTGTAGCATACTTCATGAGTGGTCTTATATTTTTCATAACTTTCTCAGGCAGCATCGGTAGAGTCTATGGAATCCTTAAGCCTCAAGGGTAAACATGAATCTCATAAAATCGAGCCCATCTCAAAGATTGTCGATGAGACTGACATGAAGCTGAAAGGGATAGGAAAGTCCAGGAAGTTCTCCAAATTTAGTCTGTATCGCCAGCTGCACCGTCGCCATCTGTACAACTCGGACAGCGTCAGCAGCATCGACAGCACCTCCAGTGAGTCATGGCTTTGCTTGAACTTTCCTTGGCTGCACTGTGGGCCTTGCAGCCCTTGCCTGTTTGCTTACAAAGCTCTATGGTGGCATTCAATGGACAATGTGCAAAGACTGCCATGTGTGCCACCATGACACGTGACACTGTGTTTTGAGACAGGGTCTCATACGGCCCAGGCTGGTCTCAAACTCACTGTGATAGAGACTGATCTTGAGCTCTTGTCTGTCCCATGTTGGGGTCACAGGCATGTACCACCATGCCTGTTTTATAAAGTTCTGGGTGTTAACAGGTTCTGTGCATGTAAGCAAGCACTCTACCAATTGGGCTCTGTGCCCAGTCTCCTTTGCCTTATTTTAAAACCATGTTTATTATTAATAGAGTGTGATCATAGCCACTATTGATGCTTTTGGCGGTCACATAATGACTAAAGCTTTCTAAAATATGAGAAGGTATAAAGAGAAAAGGAGCATCAGGTGTCTTTTATAAACCTTTCGTAGAATAAATTTATTTTTTTCATCCAGAAATATATCAAGCTTGTATCAGCAGATATCGGATATTCTATATCATATGAATTTACTATTCTTTGCAAATCTTGCTTAAAGGGCTGTGAATTTTCTATCACACTAGATCTTATGGTTGATTATATAGACCTGCTTGTTCTAAAAATGATTAAGCATGCTTTCAAGTTTATAAAATTTGGTACATAGACATATATATGTAAATACGTTTCTTTGTAAAACAAAAAAGAACTCTCAACTTTCTCCAGGTTATTTTAACCACTATAGAAGTCATCAGAATTTAATCCATGGGTTAAAGCCCCACTTGAAACTCTTTCGCCCTTCCCGTGAGTCTGAGCAGGGGCTCACTAGGCACAGCGCTGGTAAGTGACTGGCTAGTGTCAGAATCCCATGGGCTTCAGCTTTTCTTGTTTCCTTTGCTGCACAACCACAGTGAGTGTGTGTTCGTGTTGTCTTTCTGCTCAGTCTTCTTGTCCCATATGTTAGGTAGGACTTGCTCCAAGTAAGTGCAAGCTCTGTATGTCTGAGGATCTACTCTCTAGCAGTGAAGAGAGAGAAACACATAGCACAAGGTGTACATACACACACGCACACGCACGCATGCGCACACATATCTCTGTGTGAGGTGGACAGACTTTCTCTTGCTGCCCTAGGGAAGTGTTCTGAATAAGGAGCTTGTCCCTGGGTCAGATAGTACCTGGAGAGGGTAGGTGAGGCTAGGATGGTGTTGAAGGTGAAGGAAATGAGGCCTGAAAAGACATATGGATGGAAAAGACCAGCTTCTTACCTGGTACTAGGAAATGCCACTTGCAGCTAAGGCACATGGTTGGTGTTAAAGGGTGCACTGAGGCAGAGTCCCAGACAAAGTGAGGAAAATGAACTTCATCTGTTGGAAAAATCTGGAGGGTTTTTGAATAGAACTAGAATGTTTTACATGGGGATGGTTAAAAAAAAGGTTATCTGATACCTTTTACGGGAAGAATCAGATTCTTGAAGAATGAATTAATCAGGGCCTAAATTATGGAGGAGAGAGTGAAGAAGGTTTTGGCAAACGGTCGCAGGATGGGGAATCATTACAGTAAGTACCAGCCAAGTGCGCAGACGGTCCAGCCTTGGATGCTTGTGATGCTTGACAAGGGTAGTATCTCCTTTTCACAGAAAGAGAACTTGACTGAGATGGTGAGGGATTTGCCCAGTGCGGTCTCAGTTTATCAGCATCCTCATGCTCAGTAGTCACGCGCCTAACTTAGCAGAAACGCAAACACCCATCCACCTTGTCCTTTGGCTCGACCCAAGGCTTCGTATGGTTCTGTTCTGCTAGATTAGTAGTTGGAGCCCAGTTGCCAAGCCTGGATGAGTCTTCAGGGCACCTGACCAGTGAGGTTGGAACTTGAAGAGTGGTTCAAACATTCTTCAGGCATCCAGCTATTAACTTATTTTTAATTATACATGTTTATTTTTTTATATTTATTTATTTATTTGTTTGTTTATTTTTGGATTTTCGAGACAGGGTTTCTCTGTGTAGCCCTGGCTGTCCTGGAACTCACTCTATAGACCAGGCTGGCCTCAAACTCAGAAATCCACCTGCTTCTGCCTCCCAAGTGCTGGGATTAAAGGCATGCGCCACCACCGCCCAGCACATGTTTATTTTTATGTGCTTATGTGTATATGCATAGGCCATGCTGTTTGTGTGGAGGTCAGAGAACAACTTGCTGGAGCTGTTTTCTCTTTTGTCTATGTGATACCAAGGGATTGAATTCAGGTCCTTATAGGCTTGGTGACAAGCACCTGTATCTGCTGAGCCAACACATGGACCCAGACCTAGCAGGTTTTAAAGGGGATTAACTATATGTAATGAACCAAAGTACAATGTAACTGGTAGTTTTGTAAATTCTAACATTGATACACATTTAAAAATGGAAAACATTATATGGGGAATGTCTTAGCTATTTAACATAAGGCTAGTTCTTGATTGACTATGAGTTTAGGGACAACTTTCACTATCGTTGTCTGTATCTGTGTGAGCCTCAAGGTTCTCAGGGCTGGAAGCTTCTGGGAAACCAAGGGGACCAAGGCAGGGTACCTGTAGCTATAAAGAAAAATTAAGAGCAGGTCTGGAAAGTGTCCATTCTGGTGTGTGTGTTTGCTGGTTTATAATTGAGGTTCAAAATGAGATGGAAGAATAAGGTTGCAGAAGTGTGAAAGAGGGGTCTGTACTTTGACGATTGGTGGTGTGCAAAATGGAGCAAGTGGGATGGAGGCACAAAGTGGGATGGAGGTTGGCATGTTAGGCCAACCCTGTCTAAGGGCATGAGACCTACATGATGATCTGAGGACATGGTGCTGATGGAAAGTGTCCTTAGCATGCATTCACTGTCTCCTCCACTCATCGACTGGAGACAAGTTTATTTTAAGAGAAAAGTAGAAAGTAAACAGCACAGATTTTAGACTCTGGGAATAATAAGGAAGTAGGGACTGTGGGGACCCAAACCTGGGTTCCGTGAAATAACGGGATGTCCTGCTAACCACCGAGCCATCTCTCCAGTCTCCTTATGTACTTAATTGAATAAATATGTGCTGAACTATGACATGCTCACCACTGCCCTGTACTGTGGATGAAATGAATGTAACAGATGAAATGCAGTTAGCATGCTGAGCAGTAAGGATGGGGGTTACATACACAGATAGATTTTGCACATAATTATCATGGAGACCATGGGTGAGAGCGGAGGGATGAATGAACTATTTTATGTAACCTGATTAAAGAATGGTACTTTTATGGGTTGGGTTTCAACTGGAGGTCAAAAGGAAAAGGAGGAGAAGATGAAACTGTCTGGGGAGGTGTCTGAAGCAGAATCAATAGTAAATTCAAAGAGTCTGTAGCAGGGCGAGGATTTGGATATTCTAGAAATGTGGCCTGTGAAGATGAGAGAAAAGCAAGAAGATAGTGGCTGTGTGGGTTATAGGCAGGTTTGTAGACTACTGTAAGGACCTCAGCTCTGGCAGATAGTGTTAAATAATGTACAGATAGCTACATAGAAAGGGCCCCCAGAATGTCTTGCCACACAGAGGTCAATATGTGGAGTACAGGTGAGACCACTGCAGAGTTTAAACAGAGAGACTACACTAAATTTAATTCCTCTTATTGAGGTTAATAATCATCGTAGATTTTGTAACACGTCTTTTAACTCGAGAATCACTCAGTTATTCTCAAGGAATTTTTTATTCTTTTCAAAATTATGTTGTAAGAAGGAGGATTCCAGGTCGATATTGCTTTGCTTGACAATATATTAAATACCAGATTTGATTCCTTTTCCATTTGGGAAGCATTCTTTGATCCTTCCTTTGTATCAGATTTCATACTGATCAGGGTGATAGATGGTAAGCTAAGCCTTCTTGAGACTCTTGTCTGGGCTGCAGTGCACAGGATATGTAAGACTCTTGAGTTCCCTCAAGACACTTACCTCTGGCAGACATGGTGGCATATATCCACAATCTTAGAATTTGGGAGACAAAGACAGAGGATTCAAGACCAGCCTTGCTTACATAGTGAATTTAAAGCCAGCTGGGGCTAGATAGGCTTTGTCTAAAAACAAAACAAGACAACAACAAAAAACCCCTAAAGAACAAAAAAGGTATATTGTCTGCTAGTTGATAGTGAAAATAGGTTTAAATACTTTGCCACTTAGGACAGTGTTAACATCATTGCTCAAGAGTTTGATGCAAGTGAAACCACCTTAACAGATCAACATAAGGTTTTAAGCCCTAATACACCATTGGAAATCTACAAGTTTGAAGACTGAGCATTTTCTAAAACACACAACTCATTCAGGACCTGGATTGAAACCACCCTTAGATATGAATATAGATTGAAAAGTAAGGTGTTGGGGACAGCTCAGTGGAAGCTTGCCTGGCATGCACAAGGCCCTGGGTTCAAGCCCTAACACTACAAAAATTTGGAAGGTTGAGACTAAGAAGAGAGAGACATGGTTTCAGGATACTGTTTTATCTTAGGACACAGATTTGGCAGATACCAAAAGTGTTTATTTTCACTTCTTAGCCCTAAGCATTCAGTGGGACAAACCCACAGAGGTCTACGAGAAGCCCTGGACTCAGATGTGCTTCAGAAACTAGAAGATGCTAGGTTTTAAGAGGCAGCATACTGTCTATACCCTGTGTATAGTCCCTGTGTTATGTGACATTTCCATCAGGCCCCAGCAACACAGGAAACATAAGTGAGCTCTTTGCATAGGTGTAGCATGAGGGACAGGTGCAGCCAGGAAAGCTTCCTTGTCCATTCAGGTCAGTTTCTGATGACACATGCTCTATGAAGACATCATTGAGTTTTTAGATTGGTGGAACTTGGGGGTTATGGTTAAGGATTAACTTTTGTGAACTGGGCTGGAAGACTCTATCTAGCCTTAGGGAGGCATTAGTGAGTCAGGCTAAAAATAGGCTAATCCAAAAACTGCTGGAGAACACTATGGTGGGGTTGATTAAAGGTAAAGATGTATGAAGCATATACTCGATGTAAATAGGCTGTGCCAATGTGCTCAAGACTAAAGTAGATGGAAATTTCCAGAAGGATTGTAAGAGTACCATTATGGTTTGGGAAGTGGTGATGGGAAGGATGTGAGGGAGACAGTTGGGCAGAGGAGAAGAGAGCAAGACAGGAGCCTATAGGCTGGAACTGAGTCACCCTAGAAGGGATCATCGATGCTATAGGATGCTGGCAATTTTACTCTTAGGTGTGACAGCAAGGTCAGGTGACTTCCAGAAAGAATAGGAAGATGTCCCTGCTGCAAACATTAGCTGCTGATAGACAGGGTTGCAGAAGACTGGCACAATATATCCAGGGAGGAGAGATGCAATTGTGATGATGTCATCTGGTAGCCAGATATGGTGCCTCAGGGCCAGTTCACAGAGGTCTGTGCGTGCCTGGCTGCCTTCATGTGCTGTTCAGAGAACTGCTTGGAGTAACTGAGTCTTGCCTAGTAACAAAAGCATATCTGAATTGTGGGCATCTGAGTTCAGTTACTACCAGGGTATTTTTAGACTAAAAATTTACTTTCATTTTGCTTTCCAAGTAATAGCTGGCTATCAAAATATTGTAATAAGTGTACATGTTAAAACCTTGGCTTCATTTCTCAAATTGATAAGAATAAATTATACATATGTACATATTTGCAGTCACACACACAGCTAATACTGAAGCTCAAACTTTTTTTTTTTTGGTTTTTCGAGACAGGGTTTCTCTGTGTAGCCCTGGCTGTCCTGGAACTTACTCTGTAGACCAGGCTGGCCTCGAACTCAGAAATCCGCCTGCCTCCGCCTCCCAAGTGCTGGGATTAAAGGTGTGCACCACCAATGCCCGGCCTGAAGCTGAAACTTAATAATTACATTTGTGTTTCTTAATTTTTAAAGTTTGTGGGAGTGTTGGGAGGGTGCACATGTGTGTGCAGGGCATGGGAGGCCTGTGGAGATCAGAGAACATTTTGGGAGAGTCAGTTCTTCCTTTTTACCGTGTGAATCCTGAGGACTGATTCATGGCCTCAGGTACCTTTATTTACTAACTGAGCCATCTCTCTGTGTCTGTGTTTTGTGAATTTGGAGTTGACTTTTCATTTATTTCATGTTCTTACTCTCTCTGCCCCTCCTTACCTACCCTTGTCTCCCTGCACTCCCTCCCCAGCATATACCAAGCTCACTATGGAAAGCCTGCAGGGCCACACCAAGTCACCTGTGCCTTTTCCCTAGGCTTACGAAGCAGGAAAGCCAATGGTTGGGTGAATGTAATAGAAGTCTGTTTCAAATGGTAGTTGGTTTATTGACATTGGCAGTTTAAACCATTTGTATACAATATTCCAACAACCTTTGGAAAGTTAATTAATTTCGAGAAAGAGTATTAGTTGTGTGTGGTAACTGTACAATAATATTTGTTCTGCAAACATCTTTTAATTACTTCCTGCATGCTGGGAGCTCCAGCAGGGGGTGAAGGGACACAGTGCCTACTCTTGACTTTATCGACTATTCAAGGAGGGATATCTGCTCAGAGTTCTATGTAATTAGATGGCCTGGATCAGAGGCCTTAAGTGGGCATTTTCAGACAGGACATCACTGGTCCCCTGCAAGGGTCTGCTCTGTGTTTTGAGGCCAGGCTCATGAGGAATGACTAAGAGATCAGGCCAAAGGGAGGGAAGAACATTCTATGCAGAATGGGTAACATGCAAACTGCACAGAGGCAAGGCAGATCATCTTGTCAAAATACAATGAAAAAATAAGGCATGCGAAGCCTGGGGCTAAGCAAAGGGAAAACAAGGAGTCAGCTTGGGAAGCAACTCCTGCACAAACTAACTCCTCAGCACGAAACTACCTGTAGATAGTAGGTGATTCTAGAGAGATTTTTCAACAACTTAGTATTTTACAAAGGCAGTTCCTGGGGTGATATGCAGTGGTAAAATGTGGTGGCCTCTCATTAACAACTTCAAGTGGTTCTATTAATCATTTAACAATCATTCTTGCCCTCCACCCCCATGCACACCTGAGTGGCTAACATCTCTGTGCCAAGCACTGTGTGTGATTTCAGTTCTGCTCTGCTCTTCCCTGCTTTCTTGTCTTCATGGCTGACACAACCCTGAAGCTTTCAAACTGTTTAACTCGAGGTATCTGTTCTTAAGTAGAGTGGGCCATTCGGCTCTTTGTGGAATGCTACTGCAAACTGCTGCTTGAGTGCCTCGATTGTAAGCTTCTGCCTGTTGTTATATTTTTATGGATGATGTTTGTGATTTTAGGAATGTTAAAGACTGCAAGTTCTTAGTTGTCATCTAGGTCAAATCATACTCTTTACATGAGGCTTTATGACCCCAAAAGTTAAAGCTTGGTGGCATGTACCTAGCTAATTGTGGAGCTGGAACATGGGCTGCCTGTAAACAGGAGACTCGCGCTTTTTGAGATGAGAAGGTCTGGGGTATCCACTGTATTGGTAAGGGAAGAAATAGCCTGGGCCCTGTTGCCTCTGTCTAGGGTTCTCCTGGAGCCCCACCTGGGGAATTTTCTCTTTATAGTTTACTCTGTGGGCCACTTTCCCTGACCTGGTAGGCTTTGAGAAAAAGCTACTCAACTGCCAAGAATGTTAAATTCTATGGTATGATGATGACTCTGGTTAGGGCCTCCATTGTTACCTATAATAAATCTTGTGAAGGTTGGCATACAATGTCAGCCTACAGTCCCTGATCAAATGGATGCAGGCTGTCCAAGTGAGGATTCAGGAAGAAAAGTGGGTGGGTGTTACAATAAGAAATCAGGAGGTCCCTCTCTGGGCCCTACCCAACTCTCAGTCTCTGAGCCAGTCTTGCGTGTTCACAGACACTGGCTCCATCCGAAGTGTGAAGACCGGAGTGGGAGAGCTCCATGGGGAGACTAGGTTTTGGCATGGGAAGGATTACTGCAACTTTGTCTTCAAGGACTGGGTTCAACTGGACAAACCTTTTGCTGGTGAGTATATGGGTAGCGGTGGCTGCAGGTTCTGTGCTGTTTTTCACTTTAGGGCATCTCAGAAATATGCATGTGCATGATCTAAGGGCTGTCTGTTTTGTTTATTTAAATTTTTGATTGGCATGTATTAATTATATACAGTAATGCTTCATTATGACATTTTCATACATGTATATAAAGTATTTTGATTATACTCATCCCCATTTATAACCCTCTTTCCCCCTCCCATTTCCACCATCCCCTTTCTCTTCCAACGAGAAACCTTCTACTTTGTCTTTTGATGGTCCAGAAAGTTTAATTAGGTTTGCTTACAAGAGCTTGGATAAGGAGTTACTCATAGGCGCACAGGTGACTTACAAATGTCTACACGACTGAAGAAATGTCTTTCCCTCCCTGGCCATTGACTCCCTACAGATCCTCAGTAAGGGTCTTGGAGTCTCATTATTTTTATTTTTGTCTTTGAAATTTTGGTTAAATTTAGAGATCTGATCTTTGCCATACCCATATGAGCTTTTTGTTGTAGTAATAAGACAAAAAAAAAAAATCTCTAAATTTCCCACGGGCATTTTTTAGGGTAATAAACTGACATCCTCCATAAGAGAGTAGTCTTTTGATCACATTCTTTTGAGTTCATTCTCTCTATCTTCCTTCGCTAGAGGGATGTATCTTAGATAATGATTGTGCTCATATATCTAAGAGGGGGTCAGGATAGTATTGTGTACATAACCTGCTGTTATTCCTACAGATCCAAAAGAAAATCCTATCAAGCAGGAACAGGCTTGTACCAATTTACATCTTGCCATGTCAATTAATATTTAGCAAAATGGAAGCATATATTAGGGTCAGTGAAGAGGTAGGGGGATGATTAAAGATCTGGGTTTCCCTGACCACAAATACCATGATCTCCTAGTTGAGATCAGAGTTATTCTATTCCTGTCACCAAACTTAGTGATGGGTCTTTGCTGGGCAGATTTCATTGACAGGTACTCCACGCCCCGGATGCCTTGGCATGATATTGGTTCTGTGGTCCATGGAAAGGCAGCTCGTGATGTGGCTCGACACTTCATCCAGCGCTGGAATTTCACGAAGGTACTGATGTTTTTATGCCTTGGCCTGCACAAAGAACAGTGGTTTCTGGCCAAGGAGAAGCTTAGACGGTTGGCAGGAAAGGGCTCCTGTGGCCATGTCTGTGATACCATCTATTGTTGAGGATATCATTGTCATAGTTCCGGGCTTCAGAGCTCTACAGAAAAGGAAAATGGTTTTTGGAATATTATGATATACAGCTTTGGATGCAGAGGGATAGATGTGGTAGTCACAGCCTGTGAATTTAAGCCTTTGAACCTGGTAGACATACGTGTTCATTATTTGCAAAAATAGGACCAGTAGACAGCTACTATAGGGTCTGCAGGGCTTGCGTAGATGAGGGGCTCCAACTGCAAAGTCCCTTCCAGTCCTGAGCTGCCTGGCCGTGTGTGGGTACAGGACTGTGGAGCAGGCTCTAAGGAAGGAACACAGGCTGAGGCAAAGTTATCTCTTTCTTTAGATGGAACCCACTTACGAGCTACCATTGCTTGTACTAGCAAGACCTGAACATTCAGAAATCCAGTCCAGTACTTGGTGCTGTTAAGGGGCCAAAGGGTTACCTGAAGTCATGCTGCCCGCCTCCTCTGATAATCCGGAAGAGGGAGTTAGTTGAGTTACCTCTGTGAACAACTTAGAGCATTGGTTTACTTGTCATTCACGTGAAAGTTACAAAAAAAAGAATGGTGGAGTATTTTAAATACAATTTGAAGGAGGATAAATGAGTAAGCAAAGCAATATTGCTTTTAATCTACTGTACTGTCAAAAATTAAAAATAGGGCTATTATTCACAGTCAGGTTTTTCTCTATGCCTGAGAGGATAAATTAATATAATACTCAAAAATAGTTTTAGATATAAAATCTTTTCCAGAAAAAACTATTTCTATATCACTTCTAATGGTCCAATACAGCTAGAAATAGTTAAAATGCTAATTAATAGTACTAAAGACATTGTTTTTGTGACAGGGTCTTACTTCGTAGGCCGCTCTAGCTTAGGTGACAGATGGTCTCCTGAGTTCCTGAGTAATATGACTCTAATTGTGAATCTTAGTCCTATTTTACTGTGGAGTTGGTTAAAATGAAACCATGCCTAATTACAGTGGCTAGACAGGTACAGCATGTCCATAAAGTAAGAATTTCATTTTCCCAATTACATGTCTTCATTACTGTGGGTTGCATCCAATTCTCCTTTACATTATGAACACAACACTAAAAGAAGGAAATTTGGGAGCAGAAAACAAAGATAACTTTCAGCTTTTAAGTTAGAAATATCTATTAATAGTTTTTCTGGTTCTCACGTCAACGAGAGGAGTAATGGACCCCTTCTCTCATTCTAGTCGTTTTTGAATTTGCCTTTTCTGTTTCAGATTATGAAGCCAAAATACCGATCCCTTTCTTATCCTTTCCTGCTCCCAAAGTCTCAAGCGAACAGCGCATGAGCTGAGATATCAGGTGCCAGGGGCTGTCCATGCCAGAGTGCAGGTGAGTAGTGTCACTGTGCCTGGCTCAGTTTTCTGCTGCCTTCACTTCAGATCTGCCTAAAAGCATTGTTCTGTAGCCACCAATGGATCTGTGAAAATTCGGTGATGCATTTCCTCTTAATGGGTTCAGTTTGCTATCTTTCTTGAACCCCTGTGTGTGTCTAATGAATGTAAGTCCTCATAAAGGCCACAGTGCTGGGTGTAGCTGTTCCCATGATTCTTTGCCAGATGACACTAGCAGTGAGTACATAGTAAACCTGGGGCTGGGGCTGCTTCATCACCAGGAATGAAGCAGAACATGGAGTCTAGAAGGGAGTTCTCATTCAATTGAATTTTAGTGCTTAATTAACTATGTACCTTTTAGAGGCTCTTTAAAAAGAATAGGAAGTTGTTTAATAGAGTCACAACATGTTATAGCTTCCATTCCAACTACCTCAAATTACAAACAAGAAAACTCATGCTCAGTGGGACTCCGAGGCCCAGCTAGTACTGATGGATGGATCCAAGCTCCGGCTCAATGGTACTCACTTGGCTCTCTTTATCAATGGCCTCTCATATGTCTTGAAGTTATGCACAGACAGAATGCGGATCGGCTGCCTTTGGCATTACCTTTGTAACACCAAAAGCACGGTTTAGGCAGATACCCAGCATCCTGTCTGCTGTTCGTATCACCAGTGTGGACTGACCTAATTCAGACAGGGATTCTAGTGAATGTGCCTTTAAAATGAAGTGTCTGAATCTGTTACTTTGCACTATGTGCAAGGACAGGCGTAGGCCTGCCAGTAATAACATACTACACCAGAGACAAAATAATACGATGAAAAGAACAAGCCAGGCCAAGGGGATAGCTCAGTTGGTAATGTTGGATAAGGAGGATCCAAGTTTGAGCCTCAGAACTCATGTAAACAATCTGGGCATGGTGGTGCATACTTACAATCTTTGCACTAGGGAGGTGGAGACAAGGATCCTTGGGGCTCACTGGCCAGCTGACCTAGTGAGCTCCAGGCCAATGAGAGATCCTGTCTCAAAAAATGAGGTGGATGGCTCTAGAGCACCAATACTCAGGCTTGTTCCATGGCCTCCACAGGAGTCAAACATCTGTGCACATGTACCCACCCACACAGGGCATTTCACCTGAATACCCACATGCATACAAACACACGAAGAAAGGGAAAAAGGAGCAACCACTTGAGAAAAGTACCTGTGGTAGATATATAGTCATCCCAGTTTAAGAAGACATAAGTACTTTCAACTTGGAGACACAGCGAACTATACATTTGCATATATGTTGATGAATATTTTATGAGCCTATTTCATTTGTTGTATGTGGATAAGGAGAATTTACTCATTCTGGGAGATGAAATTAGGACACTGGCATTAAGGAAAAAAAAAACAGGATTTAAGATTTGAATTTGCATTAAAGTTGCTTTGATAGTCATCTTAGCAAATCTAGTTTCTATTGAATATTGGTCAGAAGTGTATAATTGATGGGCTGGTGAGACGGCATGGGGTGGGGGAGTGCTTGCTGGCAAGCCTGATGACTCACATGGTAGAAAATGACCCTGCAGGCTGTCCTCTGACCTTCATACTTCCCTGTGGCAAGTGTGTGACCACACACAAACATGGATACGTAAATACATATTGAGGTATAAGTCTGATTATACTTTCTGAAAGGTTTGTGTGGCTCCTCTACACCTGCCCAAGTGTTCTGGATTCCCAAAAGAAAGACACACACACAAAGCTTTATATTTTAAATACCTTAAACAGCTCAATGGTTGGGACACTCTCTAACTCCACATGGCTAGCACACACTCTCTGATAGTCCTGAGTTAATACTTACTAAATCTATATTTTATCTTTGCTACCCTGGACCTGGTGGGCAGCCCTCCTGGGTCTGCTTTCCCCCCCCACCTACATGTTCAGCTGTCTTACTCTTCTGGACTTTTCTAGTGTGGTCTGTCTCCCACTCCCTCATTATGGCAGAATACCCTCTTCCTCCTCCTTGGTCCCTTCCCAGGAATCCTAAAAGTCCCATCTCTCTCCCTGTCCATCCACTGGCTACTAGTAACTTTATTTACCAGTCAAAACCCAACTGGGGTCCTTTAGTCCTATGTGCAGGACATTGCAAACAGGTTTTTGGGTAACATAATTAACGTATGTATGTATGTATGTATGTATGATAATTTAAAGATCTATGTACTGCTGAGATATTTTAGTCTCAGCATCCTTTAAACCCAATGCGTCAGGACAAGCTGTACTCTCAGCAGTCAGGTGGAGGAGACGGGAAGATAGGAAATGCAAGGTTATCCTTGGCTACATAGTAAGCTCAAGGCTAGCCTGGGATATATAAGACCCTTTCTCAAAACAGATATATATTTAATTTTATAATTTTTGTGTTACTTTTCTTATAGGGCTCTTTGCCCAACTAAAAAAAGCCCCAAATCTAGAGAAATCTGGAATTGTTCAGGTTTTCAGCTGACGTAACTGTAGTTCTGAAGACAGTCTAGGGAAGCAGACACTTCAGAAATCTCACTTTGCTTCATTTCTGTTCTTCCGTTCCCACCCATGTTACTCTGCCCTTCACCTCTTGTTTATTTGTGATAAACGATCATCTCTAGATCTTTTTCCAGAACCATGGTGGTTCATAGCTTAAAGTCAGAAAGCACGGATCTAGGCCAGTTCTGATCTTTCTGTTTGCTTGTCTTGTCCCATGAAACACTGGGAATTGAACCCAGGTCCTTGGACATGGGAGACAAAGGCCCTACCACCTCTCATTTTCCAGAGTACCTAGAGGGGATGAAGAAGTAGATGCTTAGCCTTCGATTCACTATTGCATCTTCAAAGAATTTAGTGTTATGTTTTCCAAACTTCCATCCTCTCGTCTGCCATAGAAAATAGACAAAATAACTTTGAATTTCTGACCCTCCTTCCTCCACCTTCGGAGTGCTGAGATTTCAGGGGTGTGCCATTACCCCCAGTTTATGTGGTTCTGGGGACAGAGCCCAGGGCTCTACACAGCAGGCAATCATTACCGACTGAGTTATGGTCTCAGCACCCTTAACTGAGGTTTTAGAGTACAGTTTATTTAATAATATAGCAGAGAGGCCTATTCTTACTTGTAAATAAGCATTATGATATCAACTACAAAGAGGTCAGTTCTTGGGTCAAGCCCTGCTCCTTACTAGCTGTCAATCTTGGGGAAACTCTTTCACCTTTCTGGACACATTTTCTTCTTTTATAAATCAGGGCCTATAATAATGTCTACCTAATCCACAGGGTCAGTAATGGACAGTGATGAGTAGAAATGCTAATACATGCAAAACACTAAAAAGGCCACGGAACTCTGTGTAGCTCTGTGGGCACAGTGCTTGCCTAGTGCTCATTAGGGCCTGGGGTTTTACTGGACAACTACACAATCCCTAAAGAAAACTGACTTTCTCTCTCCCAGCAGCTATCAACTGCCAATGTCACCTCAGCTATGTGACTCCCTCCCGCTCTCCATGTAGGATGTTGCCTGGCCTTGGTCTTGTTCATGTTGCCACAGTCAGTAGGTGTTCATATATGTAACTGCTCTTTGGTGTGCAAAAGACATACAGATGTTCTGTTTAGGACTGAGCATTTCACACTCCAGTATACGGCTCTCGCCCACAAATAGACTGACAGTGCTAAGTGGACTTAGTGGGTCTCAAAAAAAAACAAAACCAAGAATACTCACATGAAATTGGAAGGGAAGTGTGGATAGGAGAGGAACTAGAGGGAGGGGGAATGAGAGGTGGACTTTATCAGAACATATCTGCATATAGGAGATTCTCTACCAATTAAACAAACAAAGCATGGTGGTTCACTGCTGTAATCCTAGCATTGGGGAAGTAGAAGCAGAAGGAACAGAAGTTCAAAATCAGTCTTTTCCACATTATGAGTTCGAATCCAATTGTGGTACATGAAACCCTGACTCAAACCAGAAAACAAAAATCAGCCACTAGAGAATACTCCTCTGTATTCTGTCGGTGTCAGCGCTTTGATGATTTCTCTAGAGCAGCGAGTGGCTCTCAATCTTCCTGATGCTGTGATCCTTTGATACAGTTCCTTAAGTTGTGGTGTCTGCCAACCATAAAATGATTTTCATTGCTACCTTTGAGCTGTAATCTTGGTACTGTTATGAACTGTAAACTTGGAACATGTTATGTTACTTAATGTAAATAATCTGATATGTGGGATATCTGCTATGTAATCCCTGTAAAAGGGTTGGCTGCTTCCTCCCCCGATACCCAAAGGGGTTATATCCTGCAGGTTGGGAACCACTGCTCTAGTCTTTCCAAAGTTTGTAACAAAGAAGTTGACATTTTTTTGAATAGGTCACTAGAAGGGTTCTAAGTAAAAATCTTTATGTTATATATTTATTGAAATGGAGAAAAAGAATATTTGACTTGGTGAAGTAAATAATGAGGAAAATCCATGCCTTTCTTCACCTGCCAAAAGAAACCCAAGTATATTTGTTAATATGAAAACATTTCACACCCTTCCAGGGAGGGGTGGTATGGCCAGGCTAAGGAGAAGGGAACCACACAGAACAGTCACTTCTGAGAAAGTCACCCAGACAAGAGAACTGACTCCAGAAGCTTCCACAAACAGCTTTGTATGGTTCTCTTTAGTGATCAGAGTCTAGAAACCTTCCCAGGACACTCAGAGAAGACACAGAAGAGAAAGGCACACATACACACACACACACGCACACACACACACACACACACACACACACACACACACACAAACATGGGAAGAAGTGACTAGGCATGCTGAGACTTCCTGCTCATAGAGGATTGAAAAGATCTGGTTTTCTGTAGAATAAACTAGGTGCTAGCCACTCCAATTGTTGGTTGAGTTACATTAAGACAAGGGATGCTTAGCATCTTTAAGATCAATGAAAACGCCCAATGCATGTCAGCACCAATGTGGAATTGATTCTATTAAATTGGCCCATTTATCATTGAAACTATCTCTTAGACAATCATGCTGAAATTCCCACAAAGAGGGAGACAAAAGGGAGGGGGCAGTGAAGGAGGAAAGAAGAGAAAAAACGGAAAAGAAAATTTATAGGCAAGAAAATGACATCCAAATTATACCCCTGGACCATTGTTTCCACAGTTGGTCTAGATGTCCAAATGGCATACAATGGATGCATTTAGAGAACAGGAAATGGTGTTGCATTGCAGAGGGCAGTGGGAACAAAGCAGGAAGGAGAATGTTAGGATCTGAATATAACACCCGTCAGCTTGGCGATGCTATCTAAAGAGGTGCTAGAAACTGTGTGCCAGGTTCCAGTTAGAGGAAGCAGTCATCAAGGATGGCCCTTTGCAGGTACCTTGTCCTCGAGCCTTCTTCTGTGTCTGCTTTCTGGCTGCCCTGAGATGAACAACTTTGCTTTTCCACATGCTCCTGCCCCCTGCTCTGCCGCACCATAGCCCAGAAACAATGGACTGATCTGCCATGGACAAAAACTTCTGAAACCACACACCAATGCCAGCTCTCTTCCTTTCATGGATCCTTTCAGGTATCTTGGTCACAGCTATGGGCGAGGTGACTGAGAAACGGGCAAGAGGAAGCAGCTGTGTTCACTTCCATGGAAGTTACTCATCAAGTTGTTCTTCCATACACAGGTCTTTATAGATGAACATGTGTGAACACAGGTCTTGATCAATTCCTTATCCAGCACTCAGGTGGACTTTTGTAGATTTCTTATTTATGGCTTATGAGTAGTTCTACCCAATCCCTGTCTTTGAAGATAATGAAACTAAAGTTTGATAGTTTAAAACAAGAGGGAATGATACAGACATGGGAGTACTTGCTCCTCTTAGGATGTGAGAGGCTGAGGCAGGAGGACATCCCACCAGTGCAAGACCAGCCTCAGCTAGAGAATTAGACCTTGTCTCCAACAACCAAGCAAGCAACCTAAATGAGTCAGGGGTCGGAATGAGCCTTGATTCTCTGCAATCTGACTTCAGCTCTGAGGCTGTAAGTGCTGACGGTAGGTACTTTACCCTGAGTCTCAGGCTGACTGTAGACCCAGAGACCCAGCAAGGTGGCAGTGGTTCTATCACAAATCTGTCAGACAGTGAGTGGATCTGTCATATCCTTCAGGACCATCTCCCATTACCCATCTTTCTTTTGTATCTCTTTGGTTCCCCAAAGTACCCAGCTATACATAACAGTCTTCACCCAACATCTCTCCCAAGTCTCATTCTTTAAACATCATCTTTTCTTTCTCTCCTTCAACCTCAAGACGGACTTCTTCCTTTGGTTCTGAGAAAAAGGCTTTTCTTGTCAAATCACCTGGCCAACTGAGCAGCAGGCATTCGATCACAGGGGCTCTGAAAGGAAGGAGCTTGAGGAGGAGACAGCCAGTTAGGTCATTGTTGTCACTTCCTTGACTGTGGTCATTTTTAGCCCAGACTAGAAGAGAGAGGCTCAACTGTAGGGGTACTTCCTTTCTCTCTTCAGGCTTTGCCACCTGGAAACACCTGTACTAATGGGTGCCAACCTCATCCTGAAGGATACACACACACACACACACACACACACACACACACACAAAATGTGTGGGCACAATCTTTGTCCACAATTCACTTGAGACACCTGGGGAAATAACAAGGAATCAAGATATATACATACATACATACATACATACATACATACATACAGATACATATATGTATGAATGTATATGTGGTGTGTATATGTATATGTGTGCATACATATATGTGTGCATATATATACATATATGCATATATATACACACATACACATATATACACACACATACATACACACTTACACACATTGATTTATAGGGACTAGAAACATTCTGTTGAGAAAGGAAAAAGAAACTTGGGTTTTCCTGCAAGAGACATTTCTGTTCTTTATGGATTCATCTTAGGTCCATCGTATGGGAGGGGAAGACTTGTGGTTAATGATAAGGCTATTTTAAGTTTAAAAAATAAGATACCTTACAGGGGAAATTTCTAGTCCTAGTTATGATTTGACCCTAAACCATCAAATCAGATCTATACCATTTTTTTTTTTGTATATTTTGACGTTGTATATTCAAATGTGAGATCTGATAAGTGTGGGTTAGAGTTCATTCTGAGGACATATCTGGTATTTTTCTGCATTTCAGGGGGTTGGTCTTGGTGCTCCCCAGTGTGCCTGTGAGGGGGGACAGCCTGAAGCTCGTCTGTGTTACACTGTTTCAAAACTAGAAGCATTAGACAAGCTGGCAAGGTCAACCCCACAAAGAGAGGAGGGTAGTTCTTAAACTGAAAACAAACAGAAATCAGCCAAGGCATGTTTGATGTCCTTGACTACTGACAGAAGAACTTCTGGACTATCAAAGATGGGAAGTCATTAGGGTAATTTTCTACAACTTCAGAGCTCCAAAGGCAAAAGTGCAGGACAATCCAAAAGGAAATTCATCACTTTCAGTTACTCTTGCAGTGACGGGCAGGTTCTAACTAATTAGAAGAGTAAATAGCTAATCATCTCAAGTAGTATTTTCCCTTTTCTCGCTTAAAATTTAACTTTCAAGTATGTCCCAGATAATGACTGTTTTTAAGTGACTTTTCCATTGTGAGTGCAAGCTATGGACTTGGGCAATGGGATTTATGATATTAAACACTTGGGAGTTGGGGAACTTCCTGTATTTAAGTGTTGTAAGAATTTTGAGACCCTCCACTTTGGCGTAAGGTCCATTCCATGCAAAGGGTGTGCTTTCTGGTTATACAGCTCAACTTTAAACATTTAAATGCCTTTGACTACCTGTCCTTTATGGAAAATGACAGCTCTCTGACCTCCCTGCTTTCCATCCTACTAGGCATGACTTATCCACCTCAGAGCTACCTATTAGTGTACCTGCCCCAAGAATTCCTTTTCATTATAGCTTGGAAGGCACTCCAAATTGACTGGATATGACATGTTAGTTGACACCTGCTATGACATCTGCCTGCTGCTAATTTTATCTTTCATGTATGAGTTTATTGAGTCTTTGAATCAGAGCAAGCCCGAGAGGAAGAAGATGTAGGTTTCTGGACCTCAGGAAAGCTAGGATACTCCCATTATGGTTGCTTATAAATTCAAGCCTGTAACTTGGCAGAGCCACTCTTGTTTGCTCAGTTGTTCAGTAGAGGGGATGAGCCTCCATGACATTGAAATGGTCAAGGAGATGGTGCTAATGCTACAACCTGAAGCTGTGGGACCTGTCTTCCCACTGTGTGCTGCCCAGGCCCAGCGTGTCTCCAGAGCCACATCCTGAAATGAGATTAAGGATCTCATTTCAGTGCATCTGCATCTCAGGGTCATACTACCTGGCAATAACATCTACCAAGAGTTTAAACAGACCTAGAGTTGAAACTGTTGTTTCTTCTTTAGTTCTAGCTGCTGAGTAATAGCACAGTTCCTTGGAGATCCTGTTATTTTCTGGGATCACTTTAATTTGATTCATGTTCATGATTACATTTTTCCACTTCACATATTTTTGTGCATTTACCTGATAAAGTTGAAATAAAACTCTGTGTGTTGTTGGAACTATCTAATCAATACCTCATTTCTGATCAACATTTAGTTTTAAGGGTGACGCGGTTGATGCCATTTAGCAAGCACTAGCTGTGCATTTCCTTAGGCTGGTAGATACTATTTTAAAATTGTTGAGCACTTTACAAGAGCTTTCTGGGTTATGTTTTACAGTCTGAGTAACTGTTCAACTATCATTATCACTTGATTTTAAATTTTAGTTGACTCTGTGAGGGACGCTTTCAACATTCATTTAAAATTAGAAACATCAAATGCATTTTTAAAGATATTTTATTTATTTATTTTATGTATATGAGTGTCCTATCTGTATGTATACTGGCATGTCAAAAGAGAGCATTGGATCACATTACAGATGGTTCTGAGCCACCATGTAGTTGCTGGGAATTGAACTCAGGACCTCTGGAAGAGCAGTCAGTGCTCTTAACCACAGAGCCATCTCTCCAGTCCCCATCAAATGCATTTTTATAGTCCTCCTCTTTCCCCTTTCTTTCCGCCATCTCCTGCCTTCTCTCACTTTACTTTTTGGAGACAGGGTCTCATGTAGTCCAGGCTTGCCTTAAACTCACTATGCCACAAGGATGACTTAAATTTCTGATCATTCTGCATCTGCTCTACACATGCTGGGATTACAGGTATGTGCCAATTACACCTGGTTCACGTGGATGGAAAATAGGGCTTTGTGTATGCTAGGCAAACACTCTACCTACTGTGCTCCATTCTTGAACCCCTGATTCTTCTGTGATGATATGCAGTTGTTTATGAAAAACCAAGGTGTATGAATTAAAAGCTTACTATATTTAACAGTCATACTGCAACAGTTGAAATACTGGAAGGAATGGCAAGTGAAGGTCATTTGGTGTTGGGAAGGCTGCGAGATGCCTCCAGTGCCCCCATGCCCACCCTGCCATACACAGCCAGAGTCTGCTCTGTGTCATCTCTAATATGACTGGCCATTGCTCAAATGCACCCTTTAATGCAGTTGTCATTAGTAAACAGTTACATACTGTTTATTGGGCCTGAGGCTTGTTGATACGCACTTCGCAGTCATTAATCTCTGCCCTGCATCAGGGCCCTAGACCTGTATATATGTGCAGTTGAAGGACTGTCATAAGGAAAGAGGACAACATTATGTTAATAGTAGTGATCTAAATAAGTCTTTGAAATATCCATTGTATGAACCACAAGGTAAGTCTTCACATTTTGAATGAAAGCAAGGCTGGATGGAAGACTGCTGTTTTTGTTTGCTCTCCTGTTGCTATGATAAATGCCACGGCTACAAACAACTTGGGGAAGAGGGGAGTCTGTCTACCACCCAGGGAAACTCAACCAGGAACCATGGAGAAACCTTGCTTACTTGCTTACTTCCTGGCTCATATTCATGCCTTTATAATACAGCTCGGGCCCACTGGCCTAGGTATGGGACTGCTTACAGTAAGCAGGGCTCTCGTACATCCATTAGAAATCATGAAAATGCTCAACAGGGCAGTCTGATGGAGGCAGTTCTCCAGTCGAAGTTCATTCTTCTCAGATGTGAAAAGCTGACCAGATTAGCCATCACAAACGTGTGTTCTAGATGTGCTCCAACTCTCCCTTGGACCATATAGGACTCAAATCTCTGCAGTCACTGATTTAGAAGGCGCGACTTCATTGCATCAGTACAAATCGTATCATCTCCATTGTTTGATGCACACTTGTTGCTGATTACTGTCTTATAGTTGCTCCGATCTGCTGCTGATTGGTCTGCTGGTATAAAGCACCATGAGGAATCTATCCACACTGCCTACACCCATGTAATAGAGAACAGCAAGCACTACATCTATATTGAAGTAAGTGTGTCAGTGGGGCAATTCCAGAGGAACCTGTCTTCCCAAGTGTTTTAGTTCCTACTGCTATGATAAATACCATAACCCAAAGTAATTTGGGGGAAAGGAAGACTTTATTTGGCTTACATTTCCATGTCACAGTTTTTTCATTGAGACAACTCAGGGCAGAAACTTTAGGCAGGGTAGGAACTAGGAGGCAGGAACTGAAGTAGAGCCCATGGAGGAATGCTGCTTACTGGCTTCCTTCCCATGACTGGCTCAGTGTGCCCTCTTATACCACTCAGGACCACCCACTCAGGGGTACAATGTGGCAATGCCCCCAATGGACTGGACCCTCTCATATCAATCATGAATCAAAAAATGCTCCATGGATTTACTGGCTGACGGGTAGTCTAATGGAGGCATCTCTCAATCTAGGTTCCTCTTCCACACAACTTTAGTTTGTGTCAAGTTGTCAAAACACTAACCAGAACACCACGTACCATATAAGGCTGTAGGGACCCCAGCTCAGGATTCTGTGTTGATAAGGATGAATTGAGTTATGATGGATTCTAATTGAGGTGATCTCCCAGAATGCCTGAATTCACTTTGCATCATCTAACTCAAGACTCTAATGGAGCCCCACAAACCCTTCCACTAACATATACCATCTTAAGTATACTTTTTTTTTCTTCTTTTGAAACAACCCTATACTCTTCAGTATAGCTTGGATGTGGGAGTCTTCACTGGGCTATAGTTAGAGTGTCTATCACAAGGCACGTGCTGTTTCAGGAGAGTGCAGCCTTGCACACATGCACAGTAACTTCATCATGCAGTGGACCAGATACCCCTGCTGTGACGTCTTGGAGTAGGAAAAGGCAGGGAAAGGACATGGGAATGGGAGATGTGAGGATGTTAGAGCTGAGAAGTGCTAGTCATGATCAAGTGTTTTCAGACTTCAGACTGTTTAGAGTCCATGAGAAAATCTGAGAACATCAAGTTTCATGTGGGAACTTTAACTAAACTTCAGAGTAGATACAGAAATAGTAAAAAGCCCTTGGAACATGAAAAAAATATCCCAATAATGGAGGACACGCAAACCAACCACAAATCTCCCTCCTTTATCCTGGTTTTCTTTTTCACATTGAATAAAAATAGAATGTTCAGCCAAAAGTTAATTGTTGGAAAAACATTTGAGCTGTTTTCCCTCCCCTGGAGCCTTTGCTCCTCTTTCCTTCCTTAGAGTGACAATTGATTAAGGACCATCATCAAACAATCGTGCTTTACTGATTTCTCAGACCTGGAGAAAGAGAAAGTGCATTAAAAACATTGCAGGCTGCTGTGCAGTCTCTCACATGGGCTCCCATCGCAGATAAAAGGCATGAGTGGAAACATCAGTTACATCTGCTGTGGAGTTTAGTAAGGCATTTGTTAACGGTGGGAATGAAGCTGTGGTTGCAAATGACGTAAGTTGCCTCTTCCAGCACCCACTTCATTTTGTTTCATCTTTAAAAAATAAAATAGCCTCAACGCCAGTACATTAGTTACTCTTCCTGCTACTGTGGTAAAATAACTGACAAAAACAATGAGGACAGAAAGAGTTTATTCTGGCTCATAGCTATGAAGAGCACAGTCTATCATGGCAGGGCTGCAAGGCAGCAGAAGCAGGAGGTGTCTGGTCACACCATGCACACAGCCGGGAAGCAGGATGATAGATACAAGTGCTCAACTCACCTTCTCCCTTTTTATCAGTCTGGGACCCTAGTTGTGCCCTGCTACATTAAAGCTTGTGCATCATACACAGGGTATGACTGTCAAAGAATGCAAATTAATCTCAAGTTATTCCTTGAGATGATTAGAAAATATTACTTGAAGAAGCATTTTTTTAGAAATTACAGTTGTATTGCAATAATCTAGATTCTATTTCAACAGGCAGTATTCATAATATTTATTTTCAATATTCCTTTATGCCGCAATCAAACCTTTTGTATCATTAACATAATAATGTAGCCATTTTCTAACAATAGTGTCAAAGGATACTTTCTAGATCTATGAGTTACAGAAGTACTTAAAATGAAAATATTTTTCTTTCTATTTAATTAGTTTACTTATATATATATTTAAAAGAGACTTGAATGCCGGGGAGATGAGTCCCTGAGAAATGTCCTCTCCATATGAACTTGAAGGATGAGAGTTCAGATCCAGCACCCACAGTGTGCTGGCTGAGCACAGAAGCCTGCTGTCACTTGGAAAGTGGAAACAGAAAATCTCTGGAGACACTGGCTAGCTAGACTAGTCCTGTGGGGGTTCTGGATTCAGCTGGGAGTCCTTGCCTTAGTTAACAAGATGGAGAGAGATGAAAGGAGACTCTTGAGCTCAGCCTGGAACCTCCACAACCATGCCCGGGCACCCTCACCAGCCCAAATGCATGTGCCCACACCATGTATGCTTGTGCATAGACCATGCACAGACATACACTCCACAGAAGGAAACAATTTTGGAAGAGATTTTAAACTGCTGAAAATAATAGTTCTGAGAAAGGGGAGACCGAAAGAAAGATGACAAGGCCAAAGTGGGAACACTGGAGAGAACCTGGGCAGAATGAACAGGACCCCGGCCAGGTACCATATTGAAAAGTAACCTCAGCCCAAGACAGTTTGCGCTTGCCAGTGCAGACTTTATAATCATTCGCATGTGCTCAGAGTAGGAATCAGAAGGAAACCTAATTGGGAAATGTCCTCGGCCTTCTACGAATGTAGTTTCAACATCTGCATTAGGATAGTCACATAGCCTTCCACTTGAGAACAATATGATAAGCACTGGATGATGTAAAAATGTACGTGAGAACTGGAGCCCGATGGCACTTCCCATATTCTGAGCCATTAACTTTCCTTGAAAGGTTCAGTGGCCTGGACATACCTTTGTGAGACATTTTTAAACAGTCAATATAGTGTTTGTCCCCCCAGTCTCCATATGTTGCAGGACATCCAGCAGAGAAAACAAGGCCTTACGCAAATGTCCTATCTTTTTTCACAGAACCAATTTTTCATAAGCTGCTGATGATAAAGTTGTGTTCAACAAGGTGGGCGACGCTATCGCCCAGAGAATCCTGAAAGCCCACAGGTAAGGTTGGCCTTGGAACAGAGTTTGAGCTAAACTGCTGTAGCTGCTCTGGCGTCCCTGTAGAAGTGACTCCCAAAAGTTTGTGTTGAAAGTGGACTCGTCCTAGCTGTCTTGTGACAGGTCTGAGAAATTTCCAGTCTATCTTGGTGGGAAAGTGGAGTATTCCAGGGTACAATCCGTTTCCTGGCCTCCTTTACCCCCACAGAGGTTTATGTCTGATTTAGTTAATGGCTGATCGTGCACTATGCTTGCATAAACAAGACAAAGCAGACAGAAGAATTTCCGCAGAGTTCTATTTAAATCCTTGTTTCCATGTGCTGTATTTCTTTGGCTCATGGAACTATTTCTCAACAGTTTTATTCTGATCAAAGCCATAGAGTGTGCAACCCACTCCAAAAACCAAGAGTTCAACAGCTTAACGCATTCACAGGGTAACTGTCGCTTGACCGTTGTGTTATGTTGGATTTAATAAAAACAATAACGTGTGAGTGTATGTGTGTGTGTGTGTGTGTGTGTGTATGCGTGCGTGCGCGTGTTCCTGTGCATGTGTGTGCGTACACACGCACACACTCTCGAACTCACATGAGTCCACCCACATGCCATGGTGCACCTGTGGAGCTCAGAGGGAAGCTTCTGAAAGGCAATTCTCTCCTTCCACCAAGTAGGTCCCAGGGATTGGAGTCAGGTTGTTGGGCTTGGGAGCCAATGCTAATACTCTGGCAGCATTGTATGTCTGCTTTCTTCTAAGAATTTTGTTTCATTTAAAAAACTTATTTTATTTGGTGTGTGTGTGTGTAGGCACACACATGCCTACCAAGCTATCTTGCTGTCCTAATGTTTTGGGTTTTGTTTTTGTTTTTTAATTTTATCTCTAAATATCTGTGTCTCTGACTCACTTGGGGCTATTTCTGTTTGTGTGTGAGGTAGCAGTCCACCTCCATAGTGCAGTTGTGGCTAGAGATTTCTCCCAGCACCGTAGGTTGACCAGACCTCACTTGTCTGTGATTGTACCACTCTGAATGTACACAGTGTGGTTTGAAGAGACTCTCCTTCCCTAGCTGAATTGTTTTGGCCTCTGGGAGTAATGTTTGTTACGTTTTTCTGGTTTGTTTTTGAGGCTAGTTTGAGTTCTATGTAAAAGTAGCAAAACAAGCAGAGCCATTCATTCCACCTCACTATTGAAGTGTCTGAATGCATGCAGCAAAAAATATCATGTTCACTCTTCCATCTTTTTTTCTACCATATGTGGGGATTTTATACTGAATGATATCTTAATGGTAACTACCAACATCTTATCTCTTCTTCATAATTCCTTGTGAAAGGGTCTTACAGTGGCAGATGTTTAATAGATCACGACATGATGCTATTACTTCCTGTTCTTGTTGCTGCCAGAATCCCTGGCAGAAGCACCTGAGGAGGAGGGGTTGCTGTATCTCAGAGTTGGTACAGTCCATCACAGTGGGGAGAGCACAGCAGGATGTGAACTGGCTGAGTTACATCTGTAGTCAGGAAGCAAACATGAACACATGCTCTTGCTTGTTTTAAACTCAGCCCAGGGCCCCAGGCCATGGAATCCTACTGTATCTCATTTAGAGCAGGCATCTCTATGTTAATTGAGCTAATCTAGTAACTCTCCCCACCTGGGGAGAAATCTGACTCTTACGGGATTCTAGGCTTTGTCAAGTTTGAGTCAATATTAACCACCATGATTGTCCAGGCTACTTGTCAGCAATAGGCACAAATATCTCTGAGCCCTAGTCTCTGGAATTTTGTTGAATCAAACATTTCCTGATAGCATGTAAATACAATCCATAAATGCTTAGGAAGAAAGAAATGCTTAGAATGTGAACCATGTTGTTAGTACTTCAGACTGAGTAGGGAGGTTAAGGACTTCCTCAATTAAGAAAGGTATGTCCAAGAGAAAGATTGAACTTTAAAAAAATTCAAGACTTCTGTTTAAATAATATGTTTAGGTTAATCCCACCATGCAAGCAGAGTTCAAGGCCAGCCTGATCTACATAGTGAGTTCTAGGAAACCCAGGGCTATGCAAAGAGACTTTGTGTCAAACAAAACAATACAAAACCCAAAAAACAACAAAAACAAAAAACAAAACAAAAACCCCCCAAACAGAAAAAAAAAATCTCAAAGGTTTTCTTTATCTACCTATCTATCTATCTATCTATCTATCTATCTATCTATCTATCTATCTATCTGTCATCTGTCATCTATCTACCTCTCTCTCTGTCTCTGTCTCTCTCTCCCCTGCCTCCATTTACAATATAGACCAGGCTATGTGGCCAGTCAGTCCTACAGATGCTTCTGGCTCACCTCTCAGCACCAGGCTAAAAACTCTGTACTATCATAAGTAGTTTTTTGATACATATGGCCTCTGGGAATTGAACCCAGGCCAGGTCATCATGCCTATAGCACAAGTACCTTGCTGAGTTGTCACCTCAGCCCAAGAACATTTTTCTCTACCATTTCAATTTACATCTAAAACGTTGGAATATTCCTAAAATTCTAGTATTTTAGAGCAGAAAGGAACGCTGATGTTTTCTGATTACACATTTCCCAGTAGTCCTGGGAGCTGACTCTCAAGGTAAGAGGTTCATGAGGGCGTGGAAGGGCAGTGTCGTCTCTGACAATACTATTTTTCACCACATAACTTGAAGTCTGTGGGCTGGTTTTCTTCAACATGGTCAAGACAGAACTCCAGTCTTGCAGGCTCCTGCAGGTGGCAGGCGCGTGAGGACTGAGCCTTTGTTTTTCTTTGTAGATCTCCTTTGCCAAAGACACATCTTTAGCAGCAAGTTTGGTTTAGTGGCTAGACAACGACTAGCCTGGAGCACCAAGCAGATGCGGGGAAGTGTCAATAGGCTGCCAGGTCTGACTAAGGACCTTCAGCCAGGTCCCTCCCACCTCTGATGGTTCTGAGTTCCCAAGTTGCCAGCCCCCTCTGCTTGGTGGCCTTAGTTTTATTCCAGCTTTGGAATGAAGCCTCACCCTAGTCCTCTGGAGCTGCTCACTTCCTTTATTGTAGCCATCCTTCTTCACAGAAATGGGATGCTGCTAGGTCTCTGTGATGTGACCTAGAGTCTCAAGCCTCTATACTCAGTCCTCTGTGATTGAAGAGAAGCCTGGGACTCACAGAGAACATGTTTGCTCTAATACACTCACCAATCTCAGAGTTGAAACCGGCTCCCAATCCACTTGAAATATGCCCTTGACAATTCAAATGTGTCTGGGGCAGGCAGAATAAATCATGACCCTCTGTCTCAAGCTATCTCTTTCATACTTCAACTGAGTAACCCAGGGGATAGGATAATACCCTTCTGATTGAGACAGAAACATTTGAAAGCACTGTGGGTCATAAATTAAAGGTATCTGGGGACCATCTCAGGTCTCTGCCTAGTTCAGCATCCCTGCTTTGGTAGAAAGCCAGGCGATGAGAGTGTGAATCTCACATGACTAGCACCAGAAACTTGATATACAATGAGAACGGGCAGTTGACTTGATGTGTCTGGTAATCCAGAACTGCATTGAAGACTAGACTAGTAAGCCACCTTTAAAGCATGTGACTTTAAAAGCTGTTTAACCTTTCATGATGGTTCTTACAACTCCGGGGGAGTTACAGTCGATGACTGCTATGGGCAGAAGCCAAAGTGTTCTCTGTCCCTGGGGACTGAGAGTACTTTCCTGCCATGTTATCCACAGACACGAGGCCTCTTCAGTCTGTCGGTTTGTTTTTCTAATGCTGTTTCTTCAGAAACAAAGATAAGAGTGATGCCGTCATGTGTGCGTCTACAATAGCAGTTAGGTGATAAAGTGCTAGTTAATGTGAAATTATTATAGCATTCCTGGGCCGTCCATCATCTAGAAACAGACTACACACTCTAAATCAAGAGTATAAAGAGTATATCAAATTCTTATTTGTGCTAGAAACAGAGACTCCCACAAAAAAAAATGTTTAACCATTTCTATTTTAAATTGTTAGTTAAATACTGTAGCATAAAACTTGCTTTTAAAAAACAAAACAAAATTAATTTGTTTTTAATTAAAAAGAAAGAAATTTTTCCTTTAGCTCCCAAGCACTGCCTCCTAACTGACTTCTTTTGCCTCTGGGTGACCAGATAGGACGACAGTGGATTCCCCTTTCCGCTAGACTTTTGTATTTCCTTTTAAAACAGTTTTATTACATTTATTTGTGTATGTGTTTGTGTGTCTGTGTGTGTGCATATGTGTATGTGTTTGTGTATTTGTGTGTGTGTGTTTGTGTGTCTGTGTGTGTATGTATATGTGTTTGTGTGTATGTGTGTTTGTGTGTGTGTTTATGTGTCTGTGTGTGTGTATATGTGTATGTGTTTGTGTGTATGTGTGTTTGTGTGTATGTGTATGTATTTGTGTGTATGTGTGTTTGTGTGTGGTGTGTATATGTGTATGTGTTTGTGTGTTTGTGTGTGTGTGTTTGTGTTTGTGTTTGTGTGTGTGTGTGTATGTGTTTGTGTGTTGTGTGTGTGTGTGTGTGTGTGTGTGTGTGTGAAGTCACACACATGCCACAGGACATGAGTATCGATCAGAGGACAACTTGTGGTCCTTGGTTCTCTTCTTCCACCACAGGGCTCTCAGGGTCCACTCAGGTCATCAATCACCTTTATCTGCTGCACCATCTTGCCTCAGTTTCTCATTGAGATGCCACACCTCAAAGCATCATGAAACAGGCGGTACCCTGTCAGTTCAAGGTTGTTTTGTCCTGAGCTATGCAGCTGTCTGCCCTGTCACTCTTGGGTGATATGAAAGCTTTAGCTTTAATTTTAATCAAATTAAAATGTTAGTAATTTTTGAGTCTTTTTGATTTTTGTGGATTACTTCATTCAGTCTTCAACCTTATGGGGCTGGACATAAAGCCTCACACCCTAGAGAGGAGGCAGCTGAGGCTAAGCAATCCATACAAGACTATAGATGGGGGAACTAGGCCTCAAACCCTGTCCCTGAGTACTGTGAAATATCTCCCATAGGCTCATATGTCTGAACACGTGGACCCCTACCAGTGGTGTTGTTTGGGGTTATAGGTCCTTTAGATGGCAGAACCTCACTGGAGGAAGTGGGTCATTGCTTGTAGGAGCTAATGTGATTGATGGTGCTGTTAGTTTGAGACAGAGTTAGATTGTAGTCAAGGTTAACCTTGATATTACTGTGTAGCCAAGGATGACCTTGAATTTCTGATCCTCTTCTCTCCATCCCTCATGCCTTGAGATTACACTCATGTGACTCCAAGGCTGACTTATGCCCATAATTCAGTGATGAGATTCGAACCCAGGGCTTTATGCATGCTAGGTAAGCACTCTGCCATATGAGCTAATCCCCAACACAGGTCTTGAAGTTTTATAGCCTGACCCTATTCTGCTTTCTGACAAAGGAGACAATGTGACCAACAGCCTTAGATTCCTGCCACTATGCTCTCCACCCATGGTGGACTGTGTGCCCTCCCCACCATGGTGGACTATGGGCCTTCATACTGTCAGCAAACATAAGTCATTCCCTTAAGCAGCCTTTTCTTGGGTGTTTGGTCCAGAAACAAGAAATGTCACTAAGTCACCAGGACTTTAGCTTCTGTTCTTCATCACCAAGTTCGAAGCTTCCCTTATGTCTAAGGAAGTACACATTTTTTATAAGCTTTCAAAAAAACTAAGAGAACTGTTTCATTTTTAAAAAAAAAAAAATACAGATATTATGTTTCTTAAAGTAATTACTTGGTGGATAAAATTTCTTTTGGTTAGAGGGTATCTCTATCCTGTAATTTTCATATCCTATAATTTTGTGTTGTGAGAAGGCATGCCCAACTTGGTGTAGACACAGTGTGCTGAAGGGTTTTAGCTGCAGTTATCAGACAAAGAAGGGAACACATGTTCAGTATGACAAATTCAGGCTCTGCTTTTTCCCTGTGGGCTACCGTCTTCCCAGCTCCAGACAAGGTTTGGAGAAGAGGTTACATCAGGACACAGATGACCACAAATCTCCTGGCAGGAGAGCTTTGTTTGAGATCATTTTATTGCTTTTATTTTATTCCAAAACAATCTTATAAATGGTCATCTCAGCCTCTGGATATAAACAGAGCATCAGACGGGGCCCAGCAATCATTTTAAGCCTGAGTCTATGTACTGTCTGGGGTTGGTGAACAGTTGCCTTAATAAATATTTATAGGGTCTGGGGTAAGGTTGAAGTCAGATGTGCTGGGCTAACCCAACCCTCTTACATGTCAAAGCCTGCCATTTTCAAAAAACAAGCAATGAAGGGACTCCTATGTGTTTGGGTGTAACACAGTCTGTCATAGCCCGCATGGCTTTTTGTATAGTAGATAAAGATCAGGGCTGAGTCCAGTGGTCATTTCTAGCACACTGACAGATTTCAGCCAAGCCCCTCATCCACACATGAGGACTGGATAGGGGCAGAGAGATGTATTGCATCTTAAAAGATCCTCTAAACCCAAAATGAAAAGTGGTGTGTCCCAAGAGACTTCAGATCTGAGTCCAGCCGAACTCATCTCACCACAAGTTTTCTCTCTAAAAAGTGGCAAGGAGCCCCACGTGTGACTTATCTCTTTCTGACAGCATTCATCCTTGCTACCCTCTCTGTATCCTCAGTGTCTCCCTATTCGCAGTCATGAGCCTCGTACCCTGACTGCCCATTGCTGCAGAAGCTACTTTGGGTTTCCTTCAGGTCCTGAGACCCAACCTTGAGCTGATCCCACTTTTCCTAACTGCCCTCCATGCAGCTGAGAGCTCAGGCATGAGGGAAGAGGCATTAAGAAGGAAAGGGTTTTATAGGAGGGGATGGAGAGGCCTTCACCTAGCTAGAGAGAGCTGCTACTCTTCTTTGAAAGGTGCAAGCAACTTTATGACAGTCAAAGGCCTTAAAATAGTCTTTTTCAAAAGTCCACATCCATAGGGTGGAGAGAAATCAGTCAATAAAGCGGTAGCCGGACAAGCATGAAGACTGAGTTTAATCCCCACAATCTATATATAAAGGCTGGTCATGCCAGTATAAACTTGTGATCCCAGTGCTGAGGCCTCAGACAGCTGAATCCTGGGATCACTGGCTGGCCTCCTCAACTGGCAAGTTCCAAGTTAGTGAAACCCTGTCTTAAAGACCAAGTGGACACCAAGTGCTAAAGATGACACGTGAGTTTGACCTCTGGCTTCCATACACATATGTAGGCACATGTGTGTGCATTCACACACACAAAACCTTATATACACACACAAATAAATATTTTTAAAAAATCATATAGAATAAATAAAAAGAAAGTGGGCTGGGGCCCGTTCTACTTCCTCGGAATTCTGCTTAGGATGAAGGAACAATTTTCACTAGCTCACTCTCTTTTTATTTTTAATTAAAAAAAAAAACCAAAACTTTGCTTCTTTGTTTTCTGAGACAGGGTTTATCTGTTGTAGCCCTGGCTGTCCTGAAACTCACCCTGTAGGCCAGACTGGCCTCGAACTTAGAGGCCTTATAATGCAATACTGATAGCAGCTTTGTTCCCAACATCCACAAGGCAAAGGCAACTCAACAGTCCGCTAGCCGATGAACGTGCACACACAATACAGAAGAGTATTCAACCCCGAAGCTGAAGGAACTCTGGAGCATGCTATAGTGTGAGTGAACCTTGGTGGTAGTGTGCTAAGGAAAACAAGTTAGATCAAAAAGGACAAGCCACATGTGATTCCACATATATGCAAAATCCAGACAAAGTAGAGACCGCAGGGACTCTAAGGGATGGGAGGTGGGGGATTGGAGGTGGGGCTGTGGGGTGAGGGATTTATATGCATGATGATGAAAAGCTTTGACTAGGGAAGGCATCACATAAAATCAGGACCACAATTAATGGTGAAGATTCCTACAAATGGACAAAATGCACAATTTTACATTTTATGTATGTACCATACTGAAAATTCAAATGAAACGTAATTAAGAAAAAATATCAAGTATAGCTTGACCTATCCTTCGATGAAATGTTCTTTCAATCTGACTCCACCCCCACCCCCAGCCAAAGGTACGCACTGAAAGCATGGGTTCTCTTTTGAAGGCTGCCCAAAATAGAAAGCTATGTGAGCATCCACCCTGTGTGTTACAGCAGGTCAGCCCTCAGCCCAGGCCATGAGCTTGTCACAAATGAACAAGACACAGAGCTTATGAGTCAACGTCCTGGCCATGGTCTGGGAAAGTAGAGGCAAGTGTGACCTGGTTCTGACTGCAGAGTCAGGCAGCTCCACTGAGGAAGGTGACCCAGGAGTGATTTCTACTCTGGGCTAGGAGCTGAGCTGCCATGCTTCGTTAGCACATGGGTGGGGTACCCCGGGCATCACGGGAATGATTGTGGGGGATCTCACTGGAATATGCTTTTGTCTAGAAAAGCCGGACATGTTCATAAGTGTCCACTTGTGTTCATCTGTCCTTTTAAATGTGGGCTGTGGGAAAATAGCTCAGGGCTTCCTGTTCTCCTGTGTCCTGTTTCCCATTTAAAGACTGTGCCTTCTCCCCTAACCAGGGCTGTTCACATTTTCTCTCAAACTATGTTTGCCATCTAGTGAGCAATCTCTGACATTACAGCGGTCTCCTTCAAATGCCTCATTTCTCAGCCACTGGCTCTTCACATTCTTGTCCCTTGACAGTAGTCACTGCTGTCCTGCACTGCCGTGAGTACATGGGCACTCAGACCCAGCAGTCAGTTCTGAGCTATTAGAATAGAGAAAATTCTCACAAGAAGGGACTCTTCTGCTGTTCACAAGAAGACGAGCTATGACAACTAGGTACTGTAAAAAGTTTAAGCAGGATGACACTTGAGGATTAGCCAGCAGTGGGAATGTGCTCAAGCAAAGAGTATTTGTGCACTGTAAGGTATCCAGAGTCCTTTCCAAGTTTTCTCTTCTTCCTGTGTATTCATAAACAAAGCCAGAGGCTTTAATAGTTTGGGACTCTCGAAGTACATGCTGCCTAGTGGGCTATTCAACCTGTGGCTAAGGATAGCTATAAAGACAGTCTGATGTACAGGAGGAAATATGGAGACAAAGTGTGGAGCAGAGACTGAAGGAAAGGACATCCAGAGACTGCCTGACCTGGGGATCTATCCCATATACAGTCACCAAACCCGGAATCTATTGTGGATGCCGGGAAGAGCTTGCTGACGGGAGCCTGATATGGCTATCTCCTGAGAGGCTCTGCCAGAGCCTGACAAATACAGAGGCGGATACTCACAGCCAACCATTGGACTGATCACAGGGTCCCGATGGAGGAGTTAGAGAGAAGACTGAAGGAGCTGAAGGGGTTTGCAGCCCCATGGAGGGAGCAACAGAGTCAACCGGCCAGACCTCCAGAGTTCCTGGGGACTCTACCACCAACCAAAGAGTACACATGGAGGGACCTATGGCTCCAGCTGCATATGTGGTAGAGGATGGCCTTGTTGGACATCAGTGGGAGGAGAGGCCCTTGGGCCTGAGTGTGCTCGATGCCCCAGTGTAGGGGAATGCCAGGGTGGGAAGATGAGAGTGGGTGGATAGGGGGGGCACCCTCATATAGGCAGAGGGAAGGGATAGGGGTTTTCAGAGGGGAGACCTCATTTGAAATGTAAATAAAGAAAATATCCAATAAAAACAAGAAGGCAGCCGGATGTGAAATGGTAAACTCACACAAAGCATTACGAGAGGGTCTTTCCCTAACTCTATTTTATCATTCTCCTGCATCACCTTAGTAGATGACAGCAGCCCGCCTCAGTGTCAGAAGGCTGCATGCGCCTATCACAGCATAGTGTCCTGGGTTTCTGAATGTACATCAGAAGAAAGAACTTCATTTTCTTTTGTTGTTGTAGCTGTCATTCAGTATTTTTCTTTAAAAGGTGGCCTGAAGATACTGTGTTACATACCCTGGGGACTTGAGAGTGAGCACTAGCTGGGACTTGCTCAGAGGGTAGAGTGGTTGCCACACATGTCTAGTGACCTAAGTTCAATCTCAAGAATCCATGTAAAACATGGTGGAGGGAGACAACCAACTCCATAAAGTTGTTCTCTGAATACCACACATGGGCATGTGTGCCTGTGCTCCGTACACACAATGATATTCCTTTTTAAATAAAATAAGGGCCACTGAGATGGCCCAAACAATAAACATGCTTGCTGCCAAGACCGATATTCTGAGTTCAATCCCCAGGATCCACATGATAGAAAGAGAGAAGTGATTCTCACAAGTTGTTTTGACACACACACACACACACACACACACACACACACACACACACACACATATGAATGTTTGCAAAATAACACTAGTCACTCAGAATTCTTGAAGAATTCCTGGTAATATTCTGTGGCTGGAACCTTAGCACCCCTAAACAATGATGATTCTGCTTTAGAAAACATACTGAATCCTATGTACACATAGGATTCTAAGACATAGGCACGGGGAACTCCACAATTATGATTCGAATGCCTACAATTTGCCAAGCTATGGACTGCATCCCTATGGCTGTAATTATATGTATGTATGTATGTATGTATATATATACATATACATATAAAAATGTGTGTGCATCTATATCTATACATATGATACACATATTTAAATAAAATCTGATTTAAAATTATATACATAGTCTCATCGTGGTAATACCCTTTTCTAAACTTTGGTAGAAGCCGCTTCCTACACCCTCTTTCCATGATATCAGCGAGACTTATTTTAAACTGCCTTCTGTCCTGCAAAGGATTATGATGTAGAAGAGGAAGCAGACACAGTTCCCTCTTTACTGCCAAGTTAAGTTTATCACTCAGCATAATGCTCCACAGTGATAGCTGGGATCCACGAGCCATCCAGGCTGAGTGGAGGAGGGTGTGTGCAGGCATTTCCTTTGTCTCTAAAGCCCTGTGGTCTACTTGGATGATGATGTAGCTGGCACTTGGTTTTATCTATCTATCTATCTATTTATTTGTGTTTCTGCGCATGTGGCTTTTGCAGGGAAGGCCAGAGATATCGGGTGTACGTTGTGATACCACTGCTTCCGGGATTTGAAGGAGACATTTCCACAGGCGGAGGGAATGCTCTACAGGCAATTATGCACTTCAACTACAGGTACCCTGAACTCCAAGAAGGGAGCTGCAGTGTTTCTACATATTTGTTCAGTATCATGCTTTTAAACCTTAGTCTTTACTAGGTGATGAAATTCAAATGTCACAGTTGTACACGGTGGTCCTGTCAAGTGCAACAGCACCAAAATATTAGTTGTTGTGTGTCCATCTCTGTCTGTCTCTGTCTGTGTCTCTCTACTGTCTCTCTGTCTCTTCTCCTCCCCGCCCTTTCCTTCCCTTCCCCTCTCCTCTTTTCTCTCCCCCTCTCCATCTCACTATGTAGCCCTGGCTGCTTGGAACTTGCTATCTAGACCAGGCTGGCCTTGAACTTCAGAAATACCCCTGCCACTGCCTCCTGAGTGCACAGCTAGTGCCTCTTTTATATTCATTTTAATACATCATTTAGTGAAAGATATCTCTCTGCCACTAATCCTTTTATTTTTTTCAGGAAGTAGAGAAAAATAAAACAGGAGAAGTAAGTGCTAAACGATGCAGGTACAGTTTGAGTGCATTCATTAGACAGAGCAGAGATGACAACTTGAATATATTCTTTATGTTTCACACTTTTCTAATCACCCTTTTAGGGGTTATGGAAGGGGAAGAATGAGACTTTATAGGGGACTAAAGAAAGAATGGTTCAGGGCCTTGGCCACACTTGGGTGGAGGATGACATGCCTCTTGCTTGGCTTCAAAGGACCCCAGCTGATTCTGATGACAGTTTGAGGATACCCTTGGGTAGGATTGTGGTGGTGTTTGATGGCCCAGACTGTCTTTGGACTCCCTATGTAGGTGAGGCTGACTCCGAACTTGTAATCCTCTTGCTTTTCCCTCCCAAGTGTTGTGATTATACATGTATGCCACTGTGCCTGGTTTGCAGTGCTGGGGATGAACCCAGGCCTTCCTGCATGGGATTAAAGGCAGGAGCCACTATGCCCAGTAGTTGGTTTCTTTCTCTCACTGACTTCCACCTTGTGCTTGTATGTCTGCCAGGATTTTAAGTAGATATGAGTGCTGAAGCTGTTACCCAGGGATAAATTCACCTGGTTACAATGACAGCCTTTGGTCTACATATTTGGGCTGCAGATGAGTTCATCTCTGATGTTGTCTGACATAGTCTATAACCCTGTCACTTTTGTGATGTTTAACTGAACTCATCTGCTTTCTTGGCAATTCAAATATTACTTTTGGAATATTGTCAGCTGTGATTATTTCCTATGACCATTTCTGGATTTTTTTTGAACCAGTTAAATGAAACACACATTTGGCTGTTGTTCAGCAACCCAAACTATAGCCTTTCATTATGAAAAACATCTCTATTTGAAGGCTATCCGCCTTCCCAGGCATATTGTTAATTACTTTTATACAACAGGCAGATGGGACAAATAATTTTTGTTTTTTTTCCCTTTTTATAAACATTTTTATTACCATTCAGATCAAATATTTTCAGGTTTAATTTTAAAGTTTTTATGAGCACATACTAATTGTGCATAACAATGTGTTTAACATTTTCTTACATGCATATACTAATTTGATCACGTCTACCCCCCCTTTGTCTTCTTTTGTCCAGTCTCACTCACCCTGACCTCTTTCCAACTAGTCTCTCTTCTGCTCTGCTTTCTCCTTCCTCTTGCTTTTGTGAACCAGTGAATTCCATTAGTGTTCTTTATGGGTGCATTCATGAAAGGCGATTTGTGGAGGTGTGAGCATTTTGGTGCCATACTACTGGAGAAAATGTCTCCCTCTCCCTCCCCTGTAACCGTGATAGAGCCTTGGGGACTCTGGCTTGTCCTTTAGAGTCATCAATGTTTAACAGCTTGAGAAACAAAAAATCATCAACAGAGCCAGTTATTTATGTAAACCTTGATTTTTCTTATGTCCATGTTTTTGCTGACTCAATGGAAATAACCCAGTATAATAGTTTGCTCTATCCCTGGTGCTCTGCCAAGAGTTTGCCCTTTTCACCCCAGAAAGCAGGATGACTGTATAAGTGCTCTTATCTGGAAGACTCCTAAATTTATCATTCCCGGCACAAGGTCTTCTAAGGGAAAGTTCATTCAGAGCCCATCTCTCTCCCTAAAACCTGGTATCAATTTTATAACCCTTCCATCGGCTCACCTCAAAATAACTACCTTGGTTTTTTTCCAGTAATATTACATAAAAAATTCCTATGCTGGTTGTAACGTTTGAAAATGGGCATAGCACTTTCTCATGAAAGTACATGTCCTGTTTCTGCTTGGGTTAGGATCACGTCCACAGGTATTGGTGTCAAATTTGGTTATTGGGAATCTCCCTAACTGTGCCTTTGCATGTGTGTGAATCTCCATAACTGTGCCTTTACATGTGTGTGAATCTCCATAACTGTGCCTTTACATGTGTGTGAATCTCCATAACTGTGCCTTTACATGTGTAGGGAGCTCCCTAACTGTGTCTTTACATGTGTGTGAATCTCCATAACTGTGCCTTTACATGTGTGGGGACCTCCATATCTGTGTCTTTACATGTGTGTGAATCTCCATAACTGTGTCTTTACATGTGTAGGGAGCTCCCTAACTGTGCTTTTACATGTGTGTGAATCTCCATAACTGTGCCTTTACATGTGTAGGGACCTCCGTAACTGTGAATTTACATGTGTGGGAATCTCCATAACTGTGCCGTTACATGTGTGGGGGCCTCCATATCTGTGTCTTTACATGTGTGTGAATCTCCATAACTGTGCCTTTACATGTGTAGGGAGCTCCATAACTGTGCCTTTACATGTGTGTGAATCTCCATAACTGTGCCTTTACATGTGTGGGGACCTCCGTAACTGTGAATTTACATTTCTGGGAATCTCCAAAACTGTGCCGTTACATGTATGGGGGCCTCCATAACTTTGCCTTTATATGTTTTCAGGACCATGTGCAGAGGGGAGAGCTCCATCCTTGGACAGTTAAAGCCAGAGCGTAAGTGGTGCTTTTTTTTCTTCTGCAATTTCTAGGGAACATTAGGAGTTAACAGGATTAGAGGTGGAGAGCAGGCACTGTTGGCATCTTTTAGGTTATTTTCCTTGTTTCTGTGAAAAGTATCTGACAAAGCAGCTTAGGGAAGAGCGGATTTATTCTGGCTCACAGATTGAAAGTCCAACCCATCATGGCAGGGAAGGAAGGCATGGTGGCAGTGCTGTGGTGGCCGGTCACCCTTTGTCCTTTGTGTTCAGTCTGGAACTCCTTTCATGGAATGGTGCTGCTCACTCTAGTAGGTGGAGACCTTTCTACTTAACTAGTGTAGTCTAGAAAACCCCTCATGCACACATCTCAAATGGATAAACAAAAAAACTATCCTGGTATCTGTAAATGTCACATGGTGTGTTTACATGTAAGCCACTTCACAAAATGCTCAACAGAGGTAAACTACCTTTTTTCCTTAAATCGCCCAAACCAGTGTTCAAATGAAAACACCCGTGTGTGAGGTGTGTGAGTGAGAAGCACTAGAGATACTCTGCAACTTTTTTGGTTGATTTAATTTTATAATAGCAATAATTACTAAGGAGTCTCACAAGGACTGTCTGTATGTATGTATTCTCTGTTTATCTCCAGCACAACCCATATGGGTCATCCCTGTCTTAAGGAATCAGGAAAGGAATCTATGAGGCCAGTGGGTATCTATTGCATCTGTTTATGCAGAAGTTCGGGGATTCTCATAGTACTTTCTTGTACTTAATGAAAACAGCCAGTAGCATAACCATCTTTATAACCTTTGAGACAATTATAGACGAAGGAGGAAACACTGCTGCAGCTCTGTCTACAAGTACATCCTAAGTGGGTATGAGAAAAAAGAAGGAAAGAATGAGAGAAAAATGTTTGTTCCTCATATATATGTGGGACTAATATCCAGACTATGTAAAAAAAAATTCTTATAACTCATAATAACAGAGAAAATTAGCTCATCTTTCAAATAAATAAAATACCTAAATAGACATTCAATTTCAAAGAGATATGGAGATGACAAGTAGACATATAAGAAATGCCCAGTATCCCTTGCCATTGGTGAAAACCCAGTGAAAGCCACAGGAGCTACAACTCCGCCCTCTCCAGGATAGCTAAAATAACCGTCTGGCATGATAATGGGTATATAACCAGTACAACCCTCATGCATTGCTGTTGGGAATAGAAATTGGTACAGTGTCATTTGGAAACAGTGTGGTAGTTCCTCAGAGGCTAGCCATAGAGTTCTGTATAAGCCAGAAATTTTCTTTGGTATAGATAAAAAAAAAATACATCTATTCAAAATTTTCACAAGTGGTCATAGTCCAAATAGCTAGGAAGGGGAAACCATACGTCTAATAACTGATCATGGTACACATTATATAAGCATGTGTGTGCACACATGAAGGCCAGAAAAGCACATCGGGTATCCGGTTCTACCATTCTCTGTCAATCATAATGATGGGCTAATATTGATAAACTATAAAAGCAATGAAACATTTTTATGAAATATCTTTAATATGTGAATCCATAGCAACAGAAAGAAAGTTTTATGGTGATTGCTAAGGACTGTGGAGAGTAGGTAGGATTAGATAATAAATATAATACTTATGCAAGTAGATGGACATGGGGATATAAATGTCTTAAAATTAGGTCATGATGATGGTTATATAGCTCTGTGAGTATAATTTTTAAAAATTCAAGCATTCAGAACACAGACCAAATACAGTGGTCCACATCTGTAATCCACGCATTCAGAAGAGAGGGAGGAAGATATATCTCCCTGAGATATATACAGGTCATCCACACTCAAGGTCATCCAAGGTCACCCTGAGATATATACAGGTCATCCACACTCAAGATCATCCAAGATCATCCTGAGATATACAGCATGTGCAAACATAACTTGGGATACATGGAAAATAAATCTCAAAAAAATCTGCCTCAAACAAAAAAAAATCTGTGGTATGTGGCAGTACATGCCTTCGAGCCAGCACTTGGAAGGCAGGAGAAGGATCTCATTGAATTGGAAGCTAGCCTGGTCTACATAGTGAGACTTTGTCTCAAACAAATAAATGAAAGCACCAAAAATCACCTACTGACCTTTATTTATTTGCACTTCTCGGATTGGATAGAAAGCCTTGTCCACACTAAGCAAGTACTCTGCCACTGAGCCATATTCCCAGCCCTGAACTGCACAACTAAAAAATGGGGAATTTCAAGCTATAGAACATTTGGAAATATTTATAGATGTTTATGAATGTTTAGAGGATTTGGTAGCTTTAAAAACTGTAGGTTTAACTGGGTGTGATGGTGGATGCCTTTAATCCCAGCAATCAGGAGGTAGAGGCAGGACTGTGCGTTTAAGGCCAGCTCAGTTTACATAGTGAGTTCCACGACATGGAAAGTTAGATAGTGAGACTCTGTCCCTCAAAATAAGTAAGTGAATAAATAAATAAATAAATAAATAAATAAATAAATAAATAAATAAATAAATGGCTTGAACTGCCCCTACGAGTATATCATATATGCACACACATGTCTATGAGTGTTGTAAAGTTCAGGAAGATTTTACTGATGGTGTGTTCAGACACAGTTATGCACATCGCCTAACTGTACCCAGGAGAGAGCAGATGTCCCAGAGTGTCACCTTGGTCTCTATGGGTTGATGAACCAGTCCATGTAAAAGACATACTGATGAAACAGCAGGAGAGGCACCCACTCTGCCTGATGCTTGTCAGGCGAAGGCGAGGTTCTAGGAGAGTTAGGAATGAAAGCAAGCTGCTGCCTTCCTTTCTCAATGGCGAAAACATCCTGTGCTTTTCTTTGGCTCCAGACCCTTCATCCCGCCTTTGCCATTCAGGGAAATAAATTGGATTTTAACACAAGAAACAATTTCAATGGTAAGCCTGCTTGAGGGAAAGTTTCTAAGCACCCCGGGAACAAGTCAAAATAAGGCCTCTCTGTGGGGGAAATGTTCATGTTTTAAACGTGGAGAGAAAAGATTAATTACAGAGTGCCCTTTTCTGAAGCAAAAGGTCAAGTTGCCAGGTTTGTTTTTGTTAGTGTGTGGTGGGTTTTACAGGCCCAGCTTCCTCGTCTCCAACTGGGGGCAGGGCTGCAACTCCTGTTGCTGCTTCAGTTATTTTGAATAAAGCAGCAGCTGTGACGAAATTAAAATTCCTGAAAAGAATTCCAGCCCTAGCCATTCTCTGATCTGATAATCTCCAAAGACTTAGTGTTCAGGGTAAAGCATTCCACTATCATTTGTATAATTTTTGTGAAGTATCGCATTTTAGGCTTTAGGACCAAGTTAGTGTAAATTAGTGGCCAGGGATGTTCAGTGGGATTACAGATACACAAATACCCAGAGCTCCAAATTTAAGCAATAAGCCAGTGATAACGCTTGGTGAGTTTTTTTCCCCCTCAAGATTGCCTTGTAAACTTCCAGCACTTGTGTGGGCTCATCTTCCTTCTGGTACCCAGACAGCATTGTCAATCAGACTTAGTCCCTGATTGTGTGTCTGGAGAGTCTCATATCCCATGACATCATCTGGGAACCTCCCCAGGACTGGTCTTTCCCTTTCTTCACAGTGGTATTAGAGTATCTGTGTTGCTGGAGTTTTGTTTTCCTCTGAAATCACTCTCGTTCCTCACTGTAACTTGGTAGTACAATGTTAATAACCACCAACTTTGGATTTGTTTCCTGTGAAGTCAGCTTTCTTCAGAATAAAATACCAGTTCTCAGATTTCCTTGACTTCCTTCACTAGGAGCACAGGGGGGTGAAAGGTGGAGTGCAATGCCATCATTGGTGCACTCCAATTGTATCTGACAGACCACGTTAAGATTACCCATGGTGCCTCCTTACTACACAGGACTTTTCTCCCTGTCTCTTTCTTCTTTCCCTCCCTCTTTCTTTCTTTCTCTTTCTCTTTCTTTCTTTTTCTTTCTTTCTTTCTTTCTTTCTTTCTTTCTTTCTTTCTTTCTTTCTTTCTCTTCTTTCTTTCTCTTTTTTTCTTCCTCTTCCTCCTTTAGAGTCTGTACTGTTAGCTTTCTCTTCAGGGCCATTTTTTCACACATGAGCCTTACTGTCTCAGGGAGGTAGAGTGGAAGGTGGTATGGACTGTGATATGGGCGCCTTAACTGATGTGCCCTAGGCCTACTGTGGAACCATGCAAACCTAAGTTTTGACACTATAGACTATGGCACATCTTCAGGCTGCTGGAAGCTGGTCAACATAGCTGATCTTTTCAAAATGATTTTTAAATATGCTCAGACTCTTAGTCCAACGTATTCATTTTAGTATTACTGGTGGAAGGAAGCACATGCCACATCTCGAGTGTGGAGGTCCGGGGACAACATTCAGGAGTCAAGTCTCTCCTTCTGCCTTTCCATGGGTTCCAGGCATCAAACTCAGGTTGTCAGGTTTGTGAAGCAATGGCCTTTATCCCTGAGACAGTGCTAATGTCACTCTGTAGGACACTTTCAGGCTCTATCTGAACCTTTACCCTGTGTTTCTGTATGCTGACGTTTTACCTTTCCCCTCTCCTCCCCCTCTTGTGCTCCCCCCTCACCTTCTCTCCCTCCCTTTAACTTTCCTGGGGCTTGAACACCTCCACAGACATCTTCCACTGAACCACACGTGCAGCTCAGTAATCTGCCTTTAGCAAGTCTTACAGAGATGGGGTGGGCCTACATACACTGAGAACCCCTCTTTAGTGGATCTTGTGAAGTTAACAATAGAAAAATCCATGCTAAAATTATATACTTTGGCAAAGGCTTTTCTCCATGACTCTATTGAAAAACGGTTTTAAGTCTTAAAGCGTTATACTCTGGATCATGAGGCAGCCCTGGATGGTACAGAGGAACCAAAAACTCAGACTCAGCGGCCCTCTGTAGCAATGATGATGGAGGCCATGTGGGGAAGCCCCAGTGTAGGAGAAATGGATTCTACTGTACCTATAAAAATGAGACATTTTTGGAAATATTTTCCAGCAATTTTATGGACATAAAGAACTTCAAAGAGGACATATTCCCCTCTCTTTAACCAGAGGAGGTTTCTTTTTTAAAAGGATTAATGGTCCAGGCATGTCCAATCTTTTGATCTTGTCATCTACAGAATTCTTGCTTGAGAACTGTGTAATGGAGTTACAAAAAATTGTTCACCATCTCCCAACTGACAATGTTTTAAGGAAGTTGGTGATTTTGTGTTAGACCTTCTCCTGGCTGTCCTAGATCTCATGTAACCTGCTGCTGCAGGTTAAACACACCTGGAACTTAAATGCTGTTCTAATGTACCATTCACACATGGAGGGGTTGTGACTAGTTCATGTATGTAGGACCTTTGTTTCATATATGTAGACTGGTGTAACGTGAAGCACCGTTATGCCAGTTCAGCTCTTTTTGTCAGTTGGTGATCTGATATCATCCACAAATGTGCAAGAAGGGTGATCTGTCAGCACCAGACTCTCCTTGTGAACCTAAATATGAGTTTCTTTCCAAGATACTTGAACTTAATAAAGCATCCATGGCAAAGTAGAAAACCTGCATAAGAAATGGAGGCTCTGCAAATAGACCGTGAGTTTCCACTCGATCTATTACTGTTTCGTAATTTCCTAAAAAAGAAGAAATGATACAGAACATCTTCCTATTAGGATCCATGATCTTAATAGCTTGGGTCCTCTCATTTGTTCTGAGGCTTGGACTTTGTGTAGGAAAACAGCTGTGAGGGAGGGGACCCTAAGACTTTGTGATAACACTCAGACTGTGGTGGTGACTATAGTTGGGTATGGATTGCAGGTCTTGTCACATGGTAAGTTGATTGAGCTGTTATTCATAGTACAAGCCTGGTACTCTTCACTCTAAAACAAAATCTCCCTCTTTCCTAACATTAATGATCTAAAAGGGAGAATTCTTTGACAGTTACATACAATGCCTACAGTGTGTTTTCATTTTTACTGCTTGCTGTCCTTTCTCAACTCCTCCTTCCCAACCAATCCCATTCCTGATTTCCTATTGCTTAGTTTACTTTTCCAGTGGGTCACTGAGATCAATTAGCATTTTCTTCAGAAGCATGGTACAACTCTTCGGTAGCTATACCACTGAAGAAAATGGTTTCTTTTTCCCCAGTAACTGCTAAGTTCCAAAAGCTCTTCAGGGAGGGTGGAACCTCATAAACCCAGCCCCTACCCATGATGCAATGTTGCCAGACCCCATCTTGTAATGGTAACCACAGTTACTGTTAGTTCCCAAGAATGGTGGCCATGACTTGAAGACAGTGGTTCACAGCACTCCTCGCTATCCCAGGGGAAGATTATTTGTCAACATTTCTCTGTAGCCATAGTAAACAGACTAAAATGCTATTTGGTAGTGAATGTGCTACATATATTTTATGGTTCTGACATGTACTTGTCCTCTGGTACTGCCACAGGTGTCAGCCAAGACAGAAGCAGCTGTAACACAGAAATCTTGTGTTGTCTTTTCTGCCTTCTTTTCTCAGTAGTTAACCCACCAACTCATTAAAAGGTTCAAATTAGAGTATACTTCCTGATTGCATCTGTCAAAGACAAAAGACATCTCAATATGATTTTTTTTAATGTAGTCATTGTCCTAGTTAGCTTTAGTGACATAGCATAGAGTCATCTCAGAAGGGAATCTCAAATGAGGATTGCTTACCTCAGATTGGCCTGTGGACTATCTATAATGGATTGTTCTGTTAATTGATACAGAGAATCCAGTCTATTGTGAGCTGCACCAACTATGGGTAGGTGATCTGGGATGGATGACAAGTGAGCTAAGCATGAGCCAGAGAATGAGCGAGAGAGAGAGAGAGAGAGAGAGAGAGGAGAGAGAGAGAGAGAGGAGAGTAGCAAGCATTGTTCCTCTGGATCCTGCTTACTCTCTTGCCTGGGGTTCCAGCCCTGACTTCCCTCAGTGACGGACTAGGATCTAGAAGAATAAGGCAAACCCTTTCCTCTCTTAAGATGCTTTTGGCTACAGTGTGTTGTTACAGTAACAGAATGAAACTAGATTCCCTTATATTCTCCTGGTTAAGTTTATATATAATATGTGTGTGTGCATGCACGTGTTTGTGTGTACACATTACAATTTTGTACACATGTATTCTACGTAACCTGCTTAAGTGGCATATATGTCTGGGGAAATAACAAAATTGATGTACCTCATTTGGGCATGGTTATATTGATTTTAGTTATTTTCTGTTTGATTCACAGTTGGTAATAAGTGGATAAATTACATATCGTTTTGTGGTCTGAGAACACATGCAGAGCTGGAAGGAAACCTAGTCACTGAGCTTATCTATGTCCACAGCAAGTTGTTAATTGCTGATGATAACACGGTTATCATTGGTAAGTATGCGGCCTGTGACTGTGCTTCTTGTCACTGACAGCCCTCTGCCTCAGTTGCCCTTGCTTCCCCACACTTCTCTGGCAGTAGAAACACTGTCATATAATACTAGACTGTTCCAGAGACGGTCTTCTTCTCTTGTATCTTCTCTAAACTGTTTGGTTTTGTTTTTAATCTATAAAGTATTAGAGATCAGAGCAATGAAAGGGAATTTGTACATATTATAGTATTAGAAGCTGGAGCTTAAACCATTCATTTATTGGATCTCATTGGTTCTCTTAAAAATGTTTGCTTGTTTGATTGATTGATTGTTTGGGTTGATTGATTGACTGATTGGTTGATTGATTGACTGTTGGTGTGTTGAAATTTGTGTGTGTGTGTTTGGGTGTGTGTGTGTGTGTGTGTGTGTGTGTGAAGGGTCCTAGGAACTGTGCTCCAATCTTCAGGCTTGGCTTGGCAGCAAGTGTCTTTACCTGTGGAGCCATATCACTAGCCCTGATTTTATTAATTTTTTATTATTCACTTACTTTGATTTAGAATCCAAGTGACTAGACTTTTGGGGTTGGAGGGAGAGAAAATCAGCAAGGAAAGTATTTACAACATGAAAGCCTTGTGGGTGGCTTGTGTTGATCTCACATCCATTTGACCTTTCCTGCAGATCCAGAGATGGGTAACAGTCAAGGTCAGAAGAATGTTAAAGTATTATTACTATCTGTCCACTTATTAATACTCTTTCTAATGCCTATGTTTTGGACACCGTTAATCAAGATGTCAAACCATGAACGTTGCTGATATCTGTGGAGTTGGAGAGAGAAGAGTTTTCAGTGAAATGACATAGCCCTATTTTAAGATCAATATTTTTCTCTGACTAACGAGAAAGGTGTATTTCTATAGAGTCCTCTTCCTCTTACTGACTCTGGAGAAAGGCATGCACATTCTGTACTGGATCTTCTGAGGCAGAGGAGGGGATACCCAGCCTCCTTCCTGGTTTATATACACTGGACATCCTGTGTTACCATTATTGGATTATTTCTTGTGTTAATATTATGTTACATGAATGAACACCAGAAAGGTACATGAGATGCAAAACATTAATAACTTTTCCTACTTAGTGTTTCAATTGCTGCAACAAAACACCATTACTAAAAGCAAACTTGGCTTACACTTCAATACTGTAGTCCATCACTGTAGGAAGCCAGGGCAAGTACCCAAACAAGGCAGCCATGTGGAGGCAGGAGCTGATGCAGAGGCCATGGAGGGCTGCTGCTTACTGATTTGCTCTTTAGGGCTTGTTTAGCCTGCTTTTTTATAGAACCCAGGACCATCAGCCCAGGCATAGCACCAACCCACAGTGGGCTGTGCCCTCCCCATCAATCACTAATTAAGAAATTGCCCTATATCCAGATCTTATCGAGGCATTTTATCAATTGACGTTCTTTTTTTAGATGACTCAAGCTTGTCATAAACCTAGCCAGCATATTACCACTCTGAACATGTGCTGTTGAGAGAAGAGTGGATGGCACTTCCGGGAATCCTGCTCATCTGGTTTAAATAAAATGTAGCTCCTCGGCTATATTAAGATAATTCCCTAGTCTTTAAGAAACTAAATGTCATGAAGTGTTTTGACAGTTTTTGGCAGTTCTATGCCTTTTTCATCTCTAGCCTCCACTGAGACAAGAAAAAAACCTCATATCTAACAGTCATGAAATGTCTTATCTGGAATATAATTTAGGAAAAATGTAATTTTGAAGCAAGGAAATGTACATATCTCAACATATATCAGTGGATACATGTATGTATATTTCTGTAAAAATGGGTCAAATATCTATAGATATGTATATAAATAGTTAGAAAGACTGAAGAGATAGATTCTTTTAAATAGTTGTGCAGAGTAGTTTTTTAAAAGCGTCATAGCCTAACATCCCTTGTTTATAGCAGTGTTTTTCAACCTGTGGGTCATGACCCTTTGGGACCCAAACAGCCCTATCACATGAGGTTGCCTAAGACCAACAGAAAATACATACATACATAAACACACACACACACACACACACACATATACACACACATAGTAGTTCATCACAGTAGCAAAATTACAGTTGTGAAGTAGCATAATTTTATGGTTAGAGTTCACAACAGCATGAGGAACTGTATTAAATGGTCACAGCATTAGGAAAGTTGAGAACCACTGCTCTATAGGGACTTATCATCTATAAGTGACAAGTCAACTTCAAATGGATCAAAGACCTCAACATAAAACCAGGTACACTGAACCTGAAAGAAGAGTAGTGAGGAATAGCCTTGAACTCACTGGCACAGGAAGACTTTCTGAACAGAACGCCATCAGCACAGGTACTAAGAACAATTAATAAATGAGACCATATGAAACTGAAAAGCTTCTGTAAGGCAAAGGACACTGTCGTTTAAACAGAGCAGGCTACAGAATAGGAAAAGACTTTTAGCAATATACATCTGATAGAGGGCTGATATCTAAAATATGTAAAGAACTCCAGAAACTGGATGTCAAGAAAACCCAGTTATTAAAATGGGCTACAGATTTAAATAGAGAATCCTCAAAAGAGGAAACACAAATGACCGAGTAGCACTTGAAGAAGTGTTTAACAACCTTAGTCATCAGGGAAATTCAAACAATTTAAAGTAGTTTGAGATTTCAGTGTCTACCAGTCAGGATGACCAAGATCAGTGAATGACAGCTCCTGCTGGCACAGATTCCGAGTGAGGGGACCACTCCTCCATTGCTGGTGGGAGTGCAAACTTGTACAGCCACTGTGGAAATCAATGGGGTGGTTCCTCGGAAGCTGGGGATCAATCCACCTCAAGATCTGGCTATCTGCTCTTGGGCATACACCTAAAGGACAGTTCATCCTAAGACAACGACACTTACTCAACCGTGTCCATTCATTTATAATCGCCAGAAATTGGAAACAGTCTAGATAGTAGAAATCAATTCATTCATAAGGGAAGAATAGTTAAAGAAAATGTTATATTGCATTTACAGAATGAAATGTTACTCAGCTGCTAAAAAAATTAAATAACAAAATTCACAGATAAATGCATGGAGCTAGGGAAAAAAGTCATCCTGAGTCAAGTAGCCTAGCCCCAAAAGACAAATATGGCCTGTATTCACTTACATGTGAATGTTAACTGTTAAGTCTTCAATAATCAGGCTATGATCCATATAACCATGGACCTTAGCTATAGAGTAAGGGACCAGAGGGCACAGATGGATCTCCCTAGGAAGGGGGAAATAATATAATTATGGGCGAATAAGGTGGGGGGCTGAATTGGGAAGCTCAAATGATGGGGTCAGAGAAAGAGGTCAAGGGAAGAAAACCAGGGAGGGACATCTAAAACAAGGGTCATTTGAGTGGTGGTGTAGGAAGTTTTCCAAAAATACACATATATGAAGGTAATCTAGTTGAAATTGCCAAATCATAAGGACGATGAAGCCCCAACTGGGTATCTCTCATCATCCAGAAATGAGTTACATCTAATCGTGTTTTTGGCCAAAAAGGTCCCTGAGAACTGATGCTGTTTCCAAGGCTATTGGTTCTCCACAAAACTGACAGTAAGGCCCTGTTGCTGAAGACAACATCTACACTCCTCACTGAACATGGAGAGGTCGAGCTGGTGCCTTCCTATGGCCTTTACCCATACTCATTGTGCTGGAAGGTTCCCCGCAGGCTGCCAAAGGAGACAGGTCAACACCAACCCAGCTACAAACCCTTCCATCTACAGTGGTGACCCACTTGCTAGAAGTGCTAATGACACAGGTGGTACAGAGTTGATGGGAGTGCCAAACCAACATCTGATTGGAGTTAAGGCCACTCCATGAGATGGAACCCATATTCAGCACTGCTTAGGTGGCCAAGAACCTGAGGCTAGGTAGGCCAGGGATCCAGAGGAAAAGCAACAATTACTATTCTGATAAAGGACCTTGGCATAAAATGATACCTAACGACATTCAGCTATACTCACAGATCAATGCCTTGCTTAGTCATTATCACAATTGAATACAATCTTTTCCAGTTAGAGGGATTTACCTTTAAGTCCATGGCTCCTTAGAGGCACCAGGTAGTGGCTCTTGTTGAGGATAAGGAAATTTGACATTTTTAATCTGTTCACAAACCATCTTCTTTAAGTCTGTTCTGGAGAGGTCCTTCAGCTGAAGGTGGAACAGAGCCCCTTGTTCCTGCAGTGTCTCCATCAGCTGCCCTTGCAGCGAGCTGCCTGCTCCATCAATATTTCAGGAAAGCTGCCTCTGAGGAGTTCCTCAGCTGTGTGTGCTGCATAGCCATTTGCTCCTTTACTCTCTCAGTTGGTCCTCTGCGTCCTTCCAAGGGTACCCAGAACCTGTAACCAGTCTGTATACCCTAGCTTCTGCCTTCTTCCTCGTCTTTTATGTAGAAATGAGGAATGTTTTAGTCTTTCAACTCCTCTGAGTTTACACTCATCAGTCAGTTGTTCTCTGTATTAAATTTATTAAGCTCATGTGCGTGATGTTTACATGCATGATCACGTATGCGTGTGCTCGTGGGGGAGGGAGCCAGAGGCTGGCATGGTGACTTGATTGGGTGTCTTCCATTGTCACTTTCCATCTTATATATTCAGGCATAGTCTTTCAATTCCCTGGAGCCTAGCTAGTCAACTTTCTCAAGGAATTCCCTGTCTCTGCATACCTTACATCAGGATTACAGGATTGCCATGCCCGCCCAGCATTTATATGAGTTCTGGGGAACTGAACCCTGGTCCTCATGCAATCAAACCTGAGGGTCACAACCTGTGCCCCAGGCCACCTATTCTCAGCAAGACAATAAAAAGACCCAACTTAATAATGGAAAACAAAACAAAAAAAAAAACCCCAAAACAACAGAGAGAGAGGTGGGGAGGGGGATTTATTCAATGTGGTCATCTTGGAAAAGAGACCCAGTGAAGGGTCCTGAACTATGACTACCTGCCATTTAAATAAAGAGCTCAGGTTATAGCCATCTAATTGGTGTACATCAAGGTACACCATCAAGGTGGGCCCATCCACCACTGTCCTGTCACAGTTGGCTTCAGTCTTATGCTGTAAGGTGGTCTGGCACATCATTAGAGCACTTGTCCCTTTCCAGGGAACAAGTTCTTGATTGGCTGCAGCCTTTTCTTTTTCTCAGCATGGGATTTCTGGGGGGAAATTCCCATTTTGGGGGGGGCATTGTTTCCACAGTCTGGTAGTCATATTGAGATCTCTTTAGAAGATCCTCCATGTCTGCTAGGCCTGTTTCACCAGCTCCTGCAGACTGCACTCTCTTATAGACTCCTAAGATTTCAGCTTGCAATGGCAGGAGTATCTTCCTGACCTCTGGACTCAGGAACTTACATACACTGCCATGGGAGGGCATCTGGAGGTAATGGATGTATATCTGGGGGTTTCTGGGCTGGCTCCCACCCCACAGTGTTCTGATCTCGGTTGGAGAAGTACCACCGGATCCTGTAGATCCAAGTCCCGAGTGACCTCTCCTTAAAGCAGGAGGGGAGTGAAATCCCAGAGGAGCACCAGGTGCTCTGTTCATACATCTGGGAAGGAATGCTTAGGCTAGGGAAGGCGCAGATACAAATGCTGCTTTCCAGGAAACTCTCCCCACCTAGGGGCCCTGGTTTCATGGGCACAGCTGCCTAAATAAGACCTGAACATTATGCCAACTAACCTGCAAGGGGAAGTCTCCCAGGATTTCACACCTAACAAAGAACTGCAGGCAACTGAGAAATACCTATAGGTTATCTAGTACCAAGTGCTCAGCCCCGAAATCATGTATGTGCAATTAACACTAAACGGACCAGGCAGGTTGTATTTACACATTTATATGTATAACAATATCCTTATTGTTACATACATATGCGTATCTAACAATTAAAAAGAGGCCATACCTTTGAGAAAAGGCAATGGGAGGGGCATCGGGAGGGTTGGAGGAGACAAGGAAAGAGGGGAAAATCATGTACTTTTATTTTCAATGGAAGAAAAAGCAATAGAAAAACTGCTGCCAAGCCTCATGGTGTAGCATTAAACTGACCAGTGCGTGCACATGCCTTGCTGTGATCTTCCACAGTGCTTTCCTATGATGAGGAATCAGGTAATAAAAAGGAGCGCATAATGCACCTACAAGTTAAAACTAAAACATTAGTCCTCAGTTCACATCCTCAGGGAACTGAGATTTCAGAGTAGAGGGCAGTTGATATCAAAGCTGCTGGCCAGCCTCATAAGTGCAGGTGGAGGGTTGCAGTGATCCAACAGTATGCAGAGTAGCGGGTGAGTGTGAAAGCCCTCCTGGGATTGACAGCCCTTGTTGTATAAGTTGAAGACTAGAAAGCTTGTTCTTGATGTTTGTTTGTTTGTTTGTTAGTTTTCAGGACGGAGTTTCTCTGTGTATGCTTGGCTGTCCTGGGACTCACTCTGTAGACCAGGCTGGCTTTGAAGTCAGAGATCTGCCTGCCTCTGCCTCCTGACTGCTGGGACTAAAGGCGTGTGTTACCACCTCAAGGCTGATTTTTTTTAAAAAAATAAAACAAAACCCAAAACCCTACCAATTTTCTGTACTGAACTGGTACTTATGCTGTTTTCTTTAAACTCCTTTTTGATTAACCAGCATCCTTTGAGATATGCGTAGAAGAATTGAAGTATGTGAAACAATAAGGATTGTTTCATAAACAATATAAGGAAGTTCCAGTGTTAACTAGTTTACAGTCTTCTAGACTTTGTAGGGTTTTTTTAAACAATTATTTTTGTTTATGTGTGTTGTATCTATATCTCTGTATGTGTACACTATCTTCATGTGTGTAGGTAGGTGCCCACAGAGTCCAGAAGAGGACATCAGATCCTCTGGACTTAGAGTTATGGGATGCTGTGAGCCACCAGCATGGGTGCTAGGAACAAATTTGGGCCCCCTAGAATAGCAGGAAGCTCACTTAACTGTGGGGCCATCTCTCTGACTGCTAGTCTGCTTTCTGTCCATCAGCCTCAGTTTGTTGGGTTAGTCCCTTGTGGTTGCAAAATGGCTGGCTGTAGACTGAATCTTTCAAAGGATGGGAAAGATGGTACAAAGTTGTTTCTCAGAAGCCCCGGGAGCGTTCCTTCATGTCGCATGGTTCAGAACTGTGCCAGGTACCATCTCCTCAGCTAATCACTGACGAAGATGACAGCATTACAAGAACTGGCGTAGAATGACGAGTTCCTACTTGGGCTCATCCTTAGGAGGTCACCACATCTGTGAACTGCATCTTCCCTCGATGATGTTGACAGAATTGGGGTTTTGTGAGCCAGGAAGCATGGAGTGGGATCTGAGTTGATGGAGGCTGTCACGAGAAGAAGTTTGAGCATGTCTACTGATTCTACTTTTAGGTTCTGCCAACATCAATGACCGGAGCATGCTGGGAAAGCGAGACAGTGAAATGGCTGTCATAGTGCAGGACACAGAGACGGTCCCATCGATGATGGATGGAAAAGAATATCAAGCTGGCCGCTTTGCCCAAGGCCTTCGGCTGGAGTGCTTCAGGTCAGCCCCGAAGAGCCATGGCTTTACTATTAGTTCCACGGAGCTGGGGCTCAGGGTGACCTTCACCCTTGGCACTTCCACCAGTCTGGATTCTTTTTCACCTTGAACAATGTCCCTCAGAGTGGAGGATATATACACTAGTATGAAAATGTCTTTAGACATACACACATGTATTTTAATAGTCTGTCCTCTTTATGTACAATAGCACAAATTACCCTTTTAAATGTAATTGATTTAAGGTCAGGCCAGGTCAAACTATATAAGTAGGATTTGTATAAGTTTTTAAAAGTAACTTCACTTTTAAAACAGAATATACAAGATACTCTTGCATGTGAAGACACTTCCCCAGAAAGGTCTTAGTTCAGTCCCCTCAGTTGACAAGGTAGAAGGAGAGAATCTTCAGGTTGTCACATGTGGAAGGAGAGAAGTGAGTCCCACAAGATTTCCTGACCTCCTCGTGCATTATGATGGGAGCATGGGAAGATGAATTACAAGGATGGATTAAGTATTCCCAAAAGAATTCTGGTGGCTGCTGGTATCAGATTTAAGTGTGAGCACTACATTTCCAAGGTTTAAAAGGAAGGATTTCTCCGGTCTTCCACAAGATAGATAGAATACTGACTGCTATTGTGAAGCAGGGACAGTATGACCCTAAGGGATTAAATGCTGTTGTTGGCCCTGGTGAGGTTCTAACTGCCCCAACTCCTTCAGTTTGTTATCAAGTGCTCCTTCCTTACCTTCTCAATCATGTTAGTTACCCCATTACTCACTACCATCTAGCTCCTTCCCTCAGAACTGAACAAGAACAGGTAAAACCCTTCCAGATACATTAACCCCACATGGTCTGTCAACAGCTTGAACCCCCTTCCAGCTGTAAGCCTTGGCAGGAGGTCGATAGTTTAGGATTCTAGAATTGTCCTCACTGTGATGTGATTTCACTTGTGACCTGTGAGGGATCTCTGTGACCACCAGGTTCTATCAGAGTGAGACTAGAAGGAAATCTGGTTCAACATGATTTAGTTAGCCAGGATTGGTTCAGACTTCCGTTGCCTGACCCTGAGTAGTTTATCGTAACCCTGAATGTGTTTATTATCTAAATGTTACAAAAGCTTTTCCATGTCAGTATTATTCTATAACATTTTAATGATTGCACCATACTTAATCACACATGTATGCCATAATTCCTGAAAAACATACCTCTGTATTTGATGTAACCTTTTGCTGATAATTTATTATTTTGTGATTTTTAAGTTTTTACTTATTTTATTGACTATTTTATTTACATTTCAGATGTTACCCGTTACCCCATTCCCCCCCACCCAGGAACCCCCTATCCTATCCCCCCTCCTTCTGATTCTATGAGGATGTCCCCCACCTACCCACCCACTCTTTCCTCCCCACCCTCTCCCACCTACCCACTCTTTCCCCCACTGGGTATCCAGCCTTCACTGGACCAAGGACCTCCTCTCCCACCTATGCCTGACAAGGCCATCCTCCCCTACATATACAGCTGGAGCCATGGGTCCCTCCCTATGTGCTCCCAGGCTGGTGGTTTAGACTCTGGGAGCTCTGGTTGGTTGGTATTGTTGCTCTCCCCATGGAGTCGCAAACCCTTTCAGCTCCTTCAGTCTTCTCTCTAACTCCTCCATTGGGAACTCCATGTTCAGTTCAATGGTTAGTTGTGAGCATCTGCCTCTGTATATGTCAGACTCTGGCAGATCTCTAAGGAGACAGCTATATCAGGCTCCTGTCAGAATGTACTTCCTGGTATCTACATCACCATCTACCTTTGGTGACTGCACATAGGGTGGATATCCAGGTGGAACAGTCTCCAGACAGCCCCTCCTTCAGTTTCTGTCCCACACTTTGTTCCTATATTTGTTCCCATGAGTATTGTGTTACTCCTTCTAAGAATGACCAAAGTGCCCACACTTTAGTCTTCCTTCTTCATGAGCTTCATGTGGTCTGTGAGTTGTATCTTGGGTATTGCGAGCTTTTGGGCTAATATCCCAAAGTTTAAGTTTTTTTTAAAAATGTGTTTATTAGTCAAGAGTACTTGTTCTTTTGTGAGTTTGCATGGCTTTTTCATGTCCTTTGGCCACTTTTCTGGAATGTTTAACTTTTTCTTGATGACCAATAATTATTATTTCTTTTGTTGACTATGGTTAAGCAATTTTTTCTTAGTCCTATTTAGGAGAAAATTACTATTTGGGGGAAATTATTTGTTTATTATTAACTAAATTTATTTATTTTTCTTTTTTACCTACTTGCTAAGAGTATATTCACCAAGATTCACAGTTACTTTGGATTTTGTTTTTTCTTCTTGTTTTTTCTAGTATTTATTTGAGTTTTATGTTTTGCATTTAACACGTGTAGTTTCATTTTTATTTTTTTGATATGTTCTCACTACATAGCTCAAGCTGATCTTGAACTTAAGACCTTTCTGTCTCAGACTCTTCAGTGGTGGATTTCCAAGTGTGCGCCACCATGTCTCACAGAGTAGCTTGTTTTAAATGTAGGAAATAATACAGGGGCTCTAGATTATTTCCTCCTCAACCGGTACACAAGAGGTATACCATTTATTTGATTGTTTTAAAACTTTTATTTGGTTATTTTATTTGTTTGCTTTTGAGACAGGTTCTCCCTATGTACCCCTGGCTGGCCTGGAACTCACAGAAATATTTTTATCTTTGTCTCCTGAACATCGTGATTAATTGTCTAAGCCACTATACCTTGCTAAAATGTGTGTGTGTGTGTGTGTGTGTGTGTGTGCGTGCGTGCGTGCGTGCGTGCGTGCGTGCGTGTGTGTGTGTGTGTTGAGATAGAATGAAGCACCGGCTGGCTGGCCTGAACTCACTTTGTAGTTGAGGATGACCTTGAACTTCTGACCCTCCTGTCTCTACCTCCTGTCTCTTATATGGTATGTATGCACCACCTCGTTAAGGAGTTTGTCTGCTGTTGAAAGCTTCTCTATGATACTGGCAGTTGCCAGGTACTTTGGTTTTCCTCCCACCTGGATCACATCATAAGTCTGTTTTCTTACAGCCAGTGTGACATCATTCTCAGTCTCATGGCCAAAGATTTCAATGCTATTTTTGTCTTGCTTCTTCCTCAATGTTGTTTTTATTTTTTAAAAAGAACAAATTTAGCTATTCCAAATCATTGTTCATATGAATTTTAGAACTGCTTACTCAAAGTCTCTCATGTCCTTAGTTTCCTTTTTGACTGACAGTACAGCTGATTTGTAGATCAACATAAAAATAATTGGCATGTTTATACTATTGAGTCATCTTACTGAAGGAGAAGACATGGACCTTAATTTATGTAGTGTTCCGTTTTCTGTCTCTGCCTCTCTCTCTTTTTCTCTGATGTGTGTTCATATGCTTATGCATGTGCAGGGGCTTGTGTGTGCACACATATATGTGGAGGTCGAAAGAGAACTTCAGGTGTTCTTCAGGTGCTGTCCTTTTCCTCCTTCCCTTCCCTTCCCTTCCCTCCCCTCCCCTCCCCTCCCCTCCCCTCCCCTTCCCTTCCCTTCGCTTTGCTTTGCTTTCCTTTATTTCCTTCCCTTCCCTGTCTGTCTGTCTGTCTTTTTTAAGCAGAGTCTCACTGGTCTGGAACTCACCATTTAGACTAGGCTAGTTCCAGCAAACCATGCCTCACTAGCCTGGAGCTTACCAGTTATACCAGACTGTCTGGTTGACCAGCAAGCCCTGGAATATCCGTCTCCTTTTTTCCAGCACTGGGGTTAACAGCACACAGCACTGTGGGTTTGGGGGGATCTGAATTCATGTCCTCATGCTTCAGTGCAAGCCCTCAACTAGATGAGCCAGCTCCCTGTGCTTTTGTTCTTTACTGAAGTTTTAAGATTTCATAACAGGAAGATTAATCTTTAGTAAAACTTCATTTTCTTGTTAACCCCTAGGTATGTTATTTTTTTTCCTGGCAGTTTTCATACTGTCTTAAAAAGCAGCTGTCCTTTTTAAAAAAAACTTTTTATTGATTCTTTATGAATTTCACATCATACACTCCAATCCTACTCATCTCCCCATCCCTTCATATTGACCCTCCACCCTTGCAACTTTCTCCCACAACAGAATAAAGCAAACAAACCACAACACCAAAAGCACCTTGTCATGGAAGCTATGGTGTGTCGGTGTGTCCACAGTATACCCCTCTGTCCACCCAGCTTTACTTGGAATGTTCAATGCAGTGAGTCATTGGTCTGGTGTGAGGACTCTAACTTCTGCTACACTATCAATACTGAATCCTCACTGGAACTCCTCTGGGATATCCTGTTGTTGCCCTGTGTTGTGGAGATCCTACAGTTTTGGATCAAGGCAGTTGTTTTTGAACAATTACTTTAACTTTACCCCAATGGCAAATATAGGTAATATATTAATATATTTAAAAGCACCACAAAAATCATGTCAGTTTTTCTTCCCTTTATCAGAAGTGTTTCCAGAGATAATATTGTAGCCTAGAACACAGTCATTTTCTCTCTTTAACATGCAACTTTAATCTGTTTTCCAATCTGGGCTATTTTCAAGTAGAAATTGAAAGACACATTTCAATGTAAAATCAATTCTGGAGACAGAATCAACCATCAGGGTTCTGCACTGACTGTCACAACTGTGAGCCAAACAGTCCATTAAGTCCTAGAAGAGTATCCCAACTTTACAGCTACAACCATCACTTCCCAGAAGACATTGGTCACACAGGTGAGGTCAGAATGAACTAAGATGCTAGATGTGTGGGGGAGAAAAGAAACAGAAATAACATTTATCTTCAGTGTCTGCCCTCCTACATTTTGTGGTTAAATATTAGATATACAGAGGCATGAGATCAAAGTCATTTTCTCTTAAACCTTGTCCTCAAAGGTCACCCAAACTTCTTCAGATATTTACATTATTAATTTGCATGCAGTTCAATGCTGACAGGAGAAATATTCTCGAACAAAGTAGTGCTGATATAGATTTTTTAGTTTTCCTACAAACAAGCCCTTAATTGATAAATTGGTGAATACATTACTTCACCTCTTATTTTAAGAATAAACTCATGGAAATACCCTATGCTTAGTCTGCATCTCCTTATACATGTCCTAAGCAAATTGTACTATTAATTCTGAGTAAGTAATTCTAATTAATTCATTGTCACAGGCTCTCTGTCCTTCAGATTTGGTGCAGTAAAGTTTTGCTTGAATTCTCAGCAGAGTGCCAGGGGTATGCAAACATCCTTGCTTGGGTCCTCTTTTTAAAGTTATTCTCATGTTAGCTACAGGAAACATTATTTGAAGTAGAAATAGAATTTGAGGTTATGGAACTCAAGAATCTGTGTGTACTTCTGGTGCCGGTTCCACTTGTTTTAAAGAGACTTTGTGTCGCAGAACAAATGCAGCCTGAGATAGAAACAAATTGCCTTTAATTCCGCTGAAATAGACTGAGCTTCTGCAAGTTGTGGGTGAAGGCACATAGAGAGCGTGTGGTGTAGCACAGCCTCTCTTGGAATAATTCCAAATATTCTTTAACCCAGGAATTTGCATTCTAGAATTCCCCCTAATGATAGTAAAAAAAAAAAAATCATCAATTGTTACATATTATGTCTAAATTACGTTTGTTATGATATTGCTCATCATCATAAGAAACTGGACACCACACAAATGGCCATCATAAAATAATTGGTTACAGAAACTGTACATGCTGGGAATCTCAGCAACCATTAAAAATGATGTAAGTCTGCATTTGCTTAAATACAGAGAGGACAACTGAATGATGCCCACATTATTAAACCAAGTGGTCAGTGTGTTGGTTAATTTTCTTTCAAATAATCTGCCTTCTGTTAGTAACGAATGGACCTGTTGAAAATAAAAGGGACATAAACTATTGCAGGTGCCATAATAAAAACCGAGCATCTATGGTCAGGGGGAAATGGTGGGACAGTCCCAGGCTGCCCAGCCTCCCCTGCAGTAGTGAGGCAGTGCTAGTCTCCCCAGGCTCCCCTGTAGGATCAGAGAAGGGGAGCTACGAAAGGTTTGATCTTGTTCTGAATCATAAAGCATTGCAGCTGCCTTGTCCAGCTTCCATGTGATGATGTTTGCTTTATCTTACTGTATTTTATTTTGTCACGTTTGGTTGTTCTCTCTTAGAACCCTGTTCTTATCTAATGCAAGTCAGAAAAGGAGTGGACCCAGAGGGGAGAGGAGGAGGGGAGGTACTGGGAAGAGTAGAGGGAAGGAAACTATAGTCAGGATACAGTTTTTCTCAGTATGAGAAAACAATCTATTTTCAATAAATGGAATAAGAATAATAATTTAAAAAATAATCACCTCTGGAGTTGGTAACCAAGGGATAGAAGGGAAAAGCTCCCTGACCATAGCCGTCTCTCCCTCCCAACACATGCTCTGCTTGTGACAGTGATAACTCATTCTGCCAGGGATCATCGTCTCTTCATTTTTAGTCTTTCTTACCAAAGTTAACTATGTAAAGGGATGCCATGATTTCTCACTCACTTCTAAATCCAAGACCTGAGCATGGGGCTTGACTCATGATGGGAAGGAAGATGAAAGGGTAGAGGAAGATCAGAAGGAGGTGGGGAGTTTGGGGAGAGAAGATTAAGCAGAGAGGGAAAAGAAAGGTTACTCTAGAAGTCACCCAGAGTCCCCTGGGCCTAGTTGGAGTCCCAGTTTTATCTCTTACCAGCTGTGTGAACTGGAACAAATATTTATAATTCCTTTATCTGTGAAATGGGCATAATTACAGTTGCCTTTTCATAGAGTTCTGTACCTTTAGTGAGCTAGTTTTCAGGCCAGTGTTTGGGTATAACCTTCAGGGTCAAGTGTCTGGCCACTTAGGCCATACTACAAGGATGCTTTTAGAAAAAACTGAAGTTTTAATGGTTTCCTTATCTTCCTTTGCAAAAGACCTCTGTCCCTGTCATTGAGCGACCTTGCTGTTATCACTGGAAACTTCTGACCTCAGTCACTCAATTGGAAATCTCTTGTGTTTCAGGCTTGTCCTGGGTTATCTTTCTGACCCAAGTGAGGACATTCAGGATCCTGTGAGTGACAAATTCTTCAAGGAGATTTGGGTTTCGACAGCAGCTCGCAATGCCACCATATATGATAAGGTGAGGCTTACTAACCCCTCCCCCTGCCCGTCTTCATTCTCATCATGGTTTTATTGATACAGATAGAATATTATTAGTATAAAAGAATCAAGATAGCTCCGTGTTGTAAAATCATCTCTTTGTAGACATTGAAATAAGAGATCAAAGGGCTAGGGCTGTAGCTCAGTGGCCAGGCACATGCCTAGCATGCACAAAGCCCTGGCTTCAGTCCCCAGCACTGAAAAAACAAAAAAAGATCAAAAGTTTTATAAGGCTTATCATTAAGAAGAGGCATTAGTGACACCCTGTCCTCCATAGGATGCAGAGCTCTCATCAAATGCATCACAAGCATCTGACCAAAAAGTCTGAGAAGGCATTTAATGACAAAGAAAAGGTAGACGGGATCCAAAGACAAGCACACCTGTGCCCAGCCCATCTCAGCCTGTGATCAGTGGTGTACCTGTGTGCCGAGGCTTGGGAGTCTGAGCCTTCCCTTCATTCTATGGTTATTAAAGAGTTAAGTATTATTTGATGGTAGAATAGGTTACCTCAGGAAAAAGCTAGGTTTGTTGGTCATCTGTGGGAAGTTGGGTAAAAACATATCCTCCTTTGTGTCTCCCAGAGCCCCCTTTCTGCACAGATATGTTGTCTCCTTAGCAAAACACAGCAGTTATTCACATTGCTTTATATTCATGCTGCAGACTCCAGGTTATGGTCAAGCAGGCCATATGCCAACAGTGCATTACAAACATCATACACCCTGTCCTGTTGAGGAGAAGAGGAAAACATTTTGGTCATAATGGGATCAATCTGAACATGACACTGGGATTTTGTGTCTTAGGTACAGGGACGATGTTGATCCTGTAGGCACCTCTCTTTGTTTTTATGCAACACCTCCTGAGATTTGTAAAGTGCTATGATGTCTGAACCATATGTCAGTCAGCAAAGGGTTATACATACAAAACACTAAACATATTGACATGTGAGTCTTTCAAAATGAAAGTTAGAGAAAACAGAATTTGTAGTTTTCCCCTTTGACAAGGATCTCCAGTGAAATTTAAGTGTTTTAAAATTTCCTTCTAAGCAAGTGTTCTTTACTGATATCTTGACTTCATTTTGTGGATAATAATGCTTGGATAAGAATGTGGGTGTGGTCTTTTAAAATGGAAACAGGTGAACAGTGTGTTAGTAAATAAAACCTGCAACTACGGTTGATTGGTTTGGTTGAAACCAGGACTTACTGCATAGCTCAAGCTAGTCTTACACTTAGAATTCTCCTGCCTCAGCTCCCATGTGCAGGATTATAGGCATGTGTCACTTCACCTAGCTGTAAACAGTAACCCATTTGGCTTGTGCTTTGACATAAAATTAATGTTTCATAAAACAAAGATTTTGCCTGTTGGTATGAATATCTTCCATAAATAACCTGGGCTTGCTCTTAAATGAGTCACTCAGTTTCCAATTTGTATCTTAACAGGTCTTCCGGTGCCTTCCCAATGATGAAGTGCACAATTTAATCCAGTTGCGGGAGTTTATAAACAAGCCCATATTAGCAAAAGAGGATCGCCTTCGTGCTGACGAAGAACTGAGGAAAATTCGTGGGTTCTTGGTGCAGTTCCCCTTCTATTTCTTATCAGAAGAAAATCTGCTGCCTTCTGTTGGAACCAAAGAAGCCATTGTGCCTATGGAGGTTTGGACTTAAACCATTTACAACTGAGGGTCTTCCAAGACTGTGGACTGAAGACCACAGTCCATATGCTAACTTCTAAGGACTTCATACCCAGAGTTGGGCCCGATGCCCTCCTGTGACCAACCCATTGAACTCATCAGAGTGGCTGGGTGCAACGGTGGTCATACTGATGTAAGGATGCAGGACATAAGCAGGTCTTCATCATTCTTCCTACTTGTTCTTGAGAAAAGCAGCTACATTCTTATTGATAGCATATGCTCAAATAATACCAAACACACACAAATTCCATGATCTATTTCAAACCCACTCCCTTTCCTAACAAGAATCTGCCTGTAACTGTGATCCATCAAGTTGCCAAAAGTTGCCTAAAGACTCTTGTTCTTCTCGGATGTTTGCTTATGCAGCTGGGTCATCCATACAGCACTGCTTAAGAGATTGCTTGTCAATGCAAGATGTCGGAGAGCTGCTTTGAGGATCCCCAAGGATCCAGATGATGTCTGTACCCAACCTGGTCCTGATGTGAGTGTACCTACCAAGCCAAGACATTGATCTCTGTTCTTCTTTGGTCACTGTAGGGACAGAACAGGCTTTAACTACTTAGCCACACTAGGCACTTCTGAGGACATCAATACTGTATCTTAACAACAGGAAGACATTAAATTCTAATACTGAAGAAGGATTTTCCTCTGTTCCCAAAGATACTGCCCAGCTGTGTCCTTGTCAGATTATAATCAAATATTATAATCTGATAATATTTGTCAACATGTGCAGCATATGTCAATACATAGCAACCAGATATGCACAGATGGAACCTCCAAGATGTCAGTGGGAATCCAGTTCAGATAAAGGACAAGATTTCTGACCATTTGAAGCATCCCTATCCTCCTTAGTCACTGGATTGATAGAAAAAAGTTGATTTTCTCTGTTATAAGTCCAGTGGGTTTAATTTGTCTTTCAAACGAATCAAAGGCTTTATAATGCCTTTCACCTAAGAAGCATGAGTCTAACCTTATTTACCCTTCAGTTTTACACTCTGCCTTCTTTCGGGAAACAGCAATTGATTATACAAGATGTCCACTTTGCTTACACTGTTAACTATATTGTAACATTCCAACATAGCTTCCAAAGAAGCTGCAATAATAATTTACACTGTTCCTATCTGAAACGTGGATATCCACTTTCCATTTCAAATGGTACTGTGTCCTTTGGAGACCAAATTTCAGAGTTTCTCTTGTATCCTGGGAGTGTTTGTGGGTGCCAGGAAGCCTGGGACTTGCTCATGTGAAGTAACTATGTGATTGTAAGCAAAAGCGATTGCTGGAGTAAAATCTCCTTTGGGGTGCTCTTCAAAGCAGCTCCCAACCCATGTTTGCATGAATAAATATGCTGGTTTAAAAGATGACACAGGACCACAAAGCCAGTGATATGGGTTAGTAATAGAGTGACTTTCACATCCAAGGGAGGATGTCACTCCTAAGGAGCATTGTACAAATCAGGTGGGATTTGTAATCAACAATGGAAATTAACATGTTTTTATGAATAAATAACTTATTTCTTATATGGCCAAGAATGGTGAAATTATTTCATTCTATAGTTATAGTGAATAAGACACTTTATGCAGATAAAGATCTGATTACACTTAAAATATTCAATGTATATGGAGTACTTGAAGGCTTATTTGTGTTTTATGTTAAAAAATTTTTTTAAAAAACCTTAAAGCAGTGAAAAAATTCCTTCTTGATTTTGTACCCAATGTTCTCATAAAGGGCTGGAACAGATATATAATAAATCATTTACTCTAACCCTCCCCACTGTATAGTGGAGAAAACAGACTTACTTTGGAGGAAGTAGTAATGTAGGCTTGCCCATCAGATGTGGAATAGACTGCTGAGGCCAATGTTAGTCTCTCTTCACTTCATTATTACCCCAGACGAAGGACATGGAGGTTTCAGACAGAGTGTCTTCTGCTCTTTCAAATCCTGTGATCTGTGTGTCTTTATCTCCAAGGGTTGTTTAGTTTGTCTTCAGACTCTGAAACCGTGCCCAGTGCAAAGGAGATGCCAATAAACGTTTGTGGAGTGAATGTGTTACATAGAAGAGGGAGCCGATGAGCTGGCACACTGAGTTTTAGGACAACAGTCCCGCTACTGGTTTCTCTGCCAAGTTTTCCCTCTGCATCTTCTCAAAAGATACAATGCCAAGATATTTACTGTGGTGTGTGTGTGTGTGTGTGTGTGTGTGTGTGTAGAGAGAGAGAGAGAGAGAGAGGAGAGAGAGAGAGAGAGAGAGGAAGAGGGAGAGAGAGAAAGAATTTTGAAGCTGGAGCCACGGCTCAGTTGTTAAAGTACCTGCTGTATGTATAAGCATGAGGCCTTGCTTACGGATTCCTGGAACCTGTGTAAAAAGGTGGGCAGGGTGGCCTGCATCTGTGATCCTAGCATTAATGGGGAAGAGACAAGGGAGGCCAGCCAGTCTAGTCATTCCATAAGCTCTGGATTCAGTGAGAAACCCTGTTTCAAAAAAACAAGATGGTGACTGTAGAGAGACTATCTTGTGTATTGTGTGGATGCCATCACCTGTCAATTAAAAAGTCTATGGCCTATGGCTTATGCAGGTGCAGAGAGATTTTCTGGAAAGATATAAGGAGACAGAGGTATGTACCTGAGCACAGGAAACCAGCCACCTGGGAGAATGGAGCTTAAAAATAAACGAGTTATCTTTAGCTCTGATCTAGTTAGAGAATAGCTTAGCTGTATGGCCAAGGTATTTGTAAATAATTTTGAGTCTGAGTCTTATTTCTGGGAGCATGGGGCAGAGAGGAAGAACCTGGACCTAACTTCTACAAAATAGCATTCAATTTATGGCAATTGGAACCCAAGATTATACCTTAATAAGGCCTAGGTAAAAAATGGGAAAAGAAAAAAAAAAAAAAGTGGGAAGTCAGCATAGCTGGACAAGGGGCCTGGTTTCTTTTAAACAAGCAAGCAAACAAACAAACAATCAGACCAAAGCCAAAGCTTCCCAGAACAGCACAAGATGAATGGCTGGGAAACATTCCTAGCCAAGGAGCAGGAAACTATACAAAGATAGTACCAAAGACGGCTTTTAGGAAGAAAAAAAAAAAAAAAAAACACTACTAAGTTTAAAAACAATAGAAGTTGGGGCTTCTTCCAAGGGCAGAACACAGCTGTGGCATAGGGGGAGGAAGCAGCTCTGAGTCACTCACAGGCAAAGGATGGCAGGCAGAATCCATGAAGACTTTCCAGAGACCACAGATGTGGGATAAACCACTTCAGGTTCTCCCAAACCTGGCAAGGCAGGTTGGTCCAATCCTGTCCTATGGGAATTAGTGTTCTACCTCATAGCATTCAGAAATGCAGCCCTAGGTTGGCTGCTGCAGGCAGAGTCACGATGAAGGCCCAAATGTCTCACCCTGTAAACAAAGGGACAGAGGCATGGCGGGGCACAACATCTGAGCTAAGAAATAACAGACATAGGAGACAGAGACAGGCAGATCTCTGTGAATTCTAGACAAGCCTGGTCTTAAAGTCAAGGGGGAACTTCTGCTGGTAAGATAAAGCCACTTGCAAACAACAGTCTAAAATTCAAAATGACATTTTCTTCTTTTTATTTATTTATTTATTTTTATTTTTTTTTTATTTTTATTTTTTCGAGACAGGGTTTCTCTGTTGTAGCCTGGCTGTCCTGGAACTCACTCTGTAGACCAGGCTGGCCTCGAACTCAGAAATCCACCTGCCTCTGCCTCCCAAGTGCTGGGATTAAAGGCGTGTGCCACCACTGCCCGGCTGACATGTTTTTCTTTAAATGTACTATATAGGTTTTTTTGATTAATAATAATTAGGAATGTTTTCTTAGTAATTTAAAAAACATAAATACACATCAGTCTTAAATTTATATAAAGACAAAGGTATATTTTATATTTAGGTATATTTTATTCACCTATCAATAGATATTAATCTCTAAAGAAGGGAAAAAGAAATGAGAATTGATATGAATGTTTTCAAGGGTACATAGATAATAAATAAATAAATCCAGGCCTTTATCTCAATAGTTTGGAGACAAAGGCAGGCATATATAAGTTTATTGTGAGTTCCAGGCCAGCCTAATCTATAGAGCACATCCAAGTCAGCATGAGCTACACAGAGAAAACCTGTCTTAAATAATACTAATAATATTACTACTACTACTAGTTTTAAATTGTTTTAAATTATCATAATGAAGATAGTAACAAGTTCTATGGTTGTGATAGTATTACAAATCCTCTATGACAGCGGTCCAAATAGAGCGGGTCTAAATAAATAAGAAAGGGACTGCTAAATTGAATCAGTCTAAACTTTTAATGACTTCAAACTGCTGGACCAAGGACATGTTATGCTGGGAGAGAAGCTCTAGGTTTGTGTTAAGAAGAAATTTGGAGAAGGAAGAAATGGTTTGGGGATCCTTCCAAAGTAGTATGGATCAGCTTTGATAGAAGAGATACCCTGACGATCTGAAATTGACTGGGACATTTTGTGTGTGTGTGTGTGTGTGTGTGTGTGTGTGTGTGTGTGTGTGTGCTGTGTCTGTGTGTGTGTGTGTGTGTGTGTGTGTGTGTGTGTGTGTGTCCAGCCAGATTTCAACTTACATGGCCAATAAATCTTATTGGTTACAGAATTCTCATACACATTATTACATACCATCCTCACATGAATGGAGATTTATATTGCAATTTGATTATAGATAAAACTAACTTCTGAAGAAAGACCACTTTTTACCTCAAACAAAGAGCAGGAAATCATCTTTTACTAATCTATACACGTTTCACATTCCACCCATTATATTAATATATAAATATATATTACCTCTAAAAGCTTTATGTTTGCAGAGAAAACAACCAAGAATGCAGCCCTGACAAGATTCATCCTTGGAGATGGCAAGTTGCTAGAACTTGTTGTTCCAGCTCCCTGCTTGATGCTACCTCAACTACATCATAGCTATTTCCTCTAAAGACTTGTTTTCCAGAATATTTTCAGAATAGCTAGCTCACTCATCTAGCCTTCAGACTGTTACAGTCAAGACTTCAGCTAAGCCCTGAACTTTCTTAGTACATAAAGACTGGACAACAAATGATGTTGACAAAACCATTTTTTCCAATTTCCTTTTGGGCCCTCTCAAAGGAATTCTTCACCCCAATTTACCAGGAAGCAATTATAAGAAGATTGCCATCCCAGTCTCTTAAGATGGGTGGATGGTTTTGGTCATTTTATGAGTTAAAGATATGTTGTCATATTAGGGGATGATTATGAATAATTATGGTCTTGGACAGAGAGGAAACGAAATAAAAAGCTTATACTCAGGAATTTCTATTTTTCCTTTCCTCTTCTCTACCCTTTCTTCCATAGATAAAGGGTAGGTGGTTGAAAAGAAAAACAGAGGGATATAGAGATATTATAGGGCATTAGAAAAATAAATAGGGGTAGATTATAGAATCTACTCTTAAACCAAAAAACATTTTTATAGCCATAATCTTAAATTGGTCAAGATCTTTATTTTGATATAGAATTGAAGTTATATTTTCATACATTCATACAAAATTTTGTATATTGATACAGGTTTAATGTGTTCATTGGTATAAATATTTATATGTAGATACAAAATTTAAGATTAATTTTGTTACAACATTAATATATGCATGTTTCAACACTTGTATTAGGTATTATACTTATGTAACTCATTTAATAATACAAGGTTTAGTTCCAGTCCTTTCAGTAGTTACTATTACAAATTGTTTAAAATAATTAAGTAATACAAGTTAATACTCAGACAGTCAAACTTATAGTCATATTAGATACTACTCTAGTTAATTACAATAAAGTGTTTTCAAGGTTATTCAGATAGTAAATAGCTAAGACTAAACAGTGTTTGACACTGTAGGTATACTATAGATAGATAGTTGGTCCGCAAAAATCTCAGAGATCCACAGAATATGAAATTTAAAATGATTTTATTATTAAAAGATCTTTTGATTATTAGACAGGTCTGCTCTGAATGTACCCCCATTTGCATCAATAACCTTCATATAGAGTTGCTTCAATTGTGGCAAGCTAGCCACTGGGCAAAGAAAACACTCTAACTTCATCTACAGACAAAATGTTATCCAAAAAGAAAAAACAGATGCAGGAAAGTCAACTACTAAGCTCTGCTAATACAGGGTAAGCAAGTCCTTCATTATTACTGCTTCACAAAGAGTCTGTCTACTATACTGGGCCAGAAGACTGAAGACAGGTACTCCAACATTATAAAGACAATATTGAGGCCTGTCCAGACAATCAACTCTCTGTCATCTCTTAATTTTTGGAAGCTGCATCTCTGAACTTCCTGTATATTCAGGTAATATTTACTCCTTATTAGGTCTCTGATGGGATTGAAGACTAGATAGTTATATTCTCACAATTAAGCTTAGTTGCTTAGGAGTTAAGAAGATGTTCTAGGTCTAAGAAGATGTTTTTAGGATGGTAACACAAGTTAAGAAAGAGATTAAGTACAAAACTCTAAACATATCAAAATAGAATAGATAATAAAATATTTTCTAGCCAGGCAGTGGTGGCGCACGCCTTTAATCCCAGCACTTGGTAGGCAGAGGCAGATGGATTTCTGAGTTCGAGGCCAGCCTGGTCTACAGAGTGAGTTCCAGGACAGCCAGGGCTATACAGAGAAACCCTGTCTCGAAAAAAAACAAAAAAAAAAAAAAAAAATTTCTAAAGTTGACAAATACTATGGACTGGATAGTGTATTATAATTATAGTCAATTTATATTTTAAAGAAAAGGAGCCTTTTATTGCATTACAAAGGGGAATTGTAGAGAGAATATCTTGTGTATTGTGTGGATGCATTGCCTGTCAATTAAGAGGCCTATGGTCTATGGCTTAGGCAGGAAATAGAGGTGGGATTTCCAGGAGGCAGAAAGGATTCTGAGATAGAGTCAGGTGCAGAGAAATTTGCTGGGAAGATGTAATGAGATGGAGGCCTGGTACCTGAAATGAAATAAGACTCAGATTTAAAATATATTTACAAATACCTTGACCATACAGCTAGGCTCTTCTCTGACTAGAACATAACTGAAGACAACCCATTTTATTTCTGGGAGCATGGGCTGAGAGGAAAAACTAGGACCTAATTTCTACAGAAGAACAAAAAGGAAGACATTTCAGTGTTAACTTCTGCATTTTCAGATGTGCACATGTGTATATACATATACATACATATATTCATGTACACATATACAAAAAGCTACATTGCTTTTAAATTATTTTTAGGTCAGTATACAAAGTAATAGATTTTATTCTGACATTTTATACATAGGTGTCATTTTCTTAGTTCTCATTTGTTCCCCTCACCCACTGCCCTTCTCTTCTCCCTTTTGGCTGCCCCCATCCTTCCCGGTGCATTTATCACCCTCTATTTCTTCCCTTGAAAATTTGTAGTTCTTCCTACAGTCACTCCTCATCTCTAACCATAGTTCCTCTTTTTAAAAAGGGTTTATTTTTTATTTTATTTATATGTATGTGTCTCTTAATACTTGTCCTGCATGTACACCTGTGGAGGCTGGAAGAGGGCATTGGCTCCTCAGCAGTGGGAGTTACAGGTGGCTGTGAGCACTTTTCTCCTACATAAAAAACCATTTTAAATAACAAGGAAGTTTGGGGAAAACAGAAATCAGGCTGGTGTTTATCTACTTAGCTTAGATGACAGAAGCCCAAGATCAGAGTTGCAACACAGTCAAGTTCTAGTCAGTGCTAACTGCCAGGCCTGCCAAAGGCTGCCTTGTCACTATGTGGTCTCTTCTTGGTAAGTAAGGGACTGTATTCAGGAGAGATGGAGGAAAGGGGAAATGAGGAGGAAGGGAGGGATGAAAGAGAGAGAGAGAGAGAGAGAGAGAGAGAGAGAGAGAGAGAGAGAGCACTGCTGCTTCCTGTCAGGTACAAGCCCATCCCAAGGGCTACTCCCTCAAGACTTCTAACTAATGGTCCTCTCGAATCCCATCTGTGGGAACACTGGAGGTTAGGGGTTCAGCAGAAGAATCTGGGATACAAGCATTAAGTGTAGAACAAAGTTCTGAAATCACTCCTCTTTTAACTTACACTTATAAGTCCCTGACAATCTATTTTAACCCCACCGTTGTTCTGTTGGCCTCCCAGCCTCAGATTTGGCATGCTAGTGTTTTGAATTTCTGTCACTCTGAGTGATGGGTGGAAAGGATCTGCCATGTCTCCCCAGCACCCCATCCTCTCTTCTTTGAAATGAGGGGAAGGGGATTTTAAGTGATGTGTCTGAGGTCAGTTTCTCTTGGAAGGTTTTTAGGTTTTGAAGTGAGCTAACCCAGGCCTCATCCTTGGAAACTTGAATCTGGAAATGTGCTCAGGGGGTCTGTTATGGAATAAAACTCTGTGAAAGCCAGTGTGTGTGTGTGTGTGTGTGTGTGAGGAGGAGAGAGAGAGAGAGAGAGAGAGAGAGAGAGAGAGAGAGAGAGAGAGAGAGAGAGAGAGAGAGAGAGAGAGAGAGAGAGAGAGAGAGAGACAGAGAGAGAGAGAGAGAGAAGAGAGAGAGAGAGAGATTGAGAGAGAGTTCAGGTGTACTCACTAACCCATGTATGAGCATGTAGGATGTCTTTTTCTACTGCCATCCACTTTCATTTATTTGCTTGTATTTAGGCAGGGTCTTTCTGAATCTGGAGCTTGTCATTTTGACTAGAATGACTGGTTAGCAAACCTAAAAATTCCACCATGTCTTTGCCTGTGCATCATCAGCTAGCTTTTACATGGGTTCTGGGCATCTGAGCTCAGGCCCTCCAAGCTTCCAAAGCAAGCACTCTGCCCACTGAGTCATCTTCTCAGCCCCCGTTTGATTGAGAAGGGCAAGTATTCATAATGTGGTTCCTGATGATAATTTAATTCACACATGAAGTATTCCTGCTTCTCACTTGAGATTGGAAGGATTCACTCTAACCAGGCAAAGTGCCTGTAACTCCAGCACTTGGCAGGCGGATGCAGAAGGGTCATCCATCTTGACCAGTGAGGTCAAGACCAGCCAGGAGTACCTAAGACCAGTTTCCCTTTCCTCCTTCATTAAATGGAAGATATGATAGAGGGGGCTAAGGAGAAGAGGGGGCTAAAGAGACATAACAGATCCTCTCCACCCTTGTCACTCAGAGTAACAGCATTGAAACACAAACATGATGAATCTCAGGCACAGATGCCAATAGAACAACCAAAATCTAAATGCATCCAATCCTCATGGATTAATTTTGATTTATTTTATTTTTCCTTTTTACCATTTATGAATATTAATTTCAAAAGCAATCAAGCACTTTATAAAGGGAAATATTTTGCAACAGTCATTTTAAATTTCAAGCTTTAAGGTCAGGTTGAATTGCAGTCCAACGAAACCATGGATTGGATTGCCCCCTGTCTCTAAGCAACAGCCATTTTCACTTTATTCTAGATAAATGAACTTCTCTGTGTATTGTCCTAGCCCAGTTGGGTTCTGGGAAGCTGAACATCATGTTCTCCTCCTGACTGTTCTACCTAAATTAGTCACACAAAATGAAATGGGCCCAAACACTAATATACTAGTATTTTAAATGTAACGCTGGTGTCCTGCAGCTGGAGTGCACATGCCATGATACCAACAGCAAATGCCAAGCGGTGGCCAGGCCTCTGCTTGAAGGTTTGTCAATCAAGACTGAGCTCCTAATTTTGATAATTGATTTTCATATGAAGAATGTCCCACACAGAGCCTTACATGCCTATATGACACCCCATAAACAATAAATATTTTGTTTCTAGGGAGAGGCTTTCTGATGCTTCTACAAAAGATCCAGGCTGACAACCTTGACCTTCAGACTCAATGGATTTTTCATTTTCTCCATCGTTCCAATTGTTCAGCCTCCCTGTCGCAGGGCGGAGAATTTTGCAATGTGTTTGTCTTAGGAATGCAGCCACATCCTTTTGGGAACAAGACTCACATGGTTTGGGTTCTGGAGGGAGACGTGCTTGGCTGAAGCACGCTTCTCCAGCTGAGCACTTGTATGCTGTGGCTAGATATGTGTGCAGCGGGAGCGTACATGGCTTGAGCTTGTCTTCTGAGAACTGTGAAATCAGGACATCTGTGTCCCTGGACCAGTGCTTTCTGTACATAGTGCCTTGGCTAGGTTTGTTTGTTTTGTTTGTTTGCTTGTTTGTTTTAGGATGCAAACATGCGTTCATTAGACAATTAAAATTGTGATAATCAGCATGTCTGCTTGTAACTTATTCCTCATTCTGTTTAGGGGTTTTTAGAACTAGAGTTAAAAGGTTTGAGATAGAGATGGGAGTGTGTAACTCTGACTTCCTCCTATATTTCGAGCTGAGACCCCCAAGGAAAAGCCAAGTTCAAAATCACAGCATTCTCAATAACCATAGGCTTCTTCTATGAGTTGTATCATGACACAGTAACTAACTCTAACCCTAATCCTTTAAAAATAAATCTTTATTTTATTCTAAAAGATTATGTTTTAGTTAGGGTTTCAATTGCTGTCAAGGGGTATCATCACGAAGGCAAGTCTTATAAAGAACAACATTTAACTAAGGCTGACTTACAGGTTCAGAGGTTCAGTCCATTGTCATCATGACAGAAAGCATGGCAGTGTCCAGGCAGACATGGTGCTGGAGGAGCTGAGAGTACTACATCTTGATCTGAAGGCAGTCAGGAGAAGACTGTCTAATGGCAACAAGGAAGAGGACCTCAAAGCCCACCACCACAGTGACACACTTCCTCCAATAAGGCCACACCTAGTACAACAAGGCCACACCTCTTAATAGCACCATCCCTGGGTCAAGCATATTCAAACCACCACAGATAAATACTGCATTCCTGGAGGTATTCCAGTGAATGAGTCAGACCAGGATACCCACTTTCCTGTGCTTAACTTAGCAAATATGTGGAGTTATTTCCATTTTCAATAACAGTGCCCAAAATAAGAGGCTACTGAAAGCATATGGAAAGAACAGCCAAGACTGGAGTGTAAGGAAGGAGATTCCCCTGACGATACCAGGCAAAGACACAATCACCATCCCAATGGTAACAGCTCACATTAGGGACTTTCTGGGCTACAGCCTCATCTCAGCATGTCACACTGCCGATTCATTCAGCTGTGTTGCAGTCTGTGTAGTCTACCCTCTGCTCTCCTTTCAGCTCCCTTACATGTAGAGGTATAAGAATGTCCCCTCCAAGCTCACGTTGACATTTAATTTCTGTTGAACCAACATGAAAAGATGGAACCTTCCCAAAGAGGTTACTAAGTCATCAGGGTTCTGCCATTATGAATGGATCAATGGCATTATCAAATAGCAGGTCAGCAACAAGAACAGGGTCATTAAGACAACATATTCAATCCAATGTTCTCTTCCTATCTTGACTGATCTCACAGCCTATCTGCCATGTCCTAAGGTAGTACGCTCTGGCTAGATGTTGATATATGCTCCAGAACCTTTCAGGCTCCAATACTGTGAGCACATTAATTTGTATTATTTTGAACTTCCCACTGTTTCGAATAGCAGAAAGTAGAGTAAGACAGCAATCAAACATCAGTAACCTCCAGGTAGAGGCTCTAAACTGAAGGAAGGCAGACACAGGTGATTGAGGTAGGAAGATACCAGATGTTTTTGTCTAAATTTTTCTTTTGCAGCCATTGTTGTAGAAAAGAATGTCACCATGAAAGTGAGAGGCCATGTAGAGAATGAGGATGGGTTGACAGCCGGCATCCATTGCCAGATGCAGAGAGGAGGCCATGCAAGGTCATACAGATCTGCCAAACTGCCTAGGAATCCAGCCAAAGGATTTCTCAGTGAAACCCAGCCCAAACTGACTCACAGAACAAGTAAAATTGGCACTGTCTTAATGGTTTGTGAGACCATAGTAGGTCACAGATAGAGACAAATTTCATTAGAGTATTCTGTTTTTCCTTTTGCACATTTTAATTTCTCTATGACCTCATGTTATTCAGCTTCCAGTCTCACTTCCTGAACTAACCCACATAATTTTTATACTTTTTATTCATGAATAACATACTTAAAACAAACAAATATATCAGAAACGTACAACTTGATGAGTTTTCACAAGTTTAATGAACATACATTATTAGAACCCAAAACAAGAGGGATGAGAAAAAATAAAGAGAATGAGACAAGAAGGAAAGAAGGAAGGGAGGGAGGGAGGGAGGGAGGGAGGGAGGGAGGGAGGGAGGGAGGGAGGAAGGAAGAAAGGAAAAAAGCAAATGAAAAAGGAAGAAGAAAAGGAACATGGAGAATGAAAGAGGGAAGAAAAATAAAACAAAGAAAGAAAGTGCTTCCTGCTCGCCTGAATTCACAGCCACCTCACCCGTCAGATCCAATCCTTACAATCAGAGATCTTGATGGCCATTCTGGGGGGTGAGACCAAATGTTAAGATGGTGGTCATTTGCCCCGGTAAACAATCCCAATTAAGCTCATTGATTCACAAGTTAGACTTGGGCAACATTTTTGTTTTGAGCTGTCATTGTTTTTCTACCTTGAGTGGATAGAGATAGATAACCTAGAAAAAGTCAAACACTGTTCCTTAGAACTTTCCCTCACGATTGCAAGCTGGTACAACCACTATGGAAAGCAGTCTGGCGATACCTCAGAAAATTGAACATGGTGTTACTTGAGGACCCAGCTATACCCCTCAAGTAACCAGAGGCAGGATGAGGGCTTATGCAGTCAGGCATCAAGAGCATCAGGTAGAATGAACATCTATCTACCTTATCATAGTTAATATAGCCATTATGAGCAATGCATGGTTTCATCAAAGAATTAAGCATAAAACTGCCTACAGTCTAGCAATCCATTCTTTTTTTTTTGATAGTTTTAAAATTCCCATAAAAATTTATTTTACAATCATTTTCAGTTATACAAGGGATGTAGATAAGGGTCGGGGCTAACAAACCGGATGAGGGAAAGGAAGTGGAAACTCTCATAAGCTAAAAGCACAGGACAATGGCGTCCGTATGCTCTTCCCATCCCTCGGACACCTGGTTTTTAAATAAAGATAAAATCATCTGTGTTCTAATTCTAGCATCCAAAGCACTCACTCCAGATAGTGTGCGTCTCAGTGAGTCACATCGACTTGTCTGTGCCTGACCCTGTCTCCCAAAACTTCCTCTGGGATTCAGAAAGGTCAGAAACTGAAAAACCCAGGCCACTCAGGAGACAGAGGCAAGAAGGTGACAAGTTCAAGGCCAGCCCAGGTTACATAGAGCAAACTCTCACAGGAAGTTAGTCATCCTGATTCCCCTTGAAGAATGAGGGTCACCTCACTCTATAGCAGTATTCTCTAGAAATGGTTAATATTCTAGTAAAAAATCTCATAGTCTAATATGTTTGGGACTTCTAAGCTTAGCAGGTTCCGAGCATCCAGGCTTCTTCCCCCCTCTAGGAAAGTTTGAAGAGGCAGGCTACTGGAATGGCCAAACCCACCTGGCCAATCCAGGGTCCACCTGGGAGAGCCAGGAGACTCCAGGGCACTTGTCTCTTGTAGAACATTGTTCAGCAAAGGCTGTAAATTCTCTAATGGAGTGGCTCTCAAACTGTAGTGAGCATCAGAAGTGCATGGAAGGGGCTATTTTGAGGCCTGGGAACCCTCTTTCTTAAGAGTGTAATCATCAGCTGGATGTCCTCTGGATTGGGGACATCACTTGGAGTGGTGACTTCCCAACTCTTTGCCACACAGATCTCCAAGGAAGGAGGAAGCCCTCCTGTGGCTTCAGGAAAGGCTGAACATATCATTCCTACACACAGCCAGGTCAGAGAGGCCCAGTTACGTCTTAGCAGGTCCCATCCTGGAGGGATGGAGGAATGTGTCCATGTCCCTGGGTGACCAAATACAGCTATGGCTTCTTACATGCATGAGAAGTGACAGTGGCTCCCTTGAAGATTCCACGAGCCTGAAGAGACACAGTTGTAGAAAAGTCCCACCTAGCAAAGAGCATGATAAAGTGTCCCCAGGAGGAAATGTCAGCTACTGCAGGGACGTCTTCTTCCACTGGCTCGCTGGGTCTGTATAAAAGTCCATTCTAGTAGTGAGTGAAGAGGAAAGAGGAGAGAAATGTGGTATCTGTATTAAGAAGAAATGTGTACGTGGAGTACCTAATTAAAACACCTGATTGTTAAGCCAGCAATCCACAATGTAAGATCTCATGCTGCTGGCTCTGAGATGCTGTTTAAAGTAAAGTGTGGTGGTCTTTAAACGCACATACATGCAGACCTTTTTAATGTTGGAGAACTGTTTCAGAGGAAAAAACAAATCAGTTCTTCCCTTCACTCGCATATAAACCAGTCACAGCCATAAAATTTAGCTGAGTTAGTTCTTCTTTATTTTTTTCCCTGTGATTGATTGACAGGCATAGGCTGGGATTAGAACTCAGGAGAGACAGACAGCCGCCTCAGACTCCAGAGCACTGCGACTGCTGCGGTGACCCACTGGCTGGCTGATAGTTAGCTCTAATCTCACAAGCTGTCCTGGAGGGGAAGTTTAAAATGTGATCATTAAAATAGACACCTGATTTGGGTTCAGAGAAAACCACAGAATGAGAAAGGTGCACACTTGTAAACACACACACAACACACACACACCACTCACTATGTGTGTGTGTGTCTTAGCTGTTACCCGACACATCTTAGCCGGTGGAGTGCCTCTCCTGGCACAGAGACAAAGCTGTAACACTTTGTATGTGTTCAATCGGAGTACAGTTCAGCAGGATCTCACTGCCAAGCCCTGGTTTTCTGGTGGTCCTACGATGGGCAAGGCAGAGCTGTTCTTGATGGCTGCATGACTTCCTTCAGATGTGCTCGGGTGGCTCTGCAGGCAGGACAGCATCTGCGTGACAGGCTTGCCTTCATAGCAGATCTGATACACTGCAGTAAAGAGGGAAATTTGTCCAGCAGCCCCTTCTGCTTGAGGATGCGGTACACCTCCGCGACGTCTGCGGGCCCTGGAGCTTCTGCCCATTCAGCAGTTCCTTCTCAGCTCTTCAGTGGTCTTCCCAGTCCTGGCAAAAGGCCTCTGCCACCCTGCGGTTACGCCCTCCGTAGCAGGTGGTGCTGAGGTCAGCCATCCCGCAGCTCTCCAAGAAGGTGGCCGTGGACACCCGGCCCTTACAGAAGATCTTGGAGAAAGCGATCATTTCCATAAGGCCCAGGAGGATGACGGCTGCCTTGGTGCTGTCCCCACAGCGGAGGCCATCACAGAAACCAGCTCCCATTTCAACAATGTTCTTAAGAGCACCATTAAGCTCCACAGCGTCCACATCGCCTACCACCATGATTCTAAAGTTGGCCGTCTGCAGCAGTCTTTGAAGAGAAGGCCGTTTCTGAATCACTTTGCTGCCAATGGTGGTCTCACAGAACTTCTCCGCAGCAATCTCACTGACGACGTTGGCTCCCATCAGCACGCTGATATCAATTCCCGTCTTCTCTCGGATGATGTCGGATGAACTTCAGCCCATCGGGGCCCTCATCTATGCCCTTGATGAGGGTGATCCCCAGGGCCTTCTTGGGTACCCTGCCTGTGATCTCGTCGCAGGTCTTGTGAATAAACTGGTGGGGGATGACAAATACCAGCAGGTCTGCATCCTGCACAGCTTCACTGAGATTTGGGACAACGACCACATTCTCTGGCAACTTGTGTCCTGGGAGATACTTCATGTTTTTGTGGTCATTGTTGATAATGTCTGTCAGCTTTCTCCCATTCACGGTCTCTTCGAAGACCCACATCTTGACCGTGGAAGAAAACTTCTGCAGGTTCTTCACATTGCTTCCGATGACTTTTGCAACAGCAGATCCCCAGTTTATCCGAGCCCACGATGCACACTTTCAGAGGCACCGCTGCCATGACTAAGCAGGATCACTGCTGCACACAGCCTTCCTCCCAGGGCCAAGCCGGATCACTGCTGCAAACCGGATCGCTGCAACACACACTGTGCCTGCCAGGCCGACTGCTCAATCTTTTGAGATGCTGTGTTTATAAAGAAAATGAAAACTGTATATTGCGGTTTAAATGAGAAATGTTCTCCATAGGCTCACATATTTGAACACTTGGTTCCCAGTTGGTGGTGCTGTTTGGGGAGGCTATGGAACCTTTAGAAGGCAGAGTCTTCCTGGAGGACGTATATCACAGGAGGCGGTGCTTGACAGCTGATAGCCTTGTTCTTCGGGTTCTCTCTCTTGGCTTCCTGTGTGTGGATGAAATGTGATTATTTAACATCCCGCTCCTGCTGCCAGGCCTTCCCAGTCTTTATGGACTTTGTCCTTTTGGAACAATAGCCCAGGTTAACCATTTTCTCCTCTGTGGTGCTTGTCAAGGTATTTTAGCACAGCAATAAGAAAGCAACTAAAACAGTTCATCAAAGAGGTTTGAGTTTACTACAGTACTATTCACTAAAGCTAAGGTATGGAATCAACCTAAGTGACTAGAACGGTCTTGATTGTCAGCTCAACTACCTCTGGAATTAACTAAAATCCAAGCTGCTGGGCACTCCTTCCTTTAAGGGATTTTTCTTACTAGGATTATTTAAGGCAGAAAACCTACCCTAAATCTGGGCGGCACCTTCTGGAGGCAGACTAGCTAAAAGGCCATAGAAGGAATCTTCTGCTTTTTGCCTGGCTGCCTTCCCTGTTTTTTTGGCAAGTTTATCTACCCTGTTGCTGCTGTCAATATTAAGTTACAACTTATTTAGGATTTCAATGTAGACTGAACACCAGCCACTCCCCAGGACTCCAGGTCCTAGACTGGGACTGCAGAGACACTTACCCTCATGGACTGAACAACTACCGGATTCTTAGCCTTTCTGTCTTGAGACTAGTCGAACTACAGCCTGTAAGCCAGTCTAATCAATATAATCAAATGAATATATATGTTCATTATATCATTTCTATTCCTTAAGATTCCACTGACAGTGTCCATCAGATGAGTAAGTTAATGAAATAAAACATGTATACATATATGTCACACTAGATATGCACATTGTGTTGGTTGGAGTCATTTGGGAAGAAGGAACCTCAATTGAGAAAATACCCCCTTAACGTTGGTCTGTGGGCAGACCTGTGGGGCATTTTCTTGATTGATGATTGATATGGGAAGACCCATCTCACTGGTGGGGGATGCCTCCCCTGGAATGGTAGGCAGATGTATAAGAAAGCAGGCTATGCAAGTTATGAGGAGCAAGCCAGTAAGTAGCATTCCCCCATGGCCTCAACTTCAGTTCCTGCCTCAAGGTTTCTGCCTTAAGTTCCTGTCTACGTTTCCTTCAGTGATCCAATGTGATGAGGAATTTTAAGCTGAAATAAAACCTATCCTCCCTAAATTACTTTTGATCATGTTGTTTTATCACCACAACAGAAACCCTACCACATACACACACACACACACACACACACAACACATACACACACACACAATTAAACCTTTATAAAGAAGGAAGTTCTGCCATTTGTGTCAATGCAGATAAATAGAATGTGGTTGTCAAAAACCAGGCATGGAAAACAAGGGGAAGAATTGATCAAAGGGTACAAACTTTCAGTTAGAAGATGAAGTTCAAAGACTTGGATGTACAACATGGGGCTTGTAGTGGTTTGAGTGAGAATGGCCCCTATAGACTTATGTAAGGATCTGTGATTCACAAAAAATGATACTCAAATAGTACGCAACAGCAGAGAGCATTTATTCTTCAGAGAACTTGCATGCAGGGGTCCACCATACACCAGAATAGAAGATAGAGGTGTGGACTTTGCAGGGTCAATTTAAAGACTGTTAGGATAGCAGTGGGTGACTTCTACCTTTCTTTCTCTTGATTGGTTGGCTCTATCTCCAGGGTATGGGTGCCTCTGTAATTGGTTAAGGCTCTAGCAGATTTAGGGACTTCTGCTGATTATCTTTGGCTAGGTGATAGGGCAACTTCCTGATTGGCTGTTCATGAAGGGTGTTTTGTTCCTGGAATTGACTTGTTTTGGACGTTCCCAGTTCTGGTAAATAAAAACTTAGACCTAATCTCCCAAACTGCCAGTTTGCAGCCTGTCCTGGAGTCAGCCTGGTTCTGACTAACTCTCGCTTATATATTTGAATACTTGTTCTCCAGTTGGTATAGCTGTTTGGGAAAGATTAAGATGTATGGCCTTATTGGAGGAGGCATGTCACTGGAGGTGGACTTTGAGGTTTTACATTCTCTCTCTCTCTCTCTCTCTCTCTCTCTCTCTCTCTCTCTCTCTCTCTTACTTTCTCTCTCTCTCTTCCTCTCTCCCTCCCCCCTCTTTGCCCTCTACTTGCAGGTCAAGATATGAGCTCTTATCTCTTCCGTGGTTCTGTCATCATGGCCTCTAACCCTCTGAAACCATAAGCCAAATTAAACACCTTGGTCAATGTGTTCTTTCACAACAATAGAAAAGTAGCTAAGACAGAGCTATCATAAATAACTACCACGTTTTATACTTAAGAGGGTAGATCTTAAATGCTTTCTCCTATAAGTGCTCGTGTGAGAGGCTGTGTGTATTTGGCTGTGTTAATCATTTATTATGGCTATGTATATCAAACCATCATGTTATATATATCTTAAATATGAACAATTTATTTTAAAATTTATTATTTTATGTGTATAAGTAGTCTGTCTGTCTGTCTGTGTGCCTTGTACCAACAGAGAACAGATGAGGGTGTCAGATCTCCTGGGACTGGAGTCATAGAAAATTATGAACCGCCATATGAGTGCTGGGAACCAATGCTTTGCAAAAACATCAAGGGTGCTTAACTACTGAGCCATCTCGCCAGCCCCAATATACACAGCTTTTGTTTGTTTGTTACCTTTTCCAAGAAGTCTAGTGGGGGAGGGTGTTATAATATAGTAATTCTTTTCCATCTAGAAGTGGCTTGTTCCCCGAAAGTGCTATCTTCCTTTTCATACTCATTTTAAGTGGATTAGAATGTTGTGCCTGTTGTTTTGAGGATGTAAAAAAAATGAATTAAAAGGTTACCATCTTTTCCCTCTCTTCCCTGAGCTAATGATATGTGGGGCTCATTAGACCCATCCATGAAGCTTGAAGTGTAATCCAAAGAAATAGGAGCCATTTTTATAATAGAGTAATGCAATAAGAAGTGGATTTTCTAAATCTTTCTTTGGTATTTAAAAAGCCTCAGTTGTTATTTTTAAAATGTAAAATGTTGTTAACATTATGATAATGGAATTAAATGTCAGGTCAAAAATCTCATTTAAAAGATTATGAAAAATTAAAATGAGACCATTTCCTCATGGTATTTGGCTATCCACTTTCCAGACAGCAGGCAGAGGGCTGGCTCAGGACTGCACTAGAAAACTCTCAGACAAATACTTGGTGACTTAAGAGAAGCAACAAAAGAAGTCCTTGCAAATCCGCACTTGGTATTTCCTGAGCCTCTCTTTTGATAATGCTTTCTCATTCACAAGAAAGTTAACATTAAGTTCTCAAGGCAGGTATGCAGAGACCCACCATGCTAGCCAAAATGAGGCAGCTTGGATTTTGTCTCTCTCCTTCTCTAATTACCTTCTGCTCTGTCAAGACAAATGGCCCAGTTCTGTGCACAGGCCTCTCTCTGTTTTCAGATTGGTCTGGGTTTGTCACTGGATAATTCCCTTATCTTCTATTGTTTTCATAGGCCTGGATTTTCAATATCTAAAGTTGTTTTCTAGCTTCTCTCTTTATCTTTGGGTAAATGCACATGGGTCTCCACTGCACGGGATTCAGTTAATCATAGTCCAACCACTCAGGGTCTATTATGGTTCTGTTTCTTGCTTGATTTGGTTTTAGCTTAGTACCCCAGTATTTCCCCCCTTGCCACAAGGAGCATTTCAGTGTATTTTATGTTTATCTTCTCACTTTATTATGTTCTTTCAAAATATATACTATTTTGTACATTTTGTTTACACAAATACATTTATCACATTGTATTTGTAACACAGAACTAAACCAAGATTCAGCTTCTCCAGATAGGAGGCTCTGTTCTTTCACATTAAGTCACTGGGTTTTGTGGTGTGCAATTAGTACATTTCTACTCAGCAGTTTCTCAAAACTTGACACCCTGGTTACCGCCAACTACACACCATCAGAAACACACTGAAGAAGCTCTTCATACAATGGGGCTGCTTGAGTGATCTCATGATATGGTAGCCAGACTCTGCGAGAATGAATGATCCATGGGGGAAGCAGAAGGCCATATGTCTTTCATAATCTAATCTTGGAAGTCACAAATTATTATGAGCATGGCACTCTGCATGTTATACTAGTCAGTGAGAGAGCAGTATGCAACTCTCTGAACTGCAGGAGGAGGGAGCACAGGAGTCTGAATGGCATCTAGCTGCCTACATCCAAATGATCTCGCTTTCCACGGAGCGCTGCTCACACCGAGGCGCTTGCTTTCTCAAGTATGTGTATTTCTGTCCCATTGTCTTTATGAGTTGATTATTTCTTGGGAGTATTCTGCTTCCTCATTGTGCACTTTCTTTTCATGTTTAAAAACCCTCAAGACACAGATGGTGTTCATATTCCCACTGAGCTCTTTTATATGAATTGGTCAAATGGCTCTAGGTTCGAGCTTGTCCCGGTAGATATAGTGAGTTCTGGGTGAACTAGGGCAATATTGAAAGAACCTAGCTCAAAAAATTAAGCACATTGAAATACCATATATATTAATAAACCATGTGGCCTTTTGTTAGACATCAAAAGGGAGAGTGGGAGGAGGAAGTATCTGCTTTGACATTTTACAGGTCAAGGAGGCCGCAGAGAAGACTTGCCAATTGAAAGTAATACTTCATTACAAAAAGACACAGTATTGTATAGAAACTTAAAACATCATGTGCTATTTTTTGTTTCTGCTAATTTGAAGCTTCTGGGGTTTTAAAAGTTTGAGATACTGGTATATGTGGAAAAATATTTCTGGTCAGGAATAACAGTGATGTCATGAAGAGCTAAATACCTACTTTACCACTAGGAAAATAAGGCAAATGAATTTATGGCTGTTAATTTTTAATTTGTTGAAGCGAAACTGCCATTCAACACAGATGTGGCTCTCACATTTAGAACATGGATACAGATGAGCAGTAAGATGTTGTAGATTCAGTTTGTTGCTTATATTACGATCAATTGAGTTACTAAATTGCATGGGAATTCACATGTCTGCATGTATGACACTGAGGGTCCCTGCTTCCCATTGGCTCTAATTGGTAAATAAAGTTGCCAGTGGCTAAGAGCTGAGCAATGAGGCAGAGGTGGGACTTTGAACTTCCCAGGCAGGGGAATCCAGAGAAGAAGGATTTGGAGTCACCATGCCAGGGAAGCAGGAGAATCAGGCTTGGGAGCTGTAGGAGAGAAAGCATACAGCCATGTAAAGTAAGAGCCCAGGAAGAGCGGCACCAGGGACCCCTTCCCTGGTTGCGTCTGGGGTAGCAAAGATGGAATATACATTTTAGTAAGTAATAATTGAGGAGTATCAGAGGGGAAGCATTAGCAATATGGAGTTTGGGAGTGACTCATACATTGAGCTGCTTAGGGCATATGAAAAAGGCTGTGTGTGTGTGTGTGTGTGTGTGTGTGTGTGTGTGTTTCATTTGAGAATCCAGAGCATTTTAGTAGGTGGCAAAGAACACATACTAGCAGCCACTGGCAGGGGAATTTGAGTAGTGTTAAACAAATGATGCAATATTCAGGCTGAAGGAAATTAAGATTTACCTACATCAAGTGTTTCTTCCATGATGTGAGCCAGAGACAAATGAACTGAGACTCCCAGCTGAGTGTCTATAACGACCACATGAATCCTTGGTACAGAAGTCAATTACTGCAGCATACTTTTTTAAAAACTTGGCTACACATTTTCTCTTATTTTCACATGCCCAGTGTGTTTGAAGCCTTCAGAGGATGCTCAGTCCTGTGATGAAATAAGCATCTGAGAGACCATTAGCAACCCCCTAAGAAAATCTACTCCCAGGTAGGCATACTCCACACTCCTTAACCAGCCCTTGATGAAAGCAGAGAGAAAGAAGCCAAGAGACCACCAGTCTATACTGTCCATGGACAGAACTACAGCAAGTTAGCCGTAGGCTGTAGTTCAGAGACTGTGTGTGTGTGTGTGTGTGTGTGTGTGTGTGTGTGTGCGCCCCGCGCGCGCAGGTTGCTTGACTTGTAGTTAGGTATGAAAACTTGAAGGAATTAAACACCCGACTTTCATTACAGATCAAGTTTCTGATTTTATTGTTGAAGGAGCTGAAACAAGGTCTCTTGGTAAGGAATAGATGAATCAAATGGTCAAAGTGCTATGAAAATTGCAAAAGTTCATGCTAGCGACTTTTTTGTCACCATAGCAAACACCTGAGCTAAAACAAAATTTGACTCACAGCTGTGGCCATTTCCATTCATGCTCTGTTGGCTCTATTACTTTTGAGCAATGTATTATGGCTGACAAACTTACGGTCACTGCTTGCTTCACAGCAGTCAGGAAGCAAAGCAAGAGGAAGAGAGGGGGTCATCATCACCCATTTCCTGTAAAGAGTTTGCCTCTGATAATACCTTAAACGTTTTATGATGTTTAAATTGCACCAATGGGAGATTAAGCCTATATTTATCATGTGGACCACTGAGGAACATTCTAGATTTAAACTATAACAAAACCTATACCAAAGGCCAGAACAGCTTCCGAAAGACCTCAGAGTTACTGTCTTGGATGGTGCAAGTTCAAGTGACGTCACCCTGAATTTCCTCTTGTGATTTATTCTTCTGTGTAACAGCAAAGAATCGGGTACAAGAAAGACCAGGCTTTATGTGGCATGTGGTAGTGGTGGTGGTACAAAGTGCGTGTTTGCTCCACTCACAAGGATGTTTTTCAGTCACTTATGCAGGGTTTACATTCATGGGGGCATTCCAGGGACACATCGTACCCATTGGCCAAGTAAGCCTACAGTAGACTGATGGCATACCATCAAATTAAAACTTTTCTCCAAAGAGTTTCAAACACTTCTAAGTTGATTTCAGAATATCCTCTCATACAGGTCCAAGCAGGTGTTTTTCTCCACATTTTATAGAGCGGAGAATGAAGAACTTAAATGATGTGACATGACCAGGTCTTGGAAAAGTGAGTATAGGGTGTAGAAGAGTCTTCACAGAGGCTTAGAGCCCACAGAAGAAGCCCTGGCTCCCATAAGATTGCAGGAGGGAGCTGAGCTACTGCAGCCTGTGCTAGTAGACTCAAATAGCAGAAGCTGCAGCCAAAATTTAAATGCTCCCCTGCTCTTTCCTGACTTTCTTCTCTCCATTTACCAAACTTTCCATCATGGGTTTGTGGTCTACTCTTGCCCCCAAAATACTTAGAGATTGTTTTAAATATAGATCAATGTAATTCTGAAGAAACATAAATTGTTTTGCCAAGACAGTCTTTAGACAATGTCATATTCTTTAACTGTTAAGAGAGTGTATCCTGAAGTAAAATCTCAGCTCTGTTAGTTTGTGGCTGGACATTTTCTGAGAAGCTATGCAATCACTAGGGTAAGGGTTTATTTTACTATAGGAACTAGCCAGAGTTTACTAGAGAACTAGAAGCGATACGATGAATGGACAGACAGATGGATGGATGATGGATGGATGAGTGAGGTAGGTGGATAGATGAATGAATAGATGGGTGTATGGGTGGATGGATGGATGGATGGATGGGTGGGTGGGTATATAGATGGATGAATGGTTATATAGGTGGATGGGTAAATGAGTGGGTGTGTGGATGAATGAGTGAGGGAGTGGACGGATGATTGGTTAGACGGATGAATGGATGGATGGATAGATAGATGAGTAGATGGATAGATGGATGGGTGAGTGGATTAATGGATGAATATATGAGTGGGTGGGTCGATGGATGGATGGTCTGCCCCACCATCCTTGTGCTGCCCCCTGCTAAAACAAAAATAAAGTCCTGTTTGTGTTGTCCACATAGCCACTGGAGCATGGTCAAATTCCAGGTGGCCAGCCTCTTAAAGACTAGTGAGTCCTTCCCCAACCCCACTAACCAGTAGCCATCTATTGTGGAGAGCTACATTGCAGCATCCTTATCACAATTTTTAAGAGTTATCTTCAATGGTTTCTTCAAAGTTGTTACTTTTGGGGGTGTTGGAGATGGGGAAGGGCTTGTCATAGAAGCCTTTTATGTCTCTATTTCTCAAGTGTGAATCTTCAGTCATTGATTCCACTGCACAAGAAGCTTCCTTGTCTTCTGAAGTCTGCAGGAGCATGGATCATGGACTTCCACATGGTATCTGTTAACAGCATGAACCACAGACATCCAACCAACCTCCTGTGTCAGCACATGCCACAGATCACAGCATGGTTTCAGGTGTCAGTATGGACCTCCAACACCAACAAGGCTTCAGGCAGCAGCACAGGTATCTGCATGGCCTTCAATGGTAACACAGGCCAAACGAGCCACAGACACTGCAGCAGGACCACCAACACAGACATGACCCCTGGTGGCAGCATGGGCCACAGACATCAATATGGTCTCAATCAGCAGTATAGGCCATTGGCATAGCCTCTTGTGGTAGCTCAGGCCTCGGATATTGACATGGCTCAGTCTCTCGCCACAGTGTAGCCCTGCTCTCTTCCTCCATCCTTCCCACCCCTTTATCACAAATTAATTCATCACAGTGGCATTGGAAACTGCAGCACAACACTCCCTAGATATTTTGCCCATGCAGCTCTACATGAAAATACTCGTTGCCACAAGTCTTTGATCAAGGCCTCTGGTCTCGGAAGTACTGTAAATACCAGACAATCCCTAAGCCTTCTTAGACCACAGACATGCTCCAGATTTACATCTTTGGTGGTAATGAGTGATGATGTGCTCCCAGATCTGGTTCTATAGCACAGAATCCTCCTCCAGACCAGCAGCTCATAGATGGAATAGGTGTTGGTATTATTATCATACAAAATCACAGTAGCTAATGGAGGACAGAAAGCCTTGGAATGGAGTTAATCAGGACTCTGGGTTGTCATAGTTGACATGTTCTCAAGATCAGACCCTGAATAATAGACTTGGTGCAAGCAGTTTGTTTGGGAGATGATTCCAAGAAACAGGGAACAACATATGGAGAAATAAGACAGGAAAGAAAGCTTTATCAAGCAATCCACCACCAGGCATAGCAAGGCTCTTTCCCACTTCAGATGGGTAAAAGAAAGCCACAGAAAGGCTTGGTCATTTGAAGAGAGAAGATCTTAGATCTTAGTGTACATAAGATGTGTCTTCAGGGGAATTAGGATGGAGCTAAGACTGTCAGGTTGAAGTGTTTGCATAACTAGGCTGTATTTTGATCCTTCAGTCAACACTCTTCTGCACCCCCCAAAGATATTTGCAAATGTAAGAAAGGTCATCCCTGACTGATCTTCAGGAGGGGAGAGTATCTTAGAAGATCTGAGTGAGCCAAGTTCTGTCAGTCAACGGCCTTCAAATTCAGAATTGAACCTTCCCTAGAGAAAAGACATTCTTGCCAATGGATAAGAGTCACCAGTATGCATGGAACCCTAGTTTGGTCACCAGTCCCACATAAACTGGCCATGTTTGGAATCCTCCTAGTTGAGAAGTAGAGGCAAGAGGATCAAAAGTTCAAGGCTTGAGTACATTGCAAGTTTGAGGCTAGCTTGTGCAAGGCTTTCTGCAAATTAATTAATTAATTACATAAAATTTTAAAAGGGCCAGCAAGGGGGCTTTGTGACTAAAGATGCTTGTGAACAAGCATGGTGACCGGAGCTTTACTCCCACATGGAAGAAACTGAACTGAGTCCCTTATGTTTTGCTCTGACTCGCACAAGGTGCTGTGGTATGTGTGTGCCCTGTCCTTGTGCAAAGAAATACATACATATAATATAAAAAATGAGAGAAGATATTCTCCCTTGATAGCCCTACAGTTGTTTAAACAAATCTTCTGTATATCATTCATTTATTGCAATAAATCTCTTGTTGGATCTGTTGTTACTGGTTGAATTTTGACCAATAGAAATGAAGAAGGAAAGACGCTGGCCTTTTAAGACTGTTTCTTTTCTTTCTTTTCTTTCTTTTTTTTTTTTCTTTTTTGGTTTTTCGAGACAGGGTTTCTCTGTGTAGCCCGGGCTGTCCTGGAACTCACTCTGTAGACCAGGCTGGCCTCGAACTCAGAAATCCGCCTGCCTCTGCCTCTCAAGTGCTGGGATAAAAGGTGTGCACCACCACCGCCCAGCAACACTGGCCTTTTAATGGAGCACATCCACTCTAAATGTTGGCTAGACAGCCATCAGAAGCCTGAAAGAACAGAGCACTGTTATCACTGATCAGAAAATCTACAGGATGTAGCTACTGGTGCTACTAGTGCTGGCTGGAGGAACAAAAACGGAAGAAAAAAAAGATGTGTGTGTATGTGTGGGGGTATGTTTATTAAACCTAGAAGATTGTAAGAGAAAAGCACAGAGACCAAGGCCTCTGGAAAGCTGCTGGTGACAGAATCCCTGAATAGGGCTACTCATCTTTCCTAATGTAGATCTAGCAATGTGTCCATTTTCCTTGAGAAGGTAGCTTGGCATTCCTCACATCATTGAAGCTTTAAATGCTTTGCAACTGTGGTAAGCCTGTCCTACCCTGGATGATTCTGTACTGTAATATTGCTGATGTTCATGTCTGCTGTAGCATCTCTTAAATAGTCCATCACTGAACCATATTTCACTGACGAGGCATACCAACATCTGTTCTGAACATTTGAGTTGTTATACCTGTCAGCCACTGTAAACAATGACATGAACATCTCTCTGCAAGTTCTTTACATAAGCATGTTTTCTCTCTGTATAGACTTGGAGGCAGAAGGGCTATGTCACATGGTAACTCTGTATTGGACCTTGTGAGGAGACCTTGGATTGCTTTCAATGTAGCTTTGCTGTTTAATGTTTTCCATTCTTACCAACATGTCTGAGGGCTGCACATTCTCACCGGCACATGTGTGCTACTATCTGACTTTTGATTATATTAATAGCTGTCCTAGTAACTGTGAGGCAGCATCTCAGGGAAGTGTCCATCAGAGTCTCCTTATGGCTGATAGTGTTGACTATCTTTTCAGATGCTGATTGGCTGTCAAGTATCCTCTTTAGAGAAATACTTATCCCCAGTTTTCTCTCATCTTTAAAACTGCTTTGTTTCTTAATGATTGACTTATGCAAGTACTTTATCTATTCTAGATACGCATCCTCTGTGCTTTCAAAATATTCTTGCCTACTCTGTGGCTTGTCTTTTCACTTTTTAAATGATGTCCTTCATAGTGCTAGATTCTAATTTTGATACAGTACATTTTATCTTCCCTCTGTCGTCTGTGCTATTGACACCCCATTTGAGAACCCAGTTCGAATCTCAAGGTCGTGGGAGCTGGCTGAGGAGATGCTGCTTCTTCCTAATAGTTGTTAAATGTTGTCTCTCATGTTGCTCTCTGATCCGATTTCAGCTTATCTGTGGATTATGTGAGATGACAGTCCAACTTTACTCTTTTGTGTATGCTTGTTCTGTTATTCCAGCACTGTTTGTTGAAAGATTTTAGGGATGGCCATGAGGTGTCTTTCTTTCCCATTGTGAGAGTCATGGCTGATATAAGATAGGTTAAGGAAAAGAAAATGTAAATGGATTAATCGAAAACAACCAAAGACTCTAGGGAAACTTTCTAGTCATTTCACTTTGATGAGAAATGAACAGTGCTGATGTATTGCGTGAAAGGCCATGATCTAATGACAAGGTCACTGTCCTCAGGGGAAGGCCACCAGCCTGTCCTCACAGATTCTCCTTCAACTTTCTGCGTAGCCTCCTGGTGATAAAGCAGGGCCCTTTCTGGATTTAGGCCTTACCTACTCTCAGATAGAAGGGACTACGTACGTGCAGAATGTGTAGACGGGCACATGCTGGCTGGACCCGACCTGGGAAGGGCATTTCCTGTCTTCTGTAAACTTTTGGGTGGCAAAGCAGTTTAAGGGGAGGAATAATTTTCTGGAGCCCAAAGATGCTTTCTGCCTCCATTGCTCCTTGATCTTTCAAAGTTACTCATGTGCAAAGCAGAGGCGAACCTCATTTTCCGGAGCCCACATCTTCCTGCACCAGTCTTCTTCCCAAACGTGACTCTGTATGCTGCTGAGGAAAACTGCTGTGATCTCCCTTTCCTCTCTGATCCCATCCCCAGTGGATCACAGAGACCTTCTGCTCTAACTTTCCTGCCCCAACTCATCCCAGTTACCCAACATCCAATGCCATAAGGCATTCCCTGTGAAACACACCAGTTGAATGGGCAAGGATCACAGGCGACACAGCCATCACACTTGTGGACAATCCAGAGAGAAAACAGAAACCAGTAGCAAAATATCCACATAACAAAGGCAAGGATCTTTAGTTATCCCGAACTCTGATGCTGAGCTGCCAGTGTAAGAACACAATAGCCAGAGCACATTGTCTCCACTAGAACCCAATGATCCTACACAAACTGAGGGAATTCTGAAGATGGAAAATTTAGCAATTCAAACAGAAAGTACAGAGGCAAGCTTCACCAACAGAATCCAAGAGATGGAAGATGGAAGAGAGACTCTCAGGCACTGAAGATACAATAGAAGAAATAAATACAATGGTAAAAGAAATGTTAAATCTAAAAAACTCCCAACACCAAACATTCAGGAAATCTGGGACACAATGAAAAGACCTAACCTAAGGGAAAAAAAATAGAAAAATAGAGAAAGAAGAAGATACCCAGCTCCAAGGCCCAGAAAATGTCAACAAAATCATAGAAAAAAAATCTAACCTAAAAGAAGACATATCTATAAAAGTACAAGAAGTTAACACAACAGATTAGATCAGAAAAGGAAGTTCCTATGCATTATAATAATCAAAATACTAAACATACAGAACAAAGGAAGAATATTAAAATCTGCAAAGGAAAAAGACCAAGTAACATATAAAGGAAGACTTATTATAATTATATCTGACTTCTCAATGGAAACTAAATGCCAGAACAGCCTGGACAGATTTGCTGCAGACTCTCTAAGACTATAGATGGATGCCTACTGAGACCACTGTAGCTACCAAAACTTTCAATTACTTTAGATGGAGAAAATAAGATATTCCACGATAAAGTCAAACTTAGTATCTATCCAAAAATCCAACCCTACAGAAGGTACTATAAGGAAAACTCCAATCCAAGGAGGTTAACTACACCCATTAAAACACAGGCAATAAATAAATTTACACCAGCATAGCCCAAAGAACACACACACACACACAACACACACACACACACACACACACACACGCACCCACCTACTACAACAAAGTAACAGGAATTAGTAATCATTTGTCATTGATATCTTTCAATATTAATGATCTCAATTTCCCAATAAAAAGACAGAGACTAACAGAATGGATGAGAAAACAGGATCCATCCTTCTGCTGCATACAGGAAACACCTCAACATCAAGGAAAATCATTATCTCAGGGAAAGGTTGGAAAAGATTTTCTAAGCAAAGTCTTTCAGCTAAGAAGCAAGCTGGTATAGCCATTTTAATATCTAACAAAATAGATCTCAAACCAAAAATAATTTAAAAAGATAGGGAAGAACACTACATACTCATCAAAGGTAAATACACTAAGAAGACATTGCAGTTCTTAACTTCTATGTCCCCAAAACAAAGGTACCTATGCTTGTGAGGGAAACACCACTACAGCTTAAATCACATACTGACCCTCACACAGTGATAGTGAGAGACTTCAATATCCCATTCTCACCAATGGATGGATCATGCAGACAAAACCTAAACAGAGAAATACTGGAGCTAACAAACGTTACAAACCAAATGGACCTAACAGATATTTACAGAACATTTCACCTGAACACAAAACAATATAACTTCTACTCTGCACTTCTTGGAACTTTATACACAATTGACCATAATAAAGGCTATTTATTGCAAGTCTGTAGCCAACATCACTTTTCACTTCCTTATCAATAATACATCTATTAAGAAAAGAAATAGGAATCTAAGTAAGAAGAGCAGGGCATTTGGTGCCCAGTGTTTGGCAGGATTGTACTGGTAATTACCTCCTCTAAGTCTCCTTGAGTTCAAGGAGAGGGGAACCGCTGGTCTGGTCAAACCATCATATCCATACTGCATGATCCAGAAATTTCTGCAGGCTGTGGTCTTACTAGCTACGTCACCCTGGTCAACCATGGTGCTTCTTGCTGGGGTTCATCTCTTTCTATACAATCTTTTCCCATGGTTCCTCTATTGTCACAGTAAGTGAACTTCAACAATCATCTTCTATTCTTGCTTGGGTGTCTGTGGTTTGGGTTAGCTATGGTCACATCTGCTTCAGTTGTTTTCTCTTGTCACCATTGTTCGATCACTGACCTGGACAGACTGTTTCCCCCTCGTAGCAATTACAGGAGCACAGGAAGACAATGAAATGTGGTGCCTCATATGAACTAAGCCTGAAACTGGCTTCCTATCCCTACGCCCACTTCCCTTTGTTCATAGCAAGCCACATGTTCAAACCCAGCATGGATACTTCCAGTGGAAGAACTCAGAAGTCACATGGCAAGCACTATGATGTGATGGAAGTGGGGTGGATAAGCCATACACAGAAGCATCTGGTAGTATTGCTGTTTCATAGGCAAATAGGAAATGCCACCAGCTCAAGCCCAGGTCACACTCATACCACCTGTTACTTTGTCTAGTTGAACCATAACAGAGTGCTGGCCCAGGTCTGCTTTTCCTCTCAGGGTATCCAGGCTCTGTTGTACAACAGGCTGGACTGCAAGGAATGAAGCTTAGCAGGGTTGGTAGGGTTGCAGGATCTCAGTCAGCATGAGTGTGGGAGAAACAGCCTTCTCCAGAGATGTCCATTGAAACAGCTCTCTTTCTTGGAGGTGAACAAGGACTACTTAAACCTTGTGGAGTGGGTAGGGGTTTTCTGGATGAGTGTACATCATTGGCTGAAGCATGGGTGCTGGGAATGCTTCATTTGCATGAAACGATCCTGGGTGCTAGCTGGATACGGCCTCATAGGGAGAGGAGAAGTTTACCCTGTAATCTGGCCACCAGGCTACAAAATTACCTCAAGGGTGGTAAAGGTGGGGATCATAAAGCTTACATGCACCAAGACATGCAGGCCCAGAGCAAGGAGGAAACAGTCTTAACTTCTGCTGGCCTCGGGACAAGATTTCTGGGGTTTGGGCATATCTTGAACTCACTCTTCCTTCAGACTGGCTCCCACACATCTTTCAAGTCTCACATCTCCCCCTTTATGTTTTAGTGCCATTATAGACATCAGCCTCTATGTTGGGAATGGTTTGGTATTGAACCAGAACCTGAATGGTAGCAGTTTTTCCCAGGCTAATTATCTCCTGTTTTAGAAAGTGGATAAGGCAGGGTACCAGGAGAACTATTGCTCCAATGACCAGTCTGGGGCCAAGGAGAGGAAACCAAGTTACCAAAGGGTTTGAGCACCATGGGGTACGTTGGGTGCATAGCATGCCTAGAGATCTCGTATGAGATCTTTGAACATTTGTATATTTTGTTCCACCAGCCAAGATTCACTGATGTAGAAACAGCATTCCACTCTCCCAACACAATACAAGCCCCCAGCAGTTACTTAAGTCCAGGGCTCTCAGGTATGTAGAATAACTCCTGCCAGGAAGGTCATCTGATGCTAGAGGGACTCGAGACCATCTGTGGTGAGAGCCATGGCCTGCTCAAGCTTGTCCTGGAAGCTGTCAGCCAGGTCTTGTGTCTGGTCTTTTTGCCCTAAAAACACACAAACTTTTAAAGGTAAATTTTGTAGGCATGTATCTGCATTAGCACATGTATGGCATGTGCAGTGTGCACAAATCAGCTGCTCTGTTTCAGTTGCTCTATTTCAGCAGGTGAAAGGAATCTGTCAATTTTATAAGTTCACTGGGACTTCATAAACGGTGATATAAATCTCCATCTATGCTGTATAAAAGCATGGCATGTAATAACAAGTCATGAGGACCAGGTAGCCGAAGAGATTTGTTGGCTATGCAGAGACAAATCATGTCTCAGCCAGTCTCTTGAGCCGTTCTCATACAGAGGGATCGGCATTTACACCAATTTTGTTGTTTTTTTTTTTTTCTGGATCTCTTCTTTTTCGTCTACAGACAAGATATTCAGGAAGTCTTTCCTGGTCCAATCTAATTTTTATTACCTCTGAAGAATCCACAGCTTTTCAATTCTTGTTGAAATAAGAGAAAACCTCTTTCCCAACACAAAACATTTCTTGTCTTTTATTCAGGTTTATAAGCTGGTTTAATTCAGCAGTCCTTTCTAAAACCCAGTGGTTTTAACAGCTGTGTCTCCTGTCGCATTGACATTTATGAAATTTTGAACTCAGTATTGCCCCTTTTCTCTCATCTACTTAGAGTGGCTGAGAAAGGAAATGGTATGCTAACTTTTGCCACCTGTATACAGAAACCTGGAGAGGGATAGTTAAAAAGGCAACATTTTGGGGCTGGGGTAGGGGAGAGAAGCAGTGTTTCAGATCTTCTGTGTGTGTGTTTTACCATCAAAACCATGCATGAAAATGCTCTTAGCATTTGAAACTTAGTATTTTTTTTTTTTGAATTTTTATAAAGAATATTCTCTGTGTGTTTACGAGACCATAATGAGATAAAAGATGTTTCTTGGTAACCCTTCAAAATTGACTACAAACAATTCAGAAACTTTAGAAACTAAATTCCTGGAATTAATTTTATTTCCATGATAGAAATATATTAGTTTGGAGATTGTTGACTTTAGGATATGTCATAGGTAGTATTAGTTATTAGAAAATTTAAGAGATGACATGATGCCAATTTACAATATTTTTGGAAGTAACAGCTTGTCTGTGTAAAACAACTGGTCTTACCTCTATTACATCAATTGAAGACTTAATGATAAAAGCAAAATAAAAGAGGCAAAACATCTTTCAATTAATTTCATATTGAAATAACACATTAGATATATTGGTTAATATAAACAAAATTAAAAATGACCTTCACCTATTTTGTTAGATCTTCATGTGTTTGTCGCGGTAGTTTATTAATCTGCTCTACTCCCAGGCAGAGGCAGCGCATACTCCTTGATACCCACCCCAATGCTCTGGATTCTTAAATGAAAGACGCACGCGCACACATGGAACTTCCATATTGCTAACACGCTTCTCCTCCTATACTCCTGAATTATTACTTACTAAAAAATCTACACTCCATCTTTGCTATATGTCCATAATATAATCTATATTTCCATCCTCCTGGGCTCCAACCCCTGACTCTTACTTGTCTCTCTGTCCTAAACTTCTCAGGCCTGGACCTCCCTCCTCTCCAAACAATGGCGATTCCCCTTTTTGCCCAGTTCCTTGCCCCAGAATCCTAAAGTCCCGCCTCTGTCTCCCTGCCCAGTCATTGGCTGTCAGCAACTTTATTTACCAATCAAAGCCAACTAGGGGCAGGACCCTCAGCATCTTATACGCAGACGTGCGGATTCCCGTAATTTTTGGAGCCGAGTTAACACAAGTAGCATTAGAACCCATACACAACATGTGTTTACTGGAAAATATAAAATTATACATAGTTTACATTTTATTTCTATCATATGGCATTGTTTAAAAACAACCTTTAATTCGGCTGATTGATATCAGAAGCAAGCCTGCTTACAGAGAATTTCTCAATATACAGTAGATTAGAATCTTGGCAGCCTTTATCAATCATAATTCTGTGTTTTTATGAATTTTGTAATTATAGATTGCATTTGAAAAAGGGAAAATGTATGAGGTAGGTGGTTCATTTTACACGGACCTCAACAATTTAATTTCAAATGACAAAATGTTAGTTTCATATTAACCAAGTTATATTTATCAAATTAACATGAGCACTATTCAATCTTTTCTTAAAGGCAGACCTAATTTTATAGTTGTTGATGTATAAAGTTTCTACAGGTAGGTAATCTGTAATCAATTTGATGATGCCAATTGTGAGAGGTAGATCCAAGATGAGTCTCTGTAGCTTATAAAAAATTTTAAGTTTATTGAAGCCCACATAATAGAGAAAACAATAGATTCAAACCTTTATGAAACAAAACTTTATGAAACAGTTTTGGGTTAAAAGCATGAACATTCTTTAGTTTGACTGCAAACTCTGAAAGAGGGGCTTCTTTCTCTATCCAGAAGACTGGATGTATATTAGTTTAGTATAATAAGAAGCATTTTGAGTCTATATTTAAAAGACAAGCATAGATATCTACCATATCTCCATGGTAGGTAGTTTCTTCCTTAGGAAATTTGTAGCACCCATGTGACTTCTGCTTTCTCCATTTAATGATTTATACAACATGAGCAGTTGCTGGGAGACTCAACTGCCCTGCCCGCCAAAAGTAAGAGCCTTTAACCTTTCTAGAGAAAGGGAAAAAAAGAAATGTCATCTGTCACTGTAAAGATCATGGTTCGGGGCTGGGGAGACAGCTCGGTAGGAAAACTACCTGCTGTGCATGCGTGGGAACCTGAGTCACTAGGGAACACCCATGGAAAAGTTATGCTGGTGTGTGTATGTGACCTTAGCCTTGGTTGGGGGTGGGGTGGAGACAGGCTGATCCTGAGGGCTCGCCAGTTGGTCTAGCTGAATCAAAGAACTCCAGATCCCAGTGTCAACCTCTGGCTTCCATATCCACCTGAACAGGTGAGTACACAATGCCCATCCCCCCATCGACTGTCACCACTAACTACCACCACCCACCAATCACCACTCACTCACTACCATCTCACACCACCACACACCTACCCATTCCCCAACCCACACCACCACCCACCACCCCACACTACCACACACCTACCCACTACCACCATGCACACACATACACACATGTGCCACACATAAGAGAACAAGTTGGTCAAGTCTTGGGTGTATTTCCTGCAATTGAATCTGTATCTCATTTCTTTACCAGAGTAAGGCTCTTGCCATGCTTTCTCTACTCCACATCAGGGCTTGGGCTGCAGACATGGACAAGGAGAAGGGCAGCAGCAAAGATTATTTAAAATGGGAAATCAATGCATTTGATGCTTTACCAAAAATTTTTATTTTTCATCTTTCTCCTCATAGGGTACTAAGTTTTGCTTAAACTCAAGGACTCCTGTCTTCCATAAACAGGAGGCACTCTATAGAATCCTAAACAACATCTCTATATGCAAATGAGTCACTCACTTCTCAGGCTAAATTGTTTTTGTGCTCATCCTAACCGTTCCTTTCAGATTCATAATGAGTCTTTCTACTAGCCTATGGCGGTTTGGGTGAAAAACCAATATTTTGTTTTATAAGGTTCACCTTCCACAAGTATTCTATTACCTCAAAAGCAGGTAGACTCTGCCAGGATCCAAGTCCAGAAACATCTAATGGGGAAGAAATATAAAATGTGGACAGGTGAGATGGCTCAGCATACACTTGCTGCCCAGCCTGGTGACCTGAGCTCTGTCTTTGGGACCCACATGGGAAAGAGAGAGCTCACTCCATAAAGTTGTCCTCTGACCTTTACCCATGTGGCCCTAACCCATGAAATAAATAAAAATATAAAATAATATAAAATATAAAATCTTCTCAGGTGTAAGCAGAGGGCACCGCTACCACCTCTGGATATCTTGTATCTAACTCATTCTTATAAAAGAAAATGTGGCATCATGATGAACTGCATTGGGCTTCAGGTTCTTTCCCTCTGGAGATGTCCTCATGATCCCTGTCTTCTTGTGAGGAAGGATAGTAATGAGACATAAATCCCCAACCTCAGGCGTGCTCCCAAGAAAGTACTCCTTAGTCATCTCTCAGTGCTGCTATCCCATCAGCGCGGATCCTGAATGACTCCACCGCATTTCTGTGCTTCTGCAAGGACCTGTTTCTCAGTGCCTCTTGGTACATGATGAACATTGAAGGCAACATTTCCTCAAATAACTGGTCTTAACTTTCTTCCTGACCCATGTCATTTATGTAAGCTGTCCTCTGCAAATTGATGAAAGTTGCTTTTATTTAGTAATGAAAGTTGCTTTTTTCCTTAGAGAGACAATTACTGTACAAGTATTTATAGCAGTAAGGCATTGGAAGCAATCCAATGTTCATCAACTGGTAAGGTAAGTACGCAAATATGGTAGAATACTACCCAACAAAAAGGAGAATGATAAATTGTACAACATGGATAAACTTCAGGAACATTATGCCAGACTCAAAGGCACACATGTTTCATAACTCCATTTACATGAAATACTCAAACAGAAAAGGGATTAGGAAAGGCTTTCTGGAGACAGAACATACAGCTAAGAATGGGAAGGGAGACTAACTATTAATATAAAGGACAGAAGAGATTCTGTTCATGTTATAACAATGTTTTAACACTGGACAATGATGTCCAACTCAGTAACTAGTAAAAAAATACCAAATCACATCTCTTAAATTATTGAATTTTCACAGGAAGATCAACAGAGTAAACCAACCTGAACCCTTGGAGCTCTCAGAGACTGAATCACCAACCGTGGAGCATACCTAGTCTACACAGATCTACCTCCATGGGCTGGACCTAGGCCTCCCTGCACATATGTTGTAAATGTGCAGCTTGGTTTTCATGTAGGTCTCAAACATCTGGAGTGGAGGCTATCCCAAAACATGCAGCCTGTATATGGGGTATGGTCTTCTAGCTGGGTGCCTCATCTGGCCTCAATGGGAGAGGAAGCACCTAGCCTCTCAGAGACTTAAAGTGGCAGGGTGGGGGATACAGGAGGAGGGGGAGGGGGTACTCAGAAAAGAAGAGATGGGGAAGGATTGTGGGAGGGAGTGACTGGGACGGGTTATAAAGTGAATAAGCAAAAAAATAAAATTAAAAAAGGAAAAAAATTATTGAATTTTATGGTATATAGATGCTACCTGAATAAGGTCTTTATAAACTATTTTATATATATATGTTAATTGTCTGTGTGAATATTCCCACATGTGTGCAGGTACCCTGCCGTAGTTAGGGTTTTACTGCTATGAGCAGACACCATGACTGAGGCAATTCTTTTTTTTTTTTATTGGATATTTTATTTATTTAAATTTCAAATGTTATCCCCTTTCCTGATTTCCCCTCCAGAAACCCTCTATCCCATCCTCCCTCCCTCTGCTTCTATGAGGGTTCTTCCTACCCACCCACCCACTTACTCCCACCTCCCTGCCCTGGCATTCCCCTACACTGGGGCATGGAGCCTTCCCAGGACCAAGGGCTTCTCCTCCCATTGATGTCCAACAAGGCCATCCTCTGCTACATATGCAGCTGGAGCCATGGGTCCCTTCATGTGTATTCTTTGGTTGGTTGTTTAGTCCCTAGGAGCTCTGTGGGGGTGTTGGTTGATTGACATTGTTGTTCTTCCTATGGGTTGCAAACTCCTTCATCTCCTTCAGTCCTTTCTCTAACTCTTCCATTGGGGGCCCCATGCTCAGTCCAATAGTGGGCTGTGAGCATCCACCTTTGTATTTGTCAGGCTCTGGCAGAGCCTCTCAGGAGACAGCTTTATCAGGCTCTTGTCAGCAAGCACTTCTTGGCATCCACAATAGTGTCTGGGTTTGGTGTCTTTATATGGGATGGATCCCCAGGTGGGGCAGTCTCTGTATGGCCTTTCCTTCAATCTCTGCTCCACGCTGGTGTCTCTATATTTCCTCCCTTGAATATTTTGTTCCCCCTTCTAAGAAGGACCGAAGCACCCACACTTTGGTCTTCCTTCTTCTTGAGCCTCATGTGGTCTGTGAATTGTATTTTGGGTGTTCTGAGATTTTGGGCTAATATCCATTTATCAGTGAGTGTGTTCTTCTGTGACTGGGTTACTCACTAGGATGATATTTTCTAATTCCATCCATTTGCCTAAGAATTTCATGTTAATTAATTGTTTAATAGAATTGTTTTTAATAGCTGAGTAGTACTCCATTGTGTAAATGTACCATATTTTCTGTATCCATTCCTCTGTTGAGGGACATCTGGGTTCTTTCCAGCTTCTGACTATTTATTATAAATAAGGTTGCTATGAACATAGTAGTACATGTATCCTTGTTATATATTGGGGCATCTTTTGGGTGTGGTATAGCTGGGTTCTCAGGTAGTACTATGTCCAATTTTCTGAGGAACTGCCAGACTGATTTCCAGAGTGGTAATACCAGTTTGCAATCCCACCAGCAATGGAAGAGTGTTCCTCTTTCTCCACATCCTCACCAGCATCTGCTGTCACCTGAGTTTTTGATCTTAGCCATTCTGATAACTAAGGATGTTGAACATTTCTTTAGGTGCTTCTCGGCTATTTGGTATTCCTCAGTTGAGAATTCTTTGTTTAGCTCTGTACCCCATTTTTAATAGGGTTATTTGGTTGTCTGGAGTCTAAATTTCTTGAGTTTGTTTATCTATCTTGTTGATTTTCCCAAAGAACCAGCTCCTGGTATTGTTGATTCTTTGTATAGTTCTTTTTGTTTCTACTTGGTTCATTTCAGCCCTGAGTTTATTTCCTGCCATCTACTCCTCTTGGGTGTATTTGCTTCTTTTTGTTCTAGAAGTTTCAGATGTACTATCAAGTTGCTAGTGTATACTCTGCAGTTTCTTTTTTGGCGGCACTCAGAGCTATGAGTTTCCGTCTTAGCACCACTGTCATAATGTCCTATTAGTTTGGGCATGCTGTGCCTTCATTTTCATTAAATTCTAAAAAGTCTTTCATTTCTTTCTTTATTTCTTCCTTTACCAAGTTATCATTGAGTAGAGTGTTGTTCAGTTTCCATGTATATGTGGGCTTTCCATTGTTTTTATCATTATGAAGACCAACCTTAGTGTGTGGTGTCTGATAGGATGCATGGGATTATTTCAATCTTTTTGTATCTGTTGAGGCCTGTTTTGTGACCGATTATATGATCCATTTTGGTGCAGGTACGATGAGGTGCTGAGAAGAAGGTATATTCTTTTGTTTTAGGATGAAGTATTCTGTAGATATCTGTTAAATCCATTTGGTTCATAATTTCTATTAGTTTCACTGTATCTCTGTTTAGTTTCTGTTTCCATGATCTGTCCATTGATCAGAGTGGGGTGTTGAAGTCTCCCACTATTATTGTGTGGGGTGCAATGTGTGCTTTGAGCTTTAGTAAAGTTTCTTTTATGAATGTGGGTGCCCTTGCATTTGCAGCATAGATGTTCAGAATAGAGAGTTTATCTTGGTAGATTTTTTTTCCTTTGATGAGTATGAAGTGCCCTTCCTTATCTTTTTAAACTTTTAGTAGAAAGTTGATTTTATTCGATATTAGAATGACTACATCCAAGTAAAGGGACCAAGGTAGTTCTTATAAGGACAACATTTAATTGGGGCTGACTTACAGGTTCAGAGGTTCAGTCCATTATCATCAAGGTGAGGAGCATGACAGTGTCCAGACAGGTGTGGTGCAGGAGGAGGTGAGAGTTCTACATCTTCATCTGAAGGCCGTTAGGAGATGACTGGCTTCTAGGCAGCTAGGATGAGGGTTTTAAAGCCCATGTCCACAGTGACACACCTACTTCAACAAGGCCTCACCTCCAAATAGTGCCACTCCCTGGATTAGGCATACGCAAACCATCACACACCCATAAAGGCCAGAAGAGGGCGTCAGGTCCACAGAGGTGTTTATGAGCATCCAGATGTGAGTGCTGGCGACCACTCTGCACCACTATGTCAGCATTCTAGCCCCTAAATTTATCTTTGAAACAATAATATTACTGTGGTGGCATACAACTGTAATCCCAGCACTTGGAAGGTGGAGGCAGAATTGTTAGTTCAAAGCTATTCTAGCTACATAGCAAGTTTTAGGCAAGTCTGACCAAAACAAACAAACAATCAAACAAACAACAGCAAAAACAACAATCATAAAATCAGAGTTTTGATAATATCTTCAGATGCACAGAAAAGGCTTAAATTTGTTGCACAGTAATCTGTTGAGAGATTAATTTCTTCTTTACCTAGAACTTCTTACATTGTCCAGGCATGGTGGCACATATAGATTTCTGTGAGTTCAAAGACAGCCTGATCTATGCAGTTAGTTCCAGAGCAGCTGGAACTACACGGTGAGACCTCATTTTAAAAATCAATTTAAAAAAAAAAAGAAGAAGAAAAAGAAAAAGAAATAAGAAAGAGACAAATGAAGAAATTCTGAGTTCAGTGAAAATTACATATAATTAGATGAGATATTAGAGTTAAGGTGCTGTAGAGATGGCTCAGTGGTTAAGGACACTCTCCCAGAGGACCGAGTTCATTTTTCAGCACCTATGTCAACAGCTCACATGCACACATGTGACACACACACACACACACACACACACACACACACACACAGAATCTTTAAGAAAATTAAGGTCCTCTGAAAACTGCTACAAGATTCCTTAACACAGCAGAAAATGGGACTTATCACATTCTGGCCTCTAGGTGGCACTAGAACCCAAACTTGAGCAACACCCTGGCCTTCCAGCATAGACTTTGAATATGATGACAGTTCCCTAAGTCAGGTTTTACAGGGACACTTCAGCCCAGTGTCTTAACGCCAGAGCTTCCCCTGAATTAACCTTATGATGCCAATCGGCTCCTGTTGTCATCTTCTAGCCATACTCAATTTTTTTCTTCAAATTTTCTGAATTGTATTGACAAAATCTTTAATTAAAGAGGTTCAGTTAATTGCACACAGAATACAGTAAAACCAATAAAAAATTACTATATTGTTGAGAAATGGGTAAACATATGATAAAATATTACAGAGCAAAGGCAAGCCATGTGCAAATCCAGAAGAGTGGTTTCAGCTATTTCAAATGTGCAAATTCTTTTACTTAGGTGAGTTAAAAGGCAGAAAGACAATTATTCTCTAAATCTCAAACATTAGAAAGTTGTATATATCGCCGGGCTGTGGTGGCGCACGCCTTTAATCCCAGCACTTGGAGGCAGAGGCAGGCGGATTTCCGAGTTCGAGGCCAGCCTGGTCTACAGAGTGAGTTCCAGGACAGCCAAGGCTACACAGAGAAACCCTGTCTCGAAAAAACCAAGAAAGTTGTATATATGATAGATATCATGATTATCATAAAATATTTATTTTATGATTTGTTTTCTGTTACTTTCAACACAGATCATATTAATTAAATTTTAAGAATATCTCTCCTTGATCCTTGGTCTCATGAAGACTGGATGCCCCAGTGTGGGGGAATTCGAGGGTGGGGAGGTGGGAGTGGGTGGGTAGGTAGGGGCACATCCTCATAGAAGCAGGAAGAGAGGGGATGGGATAGGGGGTTTCTGGGTGTTGGGGAAATGGGAAAGGCGGTAACATCTGAAATGTAATTAAAATATCCAATAAAATAATAATAATAAAAGAATATCTCTCCTATGAATAATAATAATAATAATAATAATAATAATATAAAAATATCTCGTGGTCTCTACTAGGGCCCAGGCCTGTTCTGGCCACTGCAGATCTCCCCCTTACTAATCTTTGACAAACAATGGATCAGCAATCAGGTCAATAACTTTGCATTTCACCAAGCACTGGTTCAGCCAGATGGGACAAGAAATGGAGACTAGCCCTTACTCATTTAACCCAAGATGGTTTGGTACATAGAACAGACTTTCAGCTACCCAGATTCCAGATCTCAATCTCTAGAGCTGATGATTAAGACACGAAAATCCGTTCTCCACCCAGGCCACACCCTGCTTTTGTTTCTTTAGGTAATGTACTAGAGACATAGTTGAGTTGATAACATCCTTGCCAGGTCTGAGTGCAATCCTCAGCACCCACAGAAAAAAGACAGGCATGGGAGCACATGCTTGCATTCCTAGTGCTGGGAGACAGAGAAACGAGGGTCCCCAAGGCTCACTGGTCAGTCCATCTATATACTATGTGACAGGGACCAGACCAATGCGGGCTCCTGCTTCAAAGACAAGGTGGACAGCTCCTGAAAAACCACACCTTAGGATGACCCCAAACACACACACCTAACTGCACATGTATGCACGTACACAATTGTCCTCTAGTAATGTCCACTCAGAGTTGGGTGGGGTGCATCTAACTCTTTACCTAGATATGCTGGAGCTGTGAGTGGCACAGTAATGCAATATGGGAATAGCATGCTCAAGGCCAGAAGCATCGAATAAGTCTGAACTCGTGGAGGTCTCCTGGGCACATTTGGAATTTCTTTTTAAATATTTATTTTTTATTATTTTTAAGTGTGTGTGAATCATGCACAGCACACATGCGTGCAATGCCTGCTGAAACCAAGGCATTGGATACCCTGTAGCGGGGGGTGGGGAGGTGTTACAGGTAGCTTTGGACCACAGGCAGAGCTAGGCACTGAATTCAGGTCCTTTACAAGTGCAGCAAGTACTCCTGGCCACTGAGCCATGATTCTAGTCCTCAAGCCTACTTTTTAAACAACAAGGTCTCATGCATCACAGAATTCTGGGCCAGCCAAGAACTGCTTATATTGCTCGAGATGGCCTTGAACTTCTGATCCTCTGTCTCTACCTCCTAAAAACTAGGGTTACAGATATACGCTACCACATCCTGTTTATGGGGTGTTAGGGATGAATCCCAAGGATTTGTGCAAACCAGGCAGATACTCTACCAACTGAATCACACAACCAGCTCCAAATGTCTCTACTGATAGTTTCAGTACTCTCGATCCTTGAGTACACGAGTAGGGCTGAGGTAGTCATCTCAAGCTACATGTGAAATGTCTCACAAATAGATCCAAGTAAGAAAACAGAGGGCACGTTGGGAAAGAAATGTGGTGAAGTGTCCTGGCTCATGAACTCAGCTTTGGTATTGGCCACTGAAGCCAGGGTCATGTACAGGCTAACCCCCAACTCAACTGCTGAGCTGGATTCTCAACCTGGAGGTGAGCTTTATATATGAGAGAGAGCCTTCTTCCAGGGTGGTGATATGCTCAGGATTTCAATGTGACTTCCCAGTTCTATCCCTCTAGGAAGAATTGGTAGGGAGCACAGAGCCTGCTTTCTTGTTCTTTACTCAATGGGTTCTCAACGAATTGGATCAAGAAAGAGAGCCAAGAGTTCACAAGGCACAAGGCATGTGGGCCTGGCTAAACAGCTGGGACACACAGTGCCATTATCTGCCACCTGACCTCCTGCACAGCCCTCCTCTGTCTCTGTGGGTAGCTGAGCTGCTTTTCCCAGGGCATATGGAAGCTGAGCTTGTGTCTTAAGTTGTATCTTAAAAGCAGTAGTGAAGCTGTGTGAGAACACGGACTGGGCACCATGCAAACTCACTACCCGTTCTAGAGAACTGCTCACTGGTGAACGAACTTCCCTACAAGGGGAAGTGCTTGAAAGACTGCTCTGGCCTCCTGGAGCCCTCTCTGCAGTAGAAACAAATCGCCTCAGAAAATACAATGCCATGTTGCTTTTAAAAAGTGGTATTTAAGCAGCATGGAAGTAGCCTGGGAGAAATTAATGCAAAATCAATTCAGGCCCGTGATTTACATCTGCTGCCTGACTCAAAACAGCTCCCTTCCATAACTGGAAATCTATGGGCCTAATTCTGGGATGACTGGAAGGAGGTTTGTGTCTGAGCATGTGGCTGAGCAATCTGTCACCAGGAGGGTCAAGCTGTAACCCCTAGCCAGAAGAAGCTAAAAAGAAAGACAGAAAGATGGAAAAACAGAAAGGAGAGAGTTGAGGGGTTAGGGAGCACACACTTAAAATCCACACTCAAGGACTTACGTTTGTCTGCAGGTCCAAGTGCTTCAGCCTGCCCTGTGCCCAGACCCTCTTTCCCACCCACTATGTTCTGCCCTTAATCTAGTTCTGCCTAAAAAGCTTGAGTTGCTCCTGTGTTGGAGGTCAGCACCCTGATCTGAATTTTAACATGTCACCAAGTCAGTGGATCCATACTGACCTGCAGTGGGTCTTACTGTTTCCCATCAGTATTCTGGGCATGATGTAGATTTTGTTTTGTTTGTTTTGTTTGAAGGTTTTGTTTTCATGTGTTTTGTATGTGGGTTCCATGTGTCTACATGTGCCCAGGGAGGGCCATCTTAGGGAGGTGGAGTTACAGGGAGTTGTGAGCCATTCCACATGGGTGCTTAGAATCAAACTTAAGTCCATGGCAAAGAGTGTCAAATAGCACCGGAGTGAGGAGTAAGGAAAGGAGTCTGATGTTCAATAGATCTGGCCTTTAGTGCTGAAGAGCCAGAGAACAAGAATAAGGAGAGCAACGAGAGACACCAAATTGCCCATATTATACAGAGAAGAGTTTCTGGGGGAGGGAGGGTAAGCTCAGCTCCTGAGCTGGAAAGTTCAGGGTAGAGAGCAGAGTATGCCCTCTGACAGTATGCAGCCTTAGCATTCTGTCTAAACTCCACCCCTACAGTTAGTTTTACCTAGCAACAGCCAGGTAGGCCTGGCCCACTATAAAAGGGCCTGCTGAGACATCCCTTCCCCTATACCTCTTTTAAGGTAATTCTTGTGACCCCTACAGCTGCTAAACTCGAGGGACTCTCTCATTGGATCCACCTGTCTCATCCCACCACCTAAAATCAACTCTTTCTTTATATGTCGACCCTAACAGGACAGTGCTCTGTTAAGCTCCAGAGGACATCAAGATCACCTACCTTGTCCCCAATCCCAGAAAATGAGACTCCACTCTGGCAGCCGAGTTCGACCTCACTGGACTAGACATGGGTTTCTTGTCCTCCCCCTGCTGCTTATTTCCATCCAGGTCAGCCCTTACATCTGGAGATCCGAGGTTCAAGAGACCCCCACAGATAACAAACAGTCTTTCCAAACAGGGTCAGGAAACTGCTCCATAGCCAGATGCCAGGAACCAATTCAAATTTCTATCAGCCCTATATCTGTTATCCCATCTAAATATTGTTCTCTATACTTGCTTTCTCTGTGATCAGATAGAAGATTATTGTAGAAACTGGTCAGACGATTATGGGGGCTGCCCATATTGGTCTTGTCAAATACATATGCTAGGATCATGGACCAATTATTTCTTCTACCAGCACCACAGGACATTCTTTTCTACATAGAAGACCCATGGGATTCCAGCTGTGGTGCTTCAGAACTGATGGGGCCAGATGTCCTGACAGTTAAAGAAGATGGTCTTCGCCGGTTCCTCCTAGAAGAATGCTGTTTTTAGAGACCGTGAGACCTCCAGTTCTGAGATTTTAAAAACCCCATATAAAAGCAGATTCTCCCTTTTATAACACACTTTCTAGTCATCCTCCTGGTGTTATTATTTCTAACCAGACTATTAATCAGTTCCCGTTACAGGATTACCAGCCGCTGTCCACAGAGGAACCTGATACTCACATCTACCAAGTGGACCCTGATGGTGAAAGCCAGCTACACCCCAAAATGGACTACGCCCCTACACAGTAGGAAGTAGTTTAAGAGACACGGCGCCCCTACTCCCCTTTCACCATTGATTTCCCCTCCCCTTTTTTTCTTCTCTTTATAATAAGAAAAAGGGAGGTATGTTAGTATCAGGCCCTGAACCCAGTGACATCACGTCTAGGCGACTCCCATATCGTTGCCAAGGCAACTGCCATACATTACCAGAACCCACCTGGCTATCTCCCACCTTTACCTGCAAGCGGCTACATCACCACCCGTATAAATAGGAAGAGCCCCCTGACCTCTCTCTCTTCTTCTTCCCACATCTTCTTGCCCCCCCCCCATCTTTGCCCTATCTCCTGAATAAACCTCACTTGGAACCATTTGGTCTGGTGTGGTCTGTCGGGAGCCTCGAACGAACAACACCACCCTGTAACAAGTAGGGACTGAGGGATGCTGGGAGAACCTGAAGGCCGGGTTCACTTTGGTATGTAAAATATGCACCTCAGCTGTTTGTCCTGTCTGGATCCCAACACAAGCCACTCGACATTAGCTTTCCCCAAGTTGCCTATCTGTATCAGGTTTTTATGCACAGCATAAATCTTTCTCATCAGCCTGAAATCCTCCTACCCATCACGGCATAAGGCTTTTTAGTTTGATGACCTTGAGCAGCCCACTTCATTTCTCTGGGCTCCAGTTTTTCCTGTGTAAAAGGACATGGCTTCTGCTCTAGATTACAAGGTGCAGAATAAACAAATTGTTTGTTGTTGTTTTTGGTCATCCTAGGGACACAAGTGTCACAAGACATCAGTCCTATATACCCAAAGACTCACAAAATAGTTCAACACAGGGAAACATGAAAAACAGCTATTTCCTCAAATCTTTTCTTTTTAAAAAAATAGATTTCTAAAATGTATTACATAAGTTCTTTTTCAATATAACAAATATGCCATAACAATTCTTCTTTCTAAAAGGTGGGCATGTGGTCCATGCCTCTAATCCCAGCACTCTGAAGGAGGATTAGCTGTTCAAGGTCATTTTGGCTATAGAGTGAGTTTGAGGCTAATCTGGGCTATATAAGACCCCGTCTTAAAAAACAAAAGGCCTAAAAGTGATTTCACAAGCCCTAATTGGGCTTGTGAGGAAGAAAGAAATCGGGGGTCTGGAGAAATCGCTCCCTCTGACATCTACATACAGCTCACATCACACGTATTATGTACACATAAATGAGGGGGGATAGAAGGAGGAAAAGAAGAAGGGAAGGGAGGAGGGAGGAAGGGAAAAGGGAGGGAGGGGAGAAAGGAAGGAGGGAGGAAAGGAAAAAGGAAGAGGAAGGGAAGGAAGGAATGAGGGAAGGAGGGAAGAAAGGAAGGAGGGAAGAAGGGAGGAGAGAAGGAGGAAGGGAGAGAGAGAGAAGTATCCTACCAAGAACCAGTTTAGGGAAGCCCTTCTTCTGGAGGGTCAGGATAGAAACAGCCCACCAACACACAGCCCAGCTCACTTGCCCAGAGGGAGGTGCTGAGGCTCAGTCCAGGACCAGGCCTGAGACAGTCAGTGAGAGATACTGTAAAGCAACAATCTTCTGCTAATTTTTTTCTGCACTCTTAGAATGCAGATGGCGGGGAACCCCCTGAGAGGGGTACATCTGGATGCCTCTGTTACAGACAAGGGCTCTTACTATCCTTGAGGTAAACAAAAGGGATTCCGTAGAGAACAGAACACTCTGAGGCACTGGGATGCAGCTCTGTTGGTAGGGTGCCTGCCTGCCTAGTGTACAAAGCCCCAAGCTTGTGAGTTCTAGCACTTCATAGACTGGACATGATGCCAAAGGCCTGGAATCCCAGCAGCACAGAATCTTCATCTGTATAGCAAGTCCCAGGTCAGCCTAATTCCCTGCGATCCTGTTTCAAAAACCTGAAAAGAGATGAGGATGAGCACCTAGTCTGGCTTTGTGGATGACCCAGAGACAGGGCCAGACATGAGCAGCTGCTCCAGCTGAAAATCCCTAGGCCGGACTGCAGTCCCCGCCCCCCATCTGTATCTGTCCAATAGGAGAAGCCATCAGCCAGACAGGCAGGTGGAAGGGTCTGAGGCAGTGGGAACTCATGGACCAGATAAACTACTTTTCTTAAGTCAGCAATTCTAAGTTTTCGCTCCCCCTCCGCCCCCGCCTTTTGTCCTTCATTTAAAGGAAACATTTCTGAACCTTCCACCAGCTTCTAAAACAACCAACACTTGTTCCCCGGAAGATCCCAGATTGAAGGACGGGAGGGGAGGGAGGATGAAGTTGTTTTTCTTTTACTGAAGGTCAGACCTTATACTCCTGTTTCCCTCCCTGGTTTCTCTCTGTTTCATCCTAGGGCCTGAGACAAATCACAAGCTTCTAGTCTCCTTTTCCTTACCTGGAAAATAAGAAGGTCTTATTTCATCGTCTTTCTCCTGCCTTTCTGTGCATACTGTTTGAGACTGTGTTCCACTTAAGTCCTCCAAATTACCCTTTCATCGGGAGCTTTAGTGTTTTTTCGAAGCAGGGAACGGACCACGTGTTCGCCAGTTGTTTCCAGCAGAGAACTGCGCTAGAACGCAGTAGGTCTCAGGCCACATGATTTTTTTGTTTTCTGAGGGCTGTTGGCAATGTCTAGACATTTTTGGGTTGTGCAATTACAGGAAGAAGAAGTGTAATAAGCAGAAAGGAGGGCTGTTGCCAAACACCTACCATGCATAGGACAGTGCCTGCCACAGCAAACGATCACCATCATCCGGTTTACACAGCCTTGTCGTCTGATGAATGGGGCTCTGCTCTTTCTGCTAACCTATGACAATGTCATTGTGCTGCCCACTTTCCTCAAGGCTCCCTCTACCATCCCCCTGCAGCAAACTGAGTGGAAAGGGGTACCTGATTTCCAAGCTCTTTCTGCAGGGTGGGGATTCGAAGGAGCCTGAGGACCTTGTTTGTCAAGTTCCCAAGTCACAGGCTCAACCTGAGATGGTCCTCCCTACAGGAGTGCCTGCCCTCTGCTTCCTCTGGGATGGCATGACACCACACTTATCTGGTTAAAGAGAAGTGCTTCCTTGCTGCTTTCTCTGCTGGGGACAAGCCCCAGACAGTTGGACTGGGAAAAAGCCTCTTGAGATCTCACAACCAGACTCAAAGGCCTCAAACCCCACAGACAACTATGCTAATGGGGTAGAAATGGGAGGCACAAAAGTCCAAACAGGAAGCTTTCTGTCTCCCCGACCACCTCTGGGTTCAGGTACCTGTTCCTTTCCCTCTTCCCCACAGTCTCTCAGCCAACAGGAAACTGCCAGGAAAGGGAATTTTTCCATGTTCTTTGAGACTGAACATGCTGATATTTGTAACGATCTATGGAAAGACAATGCTTCATCCAAAGCTGTGAGTACCCCTGGGGGTCTTCGGTGTCCCCAAGAGGCTGATAGAACAGATGATGACTCAGAGGTGACCAGTTTGCTCCCACAGGAAGGGTTAGTGTAGGGAAGGAACCAAGTTCACCACACATGGTTACACAGTGTTCCAAAGAGCTTAGTAGCCCTGGTAATTTCTTTTCATTTGTTGGGCAGATGATTATGTTTGTCACTGAGAATGACCTTGAACTCCTGATTCTCACAGTGCTGGTCTCATAGAGATGTGCTACCTCTCTGCATAGTTGCTGGTGAAAACCAGTGCTAGCCAGACACTCTGCTCTTCGAGCCATATCCGACAACCCTATACAGTACACTGTCACAGCAACCTAAACAGGGCAAGATGGTAGGAGGGAAAAAGGTCACAAAGCTAAACAGAACCAAACAGAAAAGAGGAAGAAGGGAATCTCCATGGGTTTTATTCATTTCATTTAGTTTAAGTCTCACATGGCCCAGGCTATCTTGAATTCACTTGGGTAACTGATGAATGACTTGAACTCCTGGTCCTCCTACTCCCGTATCAGATGTTGGCATTATCAGTCCTTCCCTTATTTTCTATCAATCAAAAGGTTCTTGTAAGTAGCATATACATTTCCTAGGTCCGTATTTCATTTTCTGCGTATCTTGGCACACAGCCAAGTTCTTTCTATGGGTTTCCACAATTGTTCCTGACAACCCTGTGCAGTGGTCATTGTTATCCCGATATTAACATAAAATAACATATGAAGAATAATAAACATGCAATAATTAGAGACTTCAAGGAATTAGGTCAGTAGTGTAAGAGGCAGGGCCAGGATTTGATCTCGACTGGAGCTGTGACTGCAACGTTACATCATAACACCTTGTGTTGGGGAAACAACTGAGCCTTTTTGCTCCAGGCATCTCAAATAATGTCAGTTCAAAGAACAAGAAGAGTGTTCTCTGATTCAATGGCTTCCTCTGCTGTTCTTGTTCTCCATAGTGACAAAGGTAGCCAGAGAAGACCTGCAGTAGAGGTATTCCAAGTTTGGTCCACAAAACAGTCTCACAGTCATCTCTGAGACTGAGGATCTCAACCTGTGGGTCTCAGCCCCTTTAGGGGCAACCTAAGGGGTTGCCTAAGATCAACAGAAAGCACAGATATCTACATTTCAATTTATATCAGAAGCAAAATTATAGTTATGAAGTAGCAATAAAAATAATTTTATGATTGGGGGGGGGTCTCCAAAACATGAGGGACTGTATCAAATGGTCTCAGCATTAGGAAGGTTGAGAACCATTGTCTTAGACATCCAATAGAGTCTAGTTTTTTCTTTACCCTCCTCCTTCCCCACCTCTTGGAGACAGAGTTGCTTGCAGCCCAGGATGGCCTGGGTATAGCCAGGGTACACCTTAAACTGAGTTTCTTACTTCTTCCTCTCAAGTGCTGGGATTACAGACATGTGCCACCACATCCAATTTACTCAGTGCTGCGGGTAGAAACCTGGGCTCTTAGCATTCTAGGGAGGTACTGGCAGCTACTGAGTGAGCTGCCTCTCCAGTCCAGAAATCCAATTTCTTAAAATATCACAGCCTGTGTTACAACAAAGCCTCCAGGTGGTTTTAATGCACTAAAGCTTAAGAATCAGTGACCTGGGAATGTCATTGCCACATGGCTATAAGTGTGAAGCAGGGACAGGAAGAGTAGAGGAAGCAATAATTACAACCAGTGCAATTGAATTGGAGGCTATTTTTCTCATTCTTTAACTGATGCTATCTGAGATGCCTTGGGCAAAATGGCTCAGTTATTTACTGTACACTGAACTGTGTGAAGGACCCTAGGATAGCCTACATCTAATTAGCTGTGAAACCGCATATTTTGCCCTTGATTTTCAATTGACCCATCTCTGTCCTGTCTGTTCTGTGCCAGGACCTTCCCCGTCTCGCTTCCTTTACTCTCTTCCAGCTCCTGATCATCCTCTATACCTTGATACCTCTTTGCTATGATAGTATCATGGCGTAGCTTCTGAAATAATCCTCAACTCCTTAATTTGACATTTAAGAATCCTGAAAATGCTGCACTCTGCTTTTTTCTTTTCTTCTTTTCTTTCTTTCTTTCTTTTTTCTTTCTTTCTTTCTTCTTTTTAAAGATCAGATGGCTTGGAATTCCTAATGTAGCTGAGGGTGACCTTGAACTTCTGAAGCCTCTACCTTTTGGATGCTGAGATTGCAGGTTCTAACTACCATGTCCAGTTGGTGCTTGGGGACTGAAGCCAAGACGCTGTGCATGCTGGGTAGGCACTTTTCCAACTGAGCTCTAACCCAGGCTCGAACCTTTCTTCTTACCTTTGAGCACCTGAAACCAGATCAGAGTTTGCCACAGACTCAATGTTCTCACCCCACCGCTTTCATGTATACACTTTCCTCTAGCTAGGATTGCTTCATGCCAGTCCTTCCGTATTTACAAAGTCTGCCTCCCAGATCATCTGCTGCACAGTCTCTCTTGATCCTTCTTTCCAACTATAGATTTGTACAGGATTTGTCTTTAATTATATGCTTGCTTGTGAACATGCTTTCTACGTCTCCCTACTAGATATCGGGAAGACAGACATTCGTCTGTTTTCATCATTGCCTTTTCTCTAGGGCTTCACACTGTGACAAAGCTAGATAGTGTGTGTGTGTGTGTGTGTGTGTGTGTGTGTGTGTGTGTGTGTGTTTAGGTGTTTGTGTGTACATGTTTGTATGTGTGCACATGTGTATGTATGTGCACCTGTAGAGATCAGAGGTTGATTTGAGGTGTCCTCAGATACTGTCCACCTTAATTTTTGAGACAGGGTCTTTCACTTAAAACTGAAGCTCACTTATTCAGGCAGATTGGCTGGCCTATAAGCCCTAAAGATAGATCCTCTTGCCTCCTCCTCTCCACTGCTGGGAGAGCAGGTATGTAGAGCTGAGGATCTGAACTCAGATCCTCATGCATGCAAACATACATTCTACTGAGCTTTCTCCCTACTCCTAACAAATAGTTGCTTAATGAGTCCATGAATGTTGCGTGTGTGTGTGTCTGTGTGTCTGCACACACAGACACACACACACGCACACATAAACACACTGGAAAGACTTTTCTTCTCTTGTTTTCCTAAATGTTCCCATCAAAATCAACGATATTTTTTCTAACAAATTGTCTATTTAATTCCTCTCAAAACAAGGCCATTGCTATAGTACAAAGTTACCAGAGGCAAGGGTATCAGCAGAACCAGATTAAGTGTTCCCACAGTAGGTATCTGCTCCTTCGCAACAATGTAGAGGGAACTACAGATTGTTGCTAACCTCTGTGAAGAGAATAATGGAAAGCCAAGGCCTAGCAGTATCTTGTGCCAAGCAACTTAAAACAGAACAAACTCTCCAGGGAATGCTCATTGGAGCCCCGATGGTCTCTAGTTAAAATTGCTGGTCTGGCTTACATCCAAAAATGTGAGAGGGAGAGAGAGAGAGGGAGAGGGAGAAGGAGAGGGCAGGGAGGGAAGGAAGGAAGGAGGGAGGGGGAGAAGGAGAAGAGATGCGGGGAGAGAGTCTTCCCAGACAGCATTAGAGCTGGATTTAGGGAAACACTCTGCTCCATTTCAATACTGTCATTCATCAGATTTTCCTCACAGGCTATAAAGAGAAAAGAGGAGCAAGGGACACTGTTAGCCCTCAGCCATCCAGCACTGAGTGGAAAGCAAAGTAGAGGCCTGAGTTTCCCTTTCAGCAGGGAGCCAGTTGCCATGGTGAGGCAGAAGCCTTCTCCAGACTCCAAGCGCAGAATGGTTCTGATTGGTTCCAACAGGCCTGGCACTCCAGGATTAGAGCTACAGTCTATCCAGTCACAGGCTCCTTGGCTTCCAGAACTGAGGGCAGGCGGGGCTGTGCCTCCTCCGCCTCAACAGTTGTCTCTCTGGTAGATATTTTGCAATTTCCTCAGCACTTCAGTATTCTGAGGATAGTAGCCTTTTTTGTGGACCTCCAGAGGGGCGGGAGGAAGAATGGGAGAAATGGCCTAGCACACCAGGCAAGACGCTGGCCTCCTCTTTCCCTGTCAGTGAGTGGGTCCTCAGTTCTGGATTTGGCTTTTATGTCTACTAGCTTTGAGCAATTCCTCTCACAATGACCTTCCTCCATTCTGGGCCTATTTTCTGCCACATAAAGTTTCTCATAGGAAGCACATGAGTTTCCCTACATCCATATTCTGCCCATGTTCATATCAAAAGCTTTTATTTTTAAGGGTTTGTTGTCTTGTTGTTTTAGTAACAGTGATTGAACCTAGGGCCTTAGACATGCTATGCAACACTCTAACATTGGACATACCCTCAGTCTGTAAAGGTCTCTTCCTCGAGGGATATATGTAGTATATATTATGGAATACATCATAATATATACATACATATATAAAATATGTTCATAAATATATGTATATGTAATAAAATATACAATATACTACTATTTATATATATTATATGTGCATATAATATGTATATATTATATACATAATATATAAAATACATACATATATATGTGTAATTACTCCATGGGTTAAAAGAAAATAGGGCATGGTGCTTGGAAATGTGGTGAGAGCATCTGGAGGAACTGAAGAGGTGGGGTGGGAGAAGGATATGATTGAAACATATTGTATACATACATGCAATTCTCAAATAGTAAATAAAAGATAATTTTTTAAAGGTATAACAAGTAGTGTGTGTTGGAGCTAGTGCCACTGAAGATGTCTTCTTTTAGTAGACCAGATATTTAATAATACAGAAAGATGATCAATATAAATTAAGTATAAAATACTGGTGACAAGGTAATTAACATTGTAATATAAATACTTATTCTCAGATATGAGTGAAAAAGAAATGAGAGAATAAATGTTAATGGTTATTCTGGAAAGTGTTCGTTTGTTCGTTTGTTTTTTCTTCTCTTCAAACTCGTCTCTATGTATCTATGTTTTCTATGTTATTTGTCTTGGTAATAAGAAAAGACAATTAAAGCATAGTTTCACATTTCTAGATAAGTCAAGCTCAGCAGTAGTTCCCAGGGAACAGCGAGTTTGACTTTTATCCATCAGGAATATAGATCAGTGCATCTAGGGCTCCCGGTATAAAGCATGATGCAATACAGGGAGAGTGAGCAGAGGCTGCTGGGACTTGGCCTGAGTATGAGTCACCTGTAATAACTGAGATCACAAATCACAAGCATCAGTGGCTCCTGCTCTGAGAATTAGGAGAACCATGGAGGAGTTTACAGGTAGTCCTGGGCTTTCTCTGTGTTCTCCTTCCCTGGAGGAGTGAGCTATGTACCTCCTTCAAAGAACCAGTCTAAAATGGTGGCAGCAATATCTCTGCAGGGACAATCACTGCCTTCTGCAAATGCCATTTATTTGTGTAGTGTGTTATACTCTGCTTTATCCACACTCCAAACTCCTTGAAAGCCAGGCATGGTATTTGTTATGACTGAGATGCTTGTTGACATACCAAAGCATATGGTGACCTCTAGGCTCTCTTAGCAAGTACCTGTCACAGAGAAATCCTGGCTAGCATATCCTCCTCCCTATAGTAAGTCTCTCCAGCCCAGAAACTTTGCTTCCTTTCCTCCAGCTTCTGATTCTTATTAAACAAAAACAAACAAACAAACAAATAAAACCCTGCTATTTTTGGTCATGAGCTCTCTTGGTTCTCCCCCCAACCCCCCACTTCTCTCGGTCTTCAGCTCATCTCTTGGTCTGCTTGTCCTCTTTCCTCTTTCCCTCTCTCCTTTCTCTTCTCTCTCACATCCCACCCTCCCTCCTCATAGCCTAGTTAAATCTGAGTGCTTCCAGATGCCTCTGGCTGTACCCTCCTCATATCTACAATAAAATTCTTCTCCTCACCCACACCTTAGCGTGGTCTTGTCCTCATTTCATTCAGTGTTGAACACTTATAATCCCCAAACTGAAGAGGCAGAGGCAGGAGTATAGTGAGTTTGAAGCCAGTTCAAGCTACATAGAGAGCTCCTATTTGAAACACAAACAAAATCTCTCTGTATAGCTAAGCTGTAGGACACTTACCGAGCATGCCCCGTGTGCTGGGCTTGGAGAGCAGCAGCAGCGAGAAAGAATAAAAGCAAGAGAAAGAAAACAAGGGACAGAAAAGAGGAGGGAGGGAACCTTCTACCACTCAGGCTACAGTACACATCATAGATACGCTTTCACAAAGCCTCATTCTTTATACTGAAGAACTCTGGAATCCACAACCCAATCATCAAGGGGCTCACCCCAATCCGCCTTGAACATCAGAACAATGAAGGGTCAGCCACACCCGCTCTGAGGATTGAGGTTCAGTTTGTGTGAATGACCAGCTAATCACTAGGCAAATTAGGAAGTGTGGGAAGGAGTGAAAGAGTCATCTGGTCTCCACAGCATGAAGGAGATGGTAGAATATGCATCCCAGAATTAGGACACATCACCTCCTACAAATTATTCATAATGAAGCTAACCCACTCTAAATATAAATTCTTTTCTTTAAAGCTCCAAGTTAAACTTTGATGCAGTGTATTAAAAAAAAATTGATCTCTAAGGACAGGAATTGGTCAATAGCATTTTACAGACCTTCTTCTAACTCCAGCGGGTGGCCAAAGTTGAAATCCACTGCCCTGGATTCCCAGAAGGCACTGTTGCATTCTGGCACTGTGCTCCCAGCACATCTGCCAGTGGGAAACTAAACTGTGACTCCTGTTTGCCTCAGGGACCAGCTCTTCTTAGATTCTGTAAGATACTTGTTGTGGGTAATATTTAGAAAATGGCATGCAGCCCGGCTTGTTCCCGGGCAGCCGCCATTTTCTCGCTGCTCCGGCTCTGGACCGCTGGTCTGGCTCTGGACCGAGGCTCCGGCTAGCTAGAAACACCGGCCCTGGCACCCACGAGAAACCAGTGTGGTGGCTGGCTCTGCCAATCCACCATGCTGTCTACAGTGCTCTGCTGAGCCCAGACCATTCCTGCTATGCCCATGGTACCTGGTAGAATGAAGACTTAATGGTTACAGATTATCCAAGGGATTTATATATTTGGAAATGCTCAATTTACAAGATGCCCACACAATTAGAATTATTACCCAAAATCTAACCTTTTGATAAGTTGCCACCCAGGACTGCTCTTGAACCATCCACAGTTCTCCATGACTGCTAGCCTCCTTCTCTCCCCTCGCTAGTCTCCTCCCCTTCCTCTCCTTCTCTCCTCCTGACGCCTCACTCCGCTTACCTTTCCTACTGCCCAATGACTGAGCTTTATTGCAAATGTAATGGGAAAATATCCCCCTACAGATACTAAAAGTAAATTTTGTTTGCACAGTGAGTTAAAATTTTACTTAAATAATTACACCCAAGGACCTTGGCAGATACAAAGTGTAACATCTCTGATGCTGAACCCCAAGTTTTCTTCTCTGGAACTTTACTGACTTCCCCATTAATGTTTGACATCATTAATCTGTCATTTCTTTCCCCAGGCCTGTTCAGACAGTTGGCATTTTGTTACCATCCCAAATATCCCACCAAGTCACAAGCCATTTCCTCTGTCTCTTTCTCTAGAGGCATCTAATCTTTCCAACTCAGGATGATCTCATTTAATCCTGGGGTTGGCTTAGATCTATCTGTAACCCACATCTCTGACACCACCTTCCTATCTGACATCTAGGCACACACAGCATCGGCTATGGGATACCTCATGGTGCGTTAGTCAGACTTTCCATCCCTGCCTTCAGCACCTGAACAAAACAACTTAAGGGAGAAAGATTTATCTTGGCACTTGGAGGTTTCGGTCCACCATGGCAGGGAGGGTGTGTCAAGTGCCAGTGACATCTTAATGACTAGGAAGCAGAGAGAGAGATTCTGTCCAATCCCCCTAGACGGGATAGCCTGAAGGTAACCCCAACTTGATAAACATTGCCAGGCTTCCTTTTAAATCTGTGTGGAAGCTTCAATGAATCTGCAACTTCTACACTGCCTGTGCTCCAAAGTCATCTTCGATGGATGAAGCTGAGCGCTCTCCTGAGATATGGGAGTGCCTGGGAGTTTGTCACATGTACAGGTAGCCAATGAATGACAGGCATGAGAAGATGAAAGCCATCTCTTTTGCCTTGAGGTAATTCAGACAGATTTGTGACAATGCTGACATATGATTTTACTACAGTGTCCTCTGTTTTGTTGGGCTCTGTCTGAATTTTCACTCTTGCAAAGCCTTGTGCCTCCTCTGTCTTGATTCTCAATCCTCCTACTGGAGTCTTGATTATTCAGTTACTCATGTCTCCCTTTAGAGATCTCAACTAAAATGTGTGCCTTTCCCTCATCTGGCAGTGGCTGAAACTTCTTCAGCTATAGATATTACCAGGTGACCCCTCTATCTAAACTACAATTGTCCTGGGGATTCTGGGAATGATATACACCCTCCTTCTTTCTTTTGGACTTGAGATATTAACTAGATAGCAACTGTCTATCAGTGCTGTCCTTGGGCTCTCTTGTTGTCTTAGAGTTAAAGCACATTCCAAGGTTTTAAGATGGATAGGAACTAGGGAAATCAAAGATGAAGGCAGAGAGGGGAAGCAAGGGGGAGGGACCATAAGGGAAAAGAGGAAAGCATGTGCTGGGTTATGAAATGAATGTCCCCATAGGCTCCTCAACCAGTTGTACTAGCTCAGAAGCTAGGGCCTTGATGGAGGAAAGACATCGGAGAGTGGGCTTTGAGGATGTGTAGCCTGGTTCTACTTCCAGGTCACTCAGCTGCTTCCAGGTGCAGATGAAATGGTTTAAACAGAACCTTTCTCTTTTAAGTATTCTCCCCTCCCCAGAGTATTTTATCACAGCAACAGAAACAAAACTAATACAGGAAGGTAGGTGGGAAGGCTGCCATAGTATTCCTATCTAACTTTGGGCATCACTCAGAGCCAGGCCTGTAGGTTGTGGCCTTTGCATAAAAGCATGGAATTCAACAGATTCCACAGAGCAGCTGAAGCTGTAGGCTTGCTGAGGTCTCAGACTTGTGTAAAGGATACAGTAGATGGCACAATCTGCATTGAATTTTGAGGTTTTATTCCGGTGAAGGAAGACATACTATTTCGTTAAAGCAAGTGTCTCCTGGTGGTTGCTAAACAGGTAAGAGACAGAATGTACTTGATTTGCACAGTCAAGCTAGTGAATGAGCTAAGGGGTGTTCAAGGACATGTTGCCAGAGATCTAATCTCACGAATTCGTAACAGGATTAGAATATTGTTTATCTTCGGCTTCATTTGTTTGTGTATTCTGTCACCTTATATATCTGCATAGGACGCTATTAGTATTTGAACTCTAGTCAATTAAAATTTAGTTTAGTGATGATTGGATCTGGTAAATCAAAATTTTTTTCACTTCTGTATTAGCAAAGCTCTCGAGCATTTGTGCCCCAGAGCTTATGTCTAGCTACTACATCTTCAATTTGACAAATCTCTTGTTTTCCCAGGTCCTAAACGAGCTTGGTGCTAACAGTTTTGAACCCTGTCATCTGTCTGATTGAGAATGTTCTCCTAATTGAGCACTGATACCCACACACTGTGACTTTGTCTTTCATTTTTTTTCTACCTCTCTATTTTGCTCTAAACAGCCTAAATGCTCAGCACAATTACTCTAGGAAAAGATACTGCTTCTGATGCAAGTTCTAATCCAATACCCTGAAGACAGGCAGCTACACACTGTATGCAAGCATGTTTGCACGTGTGTGTGTGTGTGTGTGTGTGTGTGTGTGAGTCTGTGTGTATTCTCTGTGAATGTGCATACATAAAATCAAATCTAGAGGGCAAATTTGGGTCCTGTACCTCAGGCACTGTCCAACTTGATTTTTTGCTTATTTGTTTTTAATATTTTTAAAGATTTATTTACTTTTTTTGCTTTTCAATTTTATGTGTGGGGTCAATAGATGCCATATGTGCAAGTGGCCAGAGGTCAGAAGAGAGCATTGGATGCTCTGAGCTAGAGTTATAAGCCATTGTGAGCTGCCGGACATGGGTGCTGAACTCTGGTCCTTTACAAGAGCAAGCCATGTTCAAAACTGCTAAGCCAGCCCTGTCTCTCACTAGCCTGAAATCCATTAAGTAGGCTAGACTGGCTGGGCAAGTGATCTGCTTTGCCTGTCTTTCTTTCCCCAGCACTAGAATTACAAGCTTGTGTCACCACACTGTGGTTGTGTTTACGTAGATTCTGGAATCCAAGTCAAGTCTTCATCCTTGCAAGGCAAGCCCTTTCCAGACTGAGCTTTCTCCTCAGCTCATTTGAAAGCTGCATCAGGAGATAGTTTAGTGGCCTCTATGCCCTGAGTCTGCCTAGACTAGAGTAAAGGAAGACGTGGCCAAAACTGTAGATCCTCCATATGACGGAATGCTCACCTGGTCTTCTGCTTGAAGAGGAAGATAACATGAAAAATGAGCTCTGGGTATTTGCTTTGGTCTTAGTCACTGTTCTGTTGATATAATAAAACATCATGACCAAAGCAACTTCTAAAAGGAAGGGCTTACATTGGGTTGACAGTCCCAGAGGTTTAAACGCCCATCGCTATCACAGTGGAGGAGGGTAGCAGCAGCTGGCTATAAGGGTTGGAATGGAAGCTAAGGCTCCCATCTTGAACCAAAGACAGGAAACAGAGAGAGTGACCTCATTATTTGACAGTCTATGGAAACCTCAAAGTCTGACCCCTAATGACAACAAGACCACACCTCCAAAGCTTCCCTAAAGAGCCACCAATGGGGACCAAGTATTCAGCCAGCCAGATTTTTTTGTTCAAACTACCACAGCTCTCATATTAAAGTACACTCGTTCTAAATGGTGCTGCCGAGTCTGTTTAAAACCCAAGGCTGTTTAGTATGCATTTCTTGTTTTTTTATTTTTCACAATGAAAGACTTCTGACTTTCCTAGTACATAACTTCCTCCCATAGAAACCCCTTATCAATGTAGGGCAAAATCTTGGGATGTGAGGAACAGATTGCAACTTTTTCCAAGAATACTTGAAAATTCAATGGCTCTCAGTTCATTATCAGACTATTTTTTTAAGGAGAGGAGAAGAGGAAGAAGGAGGAGGAGAAAGAGGAGGAGGAGGAAGAGGAGGAAGAGAAGGGAAGGAGGGAAGGAGGGAAGGAAGGAAGGAAGAAGGAAAGAAAGAAGAGTAAAACAGAGTTTGTTTTTCTAAGAATTTTTAATTTACAGTAAATCGGAATGGGTCCTAAGACATTACATGCAAATTATGCATGTAAAAGGAATCTGAGATATTTAGTTGCATGACAATAACACTCCACTCATGGCATTCTACTCTTTGACAGTATCAAATGTCCTCTCTCTACAGTCAGATCTATAGCATCCTGGACAAATGTTTCCATCTCACCTCTGTCACTCAAAGTTTTACTGGAATGACATGAGCCTGTTGTCTTTCCTTAGAGAGATGGCATCATGTGCTGAAAAGGAAGGCTGACTTCAGGAGCTGAGACCAGGATGACCTCAACAGCATTATGACAGTTATGCTGATGCAGCTGTCAAGGAGAGAAGTCTCTGGAAAATGAGATGATGTAATACTTGGGCCTTATCTTAGTCACTGTTCTACTGCTCTGAAGAGACCCCATGACCAAGGCAACTCATAAAAGAAAGCATTAGATCAGAGGCTTAGTCCATTATCCTCCGGGCAGGAAGCAGGGCTGCAGGCAGGCAGACATGGTGCTGGAGAAGGAGCTGAGACGGGGAACTGGAGTTACTTGGGTTTTTGAAACCTCATAGCCCACCTCCAGTGACACAATTCTTCCAACAAGGCCACACTTCCTAATCCTTCTCAAATGACATTCCCTGATGATTAATCATTCAGATATGTGAGTCTATGGGGGACATTCTTAGTCAAACCATCACAGACAGCAAATATAGGAGCAAGGACTATTTGCTCCCTTTGCGTTCCACAGTAGGTGGCCTACTTTATTATTAGAGGAAAATTCACTATTGGAGAAAGAAGAGGAGCCCAGGGTGTGTCATGATCCCAGTACTCAGACTGGGATAGAAGGATGGCCACTAGTTAGAGGACAGTCTGGTCTCCGTAGCTAGTTCTGGATCAGCTAAGGGCCACATAGTGAGCTCCTGTTCACAAACCAAACAATAGTGCCGGCTCAGTAACTAGATGTCTAAGTAACTTTGTTCTTGCAAAGGATGAGAATTTGGTTTCCAGTACCCATCTGGGCAGCTCACAATTGCCCTCAACTGCTTCAGGGGATCCAGCAGCCTGCTCATAATAAATCTCTTGGGGGGAGGGTGTTCAAGTTTTGCTTGTTTGTTGTTTGTTTGGTTTGGTTTTTGTGTAGTCCTGGTTGTCCTGAAACTCATTGTGTAGACCAGACTGGGCTTGGACTCAGAGATGTATATGCCTCTGAGGTGCCACCACTCCTCCTTAAAAATAAATCTTAAAACGTAAGTGAAGGAAAGAATGAGAGAGGAAAGGAACAAAGAGGGGAAAGAAGCAAGAGGGGGAGGGAAAGTGGAGGAAAAAAGGAGGGACAGAAGGAAGAAAGGAAAGAAGGAAGGAATGGAGGAAGGAAGGAAGGAGAGGTGATTATTAAATTGTTTTTTGTGTGGCTCATGGGATTGTCTTAATTGCATAGATAGAACCTCCACAGTTAAGCAGATCCATCTTTGACTGGGCCTTTCTTAACATAGACAATGTTTATCTGTTTGGTCAGCAGATTCTTAAAGACATTCATCAGCTTGACTCATGTTTAAGAGAAATAAGTTGTGATATCTATCTATCTATCTATCTATCTATCTATCTATCTATCTACTATCTATATCAGACACAAGAGAAGTTCTAGCTGTCAGGAAGCTAAAGCTTACAAAATGAAAGCTTTTGAAAAAGCAGCTGTTTTTCTACCCCTTTAGGAGTTCCACCCAGACCTAAGACCATTTTAAAGATACAATTCTTGTGTGCACATGTGTGCGGGAGGGAGTCCTATAACAGAGCTGCTTTGTGAGGAAAGCCTGTATTCTGGACACTCTCTCAGCAGCTGTGTGCCCTCAGGTCACTGAGCACAAATCCCCTGCTGAGAAGGAGCCCCATCTGATAGCCACACAAATGCCCACAACTAGGCCTGGGTTCACTAAAAGCTAGATGTGGTATAAAGGGCCAAGAGGTGTGGTTTCTACAGACTAGAATCCTAGAATTTTTCAACTTAGTGCAGGGAGGGGGTGATACCCACTGCATTTACATTCTGCACCCTTCTCTCTTTCTTTTGTTGACTCAAGTCTTTCTCCTGAAGAGACTGTCCTTGCCCTTACTTGGCCTCCAAGAACCAAGAGGAGAGAATTAGAAAATAAAGCAGAAGCCTAAGCTTTGTAATATCACTTCCTATAAGCAGGAGCTACAAGAGGCTCTGTGACTGCAGCAGAGAGCCTGGCTTTAGGGGATTTATAGGAAGAGCTCTAAGGCGATTACATCATCATGCTCAGGAGGGGAGAGCCTGGAAAGGATGAAAAACCAACTCCAGAGCTTCAGGATGTTGTCAGTCTCTTATCTGAGTGCTGAGGTCCTGAAGCCCATTGGCTGTAACCTACCAGGTGTCAGAGATGGAGGCAGACTCACAGGTCTTCTAGCTAGAGATTACAAACTTAAATGTCTAGAGGGGCCTGGGAAAAAAACAAAAAAGAATAACCCCAGATGTAAAATAATAAGGGACCTGACAGAGCAAAACCAGTTTTCCTAGCCCTGAAGAAGTAGAGACAGGGGGATTCCTGAAACTCACTGGCGGGTTTAGTATTAAAAAGAAAATAGTAGAGAACCCTAGAGAAACACCATCAAAGAGTTCCACTGGCCTACACACACACACACACACACACACACACACACACACACACACACACATCTTGAGAGAGAGAGAGAGAGAGAGAGAGAGACAGAGAGAGAGAGACAGAGAGAGAGAGAGAGAGACAGAAAGACAGAGAAAATGCAGATGAAGAAAAATACAGCCACAGGTCAGTATTATTGCAATTTGCAACATAAAGATAATCCAAACTAATTTTATGAATGAAGAAATGAATCCTCAGAGAAGTGAAATGAGCCACTGAAAGACATGTAGCCAAGTCCCAGCAGAACCAGCAGCAGCAGCCTAGACCTTGGCCTCTCTGTGGCACCTCTGCAACTCCTCCTCTGGTAGAGGTTGGCTCACGAGAGAGAGCCCTCTCCTTAATTATGATAACCAGTGTTGGGCATTTACCAAGATCAAAGAACCTATTCCAGGGACTCCACACAGATTCTGGTTTGCTTAACAAGTCAGCTAGCCATTCTACTACACTCATGGCCTTTCTTATGCTCTAAATTCTCCTTTTGATAGCAAATGAAGAGGTGCCAGTTACTGACTTCCGCTCTGATGTCATTTTGGAGCCAGTGATGCTTCGGTGTTAGAAAACATCAGGCAATTTCTGAGTAAGTTGTCTTGATCATTTCAAGTTTGCTGAAAGTTACCTTTAAATCCTTTCTAGGATACTGGAGAGGCTAAGATAGATGTGGAGGGCTTTGAAAATTTGGGATAATAACAGGCTGCAGAGATGAGGGCTCAGTAGGTAAGAGCACTATCTGTTCTTACGAAGGAGCCAGGGTTAATTCCCAGCACACACATGTGTTTTACTCCTGCAGGTAACTGCAGCTCCAGGGGATCCAACGCCCTCTTATGGCCTCTGAGGCACATACATGGTGTGTATTCAGACAAACATACAGATATGCATACACATAAATAAAGGTTTTAAGAAAGAGGAGTTGAAGAAGTTAGTAAAGTCATTTATACACATGACATTGAAATTCCACTTAAGGTGTCTGCTTAATTCCACTTAAATGAGTCCTTTGGCCTCCCTGGGACCTGGTTAGCCCATATTTAAAATTATGAGACTCTTAGCCAGTTTGCCAAGGGTGCACTCCAGCACCAGCCTTTTCACAATTCTTTCTTCTGACGGTAGCCTGGATCTAAAGACACAGGCCTTCACTTTCACAGTACTCACCTCATGCTACTGATTGGCCACAGCCCGAGCACATGACCTAAAGACCCCAGTCAATGTTATAGCTTTATTTGGCAAAGAAAATAAGATACAAATAAAAAATCACTTTGAAGAGGTAGCAAGTGTCTTAAACATGATAAATATATTTCCAGTTCTTTCCATTAAGGATTAACTAGTGCAAAACTAGATAACCATACAAAACATACCAAGATGACTGTTCGCAAACTTTGGACAGAAAGTAAAGCAGGACCATGATAATTATCTCTGAGAGAATAGAAGTGTAGGACTCAAGCCTCCCTTGATTGCCATAGTAATTGTAGTGGGTTTTTTTTTAAAAGAATAATTTATTTATTATATATATATGAGTACACTGTCATTCTCTTCAGACACACTAGAAGAGGGTACCAAATCCTGTTACAGATGGTTGTGGGACTTGAACTCTGGAGTTCTGGAGTGCTCTTAACCACTGAGTCATCTCTCCAGCCCCCATTATAGTGGTTTGAATGAGAGTGGTCCCCTCCATAGGCTCATAGACTAGAATGGCCAGACAACAAGGAAGGACAGAATTTGAATGGATTAGAGGGTGTGGCTTTGTTGGAGGAAGTGTGTCAATGGTTTGTGTGTGTGGGCAGGGAGGGGCTTTTAGGATTCAAAAGCCCAAGCCAAGCCCTACAGCATCTTTCCCTTCTCTGCCTATGGTCAGGACTTAGTTCTCAGCTACTGCCTGCATACCACCATGCTGAGAATAGACTAAAACAAGCCAGCCCCTAATTAATGCTTTCTCTTAATAAGAGTTGCCTTGATCATGGTGGCCTTTCATGGTGGTAAGACAGTGACTGGTTGGAGGCAACTCCAAAAATGATGAGATCAGGTGACAGAAAGGAGGGCAGGGAAGTGTCAGAGAGGGGAGGAGGGAGGAGGAGGAGGAAGGGGAGAGTAGAGACTGAGAGAGTACAATCACAATCAAGTTATATAGAAAGGTTGCTTCAGACTCTTGCTGATACGGGCTTGACCATGTGTATGGTGAAAACCACGAGCCTGGAAATCTGGTAAATGTTCACTTTCCCATCAGTTACAGATGGCAGACTAGAACATCAGGCACTGGGGGGGAGGAGATGGGGAGGGAGAAATAGAGAGGGACTTTGGTCATAAAAAGCTTAAATTAACCCAGAAATAAAAGTCTTCTAGACCCAGCCTATCGAAAGCAAAGCTTGAAGGAATCGAATTGTTTCTAAGCAACTTAACCTGTTAGAACAAAGCCCATGGTTTAACAAAGAAGCCCCTCCCCTACCCCAAATAAAAGAAAACAAACAAAAAATTCAATGTTGGAAAATATGACTTATGATGATAATGTCAGCATGAAGGACACTGAATATTACAGAGATAATGGGATCAGAAGGAAAACACTACAAGATAGCCTTGTAATTGAAGAAACTACCACTAATCTTTCTTTGAATTATAAATGTAAAATTATCAAATTCTGATCAAATGAACTCCACCAATTTGGAAAATAATATTACAACATGGCTAATGGCAATTATATTCTCATTTGCTGTAGCAACTGTTAAGATGAGGCCAATCAACAGAAGAATAGCTGAATTCATTAAAAATATTTGTTATCTAGAAAATGTCATCTACCAAAAAAATGGGAAAAGTTAGTCATATGACAGCCAGAAAAACACATGTCCTCTACTCTTAAGGCTTCATGCAGAACTTGGGAGGCTTGCTACACCCTCAGAAGCCATGCTGGGGGACCTGTGATCCCAGCTGCTGAGTTAGCTGATGACCAATCCCAGCTGCGTGCTTCTCATAAGAATCCCATATCCACAGGAGGTTAAGTCACCACTCTCCCAGGATGCTGTGTGCTGCCAAGTGTGCTGATGTCACTCAGCACTTTTGTTCAAGATGAAACTCACATTCTACAGGTCCCTGGGGAGCTCCGGCTGAGGCTGAATCTCAGCTGAGCCTCTTTCAAGCTGCTGCTTCTAGGTCCTGATTCCGAATTTCCTTTGGAGGTTCTGCCTTAGCTCCCCCACTAAAATCATTAGGGTAAGAAACTCCTTGGGCACCTTGGAGGGAACCTGATGGTTGATGTCAGGAGTTATCTAGGGGATCATCTTCCTATAAAGGTGATGGGATTCTGAAGTCTGTTCACTTTGTGATGACTAGATCTAGTAAGCAAAAAGTAGCAATTTCTGTAGACCTCTGGAGATGCATTTGCATGTCATGTCTGTAGTGTCTGACCATCATCCTTAAAGACTGGAATCCCAGAGGCTGAAATCCTAAAATCCTAATGGAGGACAGAGACTGGTCCTTTTCGATTGTGTCCAAGATAACTGCACCATGGTATTTGGGATGAATTACCTGCAAACTAGGTAAAGCACTGTCTGGGTATGCTATGAAGACATTTCTCCAGGAATCCATGTGCGGTTCTGACTTGACTAGGTGGAGAAGATACACTCTCAATGTGGCAGGCTCATCTCTCCCAGAGAACATAGAGAAAAGGCATACTGAAGGTGAACTGGTCTCCCTCAGAACTGGGAGTTTAATTCAAGACTCAGCAACCAGCATATGGACTCTAGTGTTTGCACCAGCACCACCAGAATCACCACAGCTGGGTCCTGAGGCTTTCAACATTACATAATGGGTGTTATTGCTACTGAGGCCTTTGGACACATACTTATGCACACTATCCTGCTCTCTGACCTACTGCTCACGACTACTGCTTTGGACAGCAGAGTGCTTGTATTTGCAATGTGTTGTTCCTTTACATTTTCAAAGTAGCTGGGTAGGTGTGCTCAACCTGCAGCCCACGGGCCACGCGGAGCAATGGCTAGGAATGCAGTCCAACACAACTCATAAGCTTATGTTTTTAAAATGTGACGTATTTTTGTGATTTTCTTTATAACTCAATTGTGCAGTTCAGGTGTGAACTTCATAGATGACAAAAATCATGTCTTAATGTCAAAAAGGTCACACATACGCCTGCAAGTGTTCTATTATGGTTTTATATATTTTTTCAAATACCCTCACTTCTTTAATATGAAACCAAAGGTGTTTTTTTTTTTTTAATGAGTTCTTAAATCACTATTTTCCAGAATAATATTTTTAGAAATTTGATCTTTGGGAATTTTAGGCCTTTAGGGGTTTCAGCATTTGGAATTATAGTGAAAACCTGAAAGCCAGGAAATAAATTCAAGTAAAATTCAAAGCTACCGCCTTGGTGAGTTTCTGGAGGTGCAGTGAGTGGTTCAGGGCGTGATGAGGGACCCTCTGGAGTGCGGACGTCATTATTGTATCTAGACCATTCAACAACCAAGGAAGAGCCCCTGCCCCCTGTTGGCCCCTTTGGATTTTTGGAGACATCACATTTTTCATTTTTGTATGTTGTTTCAGGTCATTCACTCTGTAGACAGGCTTTTAGTTTTCAATGACTGCTAGGTGAAATTCTCGGTTACTTGAGATGTACCATCTATTGGATCCTTGATGTCCAAGAGCCTCCCAAGTATCCCCATAGGAGAACTGCAGCAGGGGATCAGAGGACTTTGCAGCAAAACCATGCCATTCTACACAGTTAACTACTTGCTCTTTGAGAAACAGCACTTTGCTTGCTACTGGCCCTAAGTAAACTGAACACTTCAGATGGGCCTAGAGTCACCAGGAAATGCTGGCTATTAGTCATGTTGGGAACATGTTCAATACACTAGGCTATAAACTTGGACTAATTGTACTGATCATCTTCAAATAGAAGTGGTATTTGAGTGATATGTGCCCAAAGATGCTTCCAAGGAAAAATGAGTCATGTGAAAAAGTGGTCCAATCTCCCCAGATGCTCACTGTTGCCTCACTCCTAGGATGCTGACTCCTGCCTCTCTCCCAGCATGCTCCTGTGGGTCATTCTTACAGTCAGCTGACAGGGAAAAAGAAGTCAGCTTTGATTTCTAGGTGTTTCTGTATAAATATAACTTTTATTCTCTTATTGTAATTGTTATCTGGAATGCTTACTACCTCTGTCTGCTAACCTAGGCCTAGGCCTTCAAGCCTCTAGCCTCCGTATAATCTTATTTAAGCCTTGAATGATTTCAGCTTCTGAGACTTGTTGCTGAATAAGCTCATCCTTTCTTGTTCTCTCTGAATGTGGGCTGGCTGGTTCAGTTCAGCTGTTCTGGCTCAAACTCTCAGATGACTTATTCAATCTGGCTTTTCTCTTGGCCTCTGAATTGCTCTGGCTGGCTTCATACTAACTTTAGTAATCTTTACTAATCTTCCAGCTCCTTCTCATTCTCTTGCTCATTCTATCTTTACCTGTATCTCGATTTTTCTTTCTTCATTCTGTCTTGTAAAACTCTCCCAGTCAACCTGCCCTCTTTTCCCTCTCTTCCTCCTGCACTGTCTCTGGGACTTACAAAAACCCTTGAACCTACAACTTTAGATGGAGGGTTACACTGTTAGCTTCATCAATGGTGCTTTCTCAGCAGTGCACCCTACAAACTGCTACCTGGCAAGATCTGCCCATGGGTGTGGATAATGGCATAACAGGTATGAGGGCAACCACTGCTTCTTCTTGATTAGAGTTGAGGCCCACTCCACAAGAGGAAGCTAGTGCCTGGTACTGTAAGCCTGGGAATATTCCGGGAGCTGGAAAGGTCATAGGCACTAGCGAGAACCTGCTACTGCTATTTTACTACATGACCACGTTTCACACTACCTTTGAAATCCCTTCCTTTATACCATACATCAGTGCTGAGCTCAGCCTTCATTAGAGACGGTTCAATGGGAAGCAGGTAAGAAAGAGACTCACGGTTGATCTCAGTGTGAAGAATAAGTGATTGTATCCTAACTGGGACATCTGTATCAGCCCCACCTCTAAGGCTAGGGAAACATGGTGGAAGAAGGATTGGAAAGGATACAGGATCCACAGGCTGGGGAGGGATGCTGAGAAACAGGGTCTTCCGGCATGCTGCCTCCAAGCTCATGAAACCATTCCAGCTGTCATTCATTACCTACACAGAACTCTGTTACCACTTCATCACAAATGGGGGAGGTACCTCATGAGACCCCATCCCGCATTGAGACTTTATGGGGGAAAAAACCTAGGCTCCAGACAGAAATGGCTCAGTTGCTAAGAGATCATATTGGTTTTGCAGAGGATCTAAATTTAGTTCCCAGCATCTGTGTTAGGCTGATCACAACTGTCAGGTCCCAGAGAAACTCAGGCCAAATGGCTAACTGTGGTGCTATTAGCTCCAAAGCCCACATTGTAGGCTTCCTCTCTGCTCTTACCTTGCCCCTTCCACCTTGAACTTTTCCTGCAGGATTCCTGCCTCTTCCCCAGCTTCTCTTTTCTAGTATCCTGCCATTTTTGATCATCTGATTCCTTGTGTCCTTTCCTTCTTTGTTCTCTTGCCCTTCATTCCTCTCCTCTCTTCTCCTCCCCTATTTCCTTGGCTCCTCTCTTGCCCCCAGGTTTTTTTTTTGTTCCCCCACCCCATTTCAGTTCCGACTGACTCTTTCAGAGCCTCATGAATGCCTCTTCTCATGGCTATGACGGACCTCCTCTCCACATGCCTTTGCTTCAACAGTCCCGTATTTATTCCACACTCACTGTCAATTGCCTCAGCAGCTTCACTAGCTCTGGTCCTGAGGTCACACCTACTAATGCACATTCACACATTGAAAGATGCATAAATATTTAAAAAGCACAAAAATATAGAAAGGCATCAAAAAGGAAGGGAGTTGCTGGAGGAGAGAGGGTCATAAGGGAGAAGGATAGGGGTAGAGGTGATGGGCCAATGGGCTGGGTAGAAATGCTCCAGTCAATACATACAAGGATGATTTTGTGTAAGGAAAGAAGGATTTGTGTAGACCTAGGTTAAACCGGTACGATTGGGTGTAACCGTAACCCATACCCATTATTATACTTAAAGGTAAATTTAACTCATTGAATTTGTGCTCTTCCAAGTGGTAACAAATAGCTAGACAAAATGAAATAAAATAATAAAATGCAAATTAACAAAATTCAAGTCATAAATGCAAAGGTTTTGTAAGTTCTCTGACTTGTTCTAGAAAATTATCACATCTGAAGAGGTTGTGGGTGATCTCCACAATTATAGCCAGTTCATCAAAAGGGCAGGTGACTTGTTAACCAATTAAACTCAGAAAGTGTAAAAGCAAAAGCGCTTTCCTTGGAGTTTTAGGTTTGCTGTTGGGGAGACACTGGTTTAGACAGTGCTAAAGCAGTGTTCTAGCAAATGTAGAAAAAGTGTAAGCTTACACTGCCAAGAAGTCTGCTGGCATGATGGGGCACATTTAGTCCCAGCACTAGGGAAGCAGAGGCAGGTGGATCTCTGACTCTGAGGCCAACCTGGTCTACAAAGCAAATTCCAGACCAGCCAGGACTACACAGAGAAACCCTGCTTCAAAAAACAAACATACAAAAACAAACACAAGAAAAGAAAGCCAACAACACAAACGAAGTCTGATAGAGTACAAAAAACCTTGCAGTTGTTGCAAGAAGATTGAACTTGGAAAAGAAAGCGAGTTTTGTTTTTGGTTTTTTTTTACTTGAAGGCATTTTATCAGAATTCATTTTCAGTACACTCAGTTGCTATCATCCCAGTAAGATCAACTGGAGTCCAGTACTATGTCCATTGGTAAATCCATTTAGCTGGCAATTATTTAAAAGACCAAAAGGAACAAACTAGCACATGTGTAGCAATAAGAACAGGTTGCACGACCGAAGTCACATAGAAAAGGGTAAGACTTGAACTAAGGTTGAAGTTCAGACACTGAAGAGGTGGAGGTTGAACATGGGGCAGGCATGCCAGGTTGGAGGAGGGTTTTGGGCAAGCATAGGGAGGTGACAAGTGAATGCGGTGCTGGGAATGTGGAGTGAAGCCTTATCCTTGGATGAAGGCTGTCTGCATGTGTATACTGAATGTGTCTATGTGCATTCATACACCTGTACATGTGTATGCATGTGTATAGCTAAAAGCATATTGTTAGCCTTCTTTATTTACAAAGTATGTCGACAGATGTCAGGATTTTACATAAAATTGTCCCTAAATTCCATTGCTTTGGAGAATTTGGTCTATTGAATGAATCCCAAGGCCTAGTCCAGTGTGGACACATAACTGGTTTACGTTATCAGGGAAGTTTGCATTTCGCCTTAGACACCACAGCTTGAACGCGTACCCCATCAAACAGGGGGAGGAGGGGATTGCTCAAGTTCCTTTTCTCAATGTCATTCATTTCATGTCCTTTAGGAGAGTGGCTGAGCGATGCCTTCAGGTTCCTTTGGAGGTTCCTTTTCATCTCTGTGAGATAGCTGCAGGCAGTCCAGCTGTGCAGTCAGGACTTGCCTTCAGGGGGACAGCTGCAGGACTTTTCCTCCTAGAGAAAAAGTTAGGATAGTTCCCCAGGAGCGCAGACTTGAAAACATTCTCCTAGTCTTAGCCAGTTCAGCAGGAAATCAATTTTGTTCCGGTTTAGCAGGGAAGATATGAAAGACACATGCCTAGAATGATTAGCTTTGAAGGAGCCTTGGGATGTATACCCATGTTCCCAATGGCAGTACATTCCAAACCATATTCAGATTGCCTTCTTTCTTTCTGCCAAGGCTCCAATAGAATTAAACAACTGGTCTCTTACACACACACACACACACACACACACACACACACACACACACACACACTGTGTGAGGGTGTGGGATTCCCTGGAACTGGAATTATAGACATTTTTGATCTGCCATGAGGGGACTGGGAATTAAACTCAGATCTTCTGAAAGAGTAGCCAGTGTTCTTAACACACTCCAGCCCCATATGTGGTTTGATCTTAACTTCTGTAGGACAGAAAAGAAAAGACGGTGACAGACAGGGAGGCAGAAGATACACTCATTTGGATATAATGAGACTCAACTATCAGCCTACAGACTTTCTCTAGACATAAGAAATTGTGTGCCAGGGAGGCTCTGATGCTGACTTTCGGTGCCACCTCTGCATCCTGTTTCAAATGCTCTAGCATTTTAGATTCTTTTCCACCAGGAGGTCAATTTGCCAAGTTCATACTTAGCAAAGCCTAGTGACTCATATTGGAGTTGCATAGGTACACACTGAAAGGGTTCTGTTATCAGGGGGTGGTATGAAAGACAGGCAAAGGGTGGTCTCCAGAACAGACAGAACCCACAGGGGCCTGCCTGAATAGGCTCCCTGAGTCCAAGGATGGTCTAGTCACAGCCTACTTCTTGAGCTAGCTACTCTGACTGAGAAGCCATGAATGCTCTTTGGTTTTCTATTTGGAAAATTCCAAGATTTTTATTGTTCTAACTATCAGCACTTAACAAATATTTATTGCATCTCTCTCTTTGCTGGCATTAGACATTCATATACCAAACAACAAACAGATGAAAACACTTTCCCCCATGAATATTTTTGTCATGAAACCTATTAATGGAAGCTCAAAACACATTTTGAATTTTTTAAGTTATTATTTTTTATATATGGATGTTTTGCCTGCATATATGTCTGTGAACCATATGTGTGCTTTGTGCACTCAAAGGCCAGAAGAAGGCGTTGGGTTCCATAGCACTGGCATTATAGACAGTTGTCAGCACCCATATGGGTGATGGGAATCAAACTTTGGTCCTCAGGAAGGGCAGCCAGTGCTTGTAACCATCTTAGTCATCTCTCCAACACTTTTCAAAACACATTTAAGTTAAAAACACATCTCATCTAGACATTTCTCAGGAAGACATACAGATGGCCAACAGTTCTATAAAGAAATGTTTGGTGTTATTAAGCATTAGAATAATGCAAATAAGAATCAGGAGCTTTCACCTCACACCTATTAGGAAGCCACCAAAAAGGACAGAGATACCACATAGGCAAAGATTTGGTGGAGAGAGAACACCTGCACACTGTGGATGAGACTGAATTAGAATATCCATCCTTGAAAACAGTATATTGGTTCCCTTACGTGGTGATTTGAATATGCTTGGCCCAGGGAGTGGCAATATTAGGAGGTGTGGCCTTGTTGGAGGAAGTGTGTCACTGTGGGGGGTTGAGCTTTGAGACTTTGCCCCTACTTGTCTGAGGGATCAGTCTTCTCCTGATTTCCTTTGGAACAAGATGTAGATAGAACTCTCAGCTCTGTCTCCAGCCCCATGCCTGCCTGAACACTGCCATGTTTTTTGCCTTGATGATAGTGGACTAAACTTCTAAAACTGTAAGCCAGCCCTAACTAAATGTTGTCCTTATAAGAGTTGTCTTGGTTATGGTGTCTCTTCACAGTCATAAAACCCTAACTAATAAACCTTAGAAATTGAAAGTTGAGCCATCTTGTGGTCTAGCTATCCCATTTCCAGATATGCATTCAGAGAAAATAAACTCAGTATCTTGAAACATGGCAGTACTCTCATGTTCCATGGCAGTACTACTCAAAACAAGCAAGAAATGAAAAGCTGGTGTCCACTAGTGTGATAGTGAGCAAAGAAAATGTTACACACACACACACACACACACACACACACACACACACACACACAGGAGAGGGAGGGGGAGGGGGAGGAGAGGGAGAGGGAGAGGGAGAGGGAGAGGGAGAGGGAGAGGGAGAGGGAGAGGGAGAGGGAGAGGGACAGGGAGAGGGACAGGGACAGGGACAGGGAGAGGGACAGGGAGAGGGACAGAGGGAGAGAGGGGTGGGGAAGATGCTCTTTAGGGTTTTTGTTGTTGTTGTTGTTTTGTTTTTTAAGGTAAACTTTTTTGTTTGTAGTCCTGGCTGTCCTGCCTGTCCTGGATGTAGTCCTCTGTAGTCCAGGATGACTTCAAACTATTAGAGATCTCCCCGCCTCCGCCTCCGCCTCCGCCTCCGCCTCCGCCTCCGCCTCCTCCGCCTCCGCCTCGCCTCCGCCTCTTCCCAAGTGCTGAGACTAAAGGCATGCATCAGTACCACCCAGCATTTTTTAGCCTTTTTTTTTTACAAAAGGAAAACTTGGTGCTGAAAAAGTAGTTAAGAACACTTGTGGCTCCTGCACAACACCATAGTTTGGTTTCCATTGTTCATGTTGGATGAGTCACATTTGCCTGGAACTGTAGTTCTGAGGGATCCCAAACCCTTTTCTGGTCTCCTTGAGTCCCTTGGCACAAATGTGCATATACACAGAGAGACATACACACATACATTTAAATACAAGTAGCTGTGTCCTTAAAAGGGAGAAGCGTTTGTCACTAATAACAACTTGGATGAATGTGGAAGACATTATGCTAAGTGAAATTGGGTAATCTTATTTATATGCAGAATCTTTAGCAAAATTGTAATTTCTTTCTGTCTTTTTCTTCTTCCTTTTTGGTTTCTCAAGACAGGGTCTCTGTGTAGCTCTGGCTATTCTGGAATTCACCCTGTAGATAGTGCAGGCTGGCCTTGGGCTTCATGTTTGTGCAGCAAACGTTACCAACCAAGCTATCTCTCCTTGCTGTGTATCTTTCTTTTTAAAGACAGCATATTTAACACATTGCTGACTTATTAACTTTAAAATCACAGCAACATAGTCCAGATAATTACCTTCATGTTTTCTTTATAAAATAAATTATGTTTCTAAAGACACACAATCCAGGCATTTTATTTACAAGCTATAGGCCTAGATGGGCAGGTTTGGAGCTGTTCTAACTTACATCTCAGTCATGTGTCCCTTGCTACTTGCTGTTTCTCCTGACCATGTACCCATTGTCCATCTCCTCTCATGGCAGCCTTCTCCTCCTTTGGTCTACTTTCTTCTTTTCATCTCTCCTGAGACACCCCTTTCTCACCCTACTACCCAGTCACAGGCTTTAGCCTTTTATTAACCAATTAACTTTAAATTTGGGAGTAGATCTTGGGTGCCAGTATTTAGCATTTCAATACATAGCAGCACCAGACCAAGTGAGACATTCTTCATAGTACATATAGCATCCTTCGTGACCTTAGGACCTCTAGATCAAAAGAATGATATTTTACAAAATAGATAGAAACTGGAAAAGAGAATGTCACCTTCATCTGACCTTACCTGGAAAAGTACCTGTTTGGTGACTTAAAATTCCCGAGCACTTTGTACCATTCAAGACTTACCACGAAGGTACCTCAAGTATTACTTTGGAGTTACAACAAGCATGGAGTCTATAGCAGTGAGGAGCTACTGAACATGCGTACTTGTAGTTCAGACTCTGAGAAAACCCCTTCCAAGTTCATTGCATTCTCTCTCAGACTGCCATGGAGCTGGCTAGTTGCCATGGTAATATTGTGAACTGGATCTAGAATCACTTAGGAGGCATGTCTGGGAAGGAATTGTTAGATCAGGTTAATTGATGTGAGAAGACCCATCTGAACATGCGCAGCACCATTCCAGGTGTTGGAATGTAAAACCAGATAAGCAGGGGAAAGAGAGTTGAACAGAGTTCATCTGTTTCTGATTCCAACTCCAGACACAATGTGTTATGCTGCCGCACACTCCTGTGGCCATGACTTCTGCAGCACGGTGGGCTGTACTCCCCAGCTGTGTGAGCATTCTTTAAGTTGTTTTGTGGCAGCAATGAGGACAAATAGCTAATACACTAGTCGAGTGACTTTTGCATGGTAGAGGCCTTTGGGGTAATGACTTGACCAGTTTCATACTGTCTAATTTACTGACTTAATTTCTTCACTTAATTATCTGTCCCTACTGATATGTAAATCTTTATATGATATGTGACTGCTTCAGATGCCATAAGTCACTCAGTATGAATGAAGAAAGCTGAGAATTCTGCATGTTAACGGGAGCACTCGGGCTATGGAAGGGGAACATTTGGGCTCACCCTTCCTCAATGAACACTAGCTGCTTTCCCTCTAGACTGTGTCAGCCATCTAACCACTTTCTGCTTTTCTGTCACCTTATTTAAGACCCCTGCTGTGTCTCCACCTCCAGCCACCAGCCGAATTCATAGCTTCGTCTCCCTATGAAACAATTCCATCAGTTGAAAGTTAGAACACATATAATAGAGTCAGCTTTACTTGCCAAACCCATGCCTCTGTTCCAGGGAAAGGTGGGTCACCATTTCGTATTACCCACACTAGAACCTAACTTACGCTCCTTTGCAATTTCATTCTTTTTTCTATATCTAGCAAATGTACACGTATAGTTAACCCATCACACCCAACACCTCTCCCTGCCCATCTATTCTATTTTCCAGGCCTTAACTGAGTTAAGTTCCATTGACACTCCTCCATCTCACTTCTCCATCATCCTATATGTGGATGAGATTGTCCTACATTTATGCCACTCAGGCACAATAAGTGGCTGGAATTTCTCACTACACAATACATTAAGGACGTCTTTCTGCCATTCAGGGATCATGACAATCTCCATCAACTGAATTCCTCCCTTCTCCTACAGAATATTCTGCCAATCATGTTATAATGCTAAAAGAGTCAGCGTGACTGACTTGAAAACACCGAATCAGGGCATTTGATCTAATAAAGAGTGTTAAGGGCTGGTTAAAAGTATGCACTGCTTTTTCAGAAGACCCGTTTGGTTCCCAGTGTCCATGTTGGGTAACTCATAACCACCTGTAACTGCAGCTCAGAGGACCCAGTGCCAGGGGATTCACTGCTCATTTCTGACTATTGACAATGGGACCAGCTCTTTAAAACTGTTACAGCGTTGATTTCCCTGCAATGTTGGGCTGTGTGCCTTGACTTGGGAACTAAGCAAACCCTTTCCCTCACGTTGTTCTTGTGAGAGCATTTTATCACAGCAACAGAAAAGAAACAAAGACAGGATCAAACAGCAAAATTTGAGGAGCCCAGGCTTAGACGGTTTTAGAGCAGAATTCTACCAGACTTTCAAAGAACAGTTAACACTAATACTCCTTAGTCTATAAAAGAAAAACAGAAGGAAAAATGCCCAATTTGTTTTACAACAGTTACCCTGATAACAAAACTACATAAAGACCCAACAAAGAAAGAGAATTACATAACACATTTCCCTTATGGACATAGATGGAAACGTTTTCAATAAAATACTTGAGCACTAAAACCAAAGGCACATAAAAAGGACCATCCACCATGATCAAGTAGGCTACATGCCAGAGAAGCAGGGATAGTTTAATAATATGAAAATAAATGTAATTTAACACTTAAAAAAAATCCTTAAAGACAAAAAAACACATGATCATCTCATTATACTCAGAAAAAGCCTTTGAAAAAAAAAAAAAAGCAACACCCCTTCATGATAGAACTCCTAGAGAGAATAGGGCTACCAGGGACATATCTCAGCATAGTAAAGCAGCATTCTCATAGCCAACGTCAACTTAAATGGAGAGGAAGCTCATAGCAGTTCCACTAAAATCAGGAACAAGACAAGGTTGCCTACTCTCTTCATACCTATTCAGGTTTTTACTTGGAGTCTTAGAACAATAAGACAACTGAAGAAGATCATGGGATATAAATTCAAAAGGAAGAAGTTGAAGTATCTTTATGATATGATACTATACATAAAAGGCCCTAAAAATCCACCAGGAAACTTGTGACAACTGATAAACACTTTCAGCAAAGTAGCTGTATACAAAATTAAAACACAGAATGCAGTAGACTTCATATATTCAAATGACAGCTTGGACTGCAAAATCAGGGAAACAACACATTTTACAATAGCACCAATTAATATAAAATATATTGGGAAAACGCTAACAACTCAAGCAAATGAAAGACTTGTATGATTAAAAACTTTAAGATATTGAAAAAAGAAACTGAAAAAAATATATCAGAAGACTGAAGGTTCTCCCATGCTCATGGATCAGTAAGTAGTATTAATATAGTAAAAATGGCCATCTTACCAAAGGCAATCAACAGATTCAAGGCAATCTCATCAAAAGTCTCCTATGGGATCTCGATCTCTCTCTCTCTCTCTCTCTCTCTCTCTCTCTCTCTCTCTCTCTCTCTCTTTCTCTCTCTCTCCTCAAAACACCAGGACAGCAAAACCAATTCTGAATATTCAGTATTGCTGGGGGTACCACTATCCCCGACCTCAAGTTATATTTTAGATTTATAGAAATAAAAACAGCTTGGGATTGGCACAAAGTAGACGTGTTAGTAGGAATCAAAATGGAAATTCTTACATATGAAGACCTTAAGATTTAATTATTATTTAGAAGCCAGAAATATACATTGGAAAAAAGACAGCATCTCCAAAAAGTAGTGCTGATCAGATTGGATGGCCTCTGTAGAAGAATGCAAATAGATCAAGTGCCTTGAACTCATTGGCACAGGAAAGGACTTTCTGAACAGAACACCTACAGCACAGGCATTAAGATCATCAATTAATAAATAGGACCTCATGAAACTGAAAAGCTTCCACCCAGCAAAGGGCACCATCCTTTGGAAAAAGCATCAGCCTATAGAGTGGAAAAGACTTTTTTTTTTTTTTTTTTTTTTTTTTTTTACCAATTACACATCTGATAGAGGAATAATATCCAAAACATAAAGAACTAAAAAAAAAAAAAAAAAAAAAAAAAAAAACCCAAGATATCAAGAAAAAGCCAATTTAAAAAAATGGAGTACAGATCTAACAGAAAATTCTCTGAAGAGGAAACTCAAAGAATCAAGAAACATTTAAAGAAATGTTCAACATCTTTAGTCACCAGAGAAACGCAAATCAAAACTGCTTTGAGATCCCATCTTCCACTGTCAGATGGGTAAGATAAAACAAGTGACAGCTCGTGCTGGCAAGGATGCAGAGCAAGGGGACCACTCCTCCATTGCTGATGGGAGTGCAAACTACAGCCACTGTGGAAATCAGTGTGGAGGCTCCTCAGGAAGACGGAAATCAATCTACCTCAAGATCCAGCTGTACAACTTGGGCATATACCCAAAGAACACGCCACAGAGACACTTGTTCAACCACATTCACTGATGCTCTATTCTTTTTTTTTAATATATTATTATATTTATTAGTTTATCCAGTATTTTTAATCAAATATTAATATTATCTAAATTGTCTTTTTTTTAAAATTTACATCACACTGTAATTTACTTATTCACACAGGGGTTATAAACCCAAAAGGGCAGGATGTAGGGAAGGGAATGACACCGGAGCATAGGTGTTCAGGGGGAGTACGGATACCTTTCAGAACACGGTATCAGCTGGGTGAAGGTTCAGGGGACAGGTCACTATGACTCTGCCTATGATTCACTTGTCCTTATCTAAGTTGGTACTGTCCGCAGAGGCTGCCTATTTATAAGATCTCTGACTACTCAGGCTGATAAATTTCCACAGAAGCTGCCTGTTTACAATAGCTTATAGCCTGCTGTTTCAGTGTTTTTCCACAGAGACCCAAGACTTTGTGTTAGCATGTATGTATGTCAGGCCTATTGCTGACTTTAGGCCTATGGCTGATTTTAGGCCTTCATGTATATACAGGGCTGCCCCTTTCATCTCCTCCCTTCTCTAAGTATAGAAGGGCCTTGGTGATTCTATTCTTGCGAAGGCGGGGATAGAGGCCTGAAGGGGACCTTGTAATGGCTCTGGTCCTCCTGTCGTTGTCCAGTGAGGCATGAGGGCCATACCCATCCTGATGTCTTTTTCCTGGAGAGGGGATACTTTTGACATCAACCCCTATGCAGTCAGGCTTGTCCCTCAGGGAACCCAGAGAGATATTTTTAAACTTTTATTTATATTCCCTTGCAGTGCTTAGCCTCGCAGCCTAAGTAAGAATTCAGATTGCTAGTCAGAGGGGGGTCTAGGGGCGGAAGTCCCCTCTTTTAGGTTGGGTGGAGATGGGTTTTGGGAACATCCTGGATAGAGTAACAACTTCATCTTGAGTCTTGTGGTCCTCCATAGCTAACTTATGCTGATGTATCCAAATAGGTTTTGCTACTAAATTATCTATCTGTTGTATCACAAAGTTAGTCAGTCTATTTAAGGCCCAGGGACCAAAAGAAATCAGCAAAAATAACTCAATTAATGGTCCCAGGATGGGAGGAAGTGGGGTTGAGAACCATGAAGAGGTTGAAAACCAATCCTTGTACCAACTTTCATCTTTCTCTTTCTCTCTCTGTCTTTTCTCGGTGTCTTCTCTGACCTTTTTCATGTTCTCTTTAACCATCCTTGTCTTATCAATGTAAGGGCAACATTCTTCTTTAAGGGCTGTACACAGTCAAGAGCTGTACACAGTCTTTTCTATTGTAAAAGAGTAATTCAAGTCCAATAAAGTCCTTTGCAATTTTTGGAGATCATTTCAGACAGCAAAACGAGGGATTTCTTCAGATTAGTGATGTCAATCTCTAGCTGTTTGGTGTCCTTGTCAATGGCCCATCAAAGGTCTGAGTAGTATAAGTCTGGAGGCCATGATGCTCTATTCTTAATAGTCAGAAACTTGAAATAACCTAAATGCCTTTCTACAGATAAATAGGTTAAGAAAATGTGATTTTCTTTGTAACATTAAAAAAATGAAATTATGCCTTTCGGTTTCCATCTGCGCTCAGAGCTGACCCTGTGCCACAGTTCTCCATACCCAAATTCCTCCCAGAGAGAACTGGTCTCCCAGGAGTACTGACACATGAGAGACAAGCCACAGTCAGAAATAGCAAGACCAGCTAACACCAGAGATAACCAGATGGCAAGAGGCAAGGGCAAGGGCAAGAACATAAGCAACAGAAACCAAGGCCACTTGGCATCATCAGAATCCAGTTCTCCCACCACAGCGAGCCCTGGATACCCTAACACACCAGAAAAGCAAGACTCTGATTTAAATTCACATCTCATGATGATGATAGAGGACTTTAAGAAGGACATAAATAACTTCCTTAAAGAAATACAGTAGAACACAGGTAAACAGCTAGAAGCCATTAAAGAGGAAACACAAAAATCCCTTAAAGAATTATAGGAAAATACAATCAAACAGGTGAAGGAATTGAACAAAATCATCCAGGATCAAAAAATAGAAATAGAAACAATAAAGAAATCACAAAGGGAGACAACCCTGGAGATAGAAAACCTAGGAAAGAGATCAGGAGTCATAGGTGAAATCATCATCAACGGAATACAAGAGTTAGAAGAGAGAATCTCATGTGCAGAAGATACCATGGAAAACACCAACACAACTGTCAAAGAAAATGCAAAATGCAAAAAGCTCCTAACCCAAAATATCCTGGAAATCCAGGACACAATGAGAAGACTAAACCTAAGGATAATAGTTATAGAAGAGAGTGAAGAGTCCCAACTTAAAGGGCCAGTAAATATTTTCAACAAAATTATAGAAGGAAAACTTACCTAACCTAAAGAAAGAGATGCCCATAAACATATAAGAGGCCTACAGAACTCCAAATAGACTAGACCAGAAAAGAAATTTCTCTTATCACATAATAGTCAAAACACCAAATGCACAAAACAAAGAAAGAATATTAAAGCAGTAAGGGAAAAAGGTCAAGTAACATATAAAGGCAGACTTCTGACCAGAGACTCTGGAAGCTAGAAGATCCTGGATAGATGTCATACAGACCCTAAGAGAACACAAATGCCAGCCCAGGCTACTATACCCAGCAAAACTCTTAATTACTATAGATGGAGAAAACGAGATATTCCATGATGAAACCAAATTTACTCAATATCTTTCCACAAATCCAGCCCTACAAAGGATAATAGATGGAAAACTCCAATATAAGAAGGGAAACTACACCCTAGAAAAAGCAAGAAAGTAATCTTCTTTCAACAAACCCAAAAGAAGACAGCCACACAAACATAATTCCACCTTTAACAACAAAAATAAATAGGGAATTCTCAACTGAGGAAACTCGAATGGCCGTGAAGCACCTAAAGAAATGTTCAGCGTCCTTAGTCATCAGGGAACTGCAAATCAAAACAACCCTGAGATTCCACCTCACACCAGTCAGAATGGCTAAGATCAAAAACTCAGGTGACAGCAGATGCTGGCGAGGATGTGGAGAAAAAGGAACACTCCTCCATTGCTGGTAGGATTACAAGCTGGTATATTACTCTGGAAATCAGTCTGGAGGTTTCTCAGAAAATTGGACATAGTACTACCTGAGGACACAGCAATACCACTCCTGGGCATATACCCAGAAGATGCTCCAACATGTAATAAGGACACATGCTCCACTATGCTTAAAGCAGTCATATTTATAACCCAGATATCTCTCAGCAGAGGAATGGATACAGAAAATGTGGTACATTTACACAACGGAATACTACTCAGCTATTAAAAACAATGAATTCATGAAATTTGCAGGCAAATGGGTGGATCTAGAAAATATCATCCTGAGTGAGATAACCCAGTCACAAAAGACCACACATGGTATGTACTCATTGATAAATGGTATTAGGCAAAGGGCATGGAATACTCATGATACAACTCACAGACCACATGAAGCTCAAGAAGACAGAAGACCAAAGGGTGGATGCTTCAGTTCTACTTAGAAGGGGGAATAAAATGATCAATGAAAGTAGAGGGTGGGAGGGACTTGGGAGGAAGAGAAGGGGGGAAGGAGAAGAATCAGGTATGAGAAGAGATGGAGGAGATGTACAGAGGGTCAGGAAATTGAACAGAGGTGTTTAGCAATGGGGGATGGGGAATTGGGGGTAGCAACCAGAACATCCCAGATGCTGGGAAAGCAAGAACCTCCCAGGATCCCACAGGGATGACATTAGCTGAAATACCCCACAGAGGGGAGGGAGAACCTGTCAAGACCATATCCGGAAGTCAGGTGTGGCCCCCCACTGAAGGATGGGGCCACCCACCCATCTCCAAAATTTTAACTCAGAATTGCTCCTATCTAAAGGAAATACAGGGACAAAGAGTGGAGCAGAGACTGAAGGAAAGGCCATCCAGAGACTGCTCCACCTGGGGATTCATCCCACATGCAGACACCAAACCCAGACACTACTGCACATGCCAAGTAGTGCTTGTTGACAGGAGACTGATACAGCTGTTTTCTGAGAGGCTCTGCCAGATCCTGACCAATACAGATGTGGATGCTCACAGCCAACCATTAGACTGAGCAGCACAGGGACAGCAATGGAGGAGTTAGGGAAAGGACTGAAGGAGGTGAAGGGGCCTTATCTGGCATCAATGAGAGGAAAGGACCTTGGTCCTGTGAAGGCTTGATGGAATGCTAGGGTGGTGAGGCTGGAGTGGATGGGTGGGGTGGGTGGTGAACACTCTCATAGAGGTAGGGTAAGGGGTAATGGAATAGGGAGTTTGCAGAGGGTAAACCAGGAAAGGGGGTAACACTTGAAATGCAAATAATCAAAATCCAATTAAAAAATAATAAGTAAGTAAATAAATAAATAAGTCAATAAATAAAATGAAATTGTATTTTAAAAAATGGAATCATAAAATCCACAGATAAATGGATGGAAGTAAAAGAAATAATCCCAAGTGAGATAACACAGACTCAGAAAGACAAATATGGTATGCATTTACTTTTATCTGGATATTAACTGATAAGTCAATGATAACCAAGCTACAGTCCCTAGACCCACAGAGATTAGGTATAGAGGAAGAGACTGGTTGGAGTGGGGCAGATAGATGTATTCTAGAGAAATCAAGTAGATAACTATGGATGGGGGGTGACTGAAATGAGAGGATAATGTGGGGAGAGGGTGAGAGAGGAAATATGGGGAAAGACAGCTCAAATTAAGGGTCATTTGAGGGGTAGTATGAACATACCATACACTAGAAATTTTCTAATTGAAGGAGATCTAAATAAAGCTGCCAAATAATAGGGGAGACACCTGAACACCTACCTGTCACCAAATGAAACTCCTAGTTCCAGTATTGGGTTATACCTAATTTTTGTTGGCTAAAGGGGTCCCATGGGAACCCACAAACAACCTAGGCTGTTGCTGAAACTATAAAATGCTCTCCATAAACTGACAGTAAGGTCCTGTTGCCAAAGACACCCACATAACTCGTAGGACACAGAGAAGTCAAGCTGGTGCCTACCTAGAGTCTTATATTCTAGCATCTGTCGGGAGATATTGTGCATGCTACCAAAGGAGAAATGTAAACAACAACCTAGCTACAAACCCTTTGCTAGCTGCAAAGTCTGCTAGTGCAGTGGTGGCACAAAGCATGGGGAGTGGCCAACCAAAGTGTCTGATGTGACTTAAGGGCCGCTCTACGAGATGGAACCCATACCTGACACTGCTTGTGTGACTAAGAACCCGAGACTAGATAGCCTAGGGACCTAAGGTAAAATTAAATACTACTGGTCTACTAAATAAACATAGTACTAAAATGCCTTCTAATGACAGTCTGCTTTACTCATGGATCAGTGCCTTGCTCAGCCCTCATTAAAGAAATTCCTCCTGCAGCAGATGGAACCAAATCCAAAGACAACTTGCAGAGAGTTAGAGACCTTGGAACACTCAGTTCTAAATGGAATATCTCCATCAAATCCTTCCCCACTGGGCTTAGGAACCCTGTGGAAGAGGAGGTAGAGAGAGGAAAGGAGCCAGAGGGGATGCAGGACACCAAAAAACCAAAGCCCTCTAAATCAACTGGATCAAAACACACAGGAACTCAGAGACCCAGGCAGCAGTCACAGGGCTGCATGGGTCTGTACCAAATGGGGTTCTAGAACTAAAAGAAGTGGTCTCACACCCAGAAGCTATCTATCTCCAATTGATAACCATTCCCAAAAGAAAATTTAGTTTTCTCCAATGGAGTCTCACCATGGAAACCACTACTCTTAAGGGTAGACTGCATGCTCAGCCACAAAGGAAAACAGAAAACGAATTCAAAGGCATCTTTGGAGACTCCTTGTTTCAAAATGTCATGGCAGGCCTTTTTCGTTATTAATTTTATCTTATTTTTTTATTATATATATATATATACATATATATATATATATATATTATATATATATATATGTACTCTTTTTTTCTCTTTGTCTTACAAGTCTTTTTGTACATACTATGGTTTCTAATTTACTGGCTTTTTGGGGTGGGTGGGTGTGGGGTGTGCCTGAATGTGCAAACAAGTGGGTCTTTGTCTCTATCTGTGCCTTTTTGAGTGTGTAAAGAAGTGCATCTCTATGTCTGTATCTGTGTCTTCTCACAATCTCTTTTCCTTCTGTTTGTTTTGTCTTATTCTGATGTGTTAGTCTTTATTCTACTTTATTATTATTCCTTAGAAGCCTGTTTGTTTTCTAGTAAGAGACAGAAAGGGGATGAATCTGGGTGGGAGAGAGGAGGGAGGAGCTGAGAAGAGTACAGGAGAGACTGTGATCAGGATGTAGTATCTGAGGGCAAACAGTCTATTTCCAACAAAAGGAAAAAAGAAATCCTGAAAGAATTGATAAAAAAATATGTAAAATTTTAAAAAGGAAAGAAAAAAGCCAATTATGAAAATACAGCAAGACCTATGTGTCCTTGAAAAATGTTCTTTCTGTCTGGTGGATCTTATCTTGTAGGCAGGGACTGAAATGGGAGGGGCATCCTACTTACGACTGCCATTAACATTAATGCACGGATTCCACTCCCATCAACTGTCTTGATAACCTTATAATGGGTTCACTGCAGGTCTTGGAATCTAAAGCTTCCAGAATGAAATTGCTTTGTCCAAATGTGGACTCTCTTGATGAGACGCCTCTGGCTTCATCGTGTATGCTCTCATGGAGTTGAAGGCATGTTTTAATTTCCTTTTAATTTCTTTTTCTTTTTCTTCTCACCCTTAGGGATTTTGGATACCAGTTTATTAGCTGGGTTCAACTGGCTTCTCTTTCCCAAAGCTTGAAACTATTCTTCGAACTCAGCCAAGGCCCTTCCTTTGTGAGCATGCCAGCTGCAGAAGCCCAGACAGGCAGGTGTACAAGGTTCAAGTTGGGCTTCCTGAAGAAAGCTGTGAACAGGACCTGCTAGCCGCAGGCTGGTGTTCCCAACAGCAGAACAGAAAATTCAAGTTCTTCATCTGTAGATAATTCTAAAATTCTAAACACACTGACAAATTCATAAGACTTAAACTTTCTGTTTTGTTTTGCTTATTTGATAGCAAGGTATGTCTGAGCTGGAAAGAGATGGCTTAACATCATAAATCTTCACCCACTTAGAAAAACTGTTTATACAATTGTGTACAAAAATGTGTCTATTTATAAGGTATTCATTATAAACATGCTGAAATGTTTATGTTATTTGAAGTATCTAAATCCCCAAACACATATGTAACACTCCAAGGACATACACACGGTGCTGTAGATCAGTAGCTCGAAGGACATCAGAATCTCAGCATGTGGGAGTCTGCTGCAAGAGAATTATTCTGAGGCTACTCTGGCCCACATAAGGAGTATCAGAGTTAGGATGAGATCCTGTCTCAACAAAATAGAAAGGCTTGGGCTGGAGCAATGGCCCGGTAGTTAAGAGCTTGTTCCAAGTTCTGTTTCCAACAATACTGCAAGACTCACAACCACTTGGAACTCCAGTTCCAGGGGTCCAACATCTCTGCCCTCCCAGGACACTTGCACACATCTGCACATATCCCCCAACACACGCAATACATGTATCCTTAAAAAATAAAATACTTTAAAAAATGAAACCCTTTCTGATTTAAAGAAACACAGGCTGCATTAGTTTATCCATAGAACTTCATCACCATCAATTTGTGACCCCTGATGTTCTCTCCATCCTCAGTTCTTTTGGATACAGGACTGGGGCAAATCTATGAATACATCTGTGCACACGCTGAAAAGTCATGTGAATGTGGCTGCTCAGAGTGCATTAAGGTTACAATATTATAGACTAGGAGCTTCTGGTCCTTTGATTAATAGATGTCTTTATTAAGAAAATTCATTTGCTGCTTGGAAAGAGAGCAAGACGGAGAGAGGGAATTTCTGCCAACAGGCAGCTCGCACGGCTGTGTGTGGTAATTAATTATAAGTGGTTTATATTGGCAGATCAAAGGAGCACCCTAAACACAGCAGATAGGATCCTAGCCCAGGCTGAAACTGGAATGGGCTGAAACCAGGCTAACAAGCCAGGTACAAGCAAATGAGAGAAAAAGACTCAGAGCAAAGGGGAGGGAGACCAGAAACCCTGGGGCATTGGCTCAGGTAGGCCTGCCTTCTACAGTCAAATACTTGCTTTGTTCTCCGAACTTTAAAATCTGCACATTTGGAACAAACGCATGAGTTAGCCTTCGTGGGACTTCAGTAAGGTGTACAATTAAATTTAGCAACACTAATCCTTGAATTTCACTGACTTCCTGCTGCATGAGTGAACCCACCACCTCATACAAGCTTCACAGCATTTCTATTTGAATGTGGTTGTCATTGTCATGTTTTCTGCCTGCCTCCTGTTTTAATGAACCACTGAATTTAGTGCTTTGAACAATTCATTAGCTCTCCTGGATCTCAGTTAACTGGGCTTGCTGAGAAGTCCGCTTTCCAAGTTTCTGACATTAGTTATTCAAAATGGCCAGGACTAGAGCCATCTGTTGTATTAGCATTCTGTCTAAGCTCCGCCCCACAGTTACCTGGCAACAGCCAGGTAGGCCTGACCCACTATAAAAGGGGCTGCTTGCCCTTTCCTGGCTCTCCTGCTCCCTCTCTGCTTCCCTTCCTCCTTGTTTCCCATTCCTTTTACCCCTCTCTCTATGTGCTCATGGCCAGCCTCTACTCCTCTACTCTCTCTCTGTCTCTTTCTCTCCCCACCTCTCTTCCTCCCTCCCTCCTTCCCTTCCTCCCTCCCTCCTTCCCTTTCTCTGCCTCTACTACCCTCTTAACTCGCCTCCTCATGTCCTGAATAAACTATTCTATACTATCCTGTCATGTGGCTGGTCCCTCAAGGGGAAGAGATGCCTTGGCATGGGTCCACTGAGACATCCCCTTCCCCCATACCTCACCACACCTCCACAGAACATATCCCCTCCTCTCCTTATCTTTTTATAAACACAACCTGTTGAATCTACTTGTGTCTTCCACTTCTGTAGGTGTCCTTAGCTGATCTTTACAGAGCATCTGGGCCCCACCTCTGGCCTTTGAATCTTTCCTCTCTGCAAGTTTTCCACAGGCTACTATGGCTTTTCTCAATTTGAATGGGAAATGTTTTCCATGGGTTCTTCTGTTTGAATGTGTGGTCTGGATGGCAGCACTATTTTGACAGTTGTTGGAACATTTAGGAGGTGGGACCTTATTGAAGGAATTGGTTGCTGGAGTTAACAGCCCTTTTCTTCGTCCTGTCTCCTTTCTCTGCCTCGTGATCCACTTGGGTATGACCAAACTCCCATGGCCGAAGCTGTGTTTCCTGCCACTGTGAATTCGCCACCAAGATGAACTGTATCCTCAAATTATGAATCAAAATGAATCCCTCCTCTCCTAAATTAAGTCCTGTCAGGCAGTTAGCCTCAGAGATGAGGAAAGCAACTAATGCTACAGTGGCGCAGAATAGGGAGTTATCTGTGCACTAGCTTTCTTCACAGTAAATGTTCCGAGGGACCTGGGTAGAAGCTGCCAGGGTTTCCTTTAATCAGACCACATAGTCGTGTCCACCAATGCTGTTTTTAAATTCTGAGACAAGTTTATTGGAGTGCAGAAGAAAAGCACTCCAGGGCAGGCGAGCTGTAAATCTCAGCAACTGCCAAGAGGGGGAGAATGGAAGAGGGGAGGGAAAGGCCTTGCCTTTTGAATTACCAGCATGGAGGTCTGCCTCAAGGCAGCAGGCAGCCATGGGGGTGGGAGGAATGGGACTTTGGAGAAAGAGGAAGGAATCCTAAATTATTAGAGAAAGCATACTTAGGTTCTAGTCAATGAAAACAGAAACAGCCTGATATAGCTGTCTCCTTAGAGGTCTGCAAGAGTCTGACATACTCAGAGGCAGATGCTCACAGCTAACCATTAAACTGAGCATGGGGTTCCCAATGGAGAAGATAGAGTGAAGGCTGAAGGAGTTGAGAGGATTCACGACACCATGAGGAAAGCAACAATCCCAACCAACCAGAGCCCCCAGGGTCTAAACCACCAGCCTGGGAGTGCTTAGGGAGGGACCCATGGCTCCAGCTATATATGCAAGGGAGCTATATATAAGTGGGAGAAGAGATCCTTGGTCCCATGAAGGCTGGACGTCGTGCGGGGGGGATACTCGAGGGTGGGGAGGTGAGGTACAGGGGAGGGTGGGTGGGGGTACACCAACGTGGAGGCAGGAGGAGGGGGGGAAATGGGGTAAGGAGAGAACATCTGAAATGTAAAAAAAATTTTCCAATAAAAAATTTCCAATAAAAAAAAAAAGAAAACAGAAACAGTAAACCAAAGTACTGCACCTTTCTGAGGCCTGACCAATTCTTTGGGTCAGAAGCTATCTATAGGGCCATGGCCAAAGAGAAGATCTGACACTCAGGAGTAGATTCAAGGAGGTGTGGCTCACTGAAGGATGGCTGTCTCAGGTTTTCTATTCCTGCAGTGAAACCAAAGCATGACCAAAAGGCAAGTTGGGGTGGAAAGGGTTTATTTGGTTTACACTGCCACATTGTAGTCCACCATTGAAGGAAGTCAGGAAAGGAACCTAGAGGCAGAGGCCATGGAGGGGTGATGCTTACTGGTTTGCTCCTCCTGACTTGTTCAGCTGCTTTCTTATTGAACTCAGGACTACCAGCTCAAGGATGGCACTACCTACAATGGGCCGGGCCCTCTCATCAATCACCAATTAAGAAAATGCCTTAGAATCAGATCTTATGGAGACATTTTCTCAGTTGAGGTTTTCTCTTCTCTAATGACCTTAGCGTGTATAAAGTTGACAAAAACTAGTGATTACAATGGTCTTTTAAGATAGTAATTGTGTGTGTGTGTGTGTGTGTGTTGTGTGTGTGTGTGTGTGTGTGAGAGAGAGAGAGAGAGAGAGAGAGAGAGAGAGAGAGAGAGAGAGAGAGAATAACAAGTAAAAATATTCATCTTACAGCAAATTGTGTTTCAGATGAGAAAACGAATGCTTTGCAAAATCATGTGTCCAAAGTCTCACATCTATGTTGGCTTACAGGTGATTCCACTAGATTCTTCCCAGGGACCTAGCAACAGCTTATGTCATCACTTACAGCCATTACCTGCTGCCAGGTGTGGGGTGGTGCACTGAGTAGTGCATAAAAGGACTCTTTGTACCCCAGCTCTCTCTCCTTTTTTCTCTCTTCCCATGCGTTCTGTCTTTCTCTCTCTCTTCCCCATTTTTTCTTTCTTTGTCCTCTGTCCTCTTTCTCTGCCCTTATGGCTCCACTCCCGTCTGTCTGCCTCCACTCCTTTCTCCCTCCCTTTTCCCAGATAAACCTCCCTTACATCAGGTCTGTCACATGGCATGATTTCTCAAGGGGTCATCGTGGCATGGGCATCCCCTTCTCCCGCTACTGCATTATACTTCTTAACAACCTGGAGCAGTGGTTCTCAATGCTGTGACCCTTTATTACAGTTTCTCAGCCATCAAATTATTTTGTTATTACTTCATAACTGTCTATGAGTCATAATATAAATAAATATCTTATATGCAACCTCTGTGGGGGTCATGAGCCATAACTTGAGAACCACTACCTAGAAGGTAGTGAGGATGACTGTTTTCTATGTCGTTCAATGTGAGTGTATTCTTGTTAGTCATGGAATATTATCTAAATCATGGGCTTCAGTTGAGAAGAAATCAGAGACCCATAAAAGGTGAGATGTAGGGAAGCTAAGAATTGGTGGATGGAGTCAAGAGGACACAAAAAGATGAGCTCTGCTATCCTGAGATGTTATTCTACACACACACACACACACACACACACACACACACACACACACATATTTATCTTGACTTTGAAACGCTGGATGTCGGCAGATGTGTCAAAACTGCCACAGGGGAGCTACAGTGAACTGCGGTTCAAGCTTGACTTTCCTGTCAGATGAACCAGTCAGAGTCCAGCAGCACAGTCCAGCAGGCAGAGATGGATGCGGATGCAGGACAGTTCTGATCAGGTCCATACTGGACAGTTCAACTGGCCTGAAACTGAGGAGAGAGTGCAGTGACTACAGAATGAATTCAGACTAGCAAAGACTTTCTGGTGCTCTGGGGAGCAGGTAGTGTGGCTGTCATGGCCACGTGATAAAAACGGGCAAAGGAAGGTCTGATCATTTTCTCCTTTCTTCTTGGCACTCCTTACAGCAGACGATGAACCTTTGGACTTTAAGCAGCATTGTGAAAGCAACCTTATTTGCCTGTAGGTGGGTAAACTCAGGATATAGACCAGACGGCTCTTGATGTAACTTGTGTGGCATACCATTTTCCAGACCTCTCTTCAAGGACTCCTTCTATTTCTTTCTATAGAAGCATTTATAAATTAATATTACCTGTCAAACAAATATAGCTCTTTTAGAAGACTTTCAGAATTTTTGAATACCAAGTTCAGCGGCTCTTTATACACTGATAAAGTTATATTGATCCTTATGACATTTTATCACAATACAATGAACCCGTTAGCAGTCACTTCCCATGCCCCGAGCCCTGGTCCTCAACAATCATTGATTTACTTCCTGTCTCTATGGAGTTGCATAAACATAGAATTTTGTGATAAGTGTTATTCTCTATCTTTTTTCATTTAGTGTGGCAATTTCAAGATTCATCCACATTACCGCCTAAGTCAGAACTTCGCTCATTATTACTGACAAGTAACATTCTATTTTATGGATCCGTCTGTTTGTGTTTATCCATCCATCAACACCCAGACATTTGAGCTGCTTCAGTTTTTGACTGTTACAAATAACATTTCTATGAACATTTGTAAGAGTCTTTGGGTGTTTATGTGCTGTCAACTGTCTTGGCTACATTGTGTGATGGTAAATTTTTGATAGTCACCTTGATGGGATTGAGAACCACCCAGGAGACATGCCTCCTGTCTGTGACAATGTTTCCTGAGACAACTGGGAGGGGAAACTAACCTGGAACATTGTACCATCCCGTAGGCTGGGGTCCCAGACCGAATAAGAAAGAGGGAAGGAGCACTAATCCTCATTTCTGCTTCCCGACTCTGACTCTGAGCGGATTAGGACCAGCTGCCTTGCTTCCCTGCCCCTTGCCTTCCTCATCATAATGGACTATCCCCTCAAAACATGAGTCGAAACAACTCTTTCCTTTCTTAGCTTGCGTTTGTCAGACATTTTGACACAGCAACAGTAAATACCAGGTCTTTTGGCTGATATTAACCTGTCCTTGTGGTTCCTGGGCCTTGGAGTGGATTTCTCGAGAACATGTTGGGGTGAGAGGAGCCCTAGAATTCGGAAAGCAGAGTTTGATGGGTGGTTTGTAGAAGACTGTAAGGCTGAAAGAATTACAAATCGTGAAAGTTCAGCTTGAGAGGAATCAGAGAGGATCAATGACGGTACCAGGAACTGGGTGGGGGCTATGTGTGTTATAGTCAGGCAAGTACTCTTGTTTTATCCTGCCTATGTCCTGAGCTTGACTGAGGCCAAATTTGAGAGTAATGTTTGGAGGAGGAAACCTAAACCAGAGAGAATCCAGCCAGTGGCTGGTCCTTGGTCACTGCTCTTACCCAGAGCCACAGAGAGAGGCAGTAGCAAGTGGCTCAGAAAGATATGAGAAGATGGCCAGACTAGAGAGGAACAGAGCATGAGACTCTAAAGCTGTGTGCAAAGCTGGTATGGTACAGCCCCAGTTGTGTAAGGGATTAGCCCAGTTAAACAGAAACCCCATATTCTTTACAGACACAATAGGAAAGTTTGTCTGAAGAAACAGCAACCCAGGAAAGTGTTTTCTCAGTGCAGCTGCCAAGTCAACAGAAGCCACTGCGGCTGCAGTAGAAAAAGGCTGCACTCCACCGTGAGACAGTGGTGGAATTTGGCAGTGTTATTATATATTATATATAACATATAGTATATAAAACCTACATAGTATAGGCTGCAAAAAGTATGTAAAAGGCCATGATGACTCCAGCTATCCTTTCTAGAAAGTCCCTGAGGTGACAATGCACAGCAGGGCTAGATTCCCTTCAATGAGGCTATGGAGGTTTGGCTAATAATGGCCACCCATGGGTTTATATGTTTGAATACCTGATCCAAGGATTAGAAGCTGTGGCTGTGTCAAGGAGATATATATCTGGTGGTAATGTTTGAGGTTTCAATAGGCTCTTACCACACCCATTGGTCTTCCTCTGCCTCCTACGTGTGGATCAGGGTGTGTGTGAGCTTTCAGCTACTCCTGCTGCCATGCCCTTGTTACATCATCATGGATTCCAACCCCCTGAAACTGTAAACCAATTAAATGCTGCCTTTAATAAGTTGCCTTAGTCATGATGTTTTGTCATAGCAATAGAAAAGTGGCTAAACTAGAGGCTCCTAGGGGCCATTGCTTGAAACTATGGATGGGAAATGTATGTTACAGTGGACATCCGAGGGTGCTCAGCTTTGAGATTCAATCCACATCACAACAGGCATTTATTTCCTTCCTTCTTCTCCTGGGTGCTTTGTTTTGATTCCTCTATCTCCTCGGTTACTCTTTCTCTTAAAAAGTAAAGACACTTTATTTGTAAAGGATAAGATGTATGGACCCATGGAAATGAATACTTGTAGGGAACCATTAAGCCCTGAGTGAACCTGTGCTGTTGCCATAGGCACATCGATGCAAGTCAAGGACCCCAATGCCTTTGACCCATGGGAAATTACAAAGCCTTCCTGGGCTAGGATCAGGGAAATGGCAAAGCCTTTCCTTCTGTTCTATGTACCAACTTTGTCTAGTGTGTCCAGAAAATATCTAGTGTAGTTCTGCCTCCCAAGTTGTTTATGACCTAAACAACTGTTCCATGCAGAGAATGTTCCTACACAGATTAGCTAAACCTACCTTTGGGTTCAGCTGTATATCATAAACCCATCTCATTGATACAGGCATATCAAAACACCTTCTTGATGTACAACTGTATATAATAAACAAACTCAGCTTCCAGAATGCTGAAGTTGCTCTATCTGAGAGCCCATCCACCCAATGCATCCCAGATTTCCTGTGTGCTTATGAATTAGACATTTCTTTATTCTCTTGCCACTCCCATCAGGTCTAATACCCAAGCAAGTCATACTGGACATGGCAAATAATTATCCTTTTAGGGCAGGTCAGTTGACTCTAAACACAATTTTTATATTTTCCTATTTCCTTTTCCAGTTGCTGTGACAAAACATCTTATCAAAAACAAAAACAAAAACAACAAATACACACACACACACACACACAAAAGCCAAGGGAGGAAGAGCGTTTTTGAGTTTACAGTCTCAGCTAGAGTCCATCGTTGCAGAAAAAAGCAAGGGAGCAGAAACTTATAGAAGCTGGCTACATCCACAGTCAAGGGCAGAGAGAGTGTATATGCAGTCTTATGTTGAGTGTACTTCTATATCTGTAGACCATGATCCAAACCTAGGAACCACAATAGGTTGAGATTTCCTATACAGTTAACATAAGCAAAACAGAATCCTACAGATGTGCCCACAGGGCAATGAGAGAGGGGGTTGGGGAGTCCGCAACAGGTAGTGGTGGTACCTGCCTTTAATCCCAGCACTCTGAAGGTAGAGGCAAACAGATCTGAGTGTGAGGCCAGCCTGGTCAATAGAGCAAGTTCCAGAATAACCAGGAATACACAGAGAAACCCTGTCTCAAAAAAATCAAAGATTGAGTCTGGATTGTTGAGTCCAGATTGTGTCAGATTGACACAACTATGACATGTTTACTTCTTTCTCAATTCATTCATTTGTTTGACCATTCAAAAAGAACCTCATATTTCCTATGTGATTTTTTTATCTGAAGGCTAGCTATATAGAAATAAATATAATGCACAGACCTTGCATTATAAAACCTCTATCTTCAGATATGTATACAAAAGAACTTGCAATAGTGCATAAGAACAGCTACACTCGTTAAGAACCATATGAATACAGGCAATGGAAACAGGCAAATTGGGAGATGAAGACTTCTCAAATATTAGCATGGCAGAATTCTTCCTTAGGACACAATGTACAAAGGAGACAAGATAACACACACACAGAGAGACACACAGACACACAGACAGACAACAGACACACAGACACACACACACACACACACACACGCGCGCACACACACCACACATTCTATTTTTCTTCAGTTGGCTGGTTCTCAACCATAGTGTTCAAGCAGTGTACTGCTGCTTCCTTTCCTTCTCTGTAGACAAGCGTTTAAAGCATAGCCCACACATCAACATGTTAGATTACATACAACCTCACATGGTAAGTCAACCTAGTGTGTATCCATGGCTGCGGGTTTAAGTCCTAAATCTTGATGCCTATGAACAATTTATTTGGAAATAGGGGTTGTTGCGGGTATCATCAAGTTATATTCAGGTCATTCTGGATTGAGCAGGGGCTGGCATTTATAGAAGACCAAGAAGAGGATTTGAGCAAAGACACAGTGTCCAGGGTTTGTTTCTAGCCCTCTCTGGGAGCATCCATTTTCAAGCAATGTTTCCAAAGAATGAGATGTAGTCTTTATGGGTTGAAAGAGGATAAGCAGAAGGAGTTAAGGATAAAGCAAAGAGTGCCAAGGGGCATGTAGGTCAATAAGTGTGGGCATCAGCAGCACGACAGCTGGCAGTCTTGGACAGACCCTGCTTCCAGCTGAGTGGAGCTAGATTGGACTAACATTCCCAGCTGCTGCATGAGACAGGTGTCCTAAAATCAGCCTGCCTTGGACAATTGGAAAGGTCACCCAAGGTTAAGGCAGAATCCACGGCTGGGCGTGGCCAGTCAGGGTCTTGCTGGGCAGGCATCTGATCAGTCCTACCATCCTGCCTCACCAGGGATCTGGGTTTGTTTTTGCTTGCTGAGGATCAGATGGAATTTCCTGAAAAGTCCTGTTCAATGCAATTTCCCAGTTTCACTCTGCAACTGAACCTTCACTCAGTCATTAGAAAGCATTCTGTCTGTCCTGGTCCCTCTGCCTCACCACCTATATCATAACATTAAAGCCAAGTCCCACCGGAAAGCAAGGCTCCCTCATGACCCTTTTGAGGTGAACAGGAATATGGACATGTCACTGGCCATTCAGAGAAGTCCAGTGGAACCGTGTTTCTGTGGTTTGGAGCAGACATGGCTTCTCCTTCAACCTTAGATGAGGAGAACAAACCAGGGACCGTGTGCAGTTTTAGCTAAAATTTCAACCTGCACAAGGCCAGTGGATAATTCTAAAGCATTTTTTCAGGATCATGATTGAGGCCTCTCTCTTCACAGAGCTCCAAATAAAGCCTCTGAAATTTTAAGTCAGTGACCCACCAGTGGTGGGTGGAGGGACAGGAAATGGCCATAGGAGAGCATGTAGAAGAAGAACCTACTACATAGACCCATGAGGCCTGTGAGGGTTTACTCTGTGCTGTCTTCTGGGGATGAGGTGGGGCAGAGAAGAATACATAGGAAGAGTAAGGTTTTCTTGCAAAGACCAGTGTCAAAATATAGTCTGTATTCACAACCAGTTTTTGGTAGCTCATCCACCCTGGTACTTCACCCACTCTTCTACACTTGACCTCTACTCCCAAGTCACTCGTAAGCTAGGGTCTCCCTATGATCTGAAGGTACAATCCCAGTTCAAAGTGCTCTTGGCATTTCCAAATTACTTTTATGACATAATACAAGATTGGTCAAGACAGTGACCATATCATCCCTAGTTTCCAGTGTTGAGTATTGTTTTCCCTTACTCATTCCCCACATGCTTTAGATAACTTTGGTTGCTGACGAGGGTCACTCTGTTTTAAGTTCTATGGCAGTCGATGGGCTGTTCAACATACCCCAATTCATTTCCCCTTGAAGACTTAACAGGTTTGGACTGACTTCTCTATCCACAGAGTTAGTTTTGACCATGAGACTTGTGTTAGCAGGGAAATATGAAGCCTCAGTAATCAGGCCATGATGGTCCACATTCCATATTCTCCATCTGTGTGATGAAAGGGGAGTCAGGATGGATCTTCCATCATCCAAGGACCCACTGAGAACCAGAGTTCCTCAGCTAAATCATACTTGAAAAAACCTGGGTAAGCAATAGGCATTAAATATCAGTGAAACTCAAAATCAGTTGTTATTGCAGCACCTCTGATACTAGCCTGACTCATGTAATTTTGTGTATTTGTTGTGTGTGACAGCAAGGTAAACGACTGATCAATATCATTGTGCTCTTGGAAAACACATAGGTTAATATCGACTGTAAGCAAACTCTAGAACCAAGGAAAGCATATGCCTTTACACCAATGACTTTCCAATGTGATGATGATTTCATCATCATTTTAATAAGGAAGTGAGGAAAGGGACTTATTTGATTTGTGTGATGGTTCGCTTTAAGTGTGATCTTGACACAACCTAGAATCATATGGGAAAGAAGACTCAATGAGAGATTGCTTACATTGGCTTACCTTGTGTGCATATCTGTAGGGACTAAGTTAATTGATATGGGAAAACCCAGTTCTTTATGGGCAATACCATTCCTTAGTAAGGGAATCCTGATCTGTATATGGGTTGAGAAATTGAGTAAGCAAGGGAGCATGAATATATTCATCCTTCTCTCTGCTCTTGACTGTGGATGTAGCATGACCAGAGATGTTTGAAGTTCCTGCTCTAATTTCCCAGAGATGATGGACTATATAACCTGGCATTATAAACTAAATAAACCCATTTCCCCCTAACTAGCTTTTGACCAGGATATTTTATCACAACAGCAGAAATGAAGCAAAGACAATTTACATGAATAAAGTAAACCATAGGCTATATGAAAGTAGTACCAGAAATGAAGCCAGTCAACCCAAAGACATCAAGCTGACTCTCCATTTTTATTTCTATTCATTGCTATCCATCTCTTATGATCCCTTTCTGTTTTGCTCTTGGCCTCCTGCTGCTGTTGCCTGTGGACCACTTCGTTCACTGTGGTTTAGCAGACACGCCCTTGTGCTGTTCTTTTTTTTTTTTTTTTTTTTGGTTTTTCGAGACAGGGTTTTTCTGTGTAGCCCTGGCTGTCCTGGAACTCACTCTGTAGACCAGGCTGGCCTCAAACTCAGAAATCCATCTGCCTCTGCCTCCCAAGTGCTGGGATTAAAGGCTGTGCGCCACCACTGCCCGGCTCCTTGTGCTGTTCTTATGAAGAAAGACTTTGAGAAATGTCACAGAAGGCATCTTTTGGCAATCAAGCTTTTGCCAAGGAATGGAACATTTTGTATTTGGATCCCAAGCAAGAAGCTACTTTTCTTTTAGAAAGAAAGAGATTAAGCTATCTTCCCCAAGGCCATAGCAGCAAAAATACACTGAGGAGGTTTAGAGGGTCAGGTGGAGCCATGGTAGTGGGAGGAGAAAAGTTACACATATCTCAGGAATGTGATACACTCTGCACCATAGGGTTTCTTCACAGATCAGAAATCTCCCAAAGGAGTCAAGGACATCAGAGGAGCGAATGTCAGCACTGGGCCCAGGATAGGGGTCAAAATCCAAAGAGAAACTACAGAGCTTAAACACTGCAAAGAGGAAAAGAGCACTCCCTAGACAAGTAAGCATACTCATCTTGAAAATAATAACATAAATCCCATCATGGATAGAGAAGAGGCTTTCAAAGCCCCACTCCTAGCTCAGGTTCATGGCTGGAAGTTGGTGACTTTGGGGATAAAGGGAGTCACTTTTCTTGAGAGGCATGGTCCCTAGAAAGTTGGGTATGACCCAGTGGGTGCTCTCTCACCCAGGTACATATTGGGAACACAAGCTGGACTCATTGGGTTAAAACTAAGAAAGGACATGAACTTAGGAGGAGGTAGAGATGGTGTGGGGGATGGTGGTGGGGGTGAGGCATATGGGGGAGGAGCTGGAAAGGGAAGTGTGAAGAAGAAAAATCAAGACACATTGTATACATGCATGAACTCCTCAGAATATATAAAATTAAAACAAATACATTTTACTGTGGCATATGTGAATATACTTCATATGAGTTCAATCATTCTTAAAAGTTGTTCTCCAACTCAAAAATTTCCAAGTATCAAAAAGTTTATGGGTTTTATTCTATAGAAATCTAAAGATAGTTAGACTGATAGATTCTTCATATGAGTGCCACAGTCAGAATTCTAGTCTTACAATGCAATATCATTCCTATATACTATGTCTATATACACGTGTTGCTGCTAAACCATGCTTTGGGGAGCGGTATTGCTATGGAGGTGAAGAGGTGTGGTTGAGGCAAGAGCCATTTGTTTTTTGTTTTTGTAGTATTTACAGAGGCCTTAATGGGACTAATATAGAAAACAATCTAATATTAAAGAAATTATTAAAGAGTTATAAATAGAAATGTTTTATGTTCAAATTTCAAAATAAATGAACACACACTATTTTTACATGTGAATCACTGGAAGAATCTGTATGTTCAGATCTTTTTAAAACTTGTGTTTTGAAGTCATTTTTAATAAACATTAAAGGAAATTTTATCTTTCAAAAATCAGAGCATCATTTGGGCTATGGGTATAGCTCAGTGATAGAACTCTCGTCTAGCATCCATGCAGGTGGGCTTGATCCCTAGTACTATAAAAAAGAAAAAAAAATAGAAGCATGAGAGAACTTGTTTTCTGGGTTTTATATAATCATAGAACACCTACCTATTAGACACTGTGAGTATATAGATAGAAAAAGGGACTATTTTCCAGTTCTGAGTCTGGAAAATATAATGAAAACATCCATAAAATATTGTAGTTCTCTTCATGTATGTTTATGAATTAGGACCAGTACCTATAGGTCCTGAGTTGATTTAAAGCCTATGCCTTAACAATGATAGTTAAGATTGGTTGAGTGTTACTACATGACAGACAATTTACATATGTCACCTTCATTTGACCTTATCAAGTCAGGTGGAGTAGACTCTTACATGACAGTCCTCACCTAATCCCCCTTCTCAATTTTCATTTTCTCATGTAGCTCTTTCCCACATAGGCTCTGGTTCTTGTTTGTGAGTTTGCTTGACCAACTGAGATACTAGAAAACCCAATACAAGCAGAGGCTGGATAAATGCAGAGACATTACATTTGCCCTCTCAAGACCATGTGCTTCACTTAAGAAGCACAGACTAAGTTGCTAGCTAAGATTTCGCAAGATGCTCTGCAGAATGAGAGGCCATCTTGGACTTTCCTGCCAAGCTCAAGCTGAATGTTGAGTGACAGATGCAATGGAAGTGGCTTGAAGAAATCCTAAGCTACAAAATACTAAAACAGTAATTGTGGTTTGAAGCAGCACACTGTGGGGTGGTTTGTAATATGACAATAAACATCTGAACTAAGAGCAATACAACTTAAGGTATTAACAAAGGTATGCTAATTGGGCTCAGGGATATTAAATACATTATCAAGATCCTTTACGAAGATTACAGCTCTAGGTATACCCCAAAGTCCCATGTTCTCTTCACTGAAATCTCCCCTAAACTCCAGGTCTGCCTATTTCTTTGGCTCTCCCATGGTCATCTCAAACCAAACTCTTAAACCCCTCTCCCTCAATATGCTATTCCTCTATCTGAGTCTCTGATTTGAGTCCCTTCTTATTGCTTCTGTTATAAATCTAGAGCCGGCACCGACTTCTCTTTATTCCCATTTTCTAACCAATGTCAGAATATACATCAGCATCTGGTCCTGCTGTTCACTACCTTTCCTTGATCACTACAGTTCCAGCTAAGATGAAGAACTGCTACAATAGCATCCAAGAGGCAAGGGAACAGGAATGGCTGGTCCTAGAGACTGTGGGAAGTTTGACTCGTCTGGTAAAACAGCTCTTGCAGACGTCCAGCTCCAGCACCCTCCTTTATCTTCAGAAGATGAGGCTGGGGTCTGTCAGAAAGCTGTCTCTCCTCCTTCACAGATGCAGTACTCATCTCAAGAAAAGCACAGCATGGGTGTGTCTGTCTGGCACAACCCCTGCCATCAACTCAGCAAGGACGTTCGACATTTAACTTGGAAGAAGATTCCAATTGGAGGTGACTAAGGTCTTGAGCAAGCCCAGCCCCTCTCTGCACTCTGAAGTGTTTCCTTGGGATTTTAATGGTTCCTTCCTCAAGACAGACCATCTGGACAGGGGAAGGTTAATTGACTAGAGGAGGCCATGACTTCCAATAGAGAATGTTCTTTACAAAGAGAAAAGAAAAGCACCAGGATGTGCGAACTCAATAAATAATTCATTGGACTGCCTATTCAGAGACTAATAGAAAAATACTGTAGTAGGCCCGCATGCCAATCAGCCTGCAGCTAGTTAAACAAACATCCTGTGCACACATCACTTGTAAAGCCCAGATTTATACATTAATTGCATGTTTTACTCAGGAAAAGTATAATGTCTAGTAACTTGACTTTAGAGACTATTAAAATCTCATGGCCTTGAAAAGGTTGCCTGACATCTTGTAGGCCAGATCCAGGACTGAGTAGACATGTCCCCTGCCAGTGAATGTACAATAGCCAAGTGCTCAAGTGTCACTTTGGCTACATTCACATTCATTGCCCTTACAGGGGAACACTGAGAGCTACGGTCCTCTTGGGTCTCCAGGAATCTTCTGAACTTCAGTGGGAGCACAGCCACAGCAGCAGAGGTAAAGTGAGCATCTGCACGTACCCCAAATCCAGCCCTACCGTCTCTCATTTACACTAAGTCCTTTCTTCATGGTTTTGTAGGATTTGAAATGCAAAAGGGGCATAGACAGTAATACAACAGGTCCTAGTAAGGTCTAGTAATTGTGTTAAATGATTCTTGTACCTCTTATTGTCCTCTCTTGGTCCTCACATCAGTCACTATCCTGGGTAAGATGAAAAACTGAAAGAACAGAGATCCTGAAATACAGCATTCAGGGAACACATTCCTGGTCTCTGACAAACGCAATTTGAGAGACACTCAAAAAAGGACCTTGGCTCTGCTTTTAAAATGTGTCAAGCTTGTGAAAGCAATGAATTGGCTTCAGATCTAGGCCATAGACAGCCAACAAGGCAACAAAACGCAGTCAGTGTCCCGCCCTGGACTGGATGCTGGACCAGAAGAAAGACACAGATGAAGACTCATAGGACTGCAGGTCAGGAAATGAGGTCTCACCAGTGCCTACTGGCTGCTGTTGATCATTTCTCTGTGGCAGGAAGATAGGCAGTGGGGACCCTCTGAAGGTTACGAAAAAAAAATTACGACATTTTTATAACTTCACAATCTAAAAAATTACTTGAAAATGAAGTTGGAAATAGCAAAAAAAAAAAAAAAAAAGGAAAAAAAAGGAAAGGAAAACACAAACCATATTATCCACTGGGAGTTCAGGATCCTGAGGGTGTGTAACCACATTCAGAAAGATGTTCTTAGAGCAGCTAAGGATAGCTTTTAGAGTGTATCTGTAGAGTGTCTTACCCAGAAGAACAATTGCTCTCATGGGTGAATGACTGCTGGACTCAGAAGAGAAAGAGAAGTTTGTTGAGAGAACAGAGGGAATTGTGCAGAGAACGCACCCAAAATGAAGAAAGGCACAGCAATCCTGTGTCACACTATTGGCAACTAGAAAACTGACATAAGAGCCTGGGTACAACTTCCACTGCACTTTCATGGCTGAAAGAGGATGTGTCAAGGTGGAACACAAGCCTGGAATCACCAGTGGAGACTGCCCACTGGTCACATGACTTGGCCCACTTGCTGGTCACATAACTTGTAGATATTTTATTGAGGATTCCCAACACCATGTGCTACTTGAAGGACTAAAGATGTCAAGTATCAAAAACATGGTCTCCACACCCTCACAGACAGACCTGGATACCACACCGGCCTCTATGACAATTGACCCATATGACCTTGGATATGTCGCAGTAATTCTCCCAGTCTTGATCTGCAGTTCCGCACCAGAGGGAAGATAACAATTATTCAAAAGATGTTCGGAGTATTAAGTAAAAAGTGACATCTAAGTTCTTAGTAAAAATGTGTGGCATATAAATATTTGGTAAATATTACTGGTATTCTTTTCTTTTTAGCCCAGGGACTATTTCAGGTCTACACGCTTATGGGGATATCTGGGCACACTCAGAAATTCTGTGGACTATGTCTAAATGCATCCAAAAAATCTCACATTTAGAAAGGTTGGCTTTTCCAGCGGAGTAATTTTCTATTTCCCACTCCATTTCCTTGTTATTTTCAAAAGTAGATAAACAATAAAAAGAAGGGCAAGCACGGCTTACAAAAAGTGGTGCAGAGTGAAGAATTTAAATGGGAGCTGTAAGATGCAGACCATCGGATAGGCTTTATCTAGATTCAAATGAGTCTGTTTGTGGAGGCTGGCTGAATCATATTTTCATGGGCATAATTTGAATGATGCTTTAGCAACCCCTGATTCTTTCCACAATGGAAAGAATAATAGATAACTGTACACAAAGCAGACTAAGCAGAGCCCACAGTTGCTTCAGGAGCAAGCCTCCCGAGCTTCCTCCTTCCGTGTGGTACCCGGGTATTATGACCTTTGTCCCCTTTATGTGGTGATTGTTGGCTGGCTCTCCAGGAAGCAGGGACAGATGGAAACCTACTTTCCTCCCCTTCCTTCATTTCCCATAACACTCAGCAGGGCGTTCAACAAAGGATTTCCTGATAGAATGTACATTAAATAAATTCGTCTTGAAGAATGAAACTTATGACCCAATCAATCCTAAGTAAAGCCCAACGGCAGTGAGGAATGACCTTGATTAATTCAGAAGGTAATCTTTCCATGTACAGGAGATCCAAAACAGGCTCACCATTTTCATTGTCAGGGAACAGTAAATCAAAATTGTAGTAAGTTTACCATTCTGACTTAGGGTCAGAATAACTGCATTAGAAAAACAAAAATAAAGTTGAGGATGCAGAAGGAACTCCTATATATTGTTGGATGGAATGTAAATAAGCAAACTATTATGGAAAAGGAGTATGAAATTTTAAAAATCAAAATTAGTATGTGAGCCAGCTATTCCATTACTGGGTATAAGTCCAAAGTCAGTATATCAAAGAGACACTGTGCTCACAGCATTCTTCACAATAGCTGAGATACGCAGTCAGCCAAACGGTCCCCTGTCAGATGAATGGATACAGAAACAGGGATGTAGGTACACAATAAAACACTGTCCTCTGCAGCAATGTGGATGGAACTGGAAGACACTGTAAAGTGACGAGCCAGGCACAGAGAGTCTATACTGCATACCATCACTCCCATGTGTCTCATGGTGGTAAAAAGAATAGTAACAATCATATAGGTGTGAAGTGTGTGTGTGTGTGTATGTGTGTGTGTGTGCGTGTGTGTGGTGTGTGTAAGGGAGACAGAGGGAGTCAGATGATAGTCCCCAAGCTACAGTGAACGAGATGAATGTTCTAGACTTCCATCTTACATTCAGGACGATAGTGACTCTAGTCAACTGTCAAATACTCTCTATTTCACGCTTTGATTGTGTATCTGTGTAAAGTATGGAGAGGGAAGGTGGTGCAAGCATGCCAAGTCACTCCTGTGTCAGGTTCATGGGGCAATTTTCAGGAATCAATTCTCTCCTTTTAAACATGGGGCCTCCAGGCAGTGAGCTCAGTCCATTAGGCTTGGTGGCAAGAGTCTTTACCCATTGAGCCACCTCACCAGCCTTCACAAATTTTTATTATATATATGTGTGTATATGTGTATATATGTATATAATATAAAACGTTTAAGGAGATACACCTAATCACCTTGACTGGATCACTGCTTACTGTAGACAAGTATTACATCATCAAATATTACTCCACAAACATGCACAATCATCATGTCAATTACAAGTTGAAAATTTCTGTCTTCATGTAGACGCTTGAGACGTAAACAAATAGTATGCAAATGTGTTTCATATACTTCTTGTGTAAAAATTCTCAGTGAGAGTTGGAGAAATTTGAGGATCAGGTCTAATAATCTCCATTACAGAAATAACACTGAATAAACCCAATTATGAATCTGAATCCATTTGGCTAGATAGCTGGTCTTAGAGTTAATGGGACATTTGGTGTATATGTTTTCATAGTCCTTGATAAGCACAGAGAGTTGCATTTTTTTTTTAAAGTGCCCCAAATGATTTTATGGTACAGCTGATGTTAAGTCACGCTGCAGAGAGTTCCGTAGTCAAGTACCCAGCCTAGTAGCTCCTGGCATGTGTCAGGCCCAGATTTAAATTCTTTGAGAAAAAAGCCTGTGTGGCTGCAGTTGGGTCAGGGATGTGCTTCAGTTCTAGTCACTCTGTCTTCAGCAGGACCCCAAAATGTAAACAAGCTTGCCAAGGTCCCATGCCTGGGACAACCCAAGGCAGCACTTACAGAATACACACAGGAACCCTTGAATCTTAGACAGGCACTTACACATGCTGTAAAATAATGAAAGACAGTTTGGAAAGATGTAAGTGATGCAAGACTTCTAGAAGCAGAGACATGAAGCGGCGGTTCTGGTGGGGGAGGTAGAGAAGTCAGGTTTAAAAAATGGTTGGATAGACACTCCCCCCCTTAGATAATGCTTTTAGAAAGATATTCCAAATTTGGCTATGAGCTGCCTTGTATCACACACACACAAACACACACACACATACACAAACATACACACACACACACACACACACACACGAAAGAAAGAAAAAAGAAAGGAAGGATAAGGAAAGAAGGAAGGGAAAGGAAGGAAGGAAGGAAGGAAGGAAGGAAAGAAGGAAGGAAGGAAGGAAGGAAGAAAGGAAGGAAGGAAGGAGAAATGGAAACAGGAATAAAGGATAAAAGAAAAACTGAGGCATGCTAATCTTCTAAACCAATTTCCAGCAGAAAGGCAAGCTCCTCTGAAGGTGATTTTTCAGTTACAGGGTGGAGCCTATTCTGTAGCCTGGTGAGTCAAGGCTCACTGTGCTCCCTGCAGGAACAAGGGCAGTGAACTGATAAGGCCTCCAGCCAAAGCCAAGTTTGGATGGAAGGGAGAGTACACCTGTGATCACCATAGGTGCTCAGGACTCCGCAGTCTCTGGCAGGCAAAACAGTGTTACTCTTATTAAAAAAGAAATTCCATACTTAAAATTTCCCTTGATCACTCTCCTTCTGCCCTCCAACCACAGCCCCTCACTTCTACCATAAACCTTTTATTGCCAAAGTCAGGTTGTTTACTTACACACCAACTGTTTAGGTAACTAGACAGAAACTACAGCAGGGTTAGTCTTAATGGAACATCAAGGAAGTTGTTTGAGGGTCTCTATGTGGCAGACATTTGTCAGTCTACAGAACAAAGATGGGCTGGTGTCTGAGTTGTGGAGGTGAATGGAAGGGAAACCTCATGTGGCAATCAGGGAACCACCATTAGAACTCACTTTTCAAAAGCCTGTATCCTTATAGCCCTCTACCTAAACCTGGACCCAATGCCAATTGTCTCCTGAGCTCTCACTATTTAGTAATAGGCAAATAGGTAACTTCTATTTCCTTAAATTGTGTAGACTCTATGTAGTGAATAAATTTATCCATCAATGCCATGTGATTCAGCCATATCTTTCTGCAGTGCATAGACAGTGGGAACTGAAGGTGATGTGTGTGTGTGTGCGGCAGTGTGTGTGTGTGTGTGTGTGTGTGTGTGTGTGTGTAGCCACATCTGTGTTAACGATTCTATCAGACCAAATAACTGAACTTGGAGACCAAGAACATTAGAATGTTGCAGACCAGAAGCAAATTATCTTGGGCTATTTTCAGTCATGTTGAAAGTCACTCACTGTCTACCCCTATGTTTGACCTAATTTCCTTTTGACTATTGAAATCTTTAAAATGTATTCGTAACAAAGTCACTAGTTTCTCCCAACCTAAAGGTTAAGAATCTCATCAGATAGCGTCTGAGGCCTAAGGAGAGATGTTCTCAGTTGACTGTAGTCTTCTGTCTTCCTTAAGGGTTTCTTTGCTCTGATAAAACACCATGACCAAAAGCAACTTAGGGAGAGAAGAATTTATTTTAGTTTACAATTCTACATTGCAGCCCATCATTAAAGGTAATCAAGACAGGAACTTAAGGAACTCTTTCTGCCTGGAGGAGGAGGTGGCATAGAGGCTGTGGAGCAGTGCTGCTTACTGCCTTGCTCCTCATGGCTTGCTCAGCCTTCTTTCTTATAGATCCCAATCAAGGGTGGCACTGCCTTTGGTGAGCTGAGTGCCCTCCACCTCAACTATTAATCAAGAAAACACCTTACAGACTTGCCTACAGGTCAATCTGATGGACATTTTCTCAACTGAGGTTCCTCTTCCCAGATAACTCTAGCTGGTATGGAGTTGGCAGAAAACATCAAACAGGACACTCGCCTACTTAGTGTTCCCACCCCATCATTAATAGTGCCATGAGAGGCTGGTGAGATGGCTCAGTGGCTAAGAACACACACTATCCTTCCACAAGATCACAATTCAGTTCCCAGCACTCATGCTGAGTGGCCCATGACCATCTGTAACTGCAGTTCCATGGGGGATCTGATATCTCTGGCCTCTTCCTTCCCAGTTGGCTCACGTCACTGGTAAGACTTTGCAGCTGCTGCTGTTGATGGCTTGTCGGATTTGAACTGCAATCTCTTCCCAACCTTGACACCTTTGTGTTGATTAGATTATTATGGCTGTGGAGGGGGTCAGTCAAGGCAGGCCGCTCTACTTGTTTGGCCTTCTGACCACTTCCTCCTAAGTCCAATGTGTGTTATTTGTGGAAAATGCTTCATGGAGGTCACAACCGTGGCTTTCTTTCTTAACAAAGCAAGAAGAGCAGGAAGGTGCTGGAGATACAGCTCAGTGGTGTGGCTCCTGCTTAACATGTGCACGGCCCCAGGTTTAATTCCCAGCACCTCCCTAAAGAGCATGACCTATGCCAGCAATAAATGAAAATTTCTTTCTCTGAGCAGAAATCTTTCACCACTAAACTGGTGTTTGTTTTTCCTGGTTCCATTTGATTGTGTTTCCCTCCCTGACTCTATTACATTTCATAAAGTTTTCATTATTTTAGAGAATTATTTTAATTAAAATGTTTTCTAATTTCTTTGCTTAGTCTATAGGTGATCAAAAAATAACAAATCAAATCAAACATAGATAAGACAACCAACTAGCATTGCCAAAACACAATGGTAGCTAAAAGCTTTTACATACCTATATCTCACTATGTCTCTGTGACAGGCACCATGTTGAAATAGTTTCCACATGTCCTCAGAAAAAAGAAAAGCAGTCCCTTCCTCAGGCACCATGAACTGCAAGTATCTTCTCTGTCAGGTAAGGCCTCATATGGTCCTTCCTTCCCTCATCCATGCTGAGGCTGTGGCTGGCTTGAACACTTCCAGATCTTACACAGGTAGCCAGAGCTGCTGTGAGATTATGAGTACAACAGTCATGTTCTGTCATATCTGGCAGATAGCATTTATACTACTTTCCATCTTCTGGCTCCCACAATCATTCTTACGGCTCTTCCGTGATGTTCCCTGACCACAGGGTGAAGGAGTTGATATATAGAGATTCCTTACTGAAGATTCCAGAACATTAAAAATGCAAATTCATTTGAAAGGAGAGTTCTTGAAGTAGGTGTGACTATGGTGAACTCTTCTTGTATTGGACTCGATAGGAATGTGTTCCCTTAAACTCCATTGACTGGGCCCTCAGAGGCCACTAGCTGCAAGGTATCCACGTCTGAGGGGGCAAGGCTACATCTCAAGCTGACAGCTGACCTTGGCATTGCCCACTTGGAGCCCTTCTCACAGGTATATATAATATAGGAGTTCAGATGTATGAAGACTTGTATCAAGGATATAGAAAAGAATCCAGTGAGGCCATATGACATATAGCAGGCTCAGCTTGCTGCATTAAGACTCAGAGAGGATAGAGCATGAAGCTGTGAGTTGCAGTAGAGACACCAGGATGCTGGAGATGCCAAGAACTTTTACTAAAGGTTGTTACAAGCACCAAGTTTAGTAGCTGTACCAAGAGCCTATGTGTGCTGTAGGCATGAAGGCTATCCCAAGCCTGTTAGAGGGCAAATGATGCCACCATAGTCTGCAGAAGAGACAATGAGACACAGAGCTACAGGTTGTGGTGCTGCCCCTTCTCAGTTGTGGTGTTCCTTTGGTTTGATTTGTGCTTACTGGCCTTCCAGTTCTCCTTTTGGAACAGGAATGTATCCTCTGTACCAGTGTATACTGGTAAGAACTTACTTTTAACGTGACGCCAGGTAATTATAGGAACATTGTATAAGTTAGACTAAATACACTCTGCATTACGAGATGGTGGAGCCTGAAGGTCTAGGAGTACTGTGTTCTGGTTTGAATCTTACACGTACTCAACGGGTTCATGTTTGACTATTTGGTCCTTTGTTTCGTTTATGGGAGGCTATGGAATCTTTAGGACATGTGGCCTACCTGGTATATACAGATCACCACTTCAGAGCTAGTCCACTGGTTACTAGTCTGATAAAATGTAAAGGAACTGACACACACCATCACTGTTTGATGGAGTTCTCCCAGCACTCACACTCTCCTACCATGAGAGATACCTCCGAACCCATGAGTTGCTTCTGTCCAGTGGTTTTGGTCATGTGCTGAGAAAAGTGATGTAACTAACACAGTGATATTATGATGATGAAAGTATTTTGAGCAAACTGGATGGAAATGCATATTTAATCACATAACATTAAGCAGGCTATAGTAGTTAATTAAAATTACAGTCTTCCTTGTTGTAGGGCAAAAATTATGATGTTATGCTAATTGGGGGCAAGCAATCTTTTATCTTAAAACAATAACATTTATTAATATTTTATGAATATAAATATTTAACACACTAGGTTCATAGTAGGAAAATAACAGAAGGGATTCCTTCAGGGAAAATGATAACTTTTCTATCACTTAATACTGATTTTATTCATTTAGCCATTTTTCACTTAGGCAATTTTGACTAAGATGAGTTTCTATGAAGGCTGAGACAGGGAACACTTGTGAGCAGACAGTTTGTGTATTTTTGACATTCTATGAAGCAGAATAGAAAACAGCTAGAAACCTGGTAAATTTCCACTGCAAGAAATGGTGACTTACATCTGCTTGGAGTTTTTGGAGAGCTAAGATACCATAACCTGGATCATCTCATCACAGCTAAGAGCCTCTGTGGGACAGTTCATCTTTATCATCCACTTGACTGAATTTAGAATCTCTAAGAGATATACTGTAGGCTGTTTCCAGAGATTGAACCAAGGAGATTGTGGGCCCCCTGCTGTGGGGGGGCTGGGCAGGTGACACTCGGCTCCCAACCACAGTGGCAGTGTGACCCTCTGCTTCCAGATCCTGCTCCCACACTGTCCACCAGGATGGAAAGAAACCATTGTGAAATCATGAACCAAAACAAACCTTTCTCCTCTAAGCTTCCTGCACCAGGTATTTTATTACAGCAATGAGTAAGGTAACTAATACCAGCTCCCCTGGGATCAATGTTCAATCCATCCTCCTGTCTTTACCCTGTACTTCTAACTTCAAGAGTCCAGCTGAAGAGCCTTCATGGCTACAGCAAAAGCCCAAAAGAGACCAAATCTTCATAACACAAAGAAACATGTTACTTCTGGTAACATAAAAAGCACGGCCACATTCGAAAAAGATTGGCAGTTTCACTACATCTTACACTTATAGTTGCCATATGACCCAACAGTAAGGATTGGAAGCATCATTATTCATAACAGGAAAAAAGATTTCTCAAAAACCTCCAGGTCTCCATTTCATGCATATGTAAACAAAACATAGTATATGTGCCTAGCAGACTGTTATCCAGCTATGAAGAATATGAGTCAAGGGTTGGAGAGATGGCTCAGCAGGTAAAAGTCCTCACCTCCCAAGCCCAGCGACCTGAACCTATGTAAGAAAACCAGATGCAGCAGCATGCAGCTGCTGTTCCAGCAATCCTACAGGGAGTGAGATGTGGAGACTGGAGAGTCACCTGGAAGCTCACATGCCAACCAGCCGGTAGCATATTGCTGGACTGGCTCCAGATGGGGTCCACCGCCCCACAGCATGTGGTACAGAAGAAATATATGAAAGAGTCTGCCTTAAAAACAAGGAAAAAGAGAACGGAATCCAGAAAGTTGTTCTCTGACTCCATATGTGGTGCTGTGAGACACATACAGGAGTACACGTGGTGTGTGTGTGTGTGTGCGCGTGCACACGCGCCCACGCATACACACACACCATGAAAATACTATGCTATGTGAAAGAAACCAGTCACAAAAGCTCACATATTCAATTTACAGAAAATGTCTCAAATAGGTAAATCTAGGTTTTATATGTAAAGATTCTATGATACAGAAAAGTCAATTAGTAGTTGCTGTGGGCTAATAGCTGGAGCAGGTTTTAGACTAAGGCACCTCTGCCTTCAACATTTGAGCTTTGGAGTTTTAGTCAAGTGTTTTAAGTAGGTTTAAGCTTACTCAGCTGAGAAATAATAAGGCAAACCCACTGTGGCGATTAAATTGGACAATGGAAATAAGCCAGAGTCACAGAGCACATGCTTAGTAAAAGGCAGGTATTGCTACTGTTGTGCCTGTGGTTGCTATTGAAGAGAAAGGACATGGGGTAAGGAGAAGGACACGGGGTACAAAGGCTCAGCATCAGAGAGTGGGCACAGATTCTGAGTGCAGTGACCATGCCTTTGTTGGTAATTTAATTATTATAAGGCACTGAGGTCTACTTTAATTAAATCCAACTGCCAATATAGAAAATGCGTGTTTGCAAAAAGCATAGGTAACAGTGAAAATCTGCACGAAGAGTTGAGCAGGACATGAGGATCTTTAGAGGCCCCAGTCAAGACTAAGACCTTGCACACCTCCCAGCCTTGTTCACTTATATTTACTGTGCTTAGCACCCAAGGGCAGCACTAACAGATACCACCTGTGAGGCATACCTGAGCAACTGCCCACCTCCACTGTATCTGTGTAGGTGGAGGTGCACAGTATGTGTGGTGAGGGTTGGAAAGAAATTGAACAATGGACACTGGAGACTGGGACAAAGAATGAACTTGAGACAATGAGGATCAAGCATGAGTATCCAGCAGAGCCCAACAAAGCCCAGGAGAGCCCAGGAGAGCCCAGCAGAGCCAGCAGAGGCTAGCAGAGCCCAGCAGAGCCTAGCAGTAGGGAGAATTGAGGACTTGGCTCAGAAGAAATGGAAAAGAAAGGCTCATCTTGGTTCTGGAAAACTGAGATGTTATAGACTCAAAGGACATAGAATCCCTCAGATGCCTGATGCCTTTGAAGGAAGGTAGTGAGCTGTGTAGGGCGGGCGATGGATGGGAGAGGAAGGTAGAGCAAACCCACAGAAATGGCTCACCAACTCTGCAATTCCACCAATGACTCTACTGAGTGATTCTAGTGTAGATGGTGTGTAAGGAAAAAAAAAAAAAACGACTAGTGATTGGCCTTTTCAGTTCAAGAGCCAGGATGCAGGAGGTGATGAGGAGTGGGTGATGGATGTGATACTGTGTTTGAAGGGCCCAGCATGCAAGAGACTCCTGTAGGGTTTCTTCTATGTGATTGAAAAGAGAAAATGAACTGTTCTTTTCAACCCACGGAGTCCTGTATGTGCTGCTGGTAAGTGCGTGTATGTAGGGCCATCCACAGGAGGATGGGCAACATTCCAGGGGCCATATCCCAGAAGAAAACTGACTCCCTTCCCTAGCAGGGGTCAATTGCAGGTAGCACCTCAGCAATGGGTGTGGCTTCATGACCACCTCCTGCATCCATGCTGAGATTTTGACTGGCTCAAGCTTGTGGAAGACTTGGGCACAAAACCACAGCAGTTGTGTACTTGTGTGCACAACAAGATGTTGGAAGGCAGATGTGGTGGGGTGATTATGGCAAGAGTTATTATACAATACATATATAATAGTCTCAAAGAACAAATGTAACATATATGTAATATATGTGCTATATATGCTATGTATGATATATATACTATGTATGATATGTGATATATATAATATATATAGCATACCATATGATATATCAGATATATATGAGAAAAGGAAATGGAATGTGCCTTCATCTATTAAAGGAGTATTAATTATCCCTTGCTGTCCAGTGAGAATTGTCCCAAGAACCTCCTTATGGATAAAATCCACAGGTGCTCAAAGATCTTATATAAAATGTTGTAATATTTGCTTATAACTTTCCCATATCTTCCATGCTGTCATCTGGAAGTGGTCCCACATGTCCAGCTAGTGGGCCAGAGCACTGAGGAATATTCGAATTACGAAGGTTGTGGACTAGTCAGTGAATTAGTTCATTGACATATTTGTAAATAGATGTCATTGTTGGGAAGAGGCTGACACTAGTAAGTGGGGCCCAGGCTGAGGAAGTGGGCCACCAGAGGTAAGAGAAAAGCTCTTGGGTAGAACACAGTGCTCTCGGCTTCTCTCTGCCTGCTTCCTAGCTCCTGTAATGTGAAAGGCCTCCACCACCTTGTGTTCCCACCGTACTGTCCTGCCTTGCCTCTGGCCTCAAGCAATGGATCTGGCTGACTTTGGACTTAATCCAAGGCAAAATAAGTTCTTCCTCCCTTAAGTTGCTTTCTTCGGAGCTTTGAACACAGCAACTAGCAGTAGTCAGCAACTGTGTGGCGGATAGCACCTACTCCAGCGCTGATGTACAAACAGCTATGATGCTGGGGAATGATCTCCTATTAAAATCTGTATGTGAATTTCACAGATGCATTTTTGCTAAATATTTTCACCAAGGGATGGAGGCCCTGGAAAAAGGATCAAGAGTCAACTGTATTTTTAATTATGGAAGGAATTATCTCCGTCCTCGAGTCAGCTTGAGGTAACTTTTAGATTTCCCCCTTTGACTTTGAGTTTCAGGCTATAAATACCTCAGCAGACCCAGTGGCCATTTCCTGTGACTCCCACACCAGATATGCCATTTCATATGGTTTTGCAACTCACCAAATGAGTGCTGGGCAGGAAAAGCCAGTCTCAGAATCATAGATAAGAAAGCTTTGTCTCCAACTAAACTTATGACAATACTTTAGCTTATTATAAACCCAATGATCAAATTGTAAACCTCAAAAATTCCAAATTATCTTATTTTATTTTTTAAAAAAGATCCTAAAAGAACGTAGACCACTTGAAATAGCAATTTGAGAAGATAAATTCATGGGCATTTAAAGTACAATTATGCATTTAATATTGTAATAATAAATGAACATTCAAAAACATTTTGTGATATTATCCATTAAATAGAGCTTTCAAATCTAAACTATCAACCAAAGCCATTTGGAAGGTAATATGCTTTTTTCCAGTGTGGGAAACATGCCTCCAAGCTTGTGGGTTAATTAGTGTGACGGTGTGTGTGTTTGTGTGTGTGTGTGTGTGTGTGTGTGTGTGCCTGTGTGTGATGTGGTGTGTGTGGGCATGATATGTGTGTGAATGAGAGGATGTGTGTGTAATGTATGAGTGTCTGTGTGTGGTGTGTTATTTGAAGTTGGGTGTTATATGTGTGAGAAAGAGAGTGTATGTGTGTTTGTGTGTGAGAGAGAGTATATGAGTGTGTGGTGGTGTGTGTGTGTGTGTGTGTGTTAAGAGAGTATGAGTATGTTTGTGTGAATGTGTGAGTGTGTCTGTGTGCAGTGTATATGTACACAAATACATATTAGTATAAGTGTGTATAGTGTGAGTGGAGGCCAGAGGTCAACGTTGGATTTTTTTTATGTATATTGTGTGTTTTGAGGGTCTCTTAGAGAACACAGAGCTTACAGATTGGCTATATTGGATGACAATGAACTCTATGGATCTATCTGTCACCCCCCGTCCCCAGCACTAAGATTACAAATGCACGACTACTGCGTCTGGGTTTTAGAAGGTTGCTAGGAATCTTTCCTTTCCTTTCCTTTCCTTTCCTTTCTTTCCTTTCCTTTCCTTTCCTTTCCTTTCCTTTCCTTTCCTTTCCTTTCCTTTCCTTTCCTTTCCTTTCCTTTCCTTTCCTTTCCTCGACTCCCTTCCCCTTCCCTCCTTCCTTCCCTTGCTTGGATGAGGGTGATGATGGTATTGGGATCTTAACACAGATCCTCATGCTGTGATCACACATGTTATCAACTGTAGCCTAGCCCTCACCATTCAGACAGTGACCAAAATTTGTTGTACAGTGATTAATATCACTCTGCCTGACTGAAGGACACATGCCAAGTACCACAGCTATTTCCTATGTACTGTCTATGTTTTCATTCCATGTGCTTCAGTGTGTCTCTGTGGGGGTATGTGTACACCTTCACACAGTACAGTTTCCCATTGAAAGCAGAAGAGGGTATTAGCTCTCTTGTAGCTGGAGTTACTGCCAATTGTGAGCTGCCTCACTGGGAACCAAACCTGGGTCCTCTACCAGGTTAAAGTGCTTTTAACCACTGAGCTGCCTCTCCAGCCACCTGTGCCCTTTTTATCCCTAGCCAAAAAATGTTAATATTTTAAATAAACTCTGCAAATACAGAAACTGGACAACAGAACGAAAGCAGTGGTTTTCATTTTTTTTCTTTTTTGCCGCTTCAAAGATTTTTATTAAGAAGTTAGATATGCAAAACCATAAGGACCAAGTTATGTACACATTCAGGCCCGCAGAACGGGGATAGGCACTCTGAGGAAGTGTCCTGATGCAGCTCGAAGACCGCCATTGTCATCTGAGGGAAAAAGCAAGCAAGGGTTACAAATTGACACAAGCCTGATCATGAAGTCGGACCGAATGCTCATAAGATAAATAGGAATAAACTGAATAGTTATTTGGCTGAACAATTTTACCTAAGTTTCGTTTCCTAATTTGTAAGGTAGGAATGATAATTCTGTAGGACTCTGCACTATAAATTCCTAATGTAAACCTATCTTTGTCTCCCTAAAAGCTAGGTGATTTTCCCAAACACTGAAAGATCATTGCAGAATCTAAGTCTCCGTCTACCAAATCTGAGGCTTTTTCCACTACATCATGTGACTACAGATTATCTTCCCAGTCATGTCCATGGGTCTTGGCAACACACACTGTTCTCTTCTAAAGAAACAAGGGAACATGCAGGTCCTATTGAGAGTGGCCTCCTTGAGCACAGCAGAGAGAGACATGGAGGGGACAGTCCAGTCAAATGCTGCAGATCCACATTCTAGACCTTCAGATAGTCTCAGGACTCTATGAACAAAAATGATAAATGCGCATTTTCTCTAGTGACACAGTCAATAGTGTCCAAGTGATCAAAAGCATCCAGCAAGCAGAGTTCAGAAGGCATGAATTAAGTACCTGCTTTGAGCATCATGGAGTTTGATTTTCCTTTTGATAAAAAGAGCCCAAGGGGCTGGTAAGTTGGCTTATTCCTCAAGCCTAGAGACTTGGTCCTTGGAACCCATATAAAGGTGGAAGATAAAACCAGTTCTACACAGTTGTCTGCTGACTTCTATACACACTGTGCACCCCTCACAAACATATTATGTGTATATACACACACTCATACCCACATAATAGTATTAAATTAAAAATTTAAAAATATGAGCTGTGTAAGAATATTTTTTTTTTTTTTTTTTTTTTTTTTGGTTTTTGGAGACAAGGTTTCTCTGTGTAGCTCAGGCTGTCCTGGAACTCACTCTGTAGACCAGGCTGGCCTCGAACTCAGAAATCCTCCTGCCTCTGCCTCCCAAGTGCTGGGATTAAAGGCGTGCGCCACCACCGCCCGGCAGAATATTTCAAGAATTGCATTCATTCTATCTATCATCATCACCTATCTGTCATCTATCTATCTATCTATTTATCTATCTATCTATCTATCTATCTATCTATCTATCTATCTATGTATCTAATTTCCCTTCATTCAGATTCTTGTTATGTGGTACATGTTGACCCTAACCTTACAAACTTCTGACCCCAGCTTCCTGAGTGCTGGGACTATCTACCATCCAGAGATTGTCATTCAGGGCCATCCAGTCTCTCTCTTGAGAAGATTATGCTTATAAAATTTTACTATACTTAAGAGTAATCTGAATACAGCAACCAAATAAAGTATGACTGGATATCTTAGGGTTTCCATTGCTACAAAGAAACACCATGACCACAGTAACTCTTATAGGAAAACATTTAATTGATGCGAGGTTACAGTTTCAGAGGTTCTGTCCATTATCATCATGGTGGGAAGCATGGTGGCATGCAGGCAGACCTCATGCTGGAGAAGGAGCTGAGCATTCTATATCTGGATCCACAGGCAGCAGAAATAAAATTGGACATATTTCCTCCAACAACACCATATCTACTCTAATGAGGCCACACCTCCTAATAGTGCCCCTCTCTATGGGTCTGTGGTGGCCATTTTTATTCAGATTACCACACCAGAAATCAGATAATATTAAGAATAAATCATGGTTGTTTGGTTAGATGCTAGTAAAGCATAATTGTCCAATAATTGAATTATGAGCAGAAGTAAAAGATTTATTGACACAAATCTTGGGTACAGTGCAAAGGAAAGGGTCCTATTAAGTTAATTAAAAGATTTGTTATTCCATTTTATTAAAATATATATAGATGACTGATACAGTACCCAAGAGAGAACAAAATATAAAGAATGTCTAAAGTCCATTGGTCTGAGCCTGGGAGCCAGATGGGTTGTCAGTAGCTGCTTGCAGAATAACCTTTAATGCTATAAGCGTTCATCAGGAAAGTGCTTGCATTTCCAATCATGGTGCTAATAATTCTGCAGAATGTGATCGTGTAAAACATCCTCTCTGAGCTTGCTGAGTATCACACTTCCTTCTAAGTGTGACAATGACATTGTGGTTTTCCTGCCCCTCCTCCCTTTGTTAAACTCTCCAGACCACTGAGAAGCTGCAAAGATATATATGGCCCAGCTTCCTACACACCCCTGGCGTTAGCTGCTCTTCTCATGCTGTGATAAAGAACCTGACAAAAGCAACTTAAGGAAGAAGAGGCTTAATGGGGCTCACAGTTTCAAAGTACAAACTTACCCTGAGGAAGGCCTGGCCACAGGAGCTTGAGGCAGCTGGTCACATTACAGCTGCAGTCAGGAAGCAGAGAGACAAACTCTCTCTCTCTCTCTCTCTCTCTCTCTCTCTCTCTCTCTCTCTCTCTCTCTCTCTCTCTCTCCTCCCCTGCAGGCACCCAGGGTCAGTCTGGAAATTCCCTCCCTAATATGACCAGAGGTGTGTCTCCTAGGTGATTCTGAATCTAGCCAGGTTGACTGTGATTAAGCACCATGGCTCTGGAGCCCGATTCTCCTGCCGTGGCCATCTTATATACACACATTACTCTTTGACAGTTGCCACAGTGGAAGAGGCAGCGTCCGAGTATCACTGCTAACTGACCTACATGTTTTACACGGATTCTATGACTACTTTGCTCATTGCATCAAATAGGGGCAGCAAGCCATCAACACGGCTGTCACTGATGCTCCTACCCATGATCCCTTGTTAAGACAGTGCTTCCTGTTGCTCGGCTATTCTGCTATACAGACAACCCCCTCCCTATCCAAACTCTGACTGGGATGTACTCCACTCAGTTTACGCCTCATTCAAGTGGCTCTTCTTTCCTTGAGATACATAGTGAAATATTTATAGGTGCAACGATTGGTCTTCAGATAGTCAGCCAACAAAATAAAGCCCTGGTGGGGTGAGGACATAGTAAAACCTAAGCATGATACCTTGCCCATGACTGTTGACACTGGTGATGCCACAGAGAAGCCAGATAAACTCTCTTTTACATGTTTGAAATCTTTCAAATCAGAGTTGTTTTTTTTTTTAAAATAAATCTTCAAACTAGTTTCTTTTCAAATTACAGACCTGGGGTTTTAAACATAGCAATACTCATATTCCAGGACATATTCATCCAGAAACAAGGTGACTGTTAGGTGTGACTGACGACGCAGCTTGAATGAGCTGTGCCATTTGTTTGGGAGATTTAACAAGAAAGAGCTCTATGAAATGTGCTCCTGATGTTTTCCAGCCTGTAACAATCTATGGGCAGAGGATGCTGTGGGTTCAACCCACTAATGCTTCATGTTCTTAGTGCTGCTTACATAAATTGACTTCCAACTACTGAGAAGCCAGGAGCTTTAAAACTTCTTGCAAGACTGAACTGCTTTGGATGAGCTGTCTTACTATAGTCAAGCTGCTAGATCATGATGCTCCAACCAAAGTGGTTTAGAAACAACATAATTTGATTTCTCAATAGTTCTAGAGAGTTCAAAGGCAAGATACCAAAAGATTCAGTGTCCCATGAGGGCTTGTTCCTCATAACAGCACCTTCTGGATGGGTCCACATATGGAAAGGAGAAGCGTTCATTCTAGACAATCTTTCAGAAAGCCACTGATCCCATCCACAAAGCTCCTTTCTCAAAGCCCCTTAAACTATCACCCTGGGAGTAAGAATTCAACATATGAATTTGAGGAGGTACACAAACACACTCATCCCATTGTTTGGCCCAATAGGAGTCTTTGCGTGGTTCTGTTAGAGCCTCCAAGAAGTCAAGCATGGTGTAACCATGCTGCCTAGATTGTCTGGGACTATCTCGGAAGAAGGCAGGTCAGTGTTGCTTCCTGAGATCTCACCAAGGACTTCAGTTCAAATCCAGAACCTCTTTCCAACCAATTTTACCTGCTAGTTTTCTTCCTGTTTTTGTTTCTTTGGTTGATATTACATTGGTTGGGATACACAAAGTGTTGTGTATCCCAAATTCAAACTTTTCTTTTGTATGTGTGTATTTGTGATCATATGCCTGCACTGTATATCTGCATATGTGTAGGATAATATATGTTCGGATGTTTGTGCATGTGTGTGTGGCAACCCGGTGTTGGTCTCAGATTTCTTCCTCAATTATTCTCTACCTTAGACATCAAAGCAAGGTCTTTTGAACCCAGAGCTTTCTGATTTGCCTTGGCTAGCTAGGCAGCTTGTTCTGGGGATACTGTCTCTGTCTCCTGGGGTTACAGGTGACCTGGCTTTTACAGGGATGCTGGGAAACTGAATTCTGGCTTTCATGCTTATATGGAAAGTATTTTAACCACAGGGTAATACCCCAGCCTTGAATTTTAAGTTTTTGTGAATGAAAGAAAATGATAAATTCAGAGCTAATTTGCCTTCTCTCATGTAGCACAGGCTGGCCTCATACTTGCAATATAGCTGAGAACAAACTTAAACTTTGGATCCTTCCTCCTCCTCCTCCCAAGTGTTGAGATTACAGGTGTGTCACATTGTCTGGTTTATGTGGTACTTGATATGAAATTCAGGCATTGTGTTTACCTTAGGCAAGTACTCTACCCACCACTGAGTTACATCTCCAGCCAACCACTGATTTTTCTTAGACTTTTTTAACATAAGTTTAACCAGAGAACAATTGGTTTATTATTGAACCAATAGTTTCACAAAGTCACAACTTTAAGATGTCCACATTTAGAGAACTCAAGACTGTTCAACATTTATTGACTTCAAAGTGACTAGTTCGATTTACCTTTACTGGCTACCTCATTAAACTTCATAATTTACTAATTAATTTTTTTTAACAAATGTCATTTTTATTGAGGTGCTTATTAGAAGCACTTAATATTGCAAGCATTGGGCTAGACACTCCAGAAGTAGAGCTAAACTCAAGAAATGTCTTTGTAGTCAAGAGTTCCACAGTGGAAAAGGAAACCAAGGACTACAATATAATCATTCCAGTGCTTTGAAAAAGAGGTCTCCCATGTCAGGTTAAATCCATGCGCGTGCCCACTGGCAAGACTTTGATGAATCTTGAGACTTTTGTCTTCTGTCCTCTTTGGCCAGTTGATTCGAATAATCCCTCTTTGTTCCCTGGCTTCTTGGGCTTGAAGTTCCCACTCTGCCAAACTTCCTGGGCTCCATTTTTGGCACTTCCTCCCACACTGGAGCCACAGTGGCAAACCGACTCATTTAGTTCGACACTCTATGGAGCCCACACACTAAGGGAAATATGGACAGTTGTGTATCATCATTTCTTAAGATAAAAAGCACAACATGAATGGAGACAACTTTCAATGTCTGGGGCACAATATGGTATTGTAGAAGGAGCAGTAAATGGGAAATCTGGCAGGGAACAATTGTGATAAATACAGACATGCTTTTTAAGTTTCCCCTCCCCCAACGCCTCAAAGCCCTTCCCTGTGTGAACTCTAGGACACTGAGCCCCATCTCACAGAGTCCCTAGACCTTGATTGCTTTATCTGTGACACCCAGGGGCTGGACTTGGCTATACTCAAAGTCCCCTCAAGCTTTAAAAGTCTAATAGAAAGCTTTATCTACTACATGACTTCCTGTTCCCTTCCCCTCACCCAGCTCTGGATACCTTGCAGAGCTGTGTCACTACAAATATGTGGATATGGAATGAAAAGTGAGCATTATTTCCTGTGTACGGTGAGGTAGGAAAAACTTGAGTGTAAAATCAAACAGGTCATGGTTCTACAGACAGGTTATGGGTAGGGGTAGGGGTTGAGATGACAGGAAATATGGCCCTGTGAGCTTTTGACACGGTCTGGATAGGCCTAGTGGTGAGAATTAATGTCCTTTCATCATTTGTAAGAATATGCTTGGTCACTGGCCAGCTGTGTGCAGAATGCCAACTATTGCATGCTAGGTCCTAGGAATACTGAGGGCGAAGTAAGCTGAAATCTCCATCACTTGGCCAGATTGCAAGAGAACTGAAAACTTAGTATTTAAGGAGATTAAACAACTGCTATGAAATCATAAACAATTAAATTTCTGTAATAAATATTGAGGGATTCCAGCTGCATATTAAAATTTCTATGCATCTTGGTTGTTAAGAAATTCTCAAGGAATGAAAACAGAAAATACCATTTTGAAAGTGCTTGCCAAATTCCTAGTAAAAATAGTGTTCTGTATTTAAAGAAAATGTAATACTGGTATTTTAGATAAAGTGCTGTATTTGTCTTTGGGTTTCATAGTGTCAGATCATTAAGAAAATTCCTCCAAATTCATTTAATAAAAAAGATCTATTTATAGAGCGCTATCTTTCTCAGTAGCTACATTTTAAAATAACACCTGCCTATCTATCATCTATCTATAATCTATCCATCTATGTATTGATCACCTATTTATTATGTGTTATCCATCTATAATCTAATGTATATCTAACTTTTGCCTATCTATAATCTAATATTTTTATATACCATCTATCTTAAGTATATCTATCATCTATCATCATCAAATGTTTGGGAAACAAGAAAAGAAAGAAACATATTATTTCTGTATTTTAAAATTTAGTCTCAAGTGAACCCACCTTTACGGATGATTACATGTCTTTGGGATCAGATTATCTAACACATAGTGTACCAAACTTTAGGCTCTTAACAAAGACAGAAAGAAGAAACACAAGAGGTGAATCAATTGGAAAGTAATGCAGACTTCTCCCAGTGCCTCTGCAAACATAGTAGTCATGCCGGAGAAGGATAGAAGGGAGAGTGGAGCAAGTGTTAAGACAGTGAGAGCCCGGACCTCTCCCTTTGAAAAGAAGTGATGCTCAAGGTGATGATACATTTCTCATGGTACCTGTGGGAACAAGTCTAAGTACATCAGCAAAGGCCAATCTATTGGGCAAAGACGGTCCGAGAATAGCTCGGACTCACATGTGGAAATATTGTAATGTGGTCTGAAAATATGGGTTAGAGGGTGCAGCAAGAGTGTAAGAGGCAGAGCTGGTGAATAATTCTACAAAGACTGTTTGCTGGACACAGCAGAGGAGTAGCACACCAAAGGAGGAAAATGTCTATAAAAAAAGATACATGATACGAAAGCAAAAAACAGAGTGATAAGCAAAAGCAATATGTGTAGCAATAGGAGTAGCACACATGAACTCAAAGTGTTCGTGACAGTCTGCACCAGACACATGCAAACTCAGGCCTGAGAAAATCCCAGCATGGAGAGGGAACTTGGGGACAAATTTCACTACTAGCTGAGGCGTTATTGGCCTTTGATAGCTCTTGGGAGAAAGACAATCAGGTTGTTTGTTTGTTTGTTTAAAGAGTGTCACTCCTGGTAGATCAAGCATGCTTCAGTCGACGGCCACATATCCAAGAATCTATTGGATATGATAGGGTTTTTAAAAAAGGCACAAAATTGGGTAGATAAGGAAGTGGAGGGAGTGGGCTGAATATGATTGAAACACATCCAAAATTCTCAAATAGCTAATAAAAATGAGAGGAAAATGGTAAAACAAAGTGAGAAGAAAATTTAAATATGGATGCTTAATTTACTGTACTTGTCCTTACACTTGCTGTGCCAAGCTTTGGTTGCGAGCAATCCCTGACCCTGGCTGCTAAGAGGAAAGGAAAGGCTTCTGAGCCGTAAAGCATGAGTAAAGCTTGAAGAACATGGTAGGTTCTGTTTGCCTGGAGTACCGCAGCACTGACTTCTGTCTGGCATGCTTTCGTCAGTGTGTCACCGGAAGACTGGGTGTACTCATCTCTTGAAGCTGGGTGGATTTGTGGTGGAATTTGAAGTCACGTGACTTCTAAGACTCAGTGGTAAGAGAGAATATACTCTCTGTATTTCTCATCTGATGCCTTTACACCAAAGCTGCTGTGTCATGAAAATCCCCCAGTAAAAGACCCGCCAGCAGAGGAAATGGACTTCCCAGCCACCAGCCCTGACTGAGTGACCTGGCGTTCCTACTATCAAACTTGGAAGGCAATTGAATGAGCCATTTTGTAACTAGGCCCTTGAGCTCTGGTGCTCTGTGAGATTAATGATCTTTCCCTCCAGTCTGTGCTCAGGTCAGTCTGTGCTTATATGCAGTAATGGCTGAATTTCATTGTCAGCTTGACTGGATTTCCAATCACCTAGGAGACGAATTCCTTAGAAGGGCATTTGAGAACTGTTTAAGTGAGGATGTAAGACTCACCCTAAACATAGGGGTGACATCCCTGGACTGGAGTCCCAGCTTTGGCTAAAAAGAAAAAGGTCAAAACAAGCTAAGTACCGACAGTCACCTCTATTCATTTGGACGACCTGTCTCAGCACTGTAGTGTTCCTGCTCTGACGGTCTGCACCTCAGACTGTAAGCCAAAACACGCCTGCCGGGGAGGCTGCTTTTATTTGGAATTTTGTCATAATACAGTAACCAGCACATGCTTTAATGGAATAATTGTTATTGTTTGGAGCCTCGCTTTTTTTTGAGGTGGTTTGCTATATAGTAATACATAGCTAGGACTGAGAGCCTGAACAGGAGGAGCAGGAAACAAGACTTTCCATTCTGATTGGGTGGGGCCTCTTCTCTAGGAGGCATGCAATAAATAAATGTGGGAGGCACTGGGATAAATAAGCTCTCGGCACTTGTTGTTTCGATTCTTCAAAGTTCAGTGATGGGGTGTCCTCTGTCCTAGCATCAGATCCCTCCTCAGCCTTTGGCTACCAATGATCAGAAACCTGAGTAACAGCCCCAATTTACCTGCAGTCAAAGGAAAAGAGGCAAGTTACTCCAAAGGATATGTGGATAAAGGAAGTTTATTGGTTTTTATAATCTCAGCTGTAAACAGACCACTTCAAGTGTAGTGACTTTAAGCAACACAGACATTATTTCTTCAGTACATACATTAGTTGTTTTTCTCATTTCTGTGACAAAACATTTCACAGACACAGCATCAAGAAGGAAGGGTCTATTTGGACTCACAGTTTGAGGGCTCAATAAACATGATGGAGAAGGAGGCAGTGTGACAGACTGGCCACATCACATCAGCTGGCAGGAAATGGAGAGAGATTAGTGGTGGTGCCCTCCTTTTATTTGGGGTAGAGGTCATTGTTCAAAATGGGTTTCCCTGTGACCAGGGATAAATTTGTTTCTGGGGGTTCTTTGGCGGACTAATTCCCTTGTCCTCTGATTGAGGCCTTTCAAGTTCACACGCATGCAGCCCTCTACCTTCACCTTTAAAGCCGGTCAGTCTGCATCTCCTCGGTTCTGTATGTAGCACACCCTTTGTAGGATGCCTCATTTTCAGTCATAAGGAAGGCTGGGATTGCTTTGGGTCCATTGTGACAATACTAGGAACATTTCCACACCTCAGATTTGGGGACATGCTCACACCTGTGAAGGCCTCTGACTCTCAGATTAATTACAGGCTACAGGGACAGGATGTGGACAGAGAGAGGACAATAGTCCTACCTATCATAGAAGCAGAAATAGAATGTGTACCCGGAACTTAACTACCTAAAAATATGGTAGCATTTACAACACACACTCATCTTTATGTTTTTCCTTTATTCTTTCATGGTACTTATCAGGGTAACTTGGCCTGTTTTTTCCACTAAAACAGATTACCCATAAACATTCAATTTATATTCATTTATATGATGTTATGCACCATCAGCATATATTTCTGTGTTTAGAGCTGATGCTATTTATTATCTTAGGACAAGGAAAATGTCTTAGTGTGCTTTTTTTCTCTCTTTTCTCTTATTACCATACTATCATTGTCTGTAGTCATTAGTTTCTTTTAATGCTTAAATCAGCAATGATGAGGATTAAAGATTTGACTGATAAGATGGCTCAGTGGGTAAAGGTTCTTTCCACTAAGCCTGATGACCATGAGTGTAGTGCCTGGGTCCTACATGGTAGAAGTGAGAACCAGATACTTCAAGCTGCCCTCTGACCTCTGCACACAGAGTGGCATGTACACAATGGTCCACACATGTACACACACATACATCAAGTCATATATGTATTTGAAATTTCAAAAGAAAATTAATTTTATTTTTTCTCTAGCAAGAAGGATTTAGCTTCAAACAACTAAATCAAATAACATGTTTTACAGATGGAAATGTATATTCTTGAGAAGAAATTCAGACAGATTGATTGAACGAGTGGGTGTCCGATGTCATGGATAAGCCCAGGGCTTTGCATCTTTGTTTACTTGTTTGTTTGATTGTTTGTTCTTTCAAGCTCTGTCCTGGTAGGAAAGAAGTTCTGTAAATTCAACGGTTATATCTTCATATAGCCCTGTCTGATGGAAACATATTCGTTCTCCTTTGATGCCTAGCAAATCAAATGTCTCAAAACAACACATTTTATCTCTTGTGTGTTTTGGATGTCTCTGGGACTTGAGAGCAGGCCAGTAGGTGGCCACAGCTCACAGTCTTTCTTGAGACTTGCTATGAAAATGATATGGAAGTGTTAACAACTTAGGCCTTGACTCCAGCTAGAGGAGCTGGTTTAAGTCTGTTCACTCACATGCCTACCAAAGTGCATGAGTGTCAGCAGGGCACGGTGACTAGCTTCTTCTGGAACAGTGCTGCTCACTGGGGTGATTTCTGTTCATCAGGGGACAGTTTCTAGTTCTCATTATTGGGAAGGTGCCATTGATGTTTACTGAGTAAGATGAATGATTCTGGTGACTGTCCTGCTGTGTCAAGGACAGCCTCCTCCTACAACACAGAATACCAGGCCCCACACATCAGCAATGCTAACATTGAGAAACTGTGTCACAGAGCAAGAGATTTGATAAGGTAAAAGCTAGACACATCTTTTATTACCTAGCTTTGGAAGGCTGGGTTCTGTGGTCTGTGTTGGAAGGATTCCTGGAAGGGTGTGAGTACCAGAGCTTGACGTGCTGGGAGCCATCTTCACGTGTACACCATCACAACGAGCATCTCTTGAATGTCAACCATCTTCTTTCATTTTAATTTTTTCCTTAAAAAAGATTTACTTAGGGCTGAGGCAGAAACCTAGCAGATCTGCTCCTGTGAAACACCATATCTGGTCTGCTCCATGAAGACCCTTATCCTGAACCTTCCTAGAGCAGCAGTAGTGGAACCACTGTACTCAGAGCAGCTGAGGAACCACTGCACTCAGAGCAGCAGGATTTCAGGATCCCAGAGGAAGCCTGAGTCCCAGGAGTTCTTCCACCCAGGAGATCAGGATCACAGGATCACAGAGACATTTGAACTCTGAGGAGTTCTGACACAAGCAAGATAACTGGAAAGACAGTCTCCAGTCAGAGACACTGAGTGCAGGTAGCACTAGAGTTAACCAGATGGCAAAAGGCAAGCACAAGAATATAAGCAACAGAAACCAAAGTTACCTGGCATCATCAGAACCCAGTTCTCCTACCATAGCAAGTCTGGACACCGATCACACGGGAAAGCAGGATTCAGATTTAAAATCACTTCTCATGAGGATGATAGAGGACTTTAAGAAGGACATAAACAACTTCCTTAAAGAAATACAGTAGAACACAGGTAAACAGCTAGAAGCCCTTAAAGAGGAAACACAAAAATCCCTTAAAGAACTGCAAGAAAACACAACCAAACAGGTAAAGAATTAAACAAAACCATCCAGGATCTAAAAATGGAAGTAGAAACAATAAAGAAATCTCAAAGGGAGACTACCCTGGAGATAGAAAACATAGGAAAGAGATCAGGAGCCATAGACGCAAGCATCACCAACAGAATACAAGAGATAGAAGAGAGAATCTCAGGTGCAGAAGATACCATGGAAAACATTGACACAAATGTCAAAGAAAATGCAAAATGCAAAAAGTTCCTAACCCAAAACATCCAGGAAATCCAGGACATAATGAGAAGGCCAAACCTAAGGATAATAGGTATAGATGAGAGTGAAGATTCCCAACTTAAAGAGCCAGTAAATATCTTCAACAAAATTATAGAGGAAAACTTACCTAACCTAAAGAAAGGATGCCCATAAACATACAAGAAGCCTACAGAACTCCAAATAGACTAGACAGAAAATAAATACTTTCTATCACATAATAATCAAAACATCAAATGCACAAAACAAAGAAAAAATACTAAAAGCAGTAAGGGAAAAAGGTCAAGTAACATATAAAGGCAGACCTATAAGAATTACACCAGACATCTCACCAGAGACTATAAAAGCCAGAAGATCCTAGATGTGATATCATACAGATCCTAAGAGAACACAAATGCCAGCAAAACTCTCAATCACTATAGATGAAGAAGCCAAGATATTCCATGACAAAATCAAATTTATACATTATCTTCCCACAAATCCACTACTACAAAGGATAATTGATGGAAAACTGCAACACAAGGAGAGAAACTAACAACATAGAAAAAGCAAGAAAGTAATCTTCCAACAACCCAAAAGAAGATAGCTACACAAACATAATTACACCTCTAATAGCTAAAATAACAGGAAGAAACAATCACTTTTCCTCAATATCTCTTAACATCAGTGGACTCAATTCCCCCAATAAAAAGACGTAGACTAACAGACTGGATACATAAACAGGACCCAGAATTTTGCTGCATTCAGGAAACGCACTTCAGTGGCAAACACAGACCTCAGAGTAAAGGGCTAGAAAACAATGTTCCAAGCAAATGGTCCCAAGAAACAAGCTGGAGTAGCCATTCTAATTTCGAATAAAATCAACTTTCAGCCAAAAATTACCAAAAAAAGATAAGGAAGGACACTTCATATCTTCAAAAGAAAAATCTACCAAGATAAACTCTCTATTCTGAACATCTATGCTTCAAATGCAAGGGCACCCATATACATAAAAGAAACTTTACTAAAGCTCAAAGCACACATTGCACCTCACACAATAATAGTGGGGATTTTAACACCCCATCTCTGCAATGGACAGATCATGGAAACAGAAACTAAACAGAAACACAGTAGAATTAATGGAAGTTATGAACCAAATGATTTAACAGATATCTATAGAACATTTCATCCTAAAACAATAGAATATACCTTTTTCTCAGCACCTCATGGTACCTTCTCCAAAACAGACCATATAATTGGTCACAAAACAGGCCTAAACAGATACAAAAAGATTGAAATAATCCCTATGCATCCTATCAGATCACCACGGACTAAGCTGGTCTTCATAATAACAAAAACAAGGGAAAATTCACATACACATGGAAACTGAACAACACTCTACTCAATGATGACTTTGTCAAGGAAGAAATAAATAAAGAAATTAAAGACTTTTAAGAATTTAATGAAAATGAAGGCTCATCACACCAAAACTTATGGGACACAATGAAAGCAGTGCTAAGGGAAAACTCATAGCTCTAAGTACATACAAAAAGAAACTGGAAAGAGAATACACTAGCAACTTGACAACACACCTGAAAGCTCTAGAACAAAAGGAAGCAAATACACCCAAGAGGAGTAGCAGCATAAAATAATCAAACTCAGGGCTGAAATCAACCAAGTAGAAACAAAAAGACCTATACAAAGTATCAACAAAAACAGGAGCTGGTTCTTTGAGAAAATCAACAAGATAGATAAATCCTTAGCCAGACTAACCAGAGGGCACAGAGAAAGTATCCAAATTAATAAAATTAGAACTGAAAAGGGAGACATAACAACAGAAACTGAGGAAATTAAAAACAATCATCAGATTCTACTACAAAAGCTTATACTCAACAAAACTGGAAAATCTGGATGAAATGGACAATCTTATAGACAGATACCAGGTACCAAAGTTAATAGGAGCAAATAAACCATCTAAACAGTCCCATAACCCCTAAAGAAATAGCAGCAGTCATTAACAGTCTCCCACCAAAAAAAGCCAGGACCAGATGGGTTTAGTGCAGAATTCTATCAGACCTTCAAGGAAGACCTAATACCAATTCTTTTCAAACTATTCCACAAAATAGAAACAGAAGGAACACTACCCAATTCATTCTATGAAGCTACAATCACACTCATACCTAAACCTCACAGAGAACCAACAAAGAAAGAGAACTTCAGACTAATCTTCTTATGATATCAAATGCAAAAATACTCAATAAAATTCTAGCAAACTGAATCCAAGAACACATCAAAACAATCATTCCATCATGATCAATGGGCTTTATGCCAGGAATGCAGGGATGGTTCAATATTGGAAATCCATCAATCCACTATATAAACAAACTCAAAGAAAAAAAACCACATGATCATCTTACTAGATGCTGAGAAAGCATTTGACAAAATTCAACATCCCTTCATGATAAAAGTCTTGGAAAGATCAGGAACTCAAGGCCCATACCTAAACATAGTAAAGCAATATACAGCAAACCAGTAGCCAACATCAAACTAAATAGAGAGAAACTTGAAGCAATCCCACTAAAATAAGGGACTAGACAAGGCTGCCCACTCTCTCCATACCTATTCAATATAGTACTATAAGTCCTAGCTAGAGCAATTAGACAACAAAAGAAGTCAAAAGGAATACAAATAGGAAAGGAAGAAGTCAAAATATCAGTATTTCCAGATGATATGATAGTATACTTAAGTGACCCCAGAACTTCCACCAGAGAACTCCTAAAACTGATAAACAACTTTAGCAAAGTGATGGGTTATAAAATCAACTCAAACAATCAGTAGCCTTCTTCTACTCGAAAGATAAACAGGCTGAGAAAGAAATTAGAGAAATGACACCCTTCACAATAGTCAGAAATAATATAAAATATTTGTGTGAATCTAACCAAGCAAGTGAAGATCTATGACAAGAACTTCAAGTCTCTGAAGAAAGAAATCAAAGAAGATCTCAGAAGATGGAGAGATCTCCTATGCTCATGGATTGGCAGGATTAATATAGTAAAAATGGCCATCTTGTTGAAAGCAATCTACAGAGTCAATGCAATCCCCATCAAAATTCCAACTCAGTTCTTCATAGAGATAGAAAGAGCAATTTGCAAATTCATTTGAAATAACAACAACAACAACAAAACAAACCAAAAAACAAAAGAGGATAGCAGCTAACCATTGAACTGATCATGGGATTCCCAATGGAGGAGTGAGAGAGAAGACTGAAGGAGTGAAGGAGCTGAAAGGGTTTGTGGCCCCATGGGTAGAGCATCAATACCAACCAGCCAGAGCTCCCAGGGTCTAAACCGTCAGCCTGGGAGCACACAGGGAGAGACCCATGGCTCCAGCTGTATATGTAGGGGAGGAAGACCTTGTCAGGCTTGTGGTCCAGTTAAGGCTGGATGCCCAGTGTGGGGGAATTCGTGAGTGGGAGTTGGAAGTGGGAGGGTGGGTGAGGGCAATCCTCATAGAATCAGAGGAGGGGGATGGGACAGGGGGTTCCTGGGTCGGGGGGGATGGGGAAAGGGATCACATCTGAAATGTAAATAAAATATTCAATTTAAAAAAAAAATCCAGATACACTGAAACTAATAGAAGAAAAGGTGGGGAAGAACTTGAATACTTGGGCACAGGGGAAAAGTTCCTGAACAGAACACCTAAGGCTTATGCTCTAAGATCAGAATTCACAAATGGGGCCTCATAAAACTGCAAAGTTTCTGTAAGGCAAAGGACACTGTTAATAGGACAAAACGGCAACCAACAGATGGGAAAAGATCTTTACCAATTCTACATCTGATAGAGGACTAATATCCAATATATACAAAGAACTCAAGAAATTAGACTCCAGACAACTAAATAACCCTATTAAAAATGGCGTACAGAGCTAAACAAAGAATTCTCAACTGAGGAAATTCGAATGGCCAAGGGTGCCTAAAGAAATGTTCAGCATCCTTAGTCATCAGGGAAATGAAATCAAAACAACCCTGAGATTCCACCTCACATCAGTCAGAATGGCTAAGACCAAAAACTCAGGTGATAGCAGATGCTGCAAGGATGTGGAGAAAAAGGAACAATCCTCCATTGTTGCTGGGATTGCAAGATGGTGCAACCACTCTGGAAAACAGTCTGGCGTTCCTCAGAAAATTGGACATATCATTACCTGAGGACCCAGCTATACCTCTCCTGGTATATATCAGAAGATGCTCTAACATATAACAAGGACATATGCTCCACTATGTTCATAGAAGCCTTATTTATAAAGCCAGAAGCTGAAAAGAACCCAGATGCCCTTCAACAGAGGAATGGATACAAAAAAAAAAAATGTGGTACTTTAACAATGGAATATTACTCAGCTATTAAAAACAATGAATTCGAGACATTCTTAGGTAAATGGATGGAACTAGAAAATATCATCCTGAGTGAGGTAACCCAATCACAAAAGAACACACATGGTATTTCACTAACTGATAATTGGATATTAGCCCAGAAGCTTGAAATAGCCAAGATTCAACTCAAAACCACATGAAGCTCATGAAGAAGGAAGACCAAAGTGTGGGTGCTTCAGCCCTTCTTAGATGGAGTAACAAAATATCAAGGCAGCAAATATGAGACAAAGTGTGGAACAGAAACTGAAGGAGGGCCCATCTGGAGACCATTCCACCTGGGTATCCATTCCATGTGCAGTCACCAAAGGTAGACACTGATGTGGATGTCAGGAAGTGCATGCTGACAGGAGCCTGATATAGCTGTCTTCCTTAGGGTCTGCAAGAGTCTGACATATTCAGAGGAGGATGCTCACAGCTAACCATAGACCTGATCATGGGGTTCCCAATGGAGATTAGAAGAAGGAGCTGAAGGAGCTGAAAGGGTTTTCGGTCCCATGAGGAGAGCAACAATACCAACCAACAGAGCTCCCAGGGTCTAAACCACCAGCCTGGGAGCACATAAAGAGGGACCCATGGCTCCAGCTGTATATGTAGGGGAGGATGGCATTGTCGGGCATAGGTGGGAGAGGACATCCTTGGTCCCATGAAAACTGGACACCGAGTGTGGGGGAATTAGAGGGATGGGGAGGTAGGAGTAAGGGGGTGGGTAGGGGGCACATCCTCATAGAAGCAGAAGGAGGGGGGATGGGATAGGGGGTTCGTGGGTGAGGGGGAATGGGGAAAGGGAATAACATCTGACATGTCAATAAAATATCCAATAAAAGAAAGAAAAAAAAGATTTACTGATTTTTATTTTATGCATATAGGTATTTTACTTGCATGCTTATATATATGCACACCTCAAGCATGCCGGGTGTTCCCAAAAGTCAGAAAAGGAAATTGGATACCCTGGAGCTGTAGTTACAGACGTTGTTGCCACATAGATGCTGGGAATCCAACCCCAGTTCTCTGGAAGAGCAGTCAGTGCTCTTAAACTTAAAAGGGGAGCTTTGGTCCCTTGCTTTAATTTTCAAAGAGCAAAACCATCCCCATAAGTCCCCACAGACATCACTTCTCATTAGTCAGTGTTGTAGGATGAGCCTGCAGTTAGACCAACCGTAAAGTGAGAGAACAGACTTTCTAAGGTGAGCTTAGGCCACTCTTTCTTTGCATGTGAACACATTGAGAGTAAATTCTAACAATCAGTTTAACAAGGATGAAGGAGGGGAATGGTTTTGAGTGGGCCACAGTGGTGTCTGGACTAGAGGAGCTCAGTGGTAGAGCACTCATTGGCAATGATCAGAGCTCTAAGTTCCTGTATGACACACAGTTTCCTTTTGCTGCTGTGCTAAAATATCCTGGAACCAAACAACTCACAGGAGAAGTGGATTATTTTAACTCCTAGTTCCAGATCACTAAGTCTAGTTCCATCAGCACAAAGACAGGAGTAGGAGCTTGAGGCAGTTGACTTTCTCACACTCATAGTCAAGAACAGATAGAAAAGAATGTCGTTATGTTGATGTGTATTTAGCCCCCTCTCTACACCTACAAAATTCAGAATTCCATAATGCTTACAGTGGGTTGGCTCTTCTACATCTATTATGGCAATCAAAAAAGAAAAAAAAAAATCTCTCACTGGTGTGGCTACAGCTCAAACTGATCTAGGTTCCATCACTGAGTCTCTCTCTCTCTCTCCTCTCTCTCTCTCTCTCTCTCTCTCTCTCACACACACACACACACACACCACACACAACAAATTTATACACACATTGCTTTTGCTTATCACTCTGTTTTTTGTTTTTGTATCATGTATCTTTTTAAAGATATTTTCCCCCTTTGTTGTGACACATTTTCTAATAATAATTTCAGAAATGACATTTTCCTAGTTAGTTTTAGCTACAAACTTGACACAGCCACGAGTTAATCTGAGTGAACTTCAACTGAGGACATATTGTCCTATAGGCATATCTGTAGGGTACCTTTTTATTTTTGGTTGTTGAATGATTGATGTTGAGAAGGCCCAGGCCATTGTGAGTGGCACTATTCCTAGGGAGATAGGCCTGGGTTGTATAAGAAAGTCATGTGAGCAAGTCAGAAGAAGCAAACCAGTAAGCAGCATTCCTCCATGGTCTCTGTTTGATTTCAATTAATGATGGACTGTTATCTGGAAGTATAAAATGGAATAAATCCTTTCCTCCATAAGTTTTTTGGTCGTGGTATTTACCACAGCAATAAGAAAGCAAACTGGAAGAGTCAGCCCTCTGAATGGGTATCCATCTGAGAATGTCCATCACTGGTTTGTGTTCCCTGTCAAATGCTAGTACCTTAGGTAGAGCATTCCAGTTTAAAAACATCTCCCTTTAGGATCCTGTTACCTCCGTGCTCATGAGAAGTAGACAGCCTAGCATATCCTTTGTAGCTCTCTTGGTCTAAAATTCAATGATAGTGTGTATGAATGTCATATTTTGTTCTTATGCTTTTTGTTAGGCACCATATGAGAACTTACAAGCAAAAACATGGACACAGTCAAACAGTGGATGGAGTTTGGGGACTCTTGTAGAAGGAGGAAGGATGGTGGGTTCAGAAGGGGATAGGAACGCCACAGGAAGACCCACAGAGTCAACTAACCCAGACCCTTGGGCATCTCAGAGTCTGAACCACCAAACAAAGAGCATACATGGGCTGGACCTAGGCCTTCCCACACATATGTACCAGATATGTAGCTTGACCTTCAAGAAGGTCCCAAGCAACTGGAGCAGGGGCTATCCCAAAAGCTGTTGCCTGTATGTGGGATATGTTCTTCTAGCTGGGCTAAGTCGTCTGGCCTCAATGGTAGAGGAAGCTCCCAGCCTTGCAGAGACTTGATGTACCAGGGCGTGGGGATATTCACCCTACTTACATTACCTGTGGGTAATGGGAGAAGTATTATGGGAAGGGGTGATCAGGAGGGGGCCAATGAGTGGGATGTAAGGTGAATAAGTAAAAAATTAAAAATAAAAAAAGACTCTGAGACAACTTCCAGCATTTTTTTTGTTCTTCATTATTTTGTTCTTCCACCTATTATACAGATTTCCTATTAAATGCATGTTGGACCTTCTGGATGTAAATTCATGTTGCTAAACCCTTTCTGCTGTTACAACAAAACAAAACAACAACCAATAAATGAACAAACAACCTGGGTCTTCTGTGATAAGAATTTGCTTTTCTTTCCTTTCCATCAGTGTCAGTTTAACACTGTGAGTTAGAGCCTGAGTTCAAATCCCGACTCAGCCACTTAGGATGACTGTGTTGCTCCAGGCAAAGCTAAAGCTTTCTGTTCTTTTGTTATTCTCTTGTAAAACAAATATCCTAATAACATTGGCCATTTTGTTAGGCAATAAATACAAATATATAAATACATGTATGTTCTTTTAGTCCATTTTGACTACTGAAATGAAATGCCTCAGGTAATTTTCTACACAGCAGAAATGTATTGCTTATGTTTAGGAGCTGGAGAGTCCTGGGTTAAGGCACTAAAGCTTAAATCTGTTAAAGCTGATCCTCCAAGTGATGCCCTTGTGTCCTTCCAGGGCACAGGGGCGCTGTTGTCATTCACAAGGGCACTGCCTCTTAAGGATGTCACTGCTGAACTTAGTCTTCAAGATCTAATGTTAGTTAGGGGTTCCAGAAGTATTCAGACACAGCAAATGCATAGAAGAATATGTATGATTTATTATGTTGATAATAAAACTGTTATCTTAATTAACATAATTATATTTACAATTACTTGTTCAATTGACTATGTTTTTATCCCAATAAACATTTTTTATAAATTTGTGTGTGTGTGTGTGCATATAAAAGCCAGAAATCAACACTGGAGCACTTCTCAATTACTCTCCACCTTATTTTTTGAGGCAGGGTCTCTCACTGGTCCTGGCATTTGCTGAATTAGCTAGACTACATAACCAGTCAGTCCCAGGAATGCTCCTGCCTCCACTTCCCTAGTACTAGGATTACAGGTATATCGTTGAAGTAGGCCTTTTTCATGTGTGTCCTGGGATTCAAATTCATGGTCTCAAATTTATGTAGCAAGCACTTTGCCAACTGGGCCATGTTCCTAGCACTCATAAAACATGACTAACTAGTCCTTTAACTAATTTTGAAAAAACAAATTATTATGTCTTCTGAGTACAAGTCCTGGATTACACCTCTGAGGATTTAAGTGTGCTCATAATAAGACTGTCTTCCTGCATTGTGCATTGTTATCTTTGGTCTTGATTCAGTTTGCTGATTGACATCAGGGTCTTTCTTCTCCAGTAGTAGAAGCCCGTGACCACTGGAGGTGGGCGCGTGTCCCTGTGGGCTAATGCTTGTATTCAAAGCTATCACCTGTTTATCTGTGGTGCCATTCTGACTGAGTGTTTGCTTTACTGACTGCAGTGGGAGAACTGGGCAGCAGTTGAGAGACACAGGCAGTTGGGGGGATGGGTTCCTATTTCTTCCAGTCCTTGGGGACCAGCACCAGGTACTAGCTTGCCTCACTGACCCTAGCAGCTATCCTCAGTGCTGGTGGCAGCGGGGCGGGGGCGGAGTGTGTTTGGGGGATGCGTGTGCTGCCGAGTCTCCTTGTTCTGCGTTTATTTCTTCATATGAGCTATCACTATATATCTAAACTAATCTTGCCCTTGAGTGTTTACAGGTTGTTTGTCTCTGAGAGGTGAGGGTTTGTGTGACTCAGGCTCCTCAGGTCCTAGTACTGCTTTTACATAGAATGATCTACATCCAATGAATCAATGAATCAATAGTCCCTTGGTTACTCACCACAGTAAACGTGTCTTCTCATGCAGCTTCAGCCTGCACAAATCTCACCTATTCAGTCCCCTTGTTGCCATATTAAATGTTACATTCACTCTTACTGATTCAGATCATCTAGACAGTGCTCTGGATAAGTGGCCAGCTGATGTTGCTTCTTTTAAGATTTTAATGTATATTTAAAATTAATTTTTTCTGTGGTAGACATGATGGCTCAGCACTTGGGAGGTTCAAGGTCATCCTCAGCTATGAAGTAAGTCAGGGGCAAACCTGGGCTACATTTGAACCCCTACATGTGTTATTTCTGATTTCCACATTGGGATTTGAGTTGGCACATAGATTTGCTATTAAAGAACACACAACATAACAAGGAGAAGACACCTTTGGTTCTTTTTATTTTTTTTATGAGTACTTTTAAAACACAGAATGTTTTAAATATGTAAACATACCAAGAACAATATTATCAATACCTATAACTAGCAGCCCATATTTAACTATTCCAAACATGTAACAATATTTGCTTCAGCTTTTAAAAACCCAAAGTTCTCACTGTGCTTCCTGGCCTTACCCTGTTTCCGCTCCTTCGTCCTCTCTGGCCAGTTGCTGTGCACTTCCTGCCTGTGCCAGGCTTCCCGTTGTTGCATATTCACCACAGAGATAACTAGCAGACAGGTGTGTTTTCCTGGCTTTTAGATACGTCTGAATGGTCTCAGCTCCCCCAGTGATTTTTAAGAACAAAACTCATGTCTTGGCTTGGACATACTTCAGTCAACAAGAACAGTTAGCCAGAAGCAGAACCACAGAAGACAAAAAGGAAAACTCGTACATTTAGAGACTGTCTCAGAACTGCGGACTTTGATGGTTTAGGCTGAGTTTTAGTTTTAGCAGCGGGTGCTGTCTACATGCTGAGTGTTATAGCTAGATGGTCCCTCCATCATGGAGTCAGTGGTGCTAAGGTCTTGGTGCCTACTAAGGCCTGGGGCCCCATTATGTCTAGACTTCCCAAATAGGGCACGCAAAGCTCTGCCTGATCTGCCTGACCTGCCCTCTGCCCTCTCCTGGTCCTGAGGTTTCCCACCTTAGCCTACCTGCCACTGCTTTCTCCCATCCCCTCCCTTACTCTCTAGAGTGCACTTTGTTGATCTCTCTTTGAGGCTACATCCATCCTTTCTGTCTGAGGCAGGGGCTTCCTCAGCAGCAATCACTGCTGTGGACTATTCCAAACCTATTGTCAACCCCAAAGTAGAATCTTGTGTTATTAGGGTCAGGGGAAAAGAGTGTTTTGTGATTTCACATAAGTCTGTACTACTTTTCTATGAGCATGTTTATCTCCTATTTTCAAGTTTGAAGCGTTAAAAGGAACCCTGCTTATGAATTCCAATACCCTAATCTGAAATTATTTTCTTTCACTTTGAGACATATGTTAACCTTCTGTCTAGAAGAAGGTGAGATTAAAAAAAAAAAAAGATGACACACAAGGAAAAGGGTAGTGGAGGGCAGAGATGGCTTCTCTCTGGTCCCTTCATGGTGGCTTATGGTTCTGCACCTACTAATGAGCAGAATGACTTCGATGGGGAAGCCAAAGACAAATAGAGCCTTTAAAATATTTTAAAACATTTAAAGCTACTTTGCCTTAAAGGCAAAATCTCCCACCCCGTTGCTGACATTCGTTTGCTGTCACAACAGCGTTCTAGTTTCAAGGTATGGTTTAGAGAGCACGTGATCAGCAACAGTGAGTCCAGGGCTAAACAGTCCAGCCAGCACTAACTTCATTAGCATTCATCTGTTTATTCATTCTTTCAACTTGTCCTGAAGCTCATAATTAGTTTACACTTATTGACTTTTAAAAAAAGAGTAGCACCAGCCCAGGTGTTGGTTTACATGTGTAATCTGAGTACTTGGGAGGAATTTGCAGGACAATGAGGAGTTCAAGGCCATCCACAGCTCCACAGTGAAGCGAAGACATCCTTGAAGTATGTAAGACCTGTCTCATAACCAAACTACGCCAACCAAGCAATACCCCCCCCCCCCGCAAGAAAACAAAACAAAAAGTCAAGTAAAACCCCAAACCCCAATGGCTTAGCCTCTTGTCTCAGCAGATGTGAGAGGAAAACTCTGGGAACTATTGATGAGTTGAAGTGAGTGGAGAGAGTTCAGTATAAATGTCTTCTTCCGACGTATTTTGAGTGGCCAAACTAGGCTGCGAGGGGGTTGGGGAAGTGACTTTACACTTTTGATAAAGAAAATCCGGTTACCACTGCAAATACCCAATTTTTGAGTGAAAAAGAGAGCGAAGTCAAATAGCTCGCGGGTCAGGACTCACTATCCTGGAGCCAAACTTTCTCCATCTCTCTGGGTAGGTCACCGCGGAAAAACCGCAGAGGAGGAAACGCTGGTTTCGACACTATGTTGCCCAGTTAATGTCGGCCTGGAAGTCACCTGAAGCTTTGAAGCTTCTGCACCCAGGGAGCAAGCTTCTCTTTTCAATTCGGTCATTTCCGTGGGGAATTGCGGCACGCGCAGGTCTTGGGTGTGGCGATGTCGAGACGGAGCTCACATCTCCCGGATTTCCAGCTTCTTGCAAATCTACTCAGCTGAGACAATTACAGATGATTCGGGCCTTCCTTCCTGCAACCCAGGGCCCGCAAATGACCGTGACCCCTTGGCCACTGCCCAGCACCAAAGCTAGGCTGCCGGCTCGGCGCGTGTGAGCTTCTCCCCAACTCGCTCTGCGCGGGGAGGCGGATCCCCTTCCCTGCGCACAAGTCCTTATATGCACCGGTTGCACCGGCCCGCCTTTACTCCAGCCCCACAAATAATTAATGGGGGTAGGGAGGACGCTGCTGCTTTTTCCCGCTGCCTCTACCCACCACCCTTTTTACCATTAGAGTAACTGAACGCAGTCAAGAAACCCCAAGATACGATCGAAGAGCCATTTTGGTGCAGTGCACAAATTGGACATATTAAAAAAAAAAATAGCTTTCAGGTTCCTGCACAGAGAGGTTCAAGAACGGCTTTTTAAATTCAGCACCATTAACCCGCAAAAGCTGGGGCGGAAAGGGTGCGTACCCCTCCCCCACCCTGGCTAGTGGCGGAGGGACCCGGTCAGGAAGCGCGGCCTCTCCCCAGTCGGAGACCACGCCTCCCCCCCCCCCCACTCCTCCCAGGAAGCGGTGATAGACAGTTCTGTGTGGTTCTCCACCCCCACCCCCCCAGCTGAGTGGAGGAGTTGATATGTCTCATTATAACAGCCAATGCAGCCGCCATCCACGCACAAGCAAAGAAGCATGTCCCATTTAAATACACCCACGCAGCCCCAGCGCCCTTAGCCGATCAGGGCGCGCAGCCCACACGCACCGCGGCTCCGGGCTTGGAGATCCGCGCAGGTCGGGCTCCGGGATCCCGCGGATCGACGCTCTCGGAAGATCGGGATCGGACTCCTGTTGGGGCCCGGGTGGGCGGGGGAGGCTGGGCCCCGGGCCTCTCTGGCGGACAGCCGCATGAGGACGCGAGCGAAATAGACCAGGGTGGAATTGCCAAGGAAGACGCTTCAGGGTGGTTTTGGTCCATTTCTCCCGCGAAGAGTCGACATGGCGAGCGACTCCCCAGCTCGCAGCCTAGATGAAATCGATCTCTCCGCCCTGAGGGTGAGCAGAACGTGTTTTTTGCCTTTCTTTCCTATGGTCTGGGGCTGGGAGAAGGGAACGTTCCCTGCCTTCCTGTTCTGATTCCGGGGCAGCCGAGGGGTTCTAGGCTGAGTCCCTACCCTTACAGCAGGGACTGGGCTCCCCTTGTGCTCCTTGGCTGTTCCCGAGGCTCCGCAAGGAAGCTGGTGGAGCTTATGTCAGTTTCATCTTCGATCTGTGTAAGAGCATTACATGAAAGGCTGGTGTGTGTGTGTGTGTGTGTGTGTGTGTGTGTGTACACCCGGGCAACCGTCTCGTGCCAAGGCGCGAGACCCGACTGCTCCTTGCTGCAAAAACATTCTCCTCCAGAAGAAAAGCACTGGCCCTTCACGTTTGCCAGCTACCTGCAAGATGCCATCGTGAGCTAGCTGTCCCCACCAGGGGACCTTGCCGCTCCAAGGGAGCAGTAATTGCTGTTCTGGGCTGGTCTTGTAGGTGGTAACTGACTCCCTTCCCGGGTTGTGCCTCCCTTGCTGGGGCTCTGGCTCAGCTCTCACCAAACGCCAATGTACACTCACCTTTATCTGTGGTTTGAACTCAGCCCTGCCTATTCCTTCTCTCGGTGACTGTGACCTTTCAGTTTTATGGCTGAACTTCAGCAGGTGAAAGAGACGCTTAACAGCTTCTCCCCACCACACCGGAACTCCCTGGAGAGACTGTGTGTGTGTGTGTGGTGTGTGTGTGGTGCGCTCGCGCGCGCGGGTCCGTGTGTGTGTGAGTGTGTGTGTGTCTCCCAGGTCTGTGACCAGTCCTTTGTAAAACACATTCCCTTCCCCCAGCCCGGCCGCTTTGCCTTTACCTACTGAAACACCTCAAACGTCGTTCCATTGTACTGAATAAGACTTTAGTGATCTAGAATCCATTTTGCTGTTGTTTGAAAATCAGACTGCCAGGAATCCCATTGCAGCCTCGACGCTTCCCCACCCCCACCTCTAAGCCCAGCACACTCCTTCGGGGAAGGGGGCCGAGCGTTCTTGCCATTTTAATTAGATGCTGCCTGCCAGGAAGGGGGTGAGGAGGGGTGGTGGCGGTGGCAGCAGCAGGCATCTGAGAAAGATTGGACACCAATCTCAATTCGACTAGTTTCTTCCTCTCCTGAACTAAAAATAAAATAAACAGCAAATGCATATGCTTGATGCCCAGAGGGTTGGTGAGCCCTAAGAGATGATGTCTCATGTCACCCACTGCCAGTAGGGGTGGAAGTTCAGTGGTCTTCCGGAACACATTGTTAGATGGATGCTAAAATCTTGAGGCCATTTACCTGTGTCTACAAAAGCTTTTCCTGCCCTTACCTTTCTCTACAAATATTTTAAGGGGCTAGATACCTGTCTGATGGAAGTAATACTTTTTCTTCAGACTCCATGAGCCTCTTTTTTTCCCTTTCCTTGAATCCTTGCCCCTTTCCTTATCTTTTGGACTAGAGAGGTGAAGATTCAGAGAGACAGCTTTGACTGCCCTTTGAAATGGCCTGTTGTGATAGTGGGGCAGCAAAAGCTCATTCATGCGTGATTACAGTAAGCTGTCTGTTTCTCTGGTGCCCAAAGGCCACATCCAGAACCAGTGAGTCTCTGAGTGTGGGGGCTGGGAGCAGGGTGGGTGCTTTAAACAAGCAAGGTTTCCTCTTCACCCACTGTGTGTGCTCTTTTGCTCCGCTTCTGTCTGCCGAGTTGCTGTGGTGTGAGTTAATCAGGTGGACCAGACTTGGGGAAGGAGGAGTGGCTAAGAGGTAGAGGCCTGAACAATGAGGCAGGCTTGTGATTTAGCTGAGCAGGAATCTTAACATCACTCACTCTCCCTGATGTGATTTTTAAGTTAAGGGGTGGGGACGGGGGGCTAGCTTCTGTGGGCAAGGTTTTCTGAGATCCCAAGCACAGAACCTGTCATCAGAGCACCTTGATTCACACTTGAGGAGATCTGGGCTCTGCTATGTGTATTTGGAACAGATATCTTTGTATGATTTACTGAGATTGCTCTTTGTCACTCAGGAAGCCCAATGAATTCTCTGCCTGCACTGGGGTGTGCAAAAAGCTAGAAAACCAGCTACTCCCAGTGTCTGGGGAGCTACTGGCTGGAAGACTTACGTGCAGATGGGCAGACAGTTGTACTCAGCAGGCCTGGGAGCTTCAGGCAGTCTTGTGGTGGGTGAGGTGTGCAGGGAGGTTTGTCTCCGAGGGCCAGGAGGTGATCCCCACAAACGAGAACCTAGATGGTGTCTGCCTCCCCAGATGTGGAGAGGTTGGTTCCTAAGCTTGCAGAAAAGTCTTTCTGAGGAGACCCTGACCCTGAAATGCAGGCAAGGTCAGGGGGCAGCCCTGCCAGCCCCGAGGACAGCCCCGTGGCTCTTTAGTGTATACAATCGATGCTCTGTGTAGGGCCTGGGCTTGGTGGTTTAAGAGCAGATCCTGGCTAGAGAGGCCTTTCTCCTTCTGACTTTGGGGCCTTATTGTTCTCAGCCAGTGATCCCAGACTGGGCCCAGTCTAAAATTCCCCCCAATAGGAACAATGCATAATTCAGACCAGAGCAACTGGTACCAGCCCTGTCATTTAAACCACACAAGATTTGGGTGGGTTTTTGTTGTGGTGGTGGTGGTGGCGGTAGTTTTGTTTTTGTTTTTGAGTGAAATGAAGTGGGTTTTTTTTTTATTAGAAAATAATTAATCAGAATTCCACTTATTGAGCCCTCATCTCAGAGTTCATGAAGCTCAGCTAAATCTTGAGTGTTAGGTAGGGGTGGTTTCATAGATGAGAGCTGGAAAAAAAAAATCGTAGAACACTGGACCATTCCCATAATGTAACACTCGGGAAACTGAAGCCCAGAGAGGTAAAGTTTGTTGTCCAAGGTCACATAGCCAAGGGGGAAATAAGAGTAGCCAGAATATGGTTCCTGACTCTTGACTCTTCAATCTGTTCTCTAAAACACATCATCTGTAGCTGGAAATGAGATCAGTGAGGTGTTTTCTGCTGATGGGGAGAGCAAGAGAAAGAAATCACTTGACCAGGGGCACGGATTTTTTTTTTTTTTTTTTTTTTTTTTGTCTTGACAGTGAAAAAACCTGCTAGAAACAGGGAACTTATCAAATCAAATGACCAGAGCTATCCAGCACCTTTGGAATTTATCTTGCCTAGCCTTCTTTTAATCTCTTCTTCGCAGGCAAATAGAGATCTAAATCACGTAGGACAGATGGTGTCCTGCATGGATAACCTCTCTCAGTAACCCGTCTCCATCTGAACATGTCCCAGGGGGTCTGTCCAGACATGCACATTATTCAGATGCCTCTCTGTGTGAGGTTTCTGGTGTCCACACATGCTTTTTACAATTGCTGGAGATGCGGATATTACATATAGTATTACGGACATAAATTCTATCCATGTGGGTGTATGAAAATGTGTACGCATGCACACAGACTACTGCAAACAATCTTCTTATTCAGACCTGGGCTTGAGTCATGCTTGCTTCAGACCTCACTGTATTAAAGGATGAAATTATCCACCATGAGGCTGCATTGCCTATGAGGTGAGCTCAGCCCAGAAAGCTTTTTGAAGATGATCATGTTTCTGAGCTGGAGCACACTGGCTCTGCTCCGCTTGGCCCACGGCATCGAGCACTCAAGGTCAGGGGTTCTGACCTCAGACTTTCAGCTTGGGGCAGGACTCAGACATACTTTTCTAGTTGAACAAAATTAAATGACTTACACTCGCCTTTTCCCTCCCCCCGCATGTCTTTCTGGGCCTAGCCCTCTCTTCTTCCCACATCCCTGCCCCTCCTGTATGTGTGTGCAGTGTTTGCATATGTAAGTTGGTACACCCATGTATTTAGCTGGCATGTTTGTGTGTGTGCATGCAAATGTGGAGACCAGAGGTCAACGTCAGGTGCCTATTTCTCTGTACCTTATTTTTGTTTTTATTTTACTTTATTTTTTTATGTGTTTGGGTGTTTTAAATTCATGTATACCTGTGCACGACAGCATCCTTGGAGACTGCAGAGGCCAAAAGTAGATGTCTGATCCCTTGAAACTGGAGTTACAGATGGTTGTGAGCTGCCACATGAGTGTGGGAATCAAACCCAGGTCATCAGGAAGAGCAGCCATCTCTCCAGGCCTCTCCACTTTACTCCTTGAGACAGGTTCTCTCACTAACCCTGCAACCCACTGATTGAGCAAGACTAGCTTAGCTTGCCTCCAAGCCTCAGGAATCTTCCTGTTCCCCCCACCCCCCCGCCCTCTCCATCTCCTTACAGTCACTGTCACATACAGCGTTTTTTTTGTGTGTGGGTGCTGGGGATCAAAATTCAAGTCCTCACACTTGTGCAGCAAGCGCTTTGCCAACTGAGCCATCTACTTCTCCATCAAATTCCAGATGGAAGAATCAGTCTCATCTGGAAAGCTCACATATACCTCTTGACTGCACTTTGCATGCTTATGCTACCGGGGCTGGGGTGGTGAGCTTTTCTTTTTCCCTCCTTACAAGTTCATTAAGGGCCATAGAGTCTTTTGAATTTAGTTATCTCATTATTTGAACAAGTGATTGGATGAGTGAATGGACAAGTGAACGAGCATATGGATGAATGAATGCGTTAGTAAATGAGGTGCAATGGTCACAAGCTCCTGGGGTTCTTGTGCACATCCTATTAGTTCTGTGACATGGGGCATGCCTAGGTGTCAGCAGCACAGAGATGGAATGACAACTGCATGTCTTCATCATCCTGGATTCTAAAATCAAAGGCTTTATTGCACAGCACTTAGGTCACAAGTGCTAACACGCCATTAGAGAAGCCCACCAGTGTTTGATTCCAGTGACTGCACCTTGTGAAAAGGCTGAAGGACAGTTTTTTTTGTGTGTTTATTTGTTTTTGTTTTTTGAGACAGGTTGTTAAGCTATAATCTAGGATTGTGTGAAGCTTACTCTGGCCTATACTGGCTTTGAATTCTGAATAGTTCTGCCTTGTCTCTGAAATGCTGGATGACAGGTGTGTGCCCTGGCATCTAGTTCAGAAGACACATCCTTTAGAGCGTGTGCATGTGCACACGTGTCTGTGCATGTGGAGGCCAGAGGTTGATTTTAGGTTTTTCCTCAATTGCTCTTTATGGAACAAGCTTCTTTTCAATAGCACTGCAACAGACTTTTATCTTATGTGCTCATTCGACCTTGTACACTTTCTTGGGTCCTCAGTTGATCTTGGTTCTAGGATAGACCCCCATTACAGAGGAGCAAGGCTTGCCCAGAAGCCTTTTAAAGGTTTTCTAGGCAGTACAGCCACGCAGTATTCATTAAGGCTCATTCTCTTTCTTGTCTTGTTTCCTCTTCTGTAAGGATGATCCATGATTCAAATGCAAACACCTTTATTACATCGTGTCTTTTTCCTTTCTCCAAAGGGGATGGGAAGGGAATGGACACTTACAATGACACACTAGTATCTCAGTGCTTAAAACCTGGTCAGAGATCTCTCGGGTCTTAAAGAATTCTTGAAACATTATTAATTCATTACCCCAGAGCACTTAATTAAATTTGGTCTAAAATGAGATTTTAGTAAAGTTGCATGGATTGATGACAGCATCTTAAAATGGCAGCGGCTCAGCTGTCTTCCTCTGGATGCATTTGTTGCTTTTCCGAGACTTTGAACAGGTTTTTAGGTTTTTGTTGTTGTTTCTCAATGACACAGCCTCCCAATAAGATAGGATGCAGTGACAGCTATCAGAACATGAGTGTAAGATAGGATGCAGTGACAGCTATTAGAACATCAGCGCTGTAGGCAGAAGCACTTTTAGTGTTCATTATTAACTGGAGTATTCTTTAATACAAAGTCTAATACAAGTCTTGGTTTGCTGTTTGCATAATTATCTGCTTAGAAGATCATGGGATATTTCATTGATGAAAGAATTTCAAATGCGTTTCTTCATCAAAGTAACACACACCCCCACCCACACAAAATCTCTAAGGCTCTTTGAAAGCTTGCATTTGAGTCTTTCTTTCTGCTCTAGAATTAGTCTATACTCCCAGCTTGGACGCCGCTCCTCTTTCAGTGAGAGCGGTCCCTCAGGGCTGCTGTCATTGAATCCTGGCAACCATGCCCAGATGAGTGCAGCCATCCTCTGTGCTGACAGAATTGGGATAGCTGGAGTCTGGAGATGTTTCAAAGCCACATTACTGCTCCCATCCTGGGGCAGGGTCTAGTTTTCTTAGGGTGGGGTGTAGTTCTCTTAGAAGGAATCTAGTTTGTTAGCATCCTGCTAGAATGTCAAGAAAATCCCCATGACATATTTTGAATTAAATGTTCTTCTGTGCATATACATGTGAGGTTTCTAGGGGAAAGATAGGACCTGCTGGATGGTTTCTCACATTCTGATGGTGAGGGGTTTTTTTTTCTTCAGAAAGAGATATTCCCCTTTTTCTCTTCCTATTTGAACAGACTGAGTCTAGTTATCCCAAAAAGATACCCTGAATCTTGAAAATACACCCTCCTCCACTCCAAGCATAAATATTCCTTCTGAATATCTATTATATGAGCCTCCATGTCTCCACTCTTCTCTGTAGCTACTGTGATGACAAGATCCTCCTCCTATATCTCCACAAGTAGCCTTCCCCTTACCAGCCTTATCATGGCATCCACATATGTTTTTTTAATACACATTTTCTTTCCAGTTGTTTCTTTGTACCAGGTCTTCCTTGACTCCCTAGCCTAAGGGCCAAAGCCTCCGCTTTAGCAAGTGTCTAAACTAGTTGCTATGCAGCAGGATCTCCCAGCATGCTCTTTACCTTTAATGGTTGCCACTGCCACAAAGAGCATTTCTCCTATCTGATGGAATATGCTCTTTACGGCACACCCTACCTTATTCTCCTTTAGGTCTTTACTTTCCCATAACAAACATACACAGTTATGGTTTCCAAACAATTGTCCTTGATTTTTCTCCTTTCGAGTTTCTCTCTGCCACTTACAGATCTGACGACATACCTTCTCATGGTACTCAGTACCTTCTTAGCTTAGGTCTGCTAGACAGCAACCTTTCCGAAACAATATATATGATTGCTCCTCTGGGGATCTCCTCCAGGGTTTTTCAGCAATAAATAAACACTACATAGACAGATATACAACTGACAGTCCTTCAAGAGGGTCTGAAGATGGTGCTGCCCGAAGTGGTTCTAGAAACTCCAGAACCGTAGCCACATTCCGGTTATAGCAGTCTCAGGGAACATGCACTCCATTATGTACTGTAGGTGACATGACTCGAAGAGATGTCTCTTATGGAGGGAACGCCTGTTACAGAACAATTTCAGAAACACCAACCATCAGAAATACATCACCATGTACAATTTGTTTCTACAATAGTCTACCATTTCTCTATAGTCTGTCTTGAGAGATTTCACATTTTGAGCATTAGAACCTAAAGGCTGGTGTTGTGTGTGTGTGTGTGTGTGTGTACTTGTTCGCATGCACATACACATGTGCAAGCACATGCATGTTCACACACACAGTCTTTTTTAAAAATATTTGTGGTGTTTCGACAGCTATTTTTACTGAAAAATAGTAACAGGTAGGAAGGGTCATACTTCTGGGAACCTACGGAAAGATGACCTTGAATTTTTATCCTGACAGAGATGGCAATGGATGGAAGGTGTCTGACAGATGGTGGAAGGTCTATGCTGGTTGAATTTTGTGAACTTGACACAAATCTAGGTATATCTGGGAGTTATAACTGGGAGGAAGAAATATTTGTTGAGAAAATTCCTCCATAAAATTGCCTGTAAGCAACTCTGTAGAGCAGTTTTCTTGACTTACAATTTATGTGGGAGGTCCCAGCTCACTGGGGGAAATGTTTCCCCGTGGCCAGTGGTCCTGGATGGTGTAGGAAAGCAGGCCAAACAAGTATTGGAGCAAGCCAGCAAGCAGTGTTCTTTATGGCCTCTGCTTCAGGTATTGCCTTGGCTTCCCTTAATGGGCTCAGATTATGTAAGCCAAAGGAACCCTTTACTCCCCAAAGCTGCTTTTGGTCATGGTCTTTGTCATAGAAATGGAAAGCAAAGTAGACTCATGGTACCATATCGAAGCATCTTTGTGACGTGGCAATGACTTTTCCAGATAGAAGAATCACGGTAAGCAAGACAAAGGCATCGGTCTTTGATGGTGTAGTCTTGGAGGTAACTCCTCATGTCCTGCTATCTGGTCTGTAATTCAGGTTAGCTCTAGTCAATGGGAAAGGGCAACACACAGAATCATGCTGCCAGGGACAAGCATCAGCAAGTGCCCTCCAGAGGCTGCCTGCCACACACACAGAGGTTTTCTTTGATGCATTATCTCTTCAGACTGTGAGAGCAATGCACTGCCTAAGGGGCAGGTCTTTGCTACACATCTCTAAGTCACCCATCCTTGACTATTTAACCCAGGCTTTTATTGTCTTTAAAACATTGATGATTATTTTGAATTAAAAAAATTGCGCACCACACCCAACTGATGCTTGGTTTTTAATGAGATCTTGCTGCATGTTTACCATTATTCCTGGTGTTTAGAACAGTGCCTGATGCATGGAGCATGGTAAATACTCATTAAGTAAATATCAGCACAGTTTATGAAGTAATTATTTTGTATGTAAAGGATCACATTTATTCATGTTGCTTCACACACTGAAAACATTGGTGTGCCAGTTGCTGATAGAAATAGAACATAGGACAAAGCCAGCCAATCACTGAAGTAAGAAAGAATGGAAGGATGATCCACTTCTCACTGTGTTTGGATAACTAACTGTTCACACATCTGTCTATCAATCTTTCTATCCAGGGCTTAGTGCATGCAGCAACTTACCTCTTTTGTAATGTAGGCACTGGAGCTCAGAGACGATGCTTCTTTTGTAGGATGAATTCCCCCAAAGCACAGCTGGGGTGCTGTATTATATGCCACTCAACTGGTTTGCTCATATTCGAGCCATCTTAGAATATCTGTTATTCTTACAGTACAAAAATAAACTTGGCAAAGAGATTCTGGCCAAGTTGCTTTTATATATAAGTGAAGTATTGTTAATTGTTAAGTGCTCAGATCTATGTAACTATAGGGCAGAGGAAAGCACAACTTAGTCAACCAACATAGATAAGGAACTACCTTTACAGTGGTACATGCTCACTGAGCAAAGGCTAAGGCAGAATGATTACAAGCTTGATCTCAGTCTGGACACACAAGGCAGATCCTATTTCAAAACAAAAGAGTTAGGGAGCTGAGGGTTAGCTCAGTGGTGGGACTTGCTTAGTGTAAGCAAGGCTCTGGACCCTATCTCTCTCTACATAAGCAAGAAAGAAATTAACCAGATGAATGAATGGCTAATATTTATGTGCCAAGGATCTAACTTTAGGAACTTGAGTATGTGTAGAAGCCTAGCCCACTTGTCATCAGGATGACCCCAGGGATTCCAGCATCAAAAATTACAGACTAAATTGAGCAAAGACCACTGAATCTCATGATAAGCACTGATATACTTTGAAATGCGAATTTGTAATTTTCCTTACGTATAGGTAAGTACATAGCTTTAAAGGAATTAAGATGATATTTTATAAATTAGCTGCAACCCGTAGAGCACACTTAATCGTCATCAGGGCCTCCTGGTACAGGTTTGTAATCTCATCTATGTCAAGGGCCAAGGCAACAGGATCTCAAGTTCACGGTTTGCCTAAGCTATTGAGCATAGCCAGCTTTCAAAATACAAAGTACAAACGTGGCTGAGGATAGAGTACGCAGGCAGAGCTTGCTTAGCACATATAGACAAGGCACTCAGTCCCTTACTCACAAAACAAGCAAGGAAACAAACTTAATTAATCATTAAACTTTCCCCACGTTGCTGCTGTTCGTTTATGAGATAGTTTGTAGAAAATTCTTAACTTGTGGTTTGAATGAGAACAGCTCCCATAGGCTCATAGGGAATTGACTATTTTGAGATCTCCCTCCCCCTCCCCCTCCCCCTCCCCCTCCCCGTACCCCCCTCCCTCCCCCTCCCCCTCCCCTCCCCTCCCCTCCCCCCTCTCCTTCCCCTCCCCCTCCTCCCTCTCCCTCCCTCCCCCTCCCCTCCCCTCCCTTCCTCTCCTCCTCCCCCTCCCCTCCCCTCCCCTCCCCTCCCCTCCCCCTCCCCTCCCCTCCCCCTTCCCCTCCTTGCTGATACAGACATTAAAATCTTGGCTCCTTTTCTAGAACCTGTCTGCCTGTGCACTGCCATGTTTTCTGCCATGATAATCATGGACTAAAGCCCTGAACCTGGAAGCCATCTTAAACAAAACGTTTTCCTTTATAAGACACCATGATCATGGTGTCTCTTCACAAGAGAAACTCTATTACAGGGTATTTTAAAGTACCATAAAATCAACAGAATTCTGGCATATTAGTACATGGAAAATCATTGGGCAGTTCCTTAAAATGTTAATTATAGAATTATGATTTGATTCAGGAATGTACTTCTAGTATATACCCAAGTGAGGACATGTATTCATACAAAAAATGTGTTGACTCTTTAATGTAGCTCCAAGAAAGAGACAACTCAAATCTCCCATCAGTTAATGAGTTAGTAATACACAGTTGATCATATGTGTCGGGCAGTTTTTATTATCAACTTGACTCAACCTAGAGTCACCAAGGAAGAGGAAATTTAAACTGAATAATTTCCCAGATCATATTGACCTGTGGCCATTTCTGTTTTTATTGAAGATTGATGTAAGAGGGCCTACTATGGGCACTGTGGCAGCACCATCCATAGACCATGGGTCTGGATTGTGTAAGAAAGCATGACCAGTGAGTAGGTTAAGACAATATTTCTCCATGGTTTCTGATTGAGTTGCTGTCCTAGCATTTCCCCAATAATGGACCATGACCTAGAAGTGTAAGTCTAATAAACTATATTTTCCCCTAAGTTGCCTTTGATCATGGAATATTACAACAACAAAAAGCAAAGTGAGACACCATATACGGAATTGCTTTCATAATAAAAGAAAGTGATAATGGTGTTAACATATGGATGAACATTAGCCTAGTTTTAAAAAAAAAAAAATCACACCACGTGTTGTATGACTGCACTTCTGAGAAACTTCCAGACTAGGAAAATCCATGGAGAAATAAAGTGATTGCTGGAGCCAATGGAGGGAGGGAGTGGAGAATGACCACCAGTAGTGGTCTAAATGGTCTTGTTCTCGTCATCTGTGCAAACACAGTAAAAGTCACTTGCCTACTTCAATAAAGTGACTTTTAGGCAGTTTGACTAAATCTCAAAAAAATCCTTATTAAGAAAACACACTCACCAACAAAGTTGGAAAGATCTCTGTCTTTAACAGTTATTTATTCCTTATGACCAATCCTGTTTCTGCAAAGCCCTAACCACTTCATCTTTCATATTATTTTGAAACATCATATCATTTTATTTATAAAGATTTTAGTATTATCCTAAAAATTTCTTATCTAGAACTGTTATCACAACTAAAACATTTAATATGTAATAGACTCGTCAATGTTTAACTTTCTAATGTTGTTTATAGACTACTTAGAATTTTATTATAAGAGGTATCATGATATGTAATTCTTATTGATGAAGTCTGAGGCTGTTTCAAGCTTCTCCACCCCTATAAATAGTATTTCAATAAGCATCTTCTTTTTATTTTTTTATTCTTCTTTCATATATCCTGACCTCAGTTTCCCCTCCCTTTCTCCTCTCAGTCCCTCCCCCATCTTCCCTCTCCCCTGATTCAGTCCTTCTCCTTCCCTTCAGAGAAGGGCAGGCCTCTCAGGGATATTGACCAAACATGGCATATCAACTTACAGTAAGACTAGGCATATCCCCTCATATTAAGCTGGAAGAGGCAACCCAGTAGGAGAAAAGGAGTCCCAAAGCAAGCAAGAAAGTCAGAGACAGCTGCCACTCCCGGGGTTAGGAGTGCCACCAGAACACCAAGCTATACAACCATAACATAGATGCCGAGGGCCTAGGTCAGACCCATGCAGGCTCCGTGATTGTCAGTCTCTGTGAACACAGTGAGCTCTGCTTAGTTGATTCTGTAGTGTCCTTGACCTTCCTGGCTCCTACAGTCTTTCCTCCCACTCTTCTACAGGAATCCCTAAGCTCCCATCTAATGTTTGGCTGTGGTTCTCTGCATCTGTTTCCATCAGTTGTTGATGAAACCAATCTGGTGATGACTATGCTAGGCTCCTGTCTGCAAGTATAGCAGAATATTGTAACTTTAATTTTTTCAAATCTTATTTTTTAATGATGGTTCTTAAATGCTTTAACCTCCCTTGTAGGCCCCCACCCTCAGGGATAGTGGGAAAGAAAGGATATGGAGGCTGGAGGGGGGGAAGTGGACCTGTTTAGAAAGGTTCTTTGGAGCAGCTCCCATCTGTGTTGTCTGGGAATTGGCAGTTCAGTTTATAGGACAGTAGTGGCAGTTCATCTACTCACAAACACCAGCAGTCCAGTTCGGTAGAGTCATGTTAACAACAGTGGTGACATGACCTAGCAGAGACAGCCAGGCCTCAGCCCCAGCTTGAGTCAGCAGGAGGGACCGACAGGAACACTAGGAGAAATTCTCAGCTGTGCCTCTCTCAGGGAAGCAAGGATCAGTAAACATGAGAGACCCACAAGTGTTGTGCAACTAGCTGTACCAACAAGCCAAGCTCTGTCTCCATCACTCCATGGAGTCCTATTTATGCCCTCCAAACATCACGTGTCCTCTGTATGCCTTGCCTCAGCCTGGCTCTTGCCTCAGCATGTGCATCCAATCAGCCCAAATCTGCAGAGTCCAGACAAATGAAGCTCAACTACACAATGTAAGGTGGACCAATACATGCGTGTTGTTAGTGAAGAATCCTTTGTCATGTGTCCTTTCATGTGTTTGCTTTAGCAGAACATTCTCTCTCCAGTGTCTTCAGTGAAATGTTCCTTCGGGAGTCTGCTTTATAGTCTTTTACACTGTGTCTACTTCATGAAAACACTCCTTCATGTGTTTACCCCAGCAAAATACCATCCAACATAACTGACTCTCTAAAGAACTTCCACTTCAGAATATCATTAGGAATCATTTGATCCTTTGTTTGTTTGTGTTATTGTTGTTTTTGCCAAGCATATTTAGTTCTACCCTAGGTCTCTGGGCTATCCAAGTCTGGTTCCTGATTCTCTAATAGTGTCGGGATGGGCTCCCTCTCATGGCATGGGTCTCAAGTGGGACCAGTCATTGGTTGGCTCCTCCCACAAGTTCTGTGCCACCTTTACCCCACCACATCTAATAGGCCAGACAAATTGTAGGTTGCAGGTTTTGTGGCTGGGTTGGTGTCTGGATCCCTCCACTGGAAGTCTTGCCTAGCCACAGAAGATGACTGGTTCTGGCTCTGTATTCCACATTACTGTGAGTCTTCCTAGGATCACCCTTGTGATTCCAGGCATTTCCATTACTTTAGGTTTCTACCTTGTCCCTGAAATGTCCCTCAATTTCAGTCATCTTTCCCAGTACTCTCTCATTCCACTCCCTTTTCCTGATTCCTCCTGTTCCATCCCCACCCACCCCTAGTCCACCTGCAAATCTATTCTACTTCCTCTTTCTATGGAGACACATGTGTCCCCTGTTGAACCCTTCTTCTTACTTAGCCTTTCTGGGTCTATGGATTATAGTATGATTATCCTTTACTTTCTAGCTTATGTCCACTTTTACATGAGTATATACCATGCTTGCCTTTCTGAGTTTGGGTTACCTTTCTTAGGATGATTTTTTCTCCTTCATCCATTTGCCTGCAAATCTCATGATATTATTTTTCTTAACAGCTGAGTAATAGCTCCATGGTGTAAGTGTACCACATTTTCTCTATCCATTTTTAATTGAGGGAATCTAGGTTGTTTCCAGCTTCTGGCTATTATGAATAAAGCATCAATAAACATGGTTGAGCAACGTCCTTGCAGGAGTGTGTAGCTGGGTCTTGAGGTAGACTGAGTCCAATTTTCTGAGAAACTGCCATACCAATATCTAAGTAACTGTACAAATTTGCGCTCACACCAGGAATGAAGGAGTGATCCCCTTGCTCTACATACTCGCTGTCATGAGCTTGTGATTTTGATCTTAGTCATTCTGACAGGTGGAAGACGAAATTTCAGTCATTTTGATTTGCATTTCCCTGATGGCCAAGGATGTTTGAACATTTCTTTAAGTTTTCCCTGACCATTTGAGATTCCTTTAGTGAGAATTTTCAGTTTGGATAGACCTATACTCCAGTTTTTAGTTGGAGTATTTGGTTTGTTGATGTCTCGTTTCTTGAGTTCTTTATATATTTTGTATATTAGCCTTCTGTCAGATGTGGAGTTGGTGAACATCTTTTCCCATTCTGTAGGCTGCCATTTTGTACTATTGGTTGTATCTTGTGCCTTACAAGAAGGTTTTCAGTTTCATGAGGTCCCATTTATTTACTAATCTTAGAAACCGAGCCATTGGTGTTCTGTTCAGGAAGTTGTTTCCTGTGCCAATGTGTTCAAGGCTATTTCCCACTTTCTATTTTATCAAGTTCAATGTATCTGGTTTTATGTTTAGGTCTTTGATCCACATGAACTTGAGTTTTGTGCAGGGGAATAAACATAGATCTATTTGCATTCTTCTACATGCAGACATTCTGTTAGACCAGCACCACTTGTTAAAGATGCTTTTTTTTTTTCTCATAATTTTGGCTTCTTTGTCAAAAGTCAAGTGCCCATACTTCTGTGGATTTATCTCTGGGTCTTTGATTTGATTCCACTGATCAACTTGCCCATTTTTATGCCATTACTATGCAGTTTTTATTGCTATTGCTTAGCAGTACAGCTTGAAATCAGGGATGGTAATAAATACCCCAAGAAATTCTTTTATTGTACAGGATTATTTCAGCTATTGTGTTTCGGTTTTCCATATGAAGTTGAGTAGTGATTTTTCAATGCCTGTAAAAAATTGTGGTGGAGTTTTGATGGGGATTTCTTTGACTCTGTAGATTGCTTTTGGCAGGATGGTCATTTTTATTATGTTAATCCTACTGATCCATGAACACAGACCTTTTCATCTTCTGGTAGCTTCTTCAGTTTTTCTCTTCAAAGACTTGAAGTTATTGTCATATAGGTCTTTTACTCACTTGGTTAGAGTTACACCAAGATATTTTATTTATTTGTAGCTGTTGTGAAGGGGATTGTTTCCCTGATTTCTTTCTCAGCCCATTTGTCATTCATATTTAGGAGGGATACTGATATTGTTGAATTAATTTTGTATCCAGCCCCTTTGCTGAAGGTGTTTATCAGCTGTAGAAGTTCTCTGGTAGAAATTTTGAAGTCACTTATGTATATTATCATCTTATCTCTGAGCAATAACTTTGACTGTTTCCTTTCCAATTTGTATTCCCATAATCTTTTTTAGTTGTTTTCTTCATCTAGCTAGAACTATGTTTAATAGATATGGAGAGAATGGTCAGCCTGATTTTAGTGGAATTCCTTTCTCTACATTTAATTTGATGCTGACTCTAGGCTTGCTATAAATTGCCTTTATTGTGTTTAGGTATTCTCATTTATCCTTAATCTCTCTATAACTTTTATCATGAAGGATGTTGGATTTTGTCAAAGGCTTTCTCAGCATCTAACGAGATGATCATGTGGGGGTTTTGCTTTGAGTTTGTTTATAGGATGGATTACATTGTCAGATTTTCTTACACTGAACCATCCTTATATCTCTGAGGTGAACCCTACTTGATCATGGTGGGTGATCGTTTTGATGGGTTCTAGGAATCATTTTTGAGTGTTTTTGCATCAGTCTGTAATTCTCTTTCTTTGTTGATCTTTATGTGGTTTGCGTGTCAGGGTTACTGTGGCCGTGTAAAATGAATTTGCAATGTTTTTTCTGTTTCTATTTTGTGGAATAATTTAGTATTATTAATATTAAATAATTTAGTATTATAGTAATACTGAATAATTTAGTGTTATTAGTAAAAAAGCATTAGCAACAGCTCTTATTTCAAAATCTGATAGAGTTCTGTGCTAAAAATGTCCATGTTGGGAGTCTTGGAATGAATATATATACATATGTATATATGTGTGTGTATGTATGTATTGTTATATATATATGTTGTGTGTGTGTGTATATATATGTAATATATGTTATATATATATGTGTGTGTTATGTATATGTGTATATATGTTGGGAGTCTTTTGATGACTGCTTCTATTTCTTTGGTGGCTATAGGTCTATTTAAATTGTTATTGGATTTTTAACTTTGGTAAGTGGTACCTATCAAGAAATTGTCCATCTTTTTTAGATTTTCCAATTTTGTGGAGTATGGGTTTTTGAAGGATGAGCTAATGATTCTTTGGAGTTCCTCAGTGTCTGTTGTTACATCCTCCTCTTCATTTCTGATTTTGTTAATTTGGATATTCTCTCTTTAGTGTGTTTTCTTTAGTTTGGATAAGGGTTTGTGTATCTTGCTGATTTTCTCAAAGAACCAACTCTTTCATTGATTCTTTTATTGTTTTTTGTTTCTATTTTATTGATTTCAGCCCTCAGTTTGATTATTTTCTGGTTTCTACTCTCCTGGGATGTGTTTGTTTCATTTTGTTCCAGAGTTTCCAGGTGTGCTGTTAATTTGCTATTATGTGATCTCTTCAATTTCTTCATGAAGGCTCTTAGTGCTATGAATTTTCCTCTTAGCACCGCTTTATTGTTCAATGAACATTTTTATAAATAAGCTCTTCTGTTTCCCTTTCCATAGAATAATTTCTTGGAAGTGTCATTTAGCAAGAAAGTTCTCTACATTGCTCAATTCCTTTGCAACTTCCTGTGGCTATGCAGTATCATTTGCAAACAAATATGAAAAGCTCAGAAAAACCAATTAATTTACCAAAGGAAAGTCACAGAGTGTTAAATGGCCAAGCATATGGCTGATTAGGGACCCAAAGACACTGCCCTCTTAACTCCCACATGGCTGTCATTTTACAGATGACCCTGGTCATGAGGTCACAATTAACTATGTGATATCACCTTGGAACTCAGCTTTAGTGTTGGGTACAAGTTCCAGTCCTTGATGATCTTAGTAGTACCCTTATAAATTATTCCTAGAGTTCCTTCCTTATGACACTGTTATTGTAACTGACCAACATCAACTTAGAATGCAAACATAATCACGTACCTTATGTTCTTTTAAGATTATCACCAGTCTCCCTGTGCAATGTGTAATGGAAATGTTTACATGAATCTGCCATTATTTTTGGAAAATCTTCTCACAAGTTTGTTTTAGATAGTGTGTGGTGTCAGACTCATAGTTTTGTCTTCTTTAGGAATTGGGGACCACTGCATCCTGGGGCTTGACATAAGATCACAAATGAACCAGAAGCCAGAAGAGAGCAGAAATATTCTCAGGACTTCATCTGCAAGATAGTTACTTAAAATCTTTGGCTATAGCATATTTTAAAATAAGGATGTGTTTCAAGATTACAGTAGAGGGTTTAGAATACAGTTTAGGTGGAGAATTGTCTCACGAGACCCAGGGTTTGATTGTCAGCACTTCAAGGCACACACAAAAAAAAAAGATAGAAGGAGAAAAGTTGGAGGGGGAGGGGACACACACACATGCGCACACACACACAGAGAGAGAGAGAGAAAGAGAGAAAGAGAGAGAGAGAGAGAGAGAGGAGAGAGAGAGAGAGAGAGAGAGGAGAGACTGGACTACACCAATATCCCACCTGTTTTATAAGTAAGAAACTATTAAAATTGAAACAACTGTACAGCTGTCAGTCTTACGGGGCCAATTGCTTTGATTTGCTAGATTTTATGAGCCAACCCTCCTCTTAAAATGCCTATAAATTATTCATACCCAGGGTAAAACGAATCACTTCACATGGACCTGGTTTCATCATTTTTACCTCTAGGTATTTTTGAGCTGCCTGTAATCAAGTTATATCAGGGTAGTGGGTGGAATAGGTTGTAAGCAGTAATTGCAAACTGTATTTAAACAATAATAATAATATTTATCACTTGTGGGGTACTTTATATCTTCAAAGTAGTTGCAAACATTATCCAATTAAACACCCTCTCTGATTATAATCTGGATAGAAAATGCAGTTAAATCCAAAACAGAGCCCTGAGAAATGTCCACGTTTGGAAGCTGATGCTAACTATGCTTTGTAATCCAATGCAGTGCCAGGTGGTTAGAGAGTGGGTGCTTTGGGGTGGAGGTTAGTCCTCATGATGGGATTAGCACATACCTGTACTTTATTGATGTCCTTTCTTGACCCTGCTTGTTGGAGTGATCTGCTCATGTCATGACTCATGTCAACTGTGACTCTTGTCCTCACAGATCTGAAACACAAACAATTTAAAAGTGAATTTCTTCACTCTACTGTGTGTTCTGACTTAAGATCAAGCTTCTGTAGTAAGTTAAGTGAGGTAGAGAAGGGCACGGAGGCATGCCTACACTATGGCTTTCTATCTGGGGGTAATAGGATAGATGGCACTGTAGGATAGATCACAAAACAATGTATCAAAGAAACAAGACACTGCTACCTACCATCTCCAATTTGACTGCAGTAAGTACTTCTCACTGTTTTGGACATAAGTCTGAGTATTGTCATCTTATAGGTATGACTTCATGTTTGCTGAGTTTGATGGTGAATGGAACAAGGACCAGTGCAGCTTACCCAGTAGGGAGCTGAGAGCTTAGGAGTGGGTAGATTCTCTGTAAATAGCATCCTGTGCATTATGATCTTCCTTTACCCTCACTCTCTTACTTGTAGTGCATGTGTGCATATATGTTCAGGTGTGTGCATTTGTGTGAGAAGGTATATATGTATGTACATGGAGGGTGTCTTCTTACTTTATATCTTGCGACAGGGTCGCTCACTGAACTTGAAGCTCTCAAATTCAGTGAGATAGTCTGAATTTGTGAACAAGTGCCCTCAGGTATCCACTTTCTCCACCTACCCAGTGCTGGCAATGTAAATGCATGTCACCAGACCTGGCATTTTACTGAAGTGCTGGATACAAAGTCAGATGCTCATGCTTGTGGAGCAAGCACCTTACTGACTTAGTCATTGCCCTGACCAATATGGTTTTTATTGGTTAGTTTATTTAAGACACAGAAAAGCCCCAGCCTCTTATGGTTAAGAAGATGTAACCGTCTGGTGTTAATTTCTTCACGGAACTAAGGATTTAACTTAAAGCCCCAGTAAGTGCTGAAATTTGCCTGAAACCAAAGGGGAAAAAAAAAAAAGGAATTCTGGGCCAGCAATATGACTCAGTGAGTAAGGTATTTGTTGTCAAACTGGGTGATCTAAGTTCAATCCTGGAACCCAAATGGTAGAAAGAGAAAACTGACACCTGAATGTTGTCTATTGTCCTCTGACCTCTACTTCCACATGTACATGTTCATGTGTACACACAAACACAACACTCCATTGTTTTAAAGAACCAATCAATATTTACATGTTTTTGCCCTACTTTGTACACTATGACGGATGTTTAATGTCAGCTTGACACAATCTAGAGTCACCTGTGAAGAGAGTCTTCATTAGGGATTGTCTAGACCAGGTTGGCCTATGACTTGTACATGGGGATTATTTTGATTACAACAATGGAAGTGGTAAGACCCACCCACTGTGAGCAGTACCATCCTGTAAGCAGAGGATTCTGAACTGCTTAAGAGAGGAGAATGGGGAAGAGCAAACAGGCATGCATTGCTCTCTGTTCCTGATTATGAATGCAGTAAGACTAATTCCCTCCAGCTCCTGCTGTGACTTCCCTGCTGCAATGAAGTAGAGCCTTAACTGAGAGCTAGCATAGATCCTTTCTTCCACAAGTTGGTTTTGTCAGTTTTTTTTGATTGTTTTTGTTTCTGCTTTTGGTGGAATTGGGGTTTGAGACTAGGGCCTTGCACATGCCAGGAAGTACTTTACTACTATGCGACATCTCCAGGCCTTTAGAGAATATTTTCTCACAGCACATAGAAAAGAAATTAAGACAGAGTCTAAATATTAGTGTTTCATTTGTTTGTTTTTGATTTTTTTTCAGAACAGAATATATTTATGGAAAGCTAAAAGATTTTCTCACTAAGAAGACCCGGTGAATTTCACTGTAACAACCCATAAACACTTGTCTCTCGGCCACAGAAATATCCTATGTTGTTATTCGATTCCCAGGTGTTAGATAAGCAAACTCGTTATGTTGCATGCCTGTTTATTTGGAGGGTATTTGATGCCAATGATGACTGTCAAAGTAACTGTATGTACAGTTTGACAGTAACTATGTATCTGATTTTTATTTTACACACTTCTAAGGAAGTTCCTTTTGAAAAGTCCCAATTGACCACCTCCTCTTAGAACATGTTTGTAAAGGGAAAGTTGATAAGTCTTCCCAATATCAGTGACTTGTGGGGAGAGGTCCAACTTTCTTAGTATTGCTCTGTCAGACTGTGAGTTCCCCAACCATCTTGCTAAGACTGTCAGGTACAGTCAAGGAGGACTTAAGTCCATTTAGTCCCCCAAATATTCTGATTGAAACATGGAAGGGATGGGTCTTGTCTAGTGGCAATGACTGCACTGAGACCTTCATCTGAACTCCCTGCCTCTTCTGGTACTTGTGATATCTGTAAAAATAAGTCAGACTATATAAAAGTTTGAGTGTAGTGTAGTCCACATTCCAAGGGGTAAAAGTGGACAATGGCCAAAGAGGCCACTGTGCCAAAGTACATTTTACGAAAACTTTCTATTATTTCTAAACTTTGCCTATGGGGCTGGGTTTTGTACCTCCGTTGGTAAACTGCCTGCTTAACGTGCACAAAGATCTCAGTTGGAATCCCAGCACCAGGTTTATCAGGTGTGGTCATGCACCCCTGTCATCCAGCACCTGGAGGAAAAAGATCAGCTTCAACTACACAAGTACAAGGCCAGCCTACTTTATACAAGACCTGTTTCATAACAATAACAACAGAAATGTCTGCTATTTGCTCTTATATCTGACTAGCTACCTACTAGTGATGTTATAGGTTTTGTCTAGTGAAACTACACATTTAAACAGTTTCAAAGCCGTTTGCAGGGTTGGAGAATGTTTTGAGTTTGGGAGCACAGCAACTTCCCACTTGAACCCTGATACTCAATGGGTACACAGTACTCTGGGTATCAGGAGCTTAGTGGTTCTTGTCCTGGTGCGTAGAACGTTTATCACAGTCAAAATCAAGCAACACTCTTCCTAAGATGCTGAGTTCTCTCTTATCTAACAGTGGCCCTAGAATAAGGCAGCAAGAACTTTGTTTTCTTTCTGGGCAGACAAAAAGAGCTCAGTGTTGCCTGCTCAGACTCAGCACCCAGGTACTGTCTGGGGCAATCAAGATCCAAGTGTACTCAGCCTGACTCCTAAGATAGTGTCTTAGTTAGGGTTTCCATTGCTGTAAAGAGGTACCATGACCAAAGCAACTCTTATAAAGGGCAACTTTTAGTTGGGGCTGGCTTACTGGTTATGAGATTCAGTCCATTATCATCATGGCAGCATCTAGACCGACATGGTGCTGGAGGAGCTGAGAGTTCTATATCTAGTGCCAAAAGCAACCAGAAGACTGGCTTTCAGGCCAGAAAGGCCTCAAAGCCTACCCACAGTGACGCACTTCCTCCAACAAGGCCACACCTCCCAATATTGCCACTCCCTGAGCCAAGCATATTCAAACCACCACAAATAGCTATAAATTTGGTCCCAATAAAATCATAAGCTTACTTATGATATGAGATGGGGTGCGGCACTATATTTTGTAATTCAATTGCATGTTACTCAAGTAGATGATCATGTTATCAGGCCACGATGTCTGAAGTTCGGATGTGTCTATAACTTTTGGTCTGGACCACGGTCTGTTTTCTCAAGAGTTTTTGAAAGCTGTACTAGCTTTTGTTGTAGCCATCATTTCTTAAATCTAATCAATTTTTATCTAGGGAGGGGATCTTTAGGTGTGAAATATAAAGAATTACATGTTTTAGGAGAGAGGCTGAAGGAAGAACGGTGTTTCTTTAAGGTTTGGTAACTTCCATGTTCTCCTTGTTTTCCTTGGGTAAGCAAGAGGAATCTTAGGGGACCAGCCCAGCTGAGCACCCAACTCTCCCTGTAATCAATTGCACCAGAAACGACACCCTTAGGTAATTACTGTAGTCCTCACTGCTAGAAACGAAAAGAAACTCTCTCCAGAGAAAACACCTCTGTGAATAGAGAGAACTATCCAAACTCAGTGAAACATGGTGGAACTTGAAACACTACCTTAGTGAATCAGAGACCAGGTCCCACATAGGGCTAGGCTATCCATGTGAAGAGGGGGCTTTGCCAATTCTCTCAGCTCTCCTAATTCATATACATGTTTGCAAAGTGGGCTGGATGGTTTAATGTCAACTTGACACAAGCCACAGTTAACTGAGGGAACCTCAATTGAGAAAATGCCTCCATAAGATCCAGCTGCAGGCAAGCCTGTAGGGCATTTTCTTAATTCCCCAGTCCATTGTGGATGGTACACCCTGGGCTGGCGGTCCTGGGTTCTTAAGAAAGCAGGTTGAGCAAGCTATGGGAAGCAAACTAGTAAGCAGCACCCCTCCAAGCCTCGGCATCAGCTCTAGATTCCTGCTCTGATTGAGTTCTTGTCCTGATTTCTTTTCATGATGAACTGATGTGGAAGTTAAGTCAAGCCCTTCCCTCTCCAAGTTACTTTGGTTATGGTGTCTCATCATAGCAATGAAGATCCTAAGAAATCAAGGGGAGCCTGGTGCTTTCAAACATTTTATTTGACTATTAGCCTCTCTAGGCCTGGGAGGCCAGGTCTCTCTTTTCTTTTCTGCACATTGGTTCTCTAGTTTCTGTCTTAATCACCCAATACAGACAAACAGACTCGGATTTAAAGAAGCCAACCTCTAACCTCCTGTACTTGTTTGTAATTTATAGGATCCACAAGTAGGTTTGGTCCTCTTGGGGATAGGTTTCATGTGTGAGGCGTATTCTCATTTGTCTTGCTTGGCTCTTTGGTAACTCTCTTTTGATAAATGTTTTTCTCCTATGATTATGGGCCTTTGATACTGCCTTTTGGTATCACTGTTTTAAGTGTGCTTTCAGATAACATAAAAATGCAATAGAGTGAAATTTGGACTGTGAATAAATTGTGAGGCTGTGTGACTTCTGAAGTTCAAAGACCAGCTTGTCCAGCCTTTAATAGCTATATTGCATCCACAACAGATAGATAGATAAATTTAAAGGTACCACAGAGCTGGGAATTCCAATCAGCTGGTGTATGTCTATATTGAAGATGGGTAATAGTGTGGTCAATACTTGGGAAGACAGTTGGGCTCATTTTTATTTTATTTTATTTTATTTTAACTTTTGTTGGGCTAATTTTTAAAAGATCAAATGAAAACTTCAGATATGACCTAGCGATTCCAGTTCTAGATACCTATACAAGCAAAGTGGAAGTAGTGTGTTACAGATGCGCACGTGGTTGTTCATGGTGGAGTCATCCGTACTGCTCAACAGGTGGCAAAAATCCTCAAGTACCTTTCAACGGACAGAAAGGGAAACAGAATGTGATCCCCTGCAATGGAATACTTACTGGCAGTAGAAGTGAGTGTGGGTGCATAGTGTAATGTGAAACACTTTAAAAGAACTACAGAGGGGTGAAACACAAGGTCACCCGTTGTGGCTCTGTTTGTAGGACACTTTAGAAAAGGCAAACACAGAGACAAAAGCAGGGCAGGGTTCAGACAGGACTGAGGGGCAGGACCTATCTCCGTGAGGTGATGGAAACACACCAAGGTGCAGGGTGACATCTAATTACACAGTAGTGAAGCCTGAAGATAGACTATGCCTGAGACTGTGCTTTGGGCATGCTCTGCATGCTGCAGGGGCAAATCCCCGTCAGACCACAAAGTGGCATTTCTAGGAAGCTTATCTCTTCACTACCCAGGTCACGGGGTTAAGAGGGGCAGACTCGGGTGGCATATTCTGCTTTCTTTGGTGTGTGTGTTGTATGTGTGTGTGTGTGAGAGAGAGAAAATGTGTGTAGTATATGTGTGATGTGTTTGTAATGTGTGTGTGTGGAGAGGTGTGTGTGGTATGTATGTGTATGAGAGAGAATATTTGTGTGTGTGTATGTGAAGTGTGTGTATATGTGTGATATGTGTGTGTGAGAGAGAATGTGTGTATAATGTGTATGAGAGACAGAGAGAGAATATGTGTGTGTGTGAAAGAGAAAATGTGTGCAGTGTATGTGTTATGTGTGTGATATGTATGTATGTATGTGTGTGAGAGAGAGAATGCGTGTGATGAGTGTGTAAGAGAGAATATTTGTGTGTGTGATGTGTGTGTATATTGTGTTTAAGTGTGTGGTATATGTGTGATATGTGTGTATGAGAGATGTGTGTGTGTTAGTGTGTGGTAATGTGTGATGTGTGTAGTGTGTGTGTGAGAGAGATGTGTGTGTGTTGTGTGTGTGTATGTGGTAGTGAGAGAGAGAGAGAGGATGAAGAGAGAATGTGCATATCTCTACATGTGTAGTATTTATGCTATTGCCCATTCATAATGTTTCATATATTATAAAATGTAGAGACCTTTTATAGCCACATGGAGGTAACACTGGACTAGCTGATCCCCTGTCAGTCATCTTACTGTAGCACCTACTGGCTATTTGAATGTTAGAGACGTAAACACTGAGATGTGCATTAGGAGACTTACTGAGGACTGGGTATTGATCCTCAGGTGCTGTCTACTGTCTTTAAGGAGCATCTTCCAATGGCCTGGGACTCACCAAGTAGGCTAGGCTGGCTGACTTCTGAACCCGGAACCCACCCATCTGTCCCCTTCTTGCCTAGGGATTACTAGCCTGTGCACCCTGTGCTTTTAAAAGGCAAACAAAATGTTTTCTTAAAAGCAAAGGCTCTGGCGACTGCACTCAGGTCTTTGAGTGTGCATGGCAAGCACTGGTCCTTTCCCATCCCAGCCTGGCTGTTGCTTTCTACTTGCCTTCCTGGCATCCTGTACTCCCAAGAGCATGTCCTATTTTCTGGACAGAGTTATAGACTCCTTCAAGTTAAGGTACCTATAGGTAAGGAAGCCTTGCTCTAGAAAAGGAGGGCTTTGGAGCAGTACTGGAACCTCATGTCTGCACACACACCCCTTTTTTAACCAGCTTTCTCTTTTCATGGAATTTGGTGTTGTTTCTCCCCTCTGTGCTGTTTCCTTGTCCTGGGACCCTTTTCTAGACATTATAATAACAGTCCATTTGTCTCCCTCTTCCTTTCCCCTGGAGGCCACTGTAATCCTTGTGGAGGCTCTGTCTGTGTGTCCTTGTATTTACTCATTCATGAAATGAATACTTCTTGTGACTCACAGCAGAAGGCTAAACTCTTAATTCGACAAGCCCTTCTGTGAGCTAAACCATTCCCCATGTTTCTGTGGTATCAACAACTCCCAACCCACTCCCCTCTATTGTCAATAGCTGTTTTTTCTCTATTTTTTAAATTGTCATACATTATGGAGTGAGTTTAAGCGATATTATAAACAATCAGCTCTGAAACAAAATAGCTGAACTAGAGTAGAAAATTCTCACATGTGTGTCCTGTTAGATTTAATTGTAAACTTAGCATAGCCTGGAATCCCCTGAGACTCTCAATGCAGGACTGTCCATATTAGGTTGACTTGTGGGTGTGTCTGTCAGGATTGTTTTGATTATGTTCACTGACATGGGAAGAACTGACTTACAAGTGGTTTTGGGTTTGGGTCCTGGATTGTGTAAAAAAATAAAAATGGAGAAAAGGAGCTGAGGCAAAGCATAGATGTGTTAATTTGTTCCCCTCTGATTCTTGACCATGGAGATCATGTGACAACTGCCTCAAGCTCCTGCCACTCATACGTGCACGTACACACACACACACACACACACACACACACACACACCACACACACACAGAACAATGATGGCCTATAACCTTCACTTGTGAGCAAATTAAACCCTTTCTCTCCTAAGTTACTTTTGTTGTTGTTCTAATCACAAAGAAAGGAAACGAAAATTCTATGCAGCTATTTTGTATTACTTTTCCATGTAGATTGTATTTCTTAGAGGGATTGAGGACCAGATGTTTGGATTTTCACTGTTCTTGCTTCAGTCATAGATCTGTGTAAGACTCATCTAAGGAATTCTACTTTTCCAATTGTAGTTGAATAATTGAAACTCGAGACCTAAAAGTCTTTATCCACATGTGCTAGGGAACTGTGAGAAGCCACAGTTCCTGCTTTCTGTCTAGCGATCTAGGCTTCTTATATCTCCTAAAAGACAGGCATAGTGAGGGCTGGGAAGGCAGCCATGGACACATGAGATACAGTTTATTGAAAAGGTGGAATGGTGTGTACTCTTGGTCATTCTGTTGAGAACCCCAAATGGTACCCCTTATTTTAGAATTTAACTTAGAAGAATCAGATCTATCATTTGCTACTTTGCATGAAGTTCGATGATATTTGATGTCTCCTTGGGGATTTTGGGAAGACAAGATGCTCAAAGCAGTTCTGTTCACTGAAACAAAGGAAATTTCTGGTGTTACAGGAGCAGGAGCCCCCATGGGTAAGAAGGACAAGAAGGAGCAGCAATCAGAAGGAGAAGGAATTTGTAGTAGCTCTGGCGGTTCAAGAAATGTAGACTGTAGCATCTACCATGCTCCAGATCTCCTTCTGAGAAATGAGGAAAAATGTTTGACAGCTGGGGCAGAGTTGGATAGGACCTCTGTGCCAAGGACCATTGTGGTATTTACTCCAGACTGGTGTAATTTTGAAGAACACAGACAGACATTGAGCCCTCTGCAAGGTATGGAGATCCTGGAAAGGCAGGGAGAGCTTGTCTCTTACTTCATAGTAGTTAGGACGTGTGGCAGAAGGTTCATCGAATTAGCAGAGACCTTAGAGACTGTTTGTGTTTTCACTTTTATCATTGCCTTTAATGGCTTTATAAGTCATTACCACATGTTGGTCTAGAACAAGTCATAGGTCATTATGGAACATAGCGCATGTCTGTATCATCGTAAAATTATAATAAGTACTATCATTACTACAATAATTATGCCTAACATATAAGATAACTCATTATTAAATATCGTTAGTCTAGAGTATTTTCAACATGTATTAAAACTTAACTACCTTTTAATAAGAATTATGTACATATTATATAATTAATAGTGTCAGAGGTTTCCATAATATAAATATAAGTTGGATATTTATACATTAAAATAATAACTCTGTGTTATTGTTATACCCAACTTCTAAATTACATAATGGAGATACCTTTTTAGTGCTGGAACTATGGCCTGCCTTCCAGGGAAGTGTGTTCTTGGTTTAGAAGAGATTTGGAACTCAGGAATTTTGATTTGGACCTATCCTTTTGGAGCTGAAATGGGTTAGGATTGAGCCTGGAACATAAGGCCATAATATTGACCCCAACAAAGGAGCAGCTCTGATTTAGTCTTACCGCTAGCTACTCACCCTAGCTTCTGACCCTGAGCAATGCATAGACTCTCTGTTACCTAGACACTCTTGTATTAAGAGCATCGCTGCAGTTGGAACCTCTATCTGATCTCCTTGATAATATTAGACTCTGCTTTTTGTCTTGCTCTCTTTATACTTTGTGTCACTCGAATCTTGTTGTAGTAATTATTTAAAAAGGCCTCTGGCTCAGGCCGACTATCTAAGCTGCAGCGGCTCTGCCTAGCCCAGCCACCATGTTTCTCGGCCAGAGGCCAAGTGCACGCTGCAGCTAGAATTGGCCTGCCAGAAACACCAGCCCTGCCACCCACTAGATGCCAGTGTGAGAGATGGCTCTGCCAATCTTCAACGCTGTCTCCGCAAGGCAGGGCTTGCCCAGACCATTCCGCCATCCATGCGGGCCCAGTAAGAAAATTTGAGACTCTAATTCTTATAGTATCAAAGGCTTTATATGTTTGATAGTGATTAATAACAAGATGCCCATACAAAGAGAGTTGTATCCCAATTAGCTATCCTAATTATAAGCTTATAAGTTGTTCCCCACAAGTGCTCTCCATACCTGTGTGGTTCTCCATCCTCCTACATCTCTCTCTCTCTCTCTCTCTCTCTCTCTCTCTCCTAGCTCTCCTTTCCTTTCATCTTCTCTTCCTTACTCCTCCTCTTCCTCTCCTAACTCCTCCCACCTTAGCTCCTCCTAAAATCTCTCATTTTAGAATCATTTGACACATAGCCATTAGTGGCTTTAATGCTTAGATACCAAAGGGCAGAGTTAGCATGTATTGAAATCTGTGTGTTCCAGCATTTGCCCAGTAGATAATCCACTGTGTGGACCTTCTTGTGCCATCCCAGTTGGATTGTTCATCCTGTTAAGTAACAAGTAGGGGGACACTGTTGTAAATGTTATGTGTTCTTAACCTGTAACAGGAATGATTGTGATCTCTTAAAACCAGACCTTGACATTAATGTGGTAGACTCCCGAGAAATAGAAAGAGCATTGCTCCAAGCAGCATTGGATGTCTTGGCACTGTAGAAGTTTCCTAGGCCTTCCCATGTCAATGAGAAGGAACACAAAGGGTTCTTTAGGTGATGAATTAGCCCATATGCTGTTTTTGTTTCTTCCTGAGATTGCAAGAAGTTCGTTAACACAGCCTATTGTAAACCTAAAACCTAAAAGTGTGGGCTTCCTAAGGGAGATGGGAAGATGACTGTATGGATCAAGACATGATGAGTGAGAATGCTGTGTTCCCACTGTGTTCATTGAATTCTCCAAGACCTTGCTGGAAGACCAATTTCCCAGGATCCATCAGGAATAGGAAGATGACCCTGTGAGCTATCAGGGCATAGATAGTAGCTAGGCAATTAACTAGCCTCAAACCTGTGACTTCCTCTGTGCCTGTCATCAGAATACACTGTAGGCACCCAGAGCATTCTTGAAGGAAGTCTTCTGGAACCTTCTAAAGTATGCTCCTTAGAAGAGATAGGCGCAGGCCTTCAAACGAAGTTCAAAGATGGAGCTAGTGTGGAACGAGATGACACAGAGCTTTCAGATACAAGCAGGACTTAGAATTAGAATGTGGTTCCAAAGGAGCATGAGTTCACCCTCACCTCCTGGCTGTGGCTGGGGGAGACAGACCTGCCTGACGCTGGTGTGTGCTGGGACAGGAGAATCCCACCTTGTTCTTGACTGTGGTGTGTGAGTGTCCTGAGCTGCAGAGTCAGAGCATCACAGTGATAGTCCTGGTCTCAGGGGCTGAGCGAAGAGCCCTTTCCCTGCCTTGAGGACACTTGTGTATTTCTTTCATTGCAGCTTCTAGGCTTTGGTAGACTTCAGTTAGAGCACACACTCTTCAGAGAAAGCTCTGTGGGCTCTCTCTGTAGGAAGAGATGGCTGGGCAGTTTAATAACATCCCTGGGGCAGGGCAGATTGGTAGAAGCATTTGTAACATATCTTCAAAATACCCTTTCATGAAGAAATCTCCTATCCTGCCTTCCATGTTTTCCACTAGAGTCCCCTTGTTAAGCTTCTCCCTTTTAAAGCTAGAGAGAGGTCTCTGCTTCACAGTAATCAGCTATGACTGTGACCGGCTCTGACTTCATTGATAGAATCTTTGAAAATCAGACTCTTTCTTTTTCAGGTCGTTAATGAATAGAGAGCTCTATTAATTTCCATAATCCCATAAACATAGGATTTATAGGCTTGCATAAACTTTTGGGCAGTAACAAGACGAGTGGGAACTGGTGTGGATATAGCTGCCCTTATCTCATTAGTTTAAGGAGATTTGAGATTACCAGCAACCTCTCGAAGGGATCCAGTTTGGTGAGAGATGCAAGGGCTCAGGTCAGAATCAAGACAGGAAGGCTGAGATCCACACATTGTCTTCCAGTGCAGATCTGTGCCCGAAGTGGGTCATTTTCAACCTGCTTCCAGGTCTTCCAGAGCCAGCAAGGTAAATGACTAATGGTGGCACTGCCATCCGGCTGGGGTTCTTGACAGTGGAATTCAGCTAGACATTTTTTAAATTTAATTTTATTTTCTTACCATGAGAAAATTTGGGGCTCATTTATGAAGTTATAGCTGATCTCATTTTTTTTAGAGGCCTAGGTTGCAGAATGATTAAGAGTGTCCATCAAAGTGGGAATCTCTGGATCTTACTGTGGACACTGTAGCTTACTGCCATGGTTCTCAATCTCTGGGTCACAACCCCTTTAGGGGTTGAATATCAGATATCCCGCATATCAGATATTTACATTACAATTACATAGTTGCAAAGTAGCAATAAAATAAACTATGGTTGGGGCATCACCACCACATGAGGAGCTGTACATAAGAATCTCAGCATTAGGAAGATTGCGAATCATTGGCTTACTGGTTTTATGGCCTACAACTAGTTTTATAAAACCTCTTGGTGTTTTTTATACCTATGCAGTGGAGCTAACAATATTTGTAGCCATAAGACTACTGCAGGAGTTAAAAATCTGTACTGTAGGACAGAGCCCGCCATATTGAAGGCATATAATAACGTTTAATATATTCAACGCCAAAACAAAAATTGTTCTTTTTAAAAAAATTAAAAATTTTTGAGAACTTTGTACATGGACACTATCTATCACTATTTCAGTCCCCTCTTCAGACTCCTCCTGTGCGCCCTCCAAACTTCATAGCTGCTTCTTTAATTATCATTGTTATATGAGTGTGTGCGTGTGCGGGCTTGTGGTGTGTTTGTGTATAATATTTTGTGTGGTGTGTGCGTGCATGCATGTGCTCATGTATGTATAACTTACTAAGTCTGTTTAGCATTGCTCCTATGTATGTGTGTCAATGGCTGGCTGCTTGGATTGGAAACCTACACAGGAGATTCTCTGGAGATGGATTCTTCCTCCCTCAGCAGCCATTAATCACGTGTAGCTGTTTGATTTTGTTTCTGTTTTGTTGTTTGTTTGTTTGTTTGAGACAGAGTTTCTCTGTGTAACACTGGCTGTCCTGGAACTCACTCTTGTAGACCAGACTGGCCTCAGACTCGGAAACCCACCTGCCTTTGCAGCCTGAGTGCTGGGATAAAGGTGTGGGCCTCCACCGGGAGCTCTTTATCTAGGACTGAGACCTGTGGGATTTTCACTCTCCACATTGGTTCGCCAACTGTTGGCATTGTACTGGTTTCACAGGCAACCATATTGTTAATATTTTATGGGAGTGCTTTCCTTGTCATGCCTAGGGGACACTATTTAGCAACAGGTGTGTCTAGGTCCTTTGCCTCTAACAGTCATCCTGCCCCCTTTCTGTGATTCTCCAGAGCCTTGGATGTAGGGATTGTGTTGCAGATGTGCAGTAGAATTGAATACCCCACAGCCTCCTATTGTCTGCTTTTGGGCAGTTATGGATTTCTGTAATAGTCTCCATCTGTTGCACAAAGAAGCTTCTTTGATAGAGAGTGAGAGCTAAATTTATCAGACTGAGCCAGCCTACAGGATGTATGACCCAGGCTAAGCCTGTAGGTTGGGGTCTGCACGGGCCAGCTCAAGTCAGGAGGCTTCACCAGATGGGACTGTTCACAGTCACCCCCATCCTCCTCTATTTTAAAAAAGAAAACTGCTTGTTTAGAATGTTTGTGGGTGTATCCATGTATGCATGTCACACGGCTCACATGTGAGTCAGAGGACAGCTTACAGAGTTGATTCTCTCCATCACCTGAAGCCTTCTTAGGCTTCCCAGCCATCGCTGAGCCAAGTCATCAGTCCAGTATCCCTTTGTCAGCTGAGCTCTGAGTTTCCTTTCTGTGTTCACTCTTCCAACTACTTGAGTTGGGATGGGGTAGGTCCCCTTCCAGCCAGGACAAAGTAGAACACACCATTTCAGTCTTAATGGTTCCATTGTTTTGTTGATGAGTGTTGTAAACAAATGTCTTAGTTTCTATTGCTGTGATAAACATCATGAGCAAAAGCACCTTGGGAAGGAAAGAGTTACTTACCTGAGTCACAGTCCATTATTGAAGAAACCAAGGAGGGAACTCAAAGCAGGAACCTGGAGTCAGTAACTGAAGGAGAAAACATGGAGGAATGCTTACTGGCTTGCCCCATGGCTTGCCCAACCTGCTTTGTTATACCCCTCAGGACTCTTGCTTAGGGCTATCACTGCCTACAGTGAGCTGGAGCCTCCCCATAAGTCACTTCAAAAATGTGTACCACAGACTGTGTACAGGCCAATCTGATGGAAGCTACTCCTCAGTGGAGATTCCCAGATATGTGTCAAGTTGACAAAACTAACCAGAACAGCAAGCAATGCCACACAAACTGCTTCATCAGGGAATAAGAGGAGGCTTAGTAGAAGCTCTTGAGAATGTTTCCCCCACTTCTATGGGTGGACTTCTAAAAAGAGGTTTTCTCTACTTAGACTTACATCATCTGTAATACTGACACTTTGGCTTGTTGCAGCTGCCGGGTGCTCATCACTGGTCAATCCAAAGAATCTCAGGAAAAGAGTACAGGTGCTTGGTCAGTTTTATATGATGGAGTTGTCAAAGCTATGCATTTCTAAACCTTCAACATATGGACCTTTGGGGACATTCAAATAAACCAGATCAGCCTCCTCAGTTGTTGACCAGCTAACCCAATGAACTCTGGAACTGATCCAACGCTATTGTCCTATTTATACTACAATAGTCATACCGTTTAAGCCTCTCTTCATTGTGCTTTCTATTACATACAGCTGCCAAAAGAACAACAACAACAAAATCCTTAATTAATACATATTTGTGTAAAAGAATGATACAAGGGAATCAGAGCTAAGACAGACTAATTATTTATATAACTTTAGCCACCAAAAAGAAGAGCATATGTAGGAAAAACAATAGTAAACATGACAAAAACCAGAACAGTACTATGAATGAATGGAAACATGTTCCATCAGTAATAATTCAGAAATGTGGCTAGATATGACCCAAATATATTTAAATCAACCACATTCTTTTTATGTAATTATTTTTGAGATGGGATCTTGAATAACAAAAAATTTAGTAAGAAATCTTCAGGCCCTATACAAAAAAGAGAATTAAAATTTGTCAAGAAACATAAGGAAGACCTGAATACACAAGGTCCAGAATAGAAAACATAGTGGCCTTTGGGTCAATATGGGTCAATCCATATTGAATATGTATTTCATTTAGCCTGTGCACTCTCCCATTACTGTAGGGATGCAAAGAAAGTAGCAGGGTGATTTCAGATCTGACAAAAGGACTTTAAATTTCATCTGGAGGATAATCAGTTATGGGTGTTATCAGTTGTGGGATGAACACCTATAATCCCAGCATTTGCAAGAGGAGGCAGGAAGATGAAGAATTCAAGGTGACAACAGAGCAAGCATGAGGCCAGCTGGGGCTGCATGACAGCTAGTCTCAGAAATTCACTTTTAAAACTTTTAGTAATGCTTTTGTGGATTATGGCTTTATTAACACAACCTTTGTTTTAGGAAATGACTTTTTCTAGTAAGTATGATAAATTTCATAGTACTGTCTTATGTATGTCACTTTGTATTTGCTCAATATATTTAAATTTTCTTTTATTTTAAACTTAATTTCTTTTTTGTGGTATTATTTGACAGTAGTAAAAATAGGTATCATTTTTGGATTTAATAAAATCACCTATAAAAGGGAATTTAAATAATTTGCATTTCTTTCCATAAGTAATATTTGATCTGTTATTTCTATTTCTTCTTCCTTTTTTCTACATAACTGCTTTTAAAACCCTAATTTGAATATATATTTCAACCCATCCCTAATGTGTTCAACTATATTACAGAACTGAGTAGGACTTCATTTTTTACCTTGATCTCATGATTTTCATGGACTTCCCAGAACTTTGTTATTTTGCCTCCTATCAGTTTAATGTTATATGCTCAGTTGAAAAAGAAGATATCTTTAAATCAAATTGTAGAGCTGTTGGGCTGCAGCATAGTTCAATAGTGGGGCACTTGCTTGAGTGCATGGGTCTTGGGTTTGATTGCTTGCAGAATCCCCTACCAGACTCCGAGCACACAAAACCAGAAACAACATGAAGATGTGAAATAGAGCACACACCTTGTTTTTCAGGGCAGTTTTTGCGTTTTGTATTAAGTTGATTATTATACAGAATTTCCTGTTGTTACTTCAGTTACTCCAGCTTTGCCCCTCATGCTCCCCCACCCCACCCCCCCCCGTCAGCAGGGATTCATCTCTTGACTAGTTTGGTGGTAATGTTTTATATATATGGCATGTTTTATCAAATCATGCATAGCTTAATATTTTTTAACCTTTTTTCTGAAAAATAATTGGAAACCACAGTCATTGTGTACATTACTGAACTTTTAGGTGGCTCAAAGTTTTGTGTTGTGACTCAGAAAAAGGAAATGTATGGTTCTTTTGATATAGGATATTGGAGCTAACTTGGTTTTCTAGATAGTTAATTGTATGAATTTTAAATATAATATTTGAAATTACTTTTAATTTTGAGTACAGATATAATTTCTTTTCAGGTGTTTGTTTAGAAATCAGCCTACTTGTGTTCTCCAAGACAGGAATTTTGTCTCTTTGCCTTGTGTTCTTGTTGTCCACTCTCCTCCTGAGTTGAGTCTCTTCCTGTTGAACATCTGCTGTCAAGTTTATCCCCTGCACTGCATGCTCCGCTCAGGTTGCTGTTTTAGTTTTTGTTTGTTTTAATTTCTAGCTGTACCTCATTCTATTTTTTCCCCCCTCTCAGGAGTTTGCTTTCATCTTGAGGAGGCCATCTCTTTTTGTAGAAAACTCCTTCTAGAGAACATTGGGAAAGTCCATTCTAAAAAAAATGTATTTTGTTTAAAAATACTTGCTTTTAGAGAAAGGGTAATTGTGTGGAGGAGGTCAGAGGATAACTTGTGGGAGCCGGTTCTCTCCCTCCACCTTGTGGGTCTACGGAATAATGATTTCCCTCTTCTCATGGTGTGGTTGTATGGACTGAATAAATGACACTTGTAAAGAAAGACAGTGACAACAAACATTCTCTCAGAGGTGCTTATATACGACGACACCATGCTTACATACGATGACATTGTGCTTACATATGATACACATACCAGTAATATGATTTTAAAAGTTAGTATGTGAAAATAGCAGATACTATAAACACCAAAATGGTGTCAGAAAGTACATTTGCCCCGCTAAGGAAGTGTGCAACTCATAGTTGCCAAAGTCCCTGAAGGCTTGGTGTTAAGTCCAGTCTGGCTTGGTTCTTCTTTCCCATTTAAACTTAAGGTTTGGTCTTCTCATCAGAGGCATTTTTTCTTAGCTACATTCGTTTGTATTTATCGTTTAAACACTGCCTGAAAACTTCACAACAGTTTTTCTAAAGTTGAAACATAAAAGAAACACAAGAGTCTCCCCTACTTTAAATAGTAATAAATTATTTATTATTAATTAAAATAATTTGTTATTTACTGAATACTTAAATGATGTTTTGATTAGAACATTAACTTATATTTGTTGATTTCTGGTACTTATGTTATTGATGTTATTAAATGGCTTTTGCTTTGTTTTTCAAAATGAAAGCTTGGAGGTAGAATTCACTTGGTGTTTACTGTGATGAAGTTGTGAAACAATGTTTGCACAACTGGTTTTCCAAAGAACAGCTATGTCATAGATACCATAGTTGGCATCATGCATTTTGTGTGTTTGGCAAGAGAAAACTTGTAAGACTGGGGTTTCTAACTTAGTGCTTCTCAAATGTAAGGATGGGTTAGTCTCACCCAGAGCTTCTCAAATCAGATTGCTAATTCCAAGTCAGTAGGTCTACCATGTGGGTCAAGAATTTGCATTTTTAACAAAATATTGCTGATGCTTTGGTCTCAAGACCATGGTTTTAGAGTTAGTGTTGTAGGATGGTAAGGACAGTGAATTCTGGGGTGTGCAGGGGAAGAAAAGCTGCATACCCCTTACTTGGGATGAGTGTGTTGACAGCTTTCTGGGAAAGGTAGGGCTTTAAGCTGACTTTGTGATCTGGGATGGCTCAGGAGGATAAAGGAGAGCTGGAGGAGTTGACAACCAGAGGGAGCATCGTGTCGAGAGTATGGGAGGGGGGCGCAAAAGGCTTGTTGGAGGAACAGCAAGACCCTAGAACAGAGAGTGTGCTTTCCCCTGGACATCAGGAAAAGATATAAAATAGGACAGGCTGGTAGTCACTGGACTTCTGAAGGCACGTGTATTCTTGAGAGTTGGGTATTGTGGGATCATATGGTAGTTCTATTTTTAGATTTTTTTTTTTTTTTTTTGAGGAGCCTCCCGATTGGTTTCCATGAATAGCTATCAGACTTTTCTTCCTGTGAGGGTCATTTGAATAAAGCAGTTTGCTGTGTGTGTGGGAGACTGTGAAGACAGAGCTCATAGCTTCCGCTGGGGACATTTGCCAGGAGGGACACAGATGCTTGGCTTGTGGTTATGGCTGTAGAACTGGAGCTCAGGTCCCAGGTGATATCAAAATGCCAAAGCACAGTGGTTGACACACTGATTGTTCCAGTAATTTGTTCACTGAACTGAATGCTGGATTTGCTGTTTCAGAAGTCAGTAGAGAACCTGACTATAGAGTCCTGGCCATGGAGCCTAGAGCAGACAGGGGAGTTCAAAGGATGTAATGCCTAAGAGAAGGAAAAGGGAGAAACGAAGAAAGTAAAGACAAAATATGGAAGGAAGTGTCCCAGTAAATTGACATATTAGATCTTACCACAAGAAGAATTTGAGGAAGGAAATTGTTCCATGAGCTAAGACCTACACAGAGAACAGTGGACACTGTGGGGTAGCTAGAATGCTCCATTTGATCCCCAGGACTGCTGCTGAGAAGGAGTGTGCAGGCATAGTCCTTAAGGAAGTAAAGGCAGTGGTCACCCAGCCGTGTTCAGGAAGGGGCAGTGTCTGGCTGCAGGAGTGATTAAGACATTTCTGTCATGGGCTCATTTTTATTGTGAGCTGGCAGAACCTTTGGTGCTGACAGGGACAGGAAGCTGTGACAGACAAGATAAGACCTCCCCCTGCTGTCTTGCTTATTCCAATGAAGGGCTTCTCTTTGCAGTTCCTCAAGGCCAAATCCTTGGGAGCTGTCTTTGCCTCCATTTGTTTTGTTCTCTGATCATTGGATCTATCACAAAATCCTGTTGGTACTGTACTCCTTTGGAAATACAACTCGGGATCCAACAACCAGCCACTGGACTTTTCTGTCCAGAGTGATTGGCAGCAGACTTCCAGCTGATCCTTCTCCTCTTTCCTTGATGCCAAGTGTATTCTCAACAGTGTCTGCAGTGAAGCTACTAAGTTTGATCACACAGTTGATACAGCTGCATAAAGCTCCCAGGGATTCTTTTTCACTCAGTAAATGTACTTTACCCACTGAGCCATTGCACAGATCCCAGTTGAATTCCTTACCAATGATCACTAAAGCTTTGTCAGGTCAGATCCAACCCATTCGTCCCCAATCAGCTGCACGCTCTGCCCCTATCCCTCAGACATCCAGGATGCTTCTGCTCCAGCCTTTCCCAGAATGCTCTTCTGTTAATGTCTACATGGTTTCTCACTCTGTAGAGTCTTTGTTATCTGTTATAGAATGTTTCCCAGGGACACTCCTTGTAAATTGTAGCTCCACAGGACAGACACCTTCAATACTGTGTATTTAGCTTTGAGTGTTCTATCAGTAAAATACTGGTTGTTATAAACTCTGGGAGGGTAAGAATATTCTGCATGTTTTGTTCATTACTTTACTTTTAGTGGCTAGAACATGTCTTAGGGCTTAATTGATGGGAGGGAACATAGACATGGTAGCTAAGGAGACTGGTCTTAGGGTGTCCTAAGAGACACTGCTTGTTAGACAAGTTCTATATGGCATGTACTTTTACACAATGGTAACAATAATACCATACCTTAAATTGAAAATTTAATTTAAACTATGATTAGACATATTTATACTCCCAGTTTTATTATTTTTAAAAATTATGGCTATGTATATGTCTTTCGGAATATGTGCACACAAAGGCACCTGTGGTGGGGGGTTAGAATTGTTGAACCCTCCTAGAACTAGAGTTACAGGCAGTTGTGAGCTTGTTGGAACTGGGACTCTCGTGCTGGTTCTCTGCAGAGGAGTACATGCTATTAACCACTGAGCTATCTCTCTAGTCCACCATGTTTATTTTTAAACCAATAGGCAAAAAAACCCAACAGGCTTATAGTGCTAATACATGCAGACTTAGTGTAATGTTTAAATCAGGTTAAACCTTTGTTCCCTTCAATGCTTATTGTTTCTTTGTGGTAAGAACTTTCCAAGTCCTTCTAGCTCTCTGAAATGTCCAGTACATTTGTCATGTATAGACACCCAGTGATGTGTTTCTCACTCCTCTTTAAGTGTAACTTAGTACCCATTGATGAGTACAAATGGGTGCCCTGGGTGGTACTGTATTTCAGTCTAACCATTGTCTTGTGTGGTACGTGCTGCACTCCACTGGAGAGCTAAGGAAATGGACCTTGATGTGTTTGGGACTCTGTATAATAATGATGCCACCAATAGAAAGACTTCAGCAATGGCTGGCATCTTTGAGACCATTTAGGTCTACTCCTGGCTCTATCTACTGTCTGTGATCTAGGGGTGGCTATGGTCATTTCTACTTTGAAGACCTTGCATGGGCTTTCCATTTGTTTGATAGTTTGCTAACTAATTGTCTTCATTCCTTAATGAGTGAGTCTTCCAGGTAGAACCTAGCAATATCAGGAGTCTACTCTGTATTGATTAACCTTCAGTGACCTTCCCTTCTCCTTGTCTCAGCTTTCAGTACCTGTGGCTGGACTTAAGAATCCTGTGGTCCTGTCAGCAAACAGCAAACACTTGATAATGCCAGGATAGCCAGGGGGAACTTGGAAAAGTTCACAAATTTTTCTTTAAAATCTGGAAATAGTTGTCAGAAGCCTGTTAAAGAGTAAATACTGTGTGACATAGGTAATGCAGTTTTTGAATTTGTATTTGTTGTAGTTTGTAAATAGTATAGGGATATTTACTTCTCTTTAAAACTAGCTAAAGAGACACCACAGACTTGGCACTTATATCCATGTGAACTAATGTTACGATTTATATTATCAGTATGCATTAATCAGATATATGATTAATTTGTGTGTTTTTGAGAAAACAATAAAATTAATGTTTGTTTTTAATATACATAAACCAATTTTAAAACTATTATATATATGTATATATAAAATTTAAATTGTGGGGGTGTACTCAGATTTATCATACCAGCTTATGTGAATCCATCAGTTTGCTTTTAAAGAATTTGAGTGACTGTAGTCATTTCCTATACTTAGTAGTGTGTGCCCAGGCTTTTATAGCTATGCAGTAAAAGTATCGTTCACATGTTGACACAATGTCGTACATTGGCTCGTTTACCCATTGGCCAAAGCATCTGTAAGTGTAGCCACAGCAGCTTATGATAACATAGGCATGTTCAGCCTGGGATTAGATGGCAGTTAGTATCACATGTTTTTGTTGGAGTGGGTACAGGATGGGCTAAGCAGATGGACTGCTTTGTCCAGGGTTCTCATTTGTGCAGAGGAAGATGCCAAGGTTATAGATGTTTCAACTGCTAAAGCCAGTGACTATGAAGTGTTAGTATGTGGAGAACTCAGTCCTTTTTATTGAAGGCCAGAGTTAGGCCACCCCTAGTGATGTACTTCCTCCAGGTAGGCTTTACAACACACACACACACACACACAACACACACACCACACACACACAAATGTCAGAGAACAACTTTCTTCTTTCCTTCTGCTTTGTGGATCTCAGGCATTGAATTCTAGATCATCAGTGTTGAAGGCAAGCTAACTTGCTGACCTACTTCTCTTTTTTCGGACTATGAGTTAACTTAGGGTTTCATGTTATATCTTTGTATTGGTATGCTTAAGGGAGTCTTCATTAATTATGTATATATATGATGCATATATAAGAACATATTTAATTTAATATATTTTATAATAATCTATATAATTATTTATATATAATTTTATATAGCATATTAATTATATTTATTTTATATAAATTATATAATATGATATAATTTATGTGTAATTATATGATAGTATATAATAATATATATTATATGGAGATGAAATTATATATAATTATCCATTATATATCTAAATATATATATATAATTTATATAATTTATAGTATATAGTATATAACATATAATATATATATATATGATGAATGTATTAATCTCAAAGTAAGTATCTCTGAAAACAGTACTTATAAAATATATGAAAAATGATCCCCAAAGCCTTTTGAGAAAGTAGAATAAGTGAATTTAAAATTGGTCATTTAATCATTCTTTGAATAATGAATATTTTAATTGTAGTTGGTTAGTAGTAAATGGTGGTGTATATGTGTGCATGTGTATAATGTGCATGTTAGGAATTTTACACTCTTTGCGGCTCTTCTGGCTAACATTTTTAGTCTGTGTTGTCTTTAAAAGAATGTCTCTAGAGTACACTGAATTCTGTTTTCTCTAAGACTTCTAAAAAGAAGCCATTCAATGACAGTTCACTCACACTCTCTTTCTAGAATGTTCTGAAGTTGTTCAAACTGTGTTCTGTTCTTTTTGCTCATGCTCTGAATTCAGTGTTATAATTCAGCACAAAGCACAGAGGAGTTAAGCTTTCCCCATAGACTTTATATCACTAGTCAGGAGAAGCTGGGTTTTCTAATCAATGTCCCTGCTGGATTCCTCGCAAACCAGGCTATGTGTGAGGTTAGCATCTTCATGTGTCAGCTTCTGAACCTTTATGTGGGCACAGTGGAGGTGGGATCAATGCATTTCATGGATAGATGGCTTTCCTACCATAGGCACCAAAAGGATAGTGTACATTTGAGTTCAGTGATGACATCCTTGCCACATGGTGACAGAAATGACTCCAGAGAGAGGGATTGGTTTCCTGATGATAAGCTGGTTGCTACCTCCGAGGAGATCCAGTCTCACAGAGATCCATTTACCAGGGTTCCACTGTGTAGCCACAGACACTATACTTAGGTTTGCTGAGGGAGGTATTCTTACTCATGTGAGTTAGTAGACATGCGTTGGCAGGGTGCACTCCCTGCATCATGTTTAGGACCTCATCCATTTTACTAGTTTTCAATGAGAACTGGAACTGGAAATTTATGGATGTCCTGGTCAGTTTTTATTGTGAACCTCACACAGCTTAGAGTCACCTGTGAAGAAGGAACCTCAATTGAGGAATACCCAGGTAAGACTGATCTGTATCCATGCCTATGAGAGATTGTCTTGACTGATGATTGATGTGGAAGAGCCCAGTCTACTGTGGGCGGACTATCCCTAGGTAGGTAGGTCTGGCTGTACAAAAAAATGGTAGCTGAGCATGAGCCAGTGTGTGAGTCAGTAACAAACATTCCTCCATGGTTTCTGTTTGAGTTCCTTCCCCAACTTTCCTCAGTGATAGACTGTGACCTGGAAGTGTAAGCCAAATAAATCCTTTTCTTCCCTAAGTTATTTTTGGTTATAATGTTAACCATAAAAGTAGAAACCAAACCAGAGCAACATACAATATTGTATGTAGACTGTTGTCCTCAGTTCTGGGGGCTCTTCCTAGTTTTACTGGCTAGCCTGGCCTCCATATCTTAGTGATGGGAACAGGTACACGGAGGTAGGTTTGGTTTGTGTGGTTGTTCCACAGCAGAGGTTGGAGTAGATCTCATACTTCTCACTCTTGGCCCAGAGTCAATGCCATGGCTTTTGGAGTAAAACTTTCCTTAGACATGGTGGAGAGCTGGTTCCCATCTTGCAGGTTGCATGTTTCCATGTTTGACTGCTTCCTTCATCCAGCCAGCAGTCTTACTGATGTTCCTATGGTTCCTAGCACAGTTAAGGTAGAAGTAAATCTGAAATTACCTTAGGGCAGAAACCTGGAGTAGGATATTCAAATGCACCTTCCATTCCTCTTCCTTCTGTGTTCCCAGAGACCCAGAGATAGATTGAATCATCTCACCAACACTTACAGCATGCTGGTTTTGGTGAAGGTCTTCATGATGATAGTATGGGGTAGATAGTCAGTAGATAGTGAGGGAATCAGCCCATGTTCTCGAAGTATTCTGAAACCTGGAAATATGTTATAGCCATCCACCCAAGGCAGATATCTAAAAGCTGTACTGGTTTTTAACAAGTCTTTTTTTGAGTTATAACCACATTCATGGTGCTGTAAAATGGTCCTGGCTCTGTTGGAAAGTGACAAGTGAGTGTTCCCAAGTGTATGCTAATGGTTTGCATTATTTATTTATTTGTGTGTGCATGCATCATGATATAGGTGGAGGTTGGTGAACTCAGGTTGTTAGGCTTAGCAGCAGGTACCTTTACCCTCTGAATCACCTTGCCTGCTCCAATGTCTCAACTTTGGAGCTGGTTTACTTTAAAAATCTGTAGTCTATATAGCTCCTCATGTAGCTTTAAATATTAATCATCTGTCCATGGTTGGACATGTTGGGCACTGTACAATCTATCATGTCAGTTTTCTGCAAACCGTGAGACCACAGATGTCTGATTTCTGGGTATGGGGAACTAGAGAAGAGCCTGACCTGGGCCTCTACAGCTAATGACCAAACCCAGGGCTCCCTTTGAAGGTCAAGGTCTTTGTACTCTCATCTTCAGACAGCTATCTTATGCATCATCCATTTATTATTTTAAGAGCTTTATTTAGACAACATGAAACTTGTGGGTGATGAGTTTACTGGATCTTTACAGAGATGTCCCACTGCCATCAAATCAAATGTGGAATGTTTTTCATTTCATCAACCCTCAAACTGTAGGCCCAGTACCCTTTTCAAGAGTGTTTGTTGCACTATGAATGCGGTCACCATTTCCTTTGTTCCCTTCCACTCCAGCTCTAGGCTACTAGGAGTCTGCTCTGTTTCTCTAGATGCCATTCCATGGGAATAGACCTCATAGTATACTGTGTGGTGCTCTTCTCATTGTTCTGTACTCACACAAGGGACTTTTGTGCTGTTTCGCCATTCCTATCTTGATTTCTGAACTTTACTGTTGTTATATTTGGAGGCAGGTGTGATCAGTGTCAGTACGGGGAGGATACCAGAGAACTTCTCTCTCTCGACCACAAGAGCACGGGGCAGTAGGGACTACCTTCCACAGAGGAAGAGATCTTCCCAGGCTCTGACTCCGCCAAGCTTGATCTGCTGTAGTTTTCTGGAATGTAAGGCAATCAAGTCCAGTATCTGCTTTTAACATCTCTTCAGAGTATTAATCCACCTTTTATCTGTATAAATATCGCTGTTCTAAACACTTGGGAGGAGTAATGTCATCTAATATGCGATGTAGGACTGGCTTCTTTCACTGATCTTGTTTATGAGGTTCATCCGTGAGGGTGTAGTATTAGTGTTTTTCAGAACTTCCTTTTTATGGCTGAGTAATATTTTACTATATGGAGATGTTAGATTTGTTGATCCCTACATCAGCTGGACATTGAGCTGTTACTGGTCTTTGACTATTATTAATAATCTTTTAAAGAACATCTATGTACAACTTTTTAGGCAGACAATTTTGGGGGAAGGTTGTGTATCTAAAAATGAAATTATTACATCTTGTGTTTGTGTCATGCTTTAGTTCTCTTGAATTCTTCTTCTTCTTCTTCTTCTTCTTCTTCTTCTTCTTCTTCTTCTTCTTCTTCTTCTTCTTCTCTTCTTCTTCTTCTTCTTCTTTCTCTCCCTCCTCTCCACTCTCTTCTTCTCTCTTTCTTCCTCTTCTTTCTTCTCCTTCCTCTTCCTTCTCTTCTTTCCTTTCAGTATGCTAAACATATGCATTATCACTGACCTAGACCCCACCTTTGAATCTTCAAGGTTTTAGAAACCCACTTTATAAATTGCCAGAGTACTCCAGATGCATCAGCGGGGCAGATTAGCCTGTTTCAGAAGTGAGGAAACCTGAATTTCCTTCCCAAGTTGTTCTGCTGGAGGGTGGCTGGACCAGGATCAGATGTGTGATCTTGTTTTCTCTCAGGCTGTGCCTTGGGAGCCTCAGGTAGGGACAATTCTTAGGAACCTGTTCAGTTGCTGAAGTTAAAGACACTCACTGTATTGTTTGCTGCTGGCTGAATCTGATTTGGAATGACAATGCAAAACTAGGTCAAGGGTGTCTTTAAGGAATGCCTTCCGGGTAGCCTGCCTTGCAGAGCACATAGGTTGTAGGACAGTGGTGGGATGATGCTTCATTCCGTGGTGTTCTTCTGCTTTGTCATGAAGAGGTGCTAGTGCATGTGAAAGGCAATGAACAGTTTTGATTACAGTGAGGTAGACCAGAAAAGCTAATGATTCTGGCACTTAGAGAGATCTGTACAAGGTTTGCAGATAAAAATGGAAACAAAGGAGTTGAAAAATGGAAAGAAAGAAATTATGTTACCAGAAGTGCTTTTCACAATACTGAAATCAATTGAGTCATTATTCAAATAAGAGTTCTCCTTGGAGAGTTGGAAGACAGAGGACAGAAAAAGCTGTTGTCTGTCATGATGCAAGTGTTATCTGCCCAGCAACTCAGTGACACAGGGCATACAAAGGCCCTCAGTAGATGCTGTGTACGCCATCTCAATGAAAGAAAGCATGGTGCCCGTTAACCTATCACATGTTGAAGTTTTTATGTATGGAAAGAAGTCCTTGATTTTCCCATTTCTTCAAAAATATTTCTTTTTACTTGTGAAGCATAATGGTATTTCTAAGAATTTTATGACATTTTTCAGAAGAACCTCAAATATTTTAGTTTTTTATTATGCTTTATAGCATAGAAATATTTAGGGCCACTTAAAATCTCAAGGACTTAGTCACTCTGTGTCTACATAAGAGTAATTTTTTAAAAATTCAACAGCTATTTACTAGTTGTATACCCTGTGTGAGCCATTGTTAGTCAGTCACAGAGTGGGTAAAAGATCAGCCATATGTCATTCTTAGTGTCTAGGAATTCATAAATTAATGGTTGAAGTAGATTTTAACAAGAATTTCATGAAATGCTATTTTGAAAGGGGACAATAAGCATAAGCCGCAAAAGTTTAGGGGGAACAGTTTCTATGATCATCTTGATTTTTTTTTTTTCATTTACAAACCCTGTCTCTTCCAATTACTATTAAAAATAGTCTCTGGAGGCTAAGTCCTGTTGTATTCGGTATGCAGCTCTTACTATGACAGATACATTAACAAGTGGACATTATAGACATAGTAATGCATAGCAACTATCGTTAGTTAATGGTTAATAATGATCAATTGGATTTTGCCTTGAAGACCAGAAAGTACAGTTAGTGAAACTTTGTGACTCAGTTGTATTCAACTTCTTGTTTCTTAATTTTATGGTCCCCTACTCCTCTTATCAATCTGGATCTAATCTTTAGTCCAGTGACTTTTTTAATTTATTTTAATCTAGAAGGATCCTCTGGTCTTTGTTTTCCTTGAGATTAATTTTTAATTCAAGGAACCCTGGGTAGCTGCCTTGTAGAATGTCCTAATTTAGATAGAGGATCTTTTCTTCATGACTACAGTGAGGTTGAATATATTTAGCAAGCTCAATTCATAGCTGGTGGTACATAACTAGTATCAAATTAGGGGCTGTCAAGTAGTTCTTCTCCTTATGCTGCAGTGCACTGTCCTATGTGCAGAGACCTGAGAAATAACGTGCACTTCCTCTCCTTTCTTCCATTTCTTCTATTTCTTTCTCTTTCTCCTCCTTTTCTCTTCTGTTTTCTTTTTTCTCTCTTCCTTTCTCCCTCCATTTTTATTTCTTTTCTTTCCTTTCACCATGCTCTTATGTAGCCCAGGCTGGCTTTTAATTCATGGTGTAGTGGAGGCTTGGTCATGAATTCCTGATTCTTTTACCTCTATAAGGACTGGGATTACAGACAGGTGCCACCATGATAGCCGAGACAATTTTTTGTTCACTTTCCACTTACCCCAAGGCACACATCTGGAAGAATTGCCATAGTCAATAGACAACGAACAACTGCTCGGTTCAGAATGATGACTATTTATTAAAAAACAAACAAAAAGCCAAACATCAATGAAAATAAAACCCTTAAAGCTTACCAGCTAAATGGCATCAGCACCTGTGACTTGTGTAGCTTACTGTCTAAATGGAAAGCTTGGTTGTTTTGGCCTCACAGAGTCAGTCTGTCCTTCCTCCCTCCCTTCCTTCCTCCCTTCCTTCCACTGCTTGGGATCTAACCTAAAACCTTGCTATGTCTAGGTTCACCTAACATTGAGCCTTTCTTATTGTTTAAGTAAAAACTATTCACTCGTTTTGCGTATGTGACAGGTGGAGGTCAGAAGACAATTTTTACGAGTATTTACTTTGCCTCTACTCTGTGGGGTCTGGGAATGGTTTACTTTGTCAAATCTGATGGCAAGCCCCTTTTGGCAGTTCAGCCATCTTGCCTAACCTGTTTTTTTTTTTTTTTTTTTTTTCTTTTAAATTTGTGTTAGAATTCTTTCAAATGGATTTTAACAGAGAAAGTTATAGGCTGTTTTTCTTCCTCAAAATATTTTTTGAAGAGTTTTCTGTGTCATCCAGAGCCCCAGGGGCTGGTGACACGGTGATAAAGAGTAGGAAACCCTGCCTTCTCAAAGCTTCTGGTCTATGGTGGAGAGATTAGACAGTGGAGGCACACATGAGGAAACTGTAGGGGAAGTGGTTACCATGGATGTTGGGGTGTGAGTGGAATGAGATGGGTTGATGTTCTCTAGGGGGGGTGCTGTGCAAAATGATGTTCAGGATCCTGAACAAGTCAAAACTGGGACCAGCCTCATGAACACGTATTGAGAAGAAAAGACTCTTATACCTAAGGGAAAACCAAGTAGCTAGCTGTGTATCTGGAGGCAAATAGGAAAAGAAATGGAAGACAGTATTCAAAGACTGTTTTATGCCCAGTTTGGTGACAGAATCCCAGGCAGCTGGATTGTATGCTCTTATTTTATCATAGGACAACAACAGCAAAAGACCCTGGAAATGACAAACCTGACACAGAGCCTCTGAGGTGTCCATTTGGTGTAAAAGTGGTTAGATACCACTGGGGATCTGCTGTGCACTGTATCTTTAAGATGCAAGTGTTTTAGTGAAAATGTAAAACAGCAGTGGTTTCTACCCTCCAGCCAGGCATCTCTTTGTAGAAATGTACAAATAGTTTAAAATGCCCTGGGGCCTTATGGGTAGTATTGAAATAAGAGTTAAGAAGTCTGAACCAGCAGCCTAGTGTGTGGGAAAGCTTTAGAACTCTCTCGAGCCTGAGAATCCACATAGCCAATGCTGAGAGAAGTCCTGTGAGTGTGTGGTGGGAAGGCTGGAGGAGCGAACTGATTGATGTGTCAGATGTGAGCACGTTGAGGAAATGTGAGGTGCTCCAGGAGCCTAAGGTTTCACTAAATAGGGCAGCCTGTTACCACATGTTTATTTGAAAATGAAGAATAAATAGTTATTTAAAAGTAAATGGTCTCAACAAGAGCAGAATCTGACCAGTGTACTTTAGATGACCAATGAATTATTCATTCAGCAATTCCCCAAACTAGCATGTGAACCAAGGCAAAGATCACCTTACGTTCTCCTGTGAGGCTCCACCTCACTGCACTGGAATCCTCATGTTCCAGTGCTGGATTAATAACTTAGAAGTGCTTTGTATCTATTGGAGAAGGGAACATCTACCTCAGGCAATTGGCAGAGACTTATTTCATCTCTAACAGTGATAGATGGACAGATGGAATGGTAGGTAGAGCAGATACCCAGTGATGGCTGTGGCAGATAGGAAAGTGTGAACTGCTTATGGGTAATAAGTACGGTGCACCCTACATTATACATCACTGTGACAAAGTACTGTCAGAAGTGACTTAGGGACATATGGATTGTGTTGGCTCCCAGTTGAACAGGGTACAGGCTATCATGGTGGAAAAGACACAACGAAAGCTTGATATACCTGATCATATCATGTCTGCAATTGAGAGCAGAGAGGGAGAGAGGAAAAGAAGAAGTAAGAGGGACACAGGAAAAAGACAGAGGGAAGGGTGGAGGTGAGAGGGAGGGAGAGAGGAGAGGGAGAAATCAGGGAAGAGAGAAGGAGTGAGGAGAGAGGAGAGGGAGGAGAAGGGAGAGGAGGAGGAGGAGGAGGAGGGAGGAGGAGGAGAGAGAGGAGGAGGAGAGAGAAGCTTTCTATCTCTTTTTTGAATCAGCCTAGGACCCCAGCCATTGGTTGCTGCCATTCACACTTAGTGTGTGTCTTCCCCGTCAAGTTAAACCTTTCTGCAAACAATCTCATAGAAATATCCAGATGTGTGTTTCCTGGTGATTCTCAATCCTTTCATGTTGACAGTCTATGTTAACTATCACATTTAGCTAATATCATTTAACACTTAGCTAAAGTGCTGTGCTAGGCAGGAATCCTCTTCTTGCCATACAAGGAAACTTCAGTTATTAGCTCACTTTATGGCAGTGGGGAATTATGTTTCACAGATTGTCACTTCTCAAGCTCTTACAGTCAGAGCAGGCAGAGCTGAGATATGACATCAGATCTACCTATCAGCATGTTCTCTTTCGAGCTGTTGCAGTACCATTGTGGAAAGATTTCGTTTCCTTTAAGAATTACCCAAATGAGGATAGGTGTAATGCAAAGGAGAAAGCCAGATATGTGAGACTCTAGCAAGAAGTGCACTGTGGGTAGGATGGGTCATGAGGAGCTTCTGAGAAGAGGGGGTCTTTTAGCAGGGCCTTAAAAGGACATGGAGGTCTTGCAGTGGAGCTGGGTACAGAGATAGGGCATCTGTCACCCCAACTCTTGGAAGTAGACACAGGTAGATCCCAGTAGCTTACTGACATGCTAGTCTAGCCAAAATGGTGAGTTCTAGGTTCAGCAAGAACCTAGACAATGGCCTGTCTTAAAAATAAGATGGAGAATGATAAAGGGGGAGACCCAGCATCAGCTTCTGCTTCCTTGTGTATCAAACATACAGCGCTGAGAACATCTGTATGCCCATACACTTACACATCAACACACCATACAAAACATACACACCACCTATTTATGTGAGTCTAGGAAAAACGTTAAAGCTAAATGTACACTGATGCTTGACTCATGAGCATGGACTATATAAACTCTCTCAGAATTATCCCTGCTTGTGTTTTTAGAGAATATTCAAGGCTGTGGCAAAGAAATTCTCTCCAGAATGCCTTTCCTGTGGTGTGGGATGGAGTACTCATGTCCTCGAATCTTCTGAGTTTCCTCCTCTTTCATGGCCTTGAGTTTTTTGATTTTCCTGGTTTTTTTTTCTTTTTACTCTGATCTCAGTAACAAAAATATCTTCCAATTATTTAAAACTTACTATGTCCTTAGAGGTCTTGTGACAAGGAACCAATGACAACTGAAGTAACATGGCTCGCTCAGTGATTGCTAGAGTTATATTACATGTCTTCATCTAATCACAAGAGCTATGCTCATTTTACAAAACATTTAGATTTTTTATGTGTACTGGCACTCTGTCCTGTGAATGGGATTGTACTCCCAGACAGCTGTGAGCTGTCATGCGGGTGCTGGGAATTGAACTCAGCTCTCTTGAAAAGCAGTCAGTATCATTAGCTGCAGAGCCATCTCTCCAGCCCTGAACAGTGCTTATTGTCTCCTTCATAAGTACTTAAGAGGAAAATGATTTGTTTGTGGCCCAGCCTCTTGCTTCTGAGTGCTCTCAGGCAGATTGAGTCTGTTCTCCTCATTTGTCAAATAGGGGTCAGGTCATGATAGTTTCATAGTGCCCAACTGACATATTAGAGGTTCAGTTAATAGCATTTTGTAATTTGTAAAGAAGTGTTTATATTTACTTTTGTGTACCTGACTATATAGGTGTATGCCATCTGTGTGGGGTGTCCTAGGGGGCAGAAGAGGGTATCAGATCCCTTGAGACTAGAGTTATAGTAGTTGTGACTTGCTCAGCATGGGTGCTGGGAACTGAACTTGGCTCCTCTGCAAGAGCAGTCAGTCAGAACATCCTCTTAACCACTGAACCAACTCTCCATCCTCCTTTTTGTGATTTTTTTTTTTAAATAATTATTTTCTGTCATCAAGTTCTTCTGTTGGCTGTACATGCTGGTCCTCAGAAAAAGGCTTAAATTATGGCAAAAAAAGGAAAGAAGAATGTCTTTGAAAATTCACTTCAGTTTGTTCATATTAATTTAAAATCTCTAATTAGCTCCGTATTTATTCCCTGGGATTTTCTTAACCGGGTTTTTCACACTGTACTGTTAACTTGAGTCAGTCTCTCCATGGTCAGCGCTGATCTCTAGCAGCTGCTCTGGGTGGAGTGTGTGTATCCAATGGTGGTGAATGAAGAAGGAACCAAGGCTCACAGTCATGCCTCAGCCTCAATAGGAGATAGTACTTCTGCTCAAAGGGAAGTGAGATGCTAGACTTGCTCTGCCGTATCTTGACCTTGGGAAGCAAAAATAGTTTGGATGGTGGGGTTGCTGTAGGGGTTCCTTAGCAGAATTGATATATATGTTATAAAATCAGACACCAAGATCAAAGCTCTTGCTCGTTGTTGTAGTTATCAAGAAGGGGACAAGAGAAGACTCTGAGAAAAAAAAAGTTCCTATGAACTTAATAGTTACCAAAAACTGAAAAGTCCTCACTTTGCCCTTCCAAGGCCCAGAAAACCCGGATATTCATGAACAAGTTGCTGGTGGGGAAGCACTTCTGAGGAATTGCTAAGTTGGCCTTTCCGGGAGCAACTTACACCTAGCCTGGCTTTAATGAGCAGTTTTATATGCAGATATATGCTAATGTGCTAGTAGTATTGATTCTGGTGCTAATTTAAAATAACCCAAAGTTATTCTGCTCATCGAAATGAATATTCACAACAGGAATTCAAATGCAACTCTGCATTGCCAGTGCTCTGAGAATCTGTCTGTACCATGCTGTGCAGTTGTCTTCCCATCTTCCCACTTCACCTGAAGACAAGACCTGCCTGAGAGGATGCGTCCTGTGAGCTTTCAGTATCTCCATTGAAAATGAAGCCTATTGCATGTCCATGAGAGTATTCCCTAACGGGAGTAGACATTTCCACAGAAGGCATTTTTAAACACATGTAATAAATTCTAAGCTTGAGTACTGTCAGGAATCAATGTTATATCATTTATTTAACTTTTCCTAATAACATCCTCTGTCTTGGAATTTGGTAACAAAATAAAAACGCTTGAAGTATCCAGTACCAGTGGCCAGTACCTCTTTCTGTCTCCTGATGTTAATTTCTTCTTGTCCCTGGTGAATGGAAAAAAAAAAACAAAGAAATTAAAAGGAAAGGACATGACTGCTCCTAGGGGTAGTGGCAGAGAATATTCATTGTAGCTATGTAGGAGAGCCTAGCCAGAGACAAACACTTTGACTCTGAAACCATGTGGGAAGAGGGGGAGGGGAAGGGAGACAAGGGAACCAAGTAAGGCAACCAGGAGCTCAAAGGTACAAAGGGATACAAAAGAGTGGGTAGCCAAAATGTCTGGATTATTCAAGGAAGAGCCTCTTAGGGAAGGGCAGCCCAGCCACTGGGCTGGAAAGTACTGGGTAGAGGCAGAGTAGAATGCCAGCCATTCTTAACAGTTAGTCACTGAAGGATTCTGGGAGAACCTGGAGGCCAGATCTGCTTTGATATGTTAAATAGGCACCTTAGCAGTTCTTCATTGGTTTGAAACTCAACACATGCTGCAGAGTGGGTGCTTACACTTGCTTAGTAGATCTGGTTCACAGGGGTTCATCTGCTTTGTCCTAGTGACAGGCCAGGCTATCTCAGCATTCAATACTGGCTGTCCAGTCAAGCCTTCCTTTGGAAAGTAGGTCTGTGCTTTTTGGCCCTGGGTCATTGACCTCTTAGACATTTAAAACAGGTCAGTCTTGAGTCTCTCGCAGCTCTGTGGCAAAGTCTTTAAGGGACTGAGCTGTCATTTTGTGCTCAGGGAGAGACCAGCTGCCCTGTATGAGGTGGAACCACACTGAGAGCACCATACTTTCGAGGAAGCCCAAGAGACTCACGTGTGCAGACAGCTGTGTGGAAAGAAATACCAGGTAGCCTTCCCTGGGGGTTGGGGGAGGGCAGACATAGGAGTGGAAAGAATGTCGGTTAATCCAGATTCCAGAACCCTAAGTTCTTGCAGATGTGGTGTATTTTCTGACATTAGAAAAATCTAGCAGATATGTCTGACTCTCCACAACTGTGTATTTTTATCTCTATAGTCAGTTGCTAAGGTTTCTTGAGTCTGGTTTTATCAGGGCGTTATGTGTTGCCACGTTCATCTGCATTCTAACCTCCTTTAATTTTCTTGCCTTGCTTGTTTAAACAAAATTATTATAGAGACTTCAAGTTCTCTGGCATGATATCCATGTAACGCTACTGTTGAATATGTAACAGGGAACACTGGGTTAGATAGATAGGAAGACTTTCATAGAAAGGAGAAGAATAAAATTAAGACCAGGTGGGCAAGGAGTTAGAGATGAGTTAGTCACAGAAACTGCAGCTTGGTAGCTGCGTCTCCTGATGGTCCCACTGTGCCTTTGTGGTTAGCATCCTTGAAGCTGCAGTAAGTTCTTCCTGCTATAGCAGAAACTAAGGCACCACATAGCTTGCCAAGTTGACACACGTGCACTAAAAAAGGATATGCATCCTCAGAAGACCCAGCTACATTTTAATATCATTTGCATGGTGGTTTTTTTTTAATTCTGTTGTAGGATTTTTCAAAGGATCATGGGAAGAAGCTTGCTAAAGGAAGATCTTATCTGCCTTGATATTGACTTAGCACTCTGGTCTTTTCATGTCATAAGAATAAAACGAATCATTCATTCATTCATTCTTAATACATAAACAATACTCTGATTTTTTTCTTTTTCTTTTTGTCCAAGAAGCGTAGGGAGAAAGCCCTGGAGTGGGGTTTTAGCTCTCTATCTAGAGTCCTTTCCCTCCTTTCACTAAGGACACAGGAACAAGAACAAGGCACAGAACATAAACATGATGAGAGCAATAGCGTGTTCACTCTCTCATATTCTGTAGAAGGTGCTGCCACTAAAATGGGTCTTATGGAAATTATATCTTATTAGGACTCTCATTTTACTGTGTTATGGGTTTTTTCTTTTATCTTTAGCTGGTTGCAGACATTATGATGCAGACATTCAGAGTAGACACACCATTTCCAGCAGGTTATGAAAACTGACTTGGAACTGAGACTGTGGAAAGCACTAGAGGTAGAGAGCAGTCCCTGAGCTCCTCAATCCTGGGCCATTCAGTGATGCTTCTGATATGGTCGTGAACCCGATGGCATAGATGGGAGGCAGCTTCCAGTGCTGGGATTCTCATGGGTGTTTCAGAGTAGAAGATGCTGATGTACCACTGGGAAGGTTTACATGTAACAAGAACTTAAAAACTACTTGCTACGTTCAAAAAACATTTAGCCTTTGGATGGTTCTGTTTCTCTGGAAAATGGAGACATGAGCTCTTTTGTCTTCTAATGGACATGTGCTGATTTGCAGAGGGTGTATCTGCCTGTCTTCTCCTTTGTCAAATTAAAAAACTGACAGGGGAGGGCAAGAGAGGAGAGACTCCCAAATATTAGGATGTATTATGATTCCAGTAACAGGAGAAGAGATTGGTCTTCATGCCCTACTGCACTTAAAAAACACATGCAGTGTCTGTTTTACAGTGAAAGAAGTTTAAATATGGTAACTGGAAAGTTTGTAGAATATTAGCATCCATCTAAATAGATGCCTGCCCTTGTAACATCACTGCCAGCATTGTCCACATCCCCTTTGCTGACTCCTCATGTCTCAGGTGCAATCTTCTTTGTTTCTTTGAGATGGTCCCTCACTGGTCTGAAAGTCACTAGATAGGCTGACTAGGCTGTTTGGCCAATGAACTCCAGGAATTCACCTGTCTTTGCCTCCCCAGTACTGAGATTACAAATGTGTGTGCTACCAAGCCTGGCTTTCTTATGCAGGTTTCAGGAGTTTGGGGGATCCTCCTGCTTACAAGGTAAGCACTTTACCAACTGCTGCTTCTCCTTATGCCCTCAGGCTTTTCTCAAGGTCCTGCTTGCCATCACTCTGCTTGCTTTTCACTACACATTTGGTTCCTGTGCACTATTCTTCTGTTCTTTCTTTAAACCAGTGATGGTTTTATCAAAATGCACTTTTTATCTTAAATAATGCTTCTCAGCAAGATATCATTTTCTCTGGAGTTTATCTTTAGCTAAACAGAATTGTGGGCTGAAATTGTAGAGAGAAAAGCATGCCAACCTCCTCCTTGGTTCTTCATAGCATGCACTGTACCTGCTTCATGGAGTACAATAGAGCTGGACTTTTCCTTTCCAGCTTTACGCTTGTTTAAGGAAATGGACCCACTCTCTCTGGATTGTTGGGTGTAGCCTCTTTGCTGTGTCTGTTGTTAACTTTTTAGCAAACTGATGTTTAGTTCTTTGTGTACTTGCTTCTTTAGGCTTTTCAACATTGGGAAACTGTGCAGAAAAAATCTTGCGTCCTCGATGGCATCCAAATAAAACATGTAAAGTCTCATTTGATGATTAATGACACATTGTGACTAGATTAGAACACTGGTCACTTATTATATATGCTCAACTTCGTAGTTAGAGTTTCTATGCTGTGAAGGGACAACATGACCAAGGCAAACTCTTACTGAATTGAGGCTGGCTTATAGTTTCAGAGGCTCAGTCCATTATCATCATAGCAGGAAGCATGGCAGTGTGCAGGCAGCCATGGTGCTGGAAGAGCTAAGAGTTATACATTTTGATTTGAAGGAGCCAGGAGGGGGCTCTCCCTACATTTGGTGGGGCTTGAGTATAGGACCTCAAAGCCCATCCCCACAGTGACATACATCTTCCAAGGCCTCACCTCCTAATACTGCCACTCCCTGGGCCAAGCATATTCAAACCACCACACAGTTTGAATCATTTAAATCTGTGGTTTTTTTTATTTGTTTGTTTGCTCATTTGTTTTTTGAAACAGAATCTCACCATGTACCCTGACTGGCTAGAACTTGCAATGTAGACCAGACTGGTTTTGAACTCACAGAGATTCTCCCTCCCTCTGTCTTTGAGTTTGAGCTTATAAACATGTGATGCCACAGCTAGCGATACCATGACTTTGACAGAGGGCTGGTTGCCTGCTTGATCTTATATATATTACACAGTTACTCTATAAACAAACACATTCCATAGAGTACTGGTTTCCATGTTACCTACAGAATAAAGAGAATATTTCATTGTTTATCTTAAGTACCTCACCTACCAAATTTTCTGATAATTTATCTTATAATTACACCACTGGGCATTTATTCCTGAGGTAGACTGTCTCCACTCAGCCTCTCCACTCTTACTCACGTGTGACCTTAAGGATCTACCACTCAGGGCTTTCTTTGCTCATATTCAACTGTAGGAGAGGGCGGTGACAAGACTTGCCTGGACTTGCTATTGAGGGCATCACGTCAGCTGATCTGTGTGAAGTACTCTCTCAGCTTCATTGATTTTCAAATCCTTCTGTGTTGAGGGCCATTATAACCTGACCCACTGATTTAAAAATATGAAGCTGGGTTTCAAATTTATAATTATTATATTAACGTTTTTAATTGAACCAAAGTGCTATGGGCTTGGCATAGACAAGCTGCCATCTAGAGCGAACATCCTACTCGAGTGGAGAAACAGCCAACCTGGCTGCCAAAAAAGCTCCAATTTTACTCCGAGTTCTGTCAATTATGAGGTTGGGGGGAAAATTCACTTAACTGCTTTGGGCTTTAGGCTTCTCTCTGTGGAAATGGGGAAAAGAATATTTTCCTTGCCAAGCTTACAGGACTCTTAAGAGAATTAGCATAATCAATGAGAGAATATATTACATTTATATTTAAAGACAGCCTTGGTGTTTAAACGGCACACTGTAGTAATAAAGCAGGAGGCTTGACTGGAGGCTGCCAGGGATTCTAGATCCCTCACAATTTTGTTAGTTCATTTTTTCTTTTCATCAAAACCTTCAAGGCACAAAGTATCTTTAGCAACAGTCAAACACTTGTAAGGGAGATGGATCCTGATCTTCTGACTGTGTTACGGAGCATCATTAAGTATAAGCTGATGAGTCTTAGATGCTGTAATGGAGAAATAGTTGGCAACTTAAGTGGTTCTGAGTCAGGCTTCTGCCAAGGAGCGGGAGGGGAGTCATGTTGGCGTTTGATGGAGAAGGGTTGGGAACCTTGAAGTCTTTCTGGAACATACAGTCTGACTTTAAGAAAATTCTCAGGGAAGCCCTGTGAGAAGGGACTGTATGTGATTCCCATGGATGTGCATGTGTCACAGCCACATTTATGGAAACAAAGCTGGGTTTCATGTGTTCATAAATGGAAAATGCTTCTCCCGCTCTCTTGTGTGCAGCAATTTCAGTTCCTAAGCCGAAGCCATCTTCTGTGACCTCCGTAATTCAATTCTCTACAGACGTGTGTGATACAGACAGCAAGGTGGAGGTCAATAACTGTTGCTAGGAAAAGAACAGGCAGGGCTGTCAGTCCATCCTGGCTCTGGGAAATGATACCCTCTGATTAGTCTTACAATTTACTTTCTTGTTGTTTTCGACTAGGCAACATATTCTTATGGTTTAACCAAAACCATGTAAAGGTCTGCTACTTTAAGAAGCCTCACTTCCACCTTACTCTGATGGATCACATCTCCTTCCCTGTGCCTGTAATGTCATTTCTCATTTGTTGATGTCATCGGCCACCTTGTGTAGATGGCTCTGTTCTACTCTTCATGTACTCTCTTTTCTAACACAGAAGCACTGGACTGTTGATTTGTTATCGAAGACTCTTCCATGGGTCTGGGCTCTTCTCTCATCATGTACATGTCTATAGCAAACATCTATAGCAAACATGTCTATAGCAAACCCACATCATCTGCTGGCCCTTCTCATATAGACTCAGCTCAGGTCTATTCTGGTTGCCTGAGCAACAGTCTGCTTTCTGGGTGTTCTTCCACCCTACACCTCCAGTGGAGTTCACATTCCCAGATCCCATTTCTTCCTTCTTTATTTACTCATGTATCTTCATAGGATATGTCTTTCAGAGAAGGGTGCATATATTTTAGACATTGCATATTTGAACATAACTCCTGTGTGCCAGGATGTTTTGTTTCTCTTATCGAGAGTTCAGGAGCATAAGTTAAGTTTGGCAGCATATCGGGAGTCACTAGACGTTAATAATAAGCTAATGAACTTTACCTAGAGACTTAAGTTTCTGGATGTACCTCCTCCCCAAAATGGGAACATGGATGTACTTGTCCTGGTTATATTTCAAAATGATTCTACCTACAATGGAATGCAAAAAATGATTTGCCAATACAGAAATAAAATGCTGAAATTTGGAGAGCCATTCTTCAATATGGGTCTCTTCACCTTTTTTACCCAGGGCACCCTTTAAGATGGATACAGTTTAGTTGGACAGTTAAGTCTTGCTGAAAGAATGATAGTATAGACTGTTCACGGTATCACCCAACTTAGGAAGGAAAATGTTTTCAAAACCTCAATATCTGCTACAGTGTTTTCACCTTAGTTCTGGAAACTCTGAGTCGAACCTCCAGCCTGCTTTCCCTTTTCTCTTTCACTGCTGGGTGGCTCACAGCCATACTGGAGAGCCATTGCTAGCATTGAGAAAGAGGTTTGTGATATGTCCTGTCAAACACATTTCTCTATCCTTTACACATACACATATAGTATATGCATGTGTGTGTATGTGTGCATGTGTGTATGTATTTATGTGTATGTATATGTGTATATATGTGTGTGTGTGTATGTATGTGTATGCCTGTATGTATATGTATGTGTGTGTACATCTGTGTATTTATGTATGTGTTTGTGTATATGTGTGTGTATGTATACATGTGTGTAGTATTTGTATGTTCTTATGTGTGTGTATATCTGTGTATGTGTGTATATATGTACATGTAACTATGTATGAATGTGTGAGCATCTATGTGTGTGTGTGTGTGTGTGTGATACTTTCCTATTTTCTTCTTAATTCTGTTCTTCCTGTGACATCTCCAACCCCCAACAAATCTTTTTTTGAATGAAGTGGGGCACCAGTAGTGGACTACAAGCTCACAGTAATCTTGTCCCAGCACACGGGCTTCGCATGTTCTGAAGAGAACATTGCTTTCCACTCAATTAAAAGAAAATTATTTTGTGCCAACACATTCGCCACAGATAGTACCAGTTACCTCCAATCCTTCTCACAAGAACACCCAAGCACTAGCTATTCAGATGTTTGAGGACACATAGAGATATGAGGTTGTTAGCATCTTCTGTTTAAGGGGTTTATCACCCTATAAAGCTTGCACGTATTCCTCTGTTAACAGAATGTAATGGCTGACTCCTGTTTCACGAGCCCCGGAGAGAAGAGTCGTCATCAATTCACTTGGTTCTAGAACTAAGTGACTGCAGTGTGGCAATGACAGTGGTAGTTAATATTCATGGGGCTCACACTTTGAGTCAGATGCTGGGCTGTGTTTAAATGCACTATTTGATTCTCCCTTGGCCCCGTGAGGTTGAGCTGAATTGCTTCCTTGCTCTGCAAGTGCTTGCAAGCTCCCATTTATAGATTCATCTGCTTCTTGTTTCCCCTCTGCCTGCCAACCACTGCTAGGAAGAACTCATCCCAGGGTCCACCTTGTGCACTGTGCAAAGTGGCTGTTGGATATTGCAAGCCCTCATTCTTGTCTGCACCAGGGACTCTTCTAAGCCTTGTGGTTCCTGGAGCCTGCTGCTCCTGCTTTCTTTCCTTTTGGATTTCCTTCTCTTCCAATTAGGAAAGTGTCCTCTACTCCCACTTGGTCTAATTGGTAGTTCTTTTTAAAGAATCTTGTGTTTGTGTGTGCTGTGCGTGCGTGCGTGCGTGTGTGCGCGTGCGTGCGTGTGTGTGTGTGTGTGTGTGTGTGTGTAGATCAAAGAACAACTTCACCCTGTTTGAGACAAGGTCTCTTGTTGGGCAATATGTGTGCTAGTCTAGTTGGCCAGTGAGTGTCCAGGAAGGGCAAGGGAATTCAAGACCAGTGTTCTACTGCACCTGGCTTTTCTGCACATGCTGGGGATCTGAATTAGACTGTCAGACCTTCAAAGGAAAGCTTTACCCATTGTCATCTCCACAGCCCCTAAATGATAATGCTTAACCCACCCTGGTCATGTGAGAACTTTTAGAAGTTCCTCAGCTTAGTTTATGTCCCAGAAAATGAGGGATTCTTAGGCTTGTTTTGGGGATACAGGATATTCCCGTAGGTTACCTGATAAACAACCTCCAGTCATGCCCCAAAGCCAGACTGCATCCTTTGATCAGGATTGGTCCATCACCTTCTAACTCCTCTTGACTTCTCGTCTTTAAGACTACATCCACTCTGTCGCTGTCTCCACTTCTGAATTTTTGCCTGTCCTCCCTGCCCTGTGTCCCTCACCTTGGCTTAAACATACTTTGAGATTTGTTTTCTCCTATTGGCAAGTACCTTTCTCCAATAAATCCTTTGAAGAAAAGTATACAGTGTTTAACTTCTGTTATTTTGACTTTGTTATCCCAAATCTTTCTTAACTGAGCCATCAGTGAGCACATCTAAAAGATGCTCTAGAGGTTGCCTTATCTTAGCGTCTTTGGGGTATTTGCTGTTTAGCATGCCCTTCTTCAGTACCACTGGCTCCTCGTTCTCCTCAATTTGGTCCATGGTTTAAGTGCTTCTAGTTGTTCTTTTTTTTTTTTTTTTTAAAGAAATATTAAGGATAAAGTAAAACCAGGCCTGATGATATAGGCATGTCATCCCAGCTTCTCAATAGAGTGAGGCAGGAGGCTCTCAATCAAAGGCCTGTCAGGACAAGTTAACAGCACCATCTCTAAAGACAAAACAAAATGGAATACCACAATCCTGTACCTAAGGCAGCTGAGGTTGAGACTTAGTGTCAGAGCATTTGATTAGCATGCATAGGCCTGGAGATCAAACCCTACTACTCTACTTTTTTTTTTTTTTTAAAGGATAAAATAGGTTTTATTTATTAAGATAAGATGCAGATGAATATCATTGGGGAAGAAATGCCTCTGGCAGGAATCTGAATTCAGACTCTACTGTGAGCAAAAGGAAGGAGCAGACAAATTTGGGCTGATTTGTTTAAAAGCTCATTGATCAACTAGTAAACACAACAACACAGATTTAGGCTTTCTTCTTAAGCAGGGAGGTGACTTTGGCTGCCAAATGTGGTTTCTACCAATTCTAGAAACCCACTGAACCCCTGTGTCATCTTTGAATCTGGGAAGCTCCCAGGATGCTGCTGAAGACCCAGGTCTCTACTGCCTGTGGATTCCTGGAAGATCTTACCTGTGATGGAATGGGCAGCCTTCTGTACTCCACAGCAGGGCAGTTCAGTGGCTCAGTTCCCCTTCTTTCTGGGTTAATTTGTTCCCACCAATATTTAGAAGGGCTCTTCCCTTCCTCAAAGCAAAAGCATGCTGGAAACAGTACTGAAAAGGAATAGAGAGTAAAATACATGGCCTTAGCAGCCATCATTCTATAGCTCGGGTTTACAGCACTAAAGCTGGTACATCTCCTTTGTGCTCTCTTATTTATTTGAATAGTCATGTGCATGCTTCTGTAAGTGAAATCTGGGTCAGACTGTGTGTAGTAATGCCTGTTCTGCTATTGTGTTATTTTGGTAATGGTCTTTACTATGTTGTGATGAGCATCTTTTTATTTTTTAATGACTGCCTGGCATTCTATCATGGAGGTCATTCATAATTTATGGAATGGATCCCCTGTTGTTGAACATTTAGGTGGTTTCCAATTTGTGTGCTTATAAATAAATAAGGCTACATTTAATAACCTTGAACATAATTCCGTGTGCACTGCTGATTATTTCCTTAGGACATTTTTATATATATGCTGAATGCTGTTGGGTTTCAGGATGAGACCAGCACTCATGATTGATTACATGCTAGTAAGCCAGCAGAGAGCGGGGAGGAGGAGAGGGAGACAGAGAGGGAGAGACTGAGATGGAGATGGAGACTTAGGGACTCAGGGGATGTGTGCTGCTTCAAATCCTCTAGACAAGGACTTGAGTGTTATTTTCTATTGACCATTTTCACCTGAGAAATCTTTACAAGACACTGAGTGTTCATACACACACACACAAAAAAAAAAAAAAAAAAAAAAAACAGACACACAAACTAAACATTAATAAGCATAAAATTTTATTTAAAATAATACTTTGGCACATACATATGTAAAATTGTAATACTTACTGAAAAGGAAAGCAAATTCATATACTAATGAGATAGATATGCTTGTTTATTTCTACATAAATAATTTAGTTCTGGATGATACTTGACACTGCAGGACATGTACAGTATCTTCAATTTTTTACAGATTTGATCAATAATTGATTTTATGATTGTCATTGCTGAGAATGCCACTTCATATAAGTATATAATACAAAACAGCAGATGTATGCTTAGGGCTGTTTCAGAAATGGTTGGAAATTCTTTTCTAATCTGAAATTAAAATTCACTTAGCAGTTATTTCATTAATGACACACAGATTTAGAATATCAAGTAGAAAATTTTAAAACAGTCTTCTAACACAGTGCAATCCAAAGATACACTAATTTGACAGTAGAGGAATGATCAAGAAGCTTATTGAAAGTATTTTCCGTAATTATACTGTTATAGCCCTAGAAGAGCAGAAGGTCTTGTGTACACAGTGAAACACCGCAGTTCATGACAGACAGTGATTAGAGCTGAGCACAAGTGTTCAGTCCTTGTGCATTGGTGTGAGCACACAGCAGGCCCAGTGCCAAGTGTGTGTCGTGTTCCCAGCCAAGGCTGGGGGCCAGCGAGATGGCTCAGCAGGTGAATGTGCTTGCCCCAAAGCCTGATGATCTAGGTTTGATCCCCAGTTTCCACATAGTAAAGGAGAGAACCAACTTCTGCAAGTTGTCCCTAGAATATGTGTTGTTCCCCCCCCCACACACACCTCACCCCTAAAAGTATTTTGGGATTCATTGTGAGCTTGATTTTTCAGTTCTTGGTTGCTATGCATTCTGAAAAAAAAATCTCTTTTCATGACCCCATTTGGGGTTACAGGCCACAATTTAAGAATCTGGGTTCTTGACTGTAGGGTGGATTTCTGATGAAGGGTTGAACACTTCTTCAACCATCTGGATGTGGGCAGCTGGGCCACACAGGTGAAACTGAGCATGCGTTCTTAGGGAGCTTCTCCAATTGCTAATGCTGGGCCCTAGTTTTTTGGTTTGTTTTTGATTTTTGTTATTTGTTGTTGTTGTTGTTACTGTCATAAAATACCCTGACATATCACAAAGTGGAGGGGTTGGGGAAGTTTCTTTCAGCTTACAATTTCAGGTTATAGCCCACCACTTTGAGGAAAGCATCAGGAACCTGAGTCAGCTCTCCACATCACATTCACAATCCAGAGCAGAAACAAATCATCAGTACTCGCTTGTGCTTAGCTTGATTGCTCTGCTCTTATACAGTTCAGGAACCCCTGCCTAGGGCTTGGTGCTACCTACAGTGGGCTTGGTCACATCAATTAATGTAATTAAGACAATCCCCTAGAGACATACCTTCAGGCCAACCCGATGTTGACCATCTCACATTAAGACTCTTCCCAGATTGTGTCAAGTTGTCAACCAAAGCTGACAGTCCCTGAGTTTTCATAGCTCTTTTAATGTTTTGGAGAAGTTCTAGTTCATTTTTTGAAAGTGACAATGGGTCTAAATTGGTCTCTTCTGCTATGATAAAACACTGACCAAAGGCATCTTCTCAAACAAAAGAGTTTATTTGGCTTCATGTGCATCATGGATGGAACTTAAGGCAGGCATTGAAGCAGAGCCCACGGACTGCTCACTGCTTTGTTCCTCGAGGCTTGTTCAGAATGCGTTCTTTTCCAAGCCAGGGCCACCTACATATAATGGCAGCATCCACAGAGGCCTGAGCCCATACACATCAGTCATTAGTCAATACCCAGGTATAGCCACAGGCCAGTCTGATGGAGTTTGTCAACTGAGGTTCCTCTCTCTAAGTGACTCTAGTGTGTGTCAAGTTGACAAAAACTAAGCAGCTTGGAGCTGTTCTTTGTCAGGCAGTGTTAATACCTCTGCAGGCACAGAAGTAAATGAGTTCTCAAGAATCTCCCTCCCAGAGCAGGACACAGGCAAGGATGGTGAAATGAAGTCTCCACGTCTTGTAACTAAGGCACTGGTCTAAGTGTTGGACACCCTGTGTTGTGCTACGGTGGTAACCTCAAAGCTGAATCACGAAACACAATAAAGATTTCTTTCCCTGCGATGCTTAAGTGTGCTGTGGAGAGGGAACACTGTTTTAAATGCATGGGATTGGGATGGTGAGTAACATGGCAAGAGCACAGGGAAGACACTCCTCTGGGTGCACTTGGTCAGGACACCCAACTTCTGCTGTACCAGATGCTGCTTCTGTGCAGACCATGACCCCCCAGTCCTAGCCCTGAGTCCCCGCTATCGGTATCTGCTTGGTTCATCCACTTACCTCACATGTCAAAGCTCACACGACACTGATTTGTGGTATGAGGATAAGAACAGCTGCTAGAAGTTGGACAGAGCTCAATTGTGAAGGAGTGTGTGGGACAGACAGAGGCCTCTGGATTGCTCTGGCAGCTACTTAGGGACAGTTGTTTCAAGTATGCCAGGATAGCACTGGGAGAAGGAGGGTCCATGTCCTCATGTTGGTGATGAACACAGTAAGCTGCTGTCCTCGTCTGGAGGCCTAACAATTCCACAGTATGTATTCTCCTCGGTCCCCATCCCCACCCCTAGAATAACAAGTGTACGCTGTTAGCGCTGTGTACCTCTCCACTTCACACTTCTTCGAGGAAAATACTGTAATATTGGAATTAGGCAGCGGAAACTTGCGGTTTCTATGTCTGCTTCAGGTTGGCAAAAGGTGACAGTCTAAGGAGGGATGATTTGAAAAGTGCTAATAGTAAAACATTACTTATTTTGGCGTGTGTAAAAGCACTCGCTGTTTGCTGTGACTGGTGTGAAAAGAACCAGCAAATGGGAAAATCATGCTTTGACTAACACAAATGAAAACTCCACATATCATGCGCTGCTGTGTTTTCTTTCTCTAGCACTTCCTGGTCATTTATATCACTTACATATGAAGCGATACTTAATTAAAATTAAATTAATTAATTAAACTAAAATATTGATTTAAAATGCTGGGATTTCTATTGGAGAGCAGATTGACCTATTTGTTTTGTTTTATGTGTTTGTTTTGTTAACAGTTGTAAATCTCAGCAGAACTATTAATATGTTGAAAAGAAGCAAACTTTTTTTTTTAAACTGCAGAAATCTTTTTATCAGTAAACTTTCTATGCTAATGTCTGGAAATTAGACACACTTTTACCTATAATTGTATTTTCTTTTAAATATAAATATATCACAGATATATTTCTGCTTCAAATATAAGTATAGGGTTTTTTTTTTTTTTTGTAATTGGTTACTTTTTCAGGAGGTATTTTATTTTATAGTTTATTTTTCTATCTTTTCTTAATTTCTTGAACTTCATTTGGGGTCAGCACCTGTACTTCTCAGGAGCTATCAGTGTATTTACATTCTAATCACCACAGGAAATCCTGAAATCCTGCTTTCTAGAGCTTTCCTTCTAACTGTCCAAGGGTCAATGATATAACCTGAGTCAAAGACATCCAGAGGGTCTGTATCGGCATTCAGATGCATTTCCATATCGGCCAGCTTCCCCCCCTCTGACCCCCACTCTACACAGCTAACATGACGGAAAACGATGCAGTGGTTGCTGGGTCACCTTGTTCTTGTGTCCATCAGTCTGTTCCTGACAAACGGAAGAACATGGTGGTGCTCCCTGGGGAGCTCAGAGCCAACTGCCCTTTGCACCTTGGGTGGGAGGCCCGGAGACAGGAGACTGGAGACCGAGACAGACAGGCAGAACTGCCCTGGTAATTGCAGGAATGGATGCATTTTGCAGGTGTCAAGTTTCAGAGACTCCAGGGACCTCTCAATCCATTCTCCTTTACTGCTTCTCACCCACTCTTGATGTTAGAATATTTCTGAAGATTCAGACTTTTGGTAGGGAGCAGGTTTCTTTTAATTTCTATGAACATAAAGAAAATGGCAAAAAAAAAAAAATCGCCATGCTTAATGGAAATATTTCTGTAGGTCTTCACTCTTGGTCCATTATTATATTTGATTTCTAGTAGTTTCATTAGTTAAATAATTGCCCACAAACACAATGAACCAAGTCTACAAGAAACATTCTTTAGACGTGGCATCAAAGAGAATGGTGAGGAACAGAGGAAGCCCCGGCTTTATGAAACTCACCTCTCATCTGTAACAGCTGGAGTTCTGAAAGCTAATGCCTGCCCAGATGTGAACAACTGATGCGTGACTACCTGAAGGCTGGTGAGGATTTTCCCAGACACTGATGATCTTCACCTGACTGAGTAGGCTGATTTGGGAGCCTAAATCATTTGGTACCTTTATCTTTGTAGCTTCTAGGATTAGTAAGCTTGTAAGTCTAGCCCCACTAAAGGTTTAACTGTTAGCTTTTGTCCATTCTGTGTGCAAGAGAAATGAAAATTTACATGTACACATACATAGTTTTCATATGCAAATATTCACATATTGTTATTCCTGATGGATAAAATATAGAATTGACCCAAACACCCGTCAATTGAAGAACAATGGATAAAGGGAAGTTTGATATCTGTAAACAATCAATAACATTCACCATCAAAGGGAAACAAAGTATAATACAGGTTATTGTATGGACGAACTCCAAAAACATTACAGTAATGAAAGAAGCCAGACACAAAAAGCCATATATTATATGACTACATTTTATGCAATATTCAAAAGAGAAAATGTATAAAGAAAGTAATCAGTGGTTGCTTAGGGCTGGGGTGGAGGGTGTTGGGTGTTGGGGATTTTTACAAATTATCTTTGATGTTCACACATGCTTACCACCACAGGATAGTTTATTTCAACTGAATGATTGTGTGGTTTGTGAAGTGCATCTCAATTAAGCTGTATGAAAATAAAGCAAGAAGTGATAAAATTGAAAAACCTAAAATTCAAGCTGTTTGCATAAGATGTAAGGACACACCAGCAAGAGACATTTGAACATCTTGGTAGCAGTAATGTGCGGATTCTAAGATGGGTTAGGTACAGGTTTTCTGTGTTCAGTTTGCGACTATTTTTATTTAAATTACATATGTACATCATAAGCACTGTTGGAACCTGAAATGCATTTCATGAGTAAAAAGATAGAATATCATGGAAAATTGCATTTTGATATATGATTTAAAAAATCGTTTTGTGGAGGATCTTATCTGACTGTCATTCCTCAACATAATCTCCGTCTGCTGAATCTCTTCAATGCTATGTGCATTTCCAGTGTCCTAGTCAAGGAATCAAGTCCTGAAATGTGCTCTCTGTTTGTCTGGAGAAGGTATCAGCAATTGTGTAGTAATCATGACTGTGTGCTTGAGACCTCTACGAGATTACTGTGCCATTTTTAGTCCTATAATGACCTAATGGATGAGGTCCCTGATCTCTAGTTTACTGAAGTCACTACTAAGTCTTGGAAAAACAAGTATTCAGAATAAAAGAACCAGCCAGTGGAAAGATCTGTAATTAGACCTTGTCTGTCAAGTGCTTGAGTCTTTGCTCGCCTCCATGATGACCTATTAGCTTTTGAAATGCTCGGGTTTCCTGAACATCTGAAACCTACCCTTCTCTGACCAACATTGTAAAAATGACACGCCTCTCTCTCAGTTGAAAATCACAATCTTTTTCATTTCTTTATCCAACTTTGTTGAGCCTTGCATTTTTTATTTTACAATGCAGGGAGGATTTACTTTCTAAGTATGAGATTATATGGCATGTGTGCTTTCAAAGTTTTGTATTTCTCTCAGAGTTTTAGACATGCTCTCTCCTTTCCTTGACCACATTCGCCTGCAGGATCCCAAGCCCCAGGACTATTTTGCCAATCTGAGGATCTATTTTGGAAAAGAAAGGTAGTGGGCAAACCCGAGGATAAGAACGGTGAGCTGTCATTACAGAAACACAAGGGACAGAATGTAGAGCAAGGAAACTTAGAGGCCGTCAGTCTAGCTCTCAATTTTTTTTTTTTTCCAGAAAAATGGAACTTGAGTTTGGAGTAATCAAAGCCTATCTGGCTGTTGATGGACTCTTCATGTCCTGGAAGACAATATTCTGATGTCCCTTTTTTCAGTAATCATGTCTTGATTTCCAATTTCTTAGAGGCAGTGTTCTCTGGCTTTGCTTCAGGCTCAGGCAAAGTACAAACTTTGCCTTGAGCTCCTGGTGTGTGTGTGGGGGGGAGGAGGGATGGGCAATGTAATAACTCTGTACTAAAGAATAGCAAGCTAGCATGTCTACCCTCAAAGTAGACATGTCTTTCAATTTCAGGACAAGAGATTTAACAATTGGTAATTGAGGTGATTTGTGGAAGTGAGCTGAATTGAGAGGAATTTGAATGCGAGGACAATAAAGTTTGGTAGGAGGCGAGGCTGACAGCAAGACACATTGTGAAGAACCTATCGCTCTTGTTGAGGGGATTCAGGTGGGTAACATCACATGACTGGATCTTATTGGAGACATTCTTTACTCTGGCTGTGGCTTCTAAGGATGCCTTGAAGAGATAAAGGCAAATTTGAAGGAGATGTGGTTTTACTTGGTCACAAAGTCACTAAGCCATTCCTCTGTGACATGTACAGTTGATTGTAGACTATACTATTTACTAGAGGTTAGGAACCACTATCATAATTTTCACTTGCATCCAAATTCAAGAAATGTAAAAATATGCATTTTTAGGATCAATATAACTTCTTTTTAAAAGTATTTTATTTTAAGTTTTATTTATCCTGTTTATGTTTATATGTATATACTGTAACTGTCTTCAGACACAACACAAGAGGGCATCTGCTCCCATTATAGATGGTTGTGAGCCACCATGTGGTCTTTGGGAATTGAGCTCAAAACCTCTGGAAGAGCAGTCAGTGCTCTTAACCACTCAGCCATCTCTCCAGCCCCCAGTATAAATTCTTAATAAATAAATATTTGCTGGAAGACAGAATCTATCTGTGATGTTTCATTTTGACAGTCATCTTGACATACTCTAGAATTTCCTAGGAAGAAAGTCTGCTGGAGGACTGATGTAGTCAGGATGGCCTGTAGTCATGCCTGTGGGGCATTATCTTGATTACATTACAGCCTGGAAACCTGTCCATTGACTGTGACTCCATTCTCCGGGTCTGAGTCCTGGACTGCTTAAGTTTGTATGTATTTATTCTCTTTCTGCTCTTGACTAGCTGCTTCAAGTTCCTGCTGCCCTGTCTTGCAATGATGAACTGTGTGCTAAATAAACCTTGAATCCCTCAGTTTATTTATCACAACAATTGGAAAGGTAACTAAGACACCATCTTTTCTGTCTGTACCTAGATGTATCTTGAATAAAATGATTATCTGAGAAATTAACACTGCACTTGATATCAAAATTATAACTCCCCTCAGTTTGTCACATTTTGAAAGAAACCATTGGTTGGGTTCCTTGAGCCCTAGTCTTTTCGTGGGTGTAAAAATCATCCCCTATAGAAAGAATTTGGGAAAAAAACAAATTTGAGAAATGAGTGATGTGATAGCTCTTCGTGAGAGAGTCAGTCACATGATTTCATTTCTGTTTCAGGTCTAACTGTGTTGTGGGGTCCACCACCCTCAATGGGACTCTCATATGGTTTAAGAAGTAGGGTGTAAAATTCACTGGCAAGATCACAGTATACTTGAAAGAAATCTACAGGGATAACTTAGAGGCCAGTCTGGGGGCCTCCCTAGAAGGAAGATGGTGTGTATAAACATGGCAAAAGGTTGCTGGGCCTGCTCTCTCTTGCCCCAGCTGGGCATTTCTTGGATCTGGGTCTGCCTGTTTTGTTTTTCCCCAATATTAACTCAGCTGGATTCCAGCCAGGAATGTGTAAAGACAAGGGCAGCTGGGTCTGCCTTGACCTCTAGCTTACAGTTTGCTTCTGAGGCTGCTTGGCTTCAGTTCCCACCATTTGCAGGGCTACTCAACAAGCAGAAGACAGCAAGCCTTCTGCCAAACTGAGATGCATTCTTAGCATTCTCCATGTGTTTGTACTTGTGCAGTCCAAGAAGAGCGTGTGCGGTGCTCTGAGCTAGGACAGAGGGGAGGAAGGAGGTGGTGGGGAATGCTGTCTCTCTGAGTGCCATGATCAAGTGGCCTCATCTGTGGTAGTTCCAGAGATGTGACTTATTCGAGCCTGTCATATGTGTGGAAAGGGGGAAGGCTGCTGTCTCTATTGGAAAATGTTATAGAACGATTATGGAATCTCTTTCCTTGGAACAAACTATGGTGGTTCTTCTAAAGTGCATTTATTTTGGCTCTGAAAGTTGAAAATAAACACCCGTACATAATTAAAAGAAAAGAACAGCTTTACTCATATACATATATTGGGGAGTTCACAAAGAATTGTGATTTAGGAAAGAAGTTAGAGTTTGGAGATTATGTACAATCATAGGGAAAATGGATGGATCATAGAGGTGTAACAAGGGCAGGATAAGCTTTGGGGCTAGTAGGGCAAGTACACTCTGAGAAGACAAAGACTTGAGATAAACTGATGGAAGACAAGGACCATCCTACAAAGGATGCAGAGGTAGATCTGTGCCACGTGTAATGAGAGCTGTGTCTCTTCTTTCTGGTAAGGGTAGTCAGCATTGTAAAGCGAAATTTATTCCCTGTTTTTTGAACAGATATGGAGAGGGTAGAATTTCTTCTACTCTGTCATTTCCATGTTACCTTCTGTTCAAAATCCTTATGCCAAAGTACCAAGTTTTGGAGCAGTAAATTTTGATTCCCCAAACACTCCTTTCTATAGCTTCTGCGTGTGTGTGCATGCGCACGTGCCTACCTGCCTAAATAAAAGACAGTCACTCCAACCATAGTGATTTGTGTCTGTAAGCCTTGTTCATCGCAGATGTTTTCTCTGAATGTTTATCATGGAAAGATGTTTCAGAGTGGGAAGGGAGGCTATTAAACTTATTCTCAGGCTGCTTTATCTCAGGTAGGTAATGGCTCAGTTTGTTCCTTCCCTTATAAAATGGAGGTTAATGAGGCACCTGCCCAGCTCGAGTTGAGAGCCTATTGAAGAGTCAATTGAAATTCTATTAGAGTTTCTCTGGATGATCCATACTTGGACTCTGTTCCCTAAAATGACAAACATACAGCCATGATTTCCACTTTCAGGAAGTTCACAGGTGCCAGAAAACAAAAGTTAAGAAGTATGAGACTGAACAGAGCTATACAGTCTCAGTAAGTCAGTACATTGACAGCATGAAGTATAAATCGTAAGACAGACACACAGTCTCAGCTGTGCAGGAAGGCAGGGTGATGGACTCGGACTTCTACAGTTTGGTAGCTAAATGAGTCAAGATAGGAGACCACCAGTCTCACCTGGCCTAGTGTTCTCCCTCTGGAAGCCTGTGCCTAGTCCAGCTTGGCAGTTTGTTGGCAGCTTCTGCAAACCTAACTGATCATTTCTTTGTGTTAATTGAGTGGACTGTGTGGAAGACCCTGCTAAATAGGGGCTTCTTCAGAGGAGTTCATAAACAATAATTGTCCCATCTCCCAAAGGAATGAAGGTGAGGATGAAAAGTTCAAGCAAGAGATCAATGGCAGTTACTGCAGCAAAAGGCATCAGATGAGGCAGCAATCTTGTACTGTTATTATTTATTATCGCTTCTGGTCCTACCTGCATTGCTTTCAGAGATGGTGTGGCAGTTATTAATGCTCAGTGGAGGTCTGACAGGAGCATATTCAGTTAGCTGGCATTTTAAAAGATCAGTAAAAGTGCTGAGAGTGGTTACTCAGCCTCTCTTACCAAGGCTGGCCAGTACTTAGCCTCTCTTACCCAAGGCTGGTCCAATACTCAGCTTCTCTTACCCAAGGCTGATCCATAATCAGCCATTCTTACCCAAGCTTGGCCAAAGGGACAGCTTTGCTTCTCTTTAGTCTCCTAGACCACCAGATATACAAATCTTTGCAACCAAAGGTCATGGAAGCCATAACTGCTCTGTATATCAGGGTCTTGCTCATCTTTGGCTCTGGGGGAACATTCATGTGCTTTGTATCATGTCATATTATATGGGAGTGATGTTTTGTATTAGTTATCTGTGACAGAAGGCCTAACCAGAGCAATTGAAGGAAAGAAGGGTCATTTTGGCTTGCAGTTCAAGGAACATCATGATGGAAAAGCCTTGGATAAGTGTGGTGGGTGAGAACTTGAGGCAGCTGCCCATTTGTGTCTACAAATAGGAAGAGGGCAACGAACTTCAGTTTGCTTTCTCCTTTTGTTCTGTTCAGGACCCCAGCTCATGAAATAGTGTCACTCACAATTAGAGTGGCATTGCCACATCAACTAATGCAATCTTGATACCCTTGACAAGCATGCCCAGGGAATAACATAATCTACATATGTCCAGAGGCTTATCTCCTTGACACCCCTAGATTTGTCACATTAATCATCCAGTATTAGCCATACGTGGTTCTTAGGGTTGGGTTTAGAGACTTACAAGCTGCTAGCCTCCAAATGGATATGATGGATTGAGAGAAATAGGGTATCATCTCAGGAGATGCTGCTGGGTTGTTGTTAAAGTCTAATAAGGAATAGCTTTTAAGTCTTGTGTCCCACCACCTTGCAGGTGACAGTCATATTACCATCTGATTGGCAAGACTGGTCAATCGCTTAAGTACCCTCTATAGGGGCCCAGCTGGAGCTACTCTTCAATTGTCATTTGCAGTTGGCAAATGAAGAATATTATCCTCCTCAGACATGGTCCCATGGGTTACTCGGTGTCCATTAACAGATTTATTGGTCCCTAATGATGAGTTTTATGGCAGTGTAATATCTGTCCATTAAGAATGTGTATCTAGAACCACTCAGAAGTTCTCATAGCAGGCCTTCTGCAAAGGTAGTGTTCACTATTGGAGACTGGGTTTGTGACTTTTCATTTCTGGACTCCCCAGTGTGTGACACCCAGCTGACATACAGCACAACAGGCAATTGGAAAATATTTGGGGAATGATTAATATTCCATTGAAAAACCATTCATGGGTTCTGACACAGAATGTGTTTTTCCTCCCCCTCCCCCCATGTGTAGTGTGTGTGTGTGTGTGTAGTGTGTGTTATGATATATATATGTGTGTGTGTGTGTGTGTGTGTGTGTGTATGTGTATATGTGCATATATACACATATACATATATATGTGTGTGTGCTAATGTGTACATGTGTGTATGTAAATGTATATGATGTAAATGTGTATGTGTGCATGTATATGTGTATATGCATGTGTAAATGTTGTAATGGTATGTGTGTAGGTTTATGTGTATAAATATGTATGTTGTAATGTGTATTGTGTAAATGTGTATTTGTGTGTGTAAATGTGTGTGTGTCTTGGCTGGAGGTGACACTATGTGTCTTCACTTTATTTCCTGAAGCAGGGACTCTCACTGAACCAGAGCTTATCATCATTTCAGCAAGTTTCCCTAACCAGCCTTCCTTGAGATCACCTGTCTCCATATGCAGAGGGCTGGGATTGCAAAGAGGCTTCAAACCTGCTTGGATTTTTACAGTAATAGAAACAATGACAATTTCAATGCAGTGCTGAACCATTCTTTTAGAGCAGGAGCTTCGTACCTTATATCACAGAATTCAAACCACCAAGCACTCTTACCCACAGAACAATCTCCCCAGCCCCTTTCTGCTTTTTTATACCTAATCCTAAAACTGTAAGCTCATATATTTTTAGGGTATATTAGTTTTCTCTGTGTACCTGGTCTTTTGTTGGATAAGAAGAATCCTAGTTAATAATGTACACCACAGGAGGTTGTGATTCTTGTAGAAGTGAAACTTCAGGCCATGTCTTTCAGTAGCACTGGTTTCTAGAAAGACAAGACTTCTTGGTCACCTTCAGCAAGGCCAGAATCATCTGTTAGGAAGGATGAATCTGGCCTTCTGACCAAGAGGAATGAGTTAGTACCAGGACTAGGGCCAAAGGCAGAGCCACCTCTGCCCCTGACCAGTATCTGTGTGGGACACTAAATACATAAAACACCAAAATGTGTGAAGGCAGCTCAATTATTACATATTATTTTAGGAGATAGTTAAACTAAAGAGAAGCTCACCAAACAACCAAATAGCTTGTCCTCTGGAACCTTTGGAAAGATAAGCCTCCTCCACCTCCCCCACCATTACTCTGACTTTACAGTTTCAGTTAGGTTGCAGCTCAAGTTCTGAGCCACTGAGATGCCTCTGAGCTTATCCTGCTAAGAATCCGAATCACCCTCGATCACCTATGGACCACGTAGACAAGGAACATTAGGGTCTCCTGGGCAGTACCAGTCAGGAACTGGCTTGCTCTAAAGGGAAGGTTCAACCCTGGGTAGAGTCTTCATTATTAGTCTTAATCAGCGGCATAAATCTCACATCTTCCTAACAGCTCTCCAGCTCTACACCGTTGATTTCTCATCTCAAAAGCAAAACACAATGAAGAACCCACATTTTATGTAGTGGCTGAGAAGGACACATAAGAGGGATGCTTGGAAGAGCCTCACATAGAAAGCCAGACCCAGTCAGGAAGACTGAGCCTGCATGATTGTAGGAACTGTGGCTCGACCATAGCTCACTTTAGGTACACAGCACTACCAAATACTCAACATAGCAGATACTTGACCGTCAGTATTACACTGTACGGCATGGTTAATTACCGTGTGGAACTTGATGATAAGGTATGAATTTCTTCAATGAATGAGTTCTTAGTAAGCCTTGGTGCTTAGCTCCAAACCTTAAGCTACTTCTAGAGCAGCGTATGGTTATTTTAATCCTTGGATTGCTTCTGGCTATTTCTTAATTCTTTCTAATGAATTGAGTCTGCCGTTTTAATGACTAAATTATTTTTAAAAACACTTTAGTTATGAAATATATACTGAAAAGTATACAAAACAAACCTGTTCCACTTGTTTTAGTAGCACCAGTGTGGCCATGTCTCTCCTTTTGGGGATCAAAGGATGCTATTACCTGCCTCACCAAACATCACTGACTCAGAGACTAAAGAGGAGCAGGAGACATTTTATGATGGTGAAGAGTAAGGCTTATTAATAGTTTATAGAGGTCCTATTCCCAGAGCTGCTAAGACAGTATAGTGGTTAAGAGAACTTGCCATACAAGCTAAGGAACAGAGTTCAGATTCTAGTGCCCACTTGAAAAAGCTGTGTAATCCCATGATCCTCTGGGACCCTAGCACCAAGGGAGAGGAGAGAGAAGGTGCCTGGGGGGCTTTCTAGCTTCCAGTCTAATGCACTCATGCATGTGCATGCGCTCACGCACGCGCGCACACACACACAGAAAGAGAGAGAAGAGAGAGAAAGAGAGAGAGAGAAAGAGAGAGAGAGAGAGAGTCAGTCTTATTCTCTGTTGACCTATACATACCTGAAAAATCCTAGGTCACAGTCATCTAACAGAGGTCTTGAGCAGTGCAGTGCTGAACACTTTTTTGCAGTGCTGAGACTTGACACCCCTCACCCCCTACACCTTTGCCAGACAAGTTCCTTACCACTGAGCCACACCCTGAGCCCTTAGAACATTTGCTTAAGTAGAGATATTGGATGGCAATTATCAAGCTATTAAATATAATAAAAATAGACACTCATTTGTTCTCTCTTAAAAAAAAAAAAAAAAACCCAACATTACTTTTCTGAAACCTATCCTGCATAGGCAATAGAAAATTGAACTTCTTCCAGCTCCAATCAGAAACTATTAATTGTGCGTGAACAGGGATAAAATAAGGAACATTTACTGAACTCAAAACTGAGGGTACAGACGGTACAGAGGCACCACATGGTGCTGAGCACGTTTGCTAAAACAGCCCTGTCGGGGAAGCTGGAAATCAGAAACCCAGAGAAACTGTGGTGCTGACTGAAAGGTGTCCCTCAGCAGCCGCTTTGTGTTTGATTTTTAAAACAGATACAGACTTTCCCATGTTTAGAATATTTGAAAAGTAGCCATACACCAAAGTCCTGATGGAAATAGGCTTTGCTAGAAGATTTCTCCTTTGCGGCTTCACAGATGCTCTGGTGTGGAGCTGCATGTCACAGAGGAAAGGAAAGCACATGCACGACGTCTTCTATGTGCATCTCTTAACCAACAGAAAAGTGAATAATTTACCTATCTTTCCTATTAGTCCTGGTCAGTTATTGACCTGATCAATAGTTATTAAATTCCTCTAAATCTGGCTCTGTAACTCTATCATAATTTCATGAGTCAATTTGTCAGTTCTTCTCTCTTTCTTTGTGTTATGTATGGCATGTATCTGTGTGGTATATACACACATGCACACACATGCACACACACACATGTGTGGCTACACACAGGCCAGAAGAAAACATTAGCTGCCCCGCTCTATCACTATCTAACTTACTCCTTTGGACAGGGTTTTTCATGGAATTTGGAGGTAGGCTGGTGGCCAGCAACCTCCAGTGATTTCTCCCAGTCTCTTTCTTCCACAGTGCTGGAGTTACAGGTGTGCATGGCCACACCAGGCTCAGCAAACGTCCTTGCTCACTGAGGTGTCTGTCCAGCTCCAGTGAGCATCTTAAGGACACTCGGCTGATGCTCAGCTTCTGATTTCGTGGGTGGGAGCAGGAGCGTAATAAGTTGGAAAAGTAATTGCAAACAAATTGTCTCAGTGCTCTACGAGGATGGACTTGCTTCCTACTGGAAGAAGTAAGGCTTTGAACAGAGTTTTGCTTTTAAAAAGAATGGACTGTGATTCCTCACCCCATGTGGGTCTTCCACTTTGACTATGTGTACTCAACATCCAGAACCACTTTCCTCATGAAAGAGTAACAATATCACATTCTCACATGATCTAAAGTTATAGAAAACCCAATCTTCTATGTGATAAGGCGCTGTGCTTCAATATTTTCCATATAAGCGAAAGCTGTAATTAGCATGAGTTTTGTCAAAATAATACCTTCAAAGGACAAGTCCATCTTTTGAACTAGTCACTTATCCACTTATCCAAATTCTGCTTTATTTCGGAGGCCAGCCAGACGTCACCTTTTCCCTCAGGCTCCATCAAATGTTCTCTATCAGTTTCTGCCTGGCTGATCTCTCCTGGCATAACACTTCTTCTTGGCCACCTGCTCAGGGTGCAGATCCCAGTTGCCATCCCTGCTACTAACTATATTTTAAAACTATATTGAAGATGGAAATGTTTGTATCAATTTTAAAAATAAAGCAGAATGATGTTAGTCAATTTGCTTAGGTGCAGGGCTATTGCGAAAGAGTCTTTAGTAGACCTTCCAACCAAGTTCTTCTGTGTGCTGTGAGAATGGTATCCAGCACTGCCATCCTGTCTCCTGGCGCCTGTCTTGGTAGCCCTGAGATTCTGTGGTTTGCCTTTTGTCTGGGTCCTGAGAGGTCCTAGGTCTCCTGTGAATTCCTTTTCTCTTGGAACCTGACGTTGACATTGCTTCCCGAGGCTGTTTCCCAGCATTTATCAAGCAGTAGACACCCTCAGCTTTCTTGGTCCCATGTTGAGGAGGGGTCAGTTGTTTCTTTAAAAGCCCCCTGTATTCCTTCATTAAAATACCACCCTGATTTCATTAATTCATTTGCTTACTTGTTTGTGTGTTGGTGTAAATCTTGGGGCCCTATGGCTATGATAAAACACTGTGAAGGAAAGCAAGTTGGGAGGAAAGGACTTTCTTCACTTACACTTCCAGTCCATGAGTGAGGGAAGTCAGAGCAGAAACTCTAATAGTAGAAACATGGGCAGGGGCTGATGCAGTGATTGTAGAGGAGTGCTGCTTATTGGATTGCTCTCCATGGCTTGCTCAGCCTGCTTTCTTATACAACCTAGGACCTCCAGCCTGAGGGTAGCATCAAAGGCCTAGGCCAGCCCACCTCAATCACGAATTAAGAAAATACACTATAGGTCCATCGAGGAAGGGGGTGCATTCTCTCTGTTGAGCTTCCCTCTTCCCAAACAACTCCATCTTGTGTCAAGTTGGCATAAAACCACATATTTGGAAGTGGAGAAAACCCCATTTGAACCCCAATCTTGTTCTCTAGGGATCTGTCTTCAGGGATATAACAGACAAGGTCATCACTGGGATATACTTTAACATGAAATTTACTTTCAGAGAATAAAGTGGGAGGAACTTCAGCATGAAACGTAGTTATTACACCATTTCAAATCTTTTCTGTGTATTTCTGGGACAATAAATATAATGTTTCTTTTTCAATATTTTGTATATGTATTCCTTCATTAAATAAAGAAACATGGTCTGTGTTGGTCCTAGGAAGGCAGGGAAATCTTTGAATGACAGATGCTGTGCTGGTTAGTTTTGGCCAACTTGATACAAACTTGATAAGAGAGACTCCATTGAAGAATTGTTTCTATCTCTATCAGATTGGCCTATGGGCTATTTCTTTATTGATGTGGATGTACCCCATCCATAGTAGGTGTCTCAACCCTGGTTGGTATTTGAGTAAGAAATCAGGTGAGCAAGCCTTGGAGCAAGCCAGTAACCAGAGCTTCTCCGTGGCCTCTGCTTCAGCTCCTACCTCCAGGTTCTAGGCTTGAGTTCCTGCCTTGGTTTCCTTTCAGGGTGGAGTGAAGGAGATGTGTAAATGAAGAAAATTTTCTCTTTCCCAAGTTGCTTTTCATTGTGTTTATTTCAGCAATAAAAAGCAAATTAAGTCAGATGGGATCAATCTAGGTAGGAAGGGAAAAAAAAAAACAAGAATAAAAATAATTTACAGATCAGCAAGGACATTCTCACTGAGGCTGTGGCTCTTGCTGGAGTAGAGATAACTGTGGGTTTAAAGACAGGGCTAAGGTTGGAGATGGAGTACCTGGGAGGAGCCACTGAGTGGTTGAGAGGAGTGTCTGTGATAGCATATTGCAAGTGCTCAGGAAGTTAGCACAATTGAGTTTACTGTGATGAAGTGCTAGAGATCTGTTGCCTATGGTACCACACCATAGAGTCCTTGGGCCTGGGTATGGACCACTGAAATTCTACCTGTCAACTTTTCTATTGATTGTACAGAACCATTTTTAAAGTCTCTTTGTTTATAGCAATAAAAGATACCCTCCTTGCTTCCTCCCTCTCTAAAAATTTCCAGGCTAAGAGAAAGCTGTTTTTCCATAGGCCAACACACACACACACAAAAAAAAATTTAAAAGGAAGCCTTGTTCCTTTAGTAGCACTTTGCAAGGGGAAAGTGGAATGCAGTCTAAATGCAATCATGCTTTAATGGAGCCTTTTTTCTTTGTGTGAATAACCAGCCTTCCAGTCAGGTTGCCACGGTTGTGCAGAGATTTTTAACTGTTCATGCCAGCAGTCAGAGAATGTTGACCAATTAGTTGTTCTTAGCTGCTAGGTTACCTTGAGAGTGGCTTAAAATGCATGTTGGAGTTCAAAGGACTTTCAATGGGCAGTCAGAAGATTTGTAGTTCTTCTTTTGTTGTGTGCAGAAACTACAAGTCCCAGCATGCTCTGCTTTAAGCCCTATGGGAAGTGGTCAGCCATGCAAAGGCAGGTACCTTTTTTTGAGTTTTATTCTCTTAATGAGTCCCTAGAATTTGTATGTTGTTATCCATATTGGTAAGCATTTTCCAAGACTATCTTCACGTTTTAGATTAGAGACAGTAGGGATAGTTTGATCATTGGGTGTAGTCCTGGGATCATTTTTTTTTTAAAGTAATGTTCCTAATAGGATTAATGTAGTATAAACACATGCTTTTGAAGTATTCTGATGTCATGTCTAGGGCATACAAATATTTAGTGAATAAGTTTGCTTTGAAAGTACTGTTTTGGAAATCAAAAAGCACTATAGAGCATAACTATTACTATTAGAATTTTTGCATATTTCTGTCAGTGATAAGTGATAACTTTTGCTATGCTAACAAGCAATCTCAGTGATTTTTTTTCTCCAAGTGCAATTTAGATTTTGACTATGCCATGTGCTGAGTGTAGGTCATCAGAAGACATTGATCATCAACATGCCACTCCCACGGGCTGCTTTATAGATACATGCATGTCTTGGTCATCACAGTGACTCAAACTGGCACTCAGATGGTCCAGGTGGTCATCACTTCCTTTTACAGTCCACTGGCAGAATAATTCACATGTACACATCCAGTTTCAAGAAGTATAGGGAGGGACTGGAGAGATGGCTCAGGGGCTAAGAACACATAATAACTCTTACAAAGAACCAAAGTTCAATACCCAGAACCCATCTCTAGTAACTGGCTCACTGTCTGAAACGCTGGCATCCAGGGAACCTAATGACTGTGGCTGCTGAGGTCACCTTTATTGTGCACAGACCCCCACACAAGTACATACATATATGTAATTTTAAAATAAAATTATTTTCTAAAACCCCATGAAAATGCCATTTTCCAATACAGAGAAGAAGGGGATGTGGGTGACACATTTGGACAATTATAATAGGTGCTGTTTCTATTAAAAGACCAAAAGGCTGGTGTGTAAGAAAAGTGTAAATAATCATGGCTAGTTACATAAAAATACATTTTAAATCTGAACAACAAACTTCAACACAAATCAATTAGAATCTATCTGTACCATACAGAAAAAAACAGACTCTCAGTGGATTGAGGAAGATATTTTAGTCTCTTATAATAAAGTTCAAACACAGGCAGGCCGTAATGACACAGAAGTTCTATGGTCATTAGAGTCTTACAACGATGATGTGTTATTGTTCTGTCAGTCGGGCTTTCACCACAGGATCAGAAGTGGCTGTAGGGTTCCAGGTAAGTCATCTGCATTGCAGGCAGCTGAAAGGAGGAAGTGAGGAGAAAGGCCTTTCTCAAGCTGACTTCGTTTCATCTGAGCAGCCCTTTAGAATGTCCTACAGTAAGTCTACTGACCTGCCTGTGGTGGCTAAATATTGTTAACCTGAACAGGATCCATGAACACCTAGGAGACAAACATCTGCACACATCTGTGAGGGAGCTTCTAGATTGTGTTAACTAAGGTGAGAAGACCCACCCTAGATATGGGTGTCACCATGACATGGGCAGGGTTCTTGATCAAAAGCAAATGAGGTGCCAGCGTGTCCTAAGGACCCTCCTGTTCCTGTCTCCTCGGGCTGGTATTACAGGACATGGGCTTCTGGCTGTTTCATTTTGTTTTGTTTTTAAATGTGGGTGCTTCAGCTTTGAATTCAAGTTCTTGTATTTATACAGTAAGCATTTTACTGAGCAACCTCTCCTGCTGCCCAAACTTACCTGGCAGTGGAAATCTAATATTTATAGAAACTTACCAAAACACAAGGACATCCAGCTGTAGCTTTTGATTTGTCTAAATTTGCCTCTAGAACCTCATCAGATAGTACAAAGGTCTCTGTTCAAACACCATCTATCTTGCAAGACCAACAAACCAACTTGTAGCTTAACCATAGGCACAAAAGCCTTGGGTAGGGGGATTATACACAAATGAGGCTCTGCAATCAGTCAACAGTCTGTCTGAATTGATAACTAGCCATCTGTACCACTAATGGTGACATGAAGTGATGGACTGGGATTGGCTTGTATCTTTGTATACCAGATGACAAGCCCTGCCCCCTGGTATCTGTTGACATGCTTTTGGCTGTTCTCCATGGCCCTGGGCCATCCCAACTCTCTCAGGATTTGAGAAAATCAGAGAAGATCCAAGCAATTACTATTTGCTTTCTTGAGAACCCTAGAGAAAAGGCTTCATTACTGTGTCCAGTCTGTCCATCTTGGACCCTCATCTCTTGCTCCCTTCTGCTATCTGGAGGAGTCAGGGTAAAAAGACAGAGTCAAGGGTGGCTATATGCTTGCTAGATTCAGAGTAAGGTGTGTGTTCCAGCAGTTTCTACCAGTCACTGGCTGCATGGTGACTTATGATGTGGGAAGGGCTGTAGAAAATACTTTCAAGCAAACATTCATATAATTGGTTGCTATAAGCAGGTGGTAAATGAGTAGCTTTGGGGGGAATGGTCCTGCTAAGGCTCTCCTTTCCAAAGTAGAGCCTTGGATGCTTTCCTAAGATTTCTTACTTAATTATTTAGGCAATCAGTTCTTGTCTTGAAGTCCATCTGCTGCAGCTGCTATCTTTTTCCTTCATCTAAGCATCTCTGCAAAGGCAACATGCCAAAGTCTTTGTGAGTCTGGTTCCCATCATTTGGACCTTGTGTTGCTGGAAATGCAGGAAAGGTGCACTGTCCTGACAGGTCTAGAGGAATCCAATGTTTGCAATCTATGTAAACCTTGTGGTGCATTTCTCCATGAATTTGTATCATATCTCTGCTGATGGAAAGACTTAAATGTGAGCCTTTGTGTGCAAATCAATCTTTAAGCAGTGAGTGTGTTGTGACCTTCATTGACCTATAGGAGATTTGAGGATACCTATTCTTGTCCAAAATTTGCCAAACACTCATGATATTTTTTGATGCACTTTCTGGAATCAGCCTGCCATTTCCTGGCTCTGGGTATGTTGGAAACAGCCTCTGAACACAAATCTTGTGTTGGTTTATACCCTGTATTCCATGTACCAGTGTATGCTATGGCAGGGCCGTCATCTGTCAAAGGACATGAAAAAGACTAGCTAGTGTGTCTTAACAGCAGCCAAAGGGCTTAAAATAACCAGACCTGTGCCAGAGAGGTGGCTCAGTGGGTTAGGGTAGAGGGCATCAAGAGGCTCAAGCACCTCTAACTCCAGTTCCAGAGACTCTGCCATCTTTCTTTAGCATTTATAAGCTCCTACATGGTACATATACATACATTTAGGCACACACACTGCATATAAAATAACAAACAAATCTTTAAAATCAAAACCGGAAGAGATATTCAAATATGTTAACATTTATTTGGGTTGTTTTCTTCCTAGTATTGTGTTCTTAACTGCATAAGCCCATTCCCCAAATGGAAGCCAGAGACAAAATGAGCTTATATAGAAATGTTTGTTCTCACCTGTAGGAGATCATATTGAACTAAGATAAATGATGGGTATGAATCTAAGTCCTGTGAACAGAGAAAAATATATTTTGGAAAAAAATAATCCCCTCCATTGATATTTTTATATGGCCCATCAAATGGATTATCTCAATGATATAATATTAATTATATCTAAAAAATCATTTTGTATGAGCTCTGTGCATAAATTAAGTTCATTTTTCAAGCCAAACAACTAGAATTTTAAACCGCCTATCATGTTTGCATCATCCTCAGATGCTTCCCTTTCAGGCCCTCTCTTTAGATGGTGGAGAGTGAGCCCTTTGGTTTATCAAAGGCCTTTACTGAACATAAGGAAAAGAAGCACATTTTTTGAAGTTTTGATTCAATTCTAACTAGCAAACACCTTGGACAAGTCACTGCAATTCTTTTGGTAGAAAAACTTGCTTTTAGGAGTGTATGTGAGTCCTCCCTGAGGGCTTCAATGCTCTTCTGTAACCTGACAAGAGAGGTCTTATGAGCTGGGCCAGAAGTTGCTGCTGTGGACATAGCTGAGATCTGGAACTCCTTCTGCTCCAATTCAGTGTTTACATGCATGATCTAGACACCTGAAATTCTGAATTGAATAAAAGGAACAGAAGCTATGCAATTTTGGATCACCTGAATTTTTAGCACACATTTTTGAGAATTTAAAATGGGTCAGATATTACTGAAATGCCTTCTATTAAGTGGATAACTATAAAAACCACTATAAAAGGAAATGGAAGCACAGAGAGATTAAACAGCATGATCAAAGTTGCTTTTGCCACCAGGCATAAAGCCGAGGTCAGAAGCTGATCAGATGAAGAGTCCCTGGTCTTAACTACTAAAAGGCTACTTCTCACACCAAATGATTGGCTAATTCAAAGTAATTATTATTCATCTCAGAGAATGTGTGTGTCTAGCTTTAGGCAGAAATCTGAGTGCTCACTTGTTTCTGTCTTCAAGAGCTTCCATTTCCAAGGGTAATCAGGGACCAAAAATCAGGTTTTGCCATGGAAAAACCAACTTTGTGTGTTCCCAGCTGATTGGCAAGTTTGGGCTGTTTGGCTTGAGATCACTACCCCTTTTCCAACTGTACTCCAACTTGTGAAACTACAAGGTCTTTGCCATTCCCAAAGCCCCATATTAATTACTGCAGGGATCATTTGTAGAGAAGTGTATAATAGTTTAAAATATCAGATTAAAAATATTTAGATTTACATGGTAGATCCAGTACTGACCAAGATAAAAGTTTTCGACGTATGAGCATTATCACGTTTGTAATCTGTACTAAAATTTTGCACTGTAGAAAAAGATGTAGACTCAACCCTTTCACTCATGGTAAAAGTTTGAGGACCCAACAAATGATTGTGGTTTAAAAGCATGACCACTCTAGGTATATAACAGCTCGGTATGCAGATTGGACAGGGTTGTTTTCAGCACAATGAGAAACACTTTTAAATCTATACTTAGAAGACAACCAAAGGAAAATTTGGTGGTAGTAGCTATGATAGTATGGTATGTAATATCATATGATAGTAGAAGCTGTGCTCTAGCATGACTAGATTACTATCTATGAGGATTTAGTTGGGAAAACACATAGGCCACTGCCTATCCCAGTAACAGCACTAATGCTTATTATAGCTTGAAACATAGCCTGAGGTCTTAAAGCTATAAACCTGAGGAGCCAGGTTTGAAACCCAATTGAAGATCTACCTCTGAGAAGCCCAGTGTGAGCTACAGAATTGTAGACAATTGTGTGAGCAAGGGCCTGCAAGGCAGTTTTGTTGCTGGCTCTTGAGCATTTGAGAGCAAAGCCACAGCCACAGCAACCCAACAGGAGGTAAGGAGACTCTAGGTCAGCCTGCAGAGGTAATAGCCCTGACAGCAGTTTCCTCAGGCCTGGCAGTTGTGCTTTGGCCCTGCTAGGATCTGGCTGGGCATCCAGTAATGGCAGAAAAGGACTTCAGTATAGGGCAGATGGTGACCTGACTGAGATTTCCCAGAAGACTCTGTCTAATATGACACTCCAGTTTGTTGCTTGGTATATTCACAAGTAGGGTACAGCCTTGCAAAGAAGTTGGGCTAATTAGTATCGCCTTGTTTTGCAGATAGGGAAACCAGAATGTGAGGAGTTAAACAACATTAACAAATGGTGTAGATTCCAGATTTGAATACAGCTTTGGACTAATGCTGTGAAATATCTACATAGTTCATTTGTCTCCTATAGAAACAATCAAGTAAAATAAAGCAAGTGTTTTATTTTCATGTTTATGTACACACACACAAACATGCACACACACACATCTAGGGTTCAAACAGAGGGCCTTTTTCATGCTAAGTAAGATCTTTCAATGAGCTATATCCCTCAAACCCTTCCTTCCTTCCTTCCTTCCTTCCTTCCTTCCTTCCTTCCTTCCTTCCTTCCTTCCTTCTCTCCCTCTCCTTCCCTCCTTTCTTTCCTTCCTCTCTCCCTCCCTTCTCTCTTTCTTTCTAGTGATTTATTTTACTTATATGAGTATACTGTGCGTCTTCAGACACACCAGAAGAGAGCATCAGATCCCATTACAGATGGTTATGAGCCACCATGTGATTGCTGGGAAATGAACTCAGGACCTTTGGAAGAGCAGTCAGTGTTCTTAACTGCTGAGCCATCTCTCCGGCCACATTATTTTCATTGGATTTTCTACCCTGCTTCCAATGTGTGGCTTGGGCCATCTTGAAAGAAGATAAGTTCCTGGGCTACATTCTGGATGTCCTAGTTAGGGTCTTACAATATTCCTGCATGCCACATGTGATTATAGTTTAATGAAGACTGAAACTGTTTGTACATGTCCCTTTTGCTTCATTGACTGGAAGAAACATGGGCAATGGCGGGTCTATTTGAATACTGTATAACACAACAGGTGGCTGTGGATGGGGCCAGCAGATATAAGAGGTTAAGTAAACTCTATTGTTTAAGACATGACCTTTAGCTCCTCTATCACCCCACTTCCCTGAATTAGAAAGGGAACAGGAAGTGAGGACATGGTTGGGAGAGACCTGGCCCCACGCAGCCCGGAAGGGAATGGAGGATGCTGAGTCAGCAGGACACTTCCTCACACTGTACTTGCTTTGGAAGGATGGTATGGAAAAAGCCTGAAGGCTCAAGATAAATGTGGAGTGCTCTCCTGCTCCTGTTTGCCTCATTCTGTTTTGCTTTGGTAAGCATATGCTTGTCAGTTAGGGCTGAAACCCAACAAAGCAGCTGCTAAATATGGCTCTAAGAGAAATAACATTTTGGTCTTTTTCAGGCCAGTAAGTTTACAATAAGCACAGCCGTCTGGCAGATGTCAGTGGGCAAGCTGGGGGTAGACATGTTCTAGGAGCTGTATCAACCATCGAGGTCTTTTGGAGTCTATTCACCCTGCCAAAGGACTAGGAACTCCAAGTAAGACAGTCTGTTTCAGAATAGTATGCTGTGTGTAAAAGTAGGTTTTTTAGAGAAGGAGTATCTAATCCACTGATAACACATTGTGGTCTACAAGTGTGCTGGGACATGTTCATAGGCACCCAGGGATTCATGTGGCTACCAGGCCACAGGTTGGACATCCTGATGGAACTGGACCCTTGCTCATGATCTTTTCTGACCCTTCTGCCATCTTCATTGTCCCAAACTAGGATGATGAAGAAAATAGTATGTAGCACCACTGACCGTACTGAGGATGCAGCATCCTTAATAGAGACCCAAGAGTGCTTGTTCCAACTTTTGAGATTAACTTTGTATTCCAATACATCTTGCATTATTCAGGGACCTGGGAGAATGAAAGTCTCACCAGAGACTGGGAATATCAATTCCTAGACCTCAAATCTCTTCACCCTGCTGCAGAATCAGGCCCAAGGTGCCAGTGCTGCCTACACTTCGTCAGCTGATGGAAGAAAGAATTTATACCAATGCCCGAGGAGCCCTGAAGCATTAACGAGTCCTTTCAATCGCCTCACATTTACAATGAGACATTCACTTGTCCATAAATAGCTAACCCTGTTTGCCAAGCCCGTGGTGATATTATTGATTGAGAAGCAATAGCTTTCCTTTGCCTGGCTTTGCTAGTTTTATGGGCTTTTATAGCTAGAAATCTATAAAAGACTGACTGGATTTTCCTGTGGCACATTCCTCATTTATTATCTGAATTCATTTTGAAGTAGGAAACAGGGAAAAGAATAGAGGCGCTGGATGTTTATTAAGTATGATTACATATCAGATCCTGAACTGATCTAGAAACTTCCATAATCCTTATAAATTCCTAGAGAGAGGGAACTACATCCTCATTTTAAAATGAAGAGACTAAGGCTCAGCGTAATTGTGAATCTTGCCAAAGCCAGAGAGAAAGAGAGAGTAGGTACTAAATTCAGGCTAAGAATTCTAATTAATGTCTGTGTCCCAGTGTCCTCATCTGGTAGCCATAGCAGTTCAAGTCTGGTGGTAAAGTATGTGATCCCAGCTAGTGTAGAGAGGCTGTAAGGCCTAGACTGCTGATAACGTTCAAGTTCAAGGTTAGCCTAGACTTCTTAGTCTCAAAATGTAGAGTCTGGGGCCAAAACTCAGTTGGTAGAGTCTGCTAGCATGTACAAAACTCTAGGTTCCATCTCTGGCTCCTTGCACATGGAATGGTGGAATTTGACTATAATGGTGGTGGAATCAGGTGGATCAGAATTTCAAGGCCATCTTTAGCTCCATACTGAGTTTGATGTTAGCTGCAAATATATGAGACCAAGTCTCAAAACAAATAAAAACGACAACAACAAAATAAAATATAAAAGCAAAGACTGAGGTTATAGCCCAATGAATTTGCCTATCACACATGTGGTCCTAGATTCAATTCCCCACACCCCAAAACAACAACAAAGGACACCACCCACTTGTCAGAATTGTGAGACTTAAATATGTCATTTGTAGAAGATGCTGAGAGCAGTCCTCAGCACATAAGTGGTCATGAAATGTTAGCTATTACTGCAATTTTTATTACAACAACTAATCAAATTGCCTTTATCAGCACTTGCTGAAAAGTAGCATTTTCTTCCAGGGAATGGCCTGCCTTTTGATATGTAGTTATATTTTATTATGAAATAATGTAAACTACTCTAGCTTGGAATTAAATTCTCTTCTGTGCTTTCCAGTAAAGGTTAAGATCTGAATAAATGTGTAGGCAAGAGGGATTGTAACTTCGTAAATGTCAGTGATTTGCTTTATTCTCCTTAGAGTGCATAGCCTTCTTCCACGCTGCCCACCCTGGCTTTAAGAGCAGCTAAGCAAACATAAGAGGGAGAATTAAGCCAGCTCCTGTCTGTCTGCTCCTGTATCTGTAACATGATTATTAGGGACAGCATTCCCTCCTTATGGCCTTACACATAGCCACACCTTGACATCCTGACACACTGGGAGGCTTCATGAATGTCCTTAGGGATGGGAATACTAAAGAGACTTGCACGTGTGACAGCTTTATGTGTTTGTAATTGGTCTAACAGGGCTGGGAGTTGATGATAGCCCTGACTGTAACAGCTCATTGAGATGGAGAATAAATTTTGTTTGCTAGGCCTTTGGTTCTACATTCTGATCCATTTTACATTTTTCTTTTCTTTTCCCCCGAATTTTCTATATAAGTGGTAGAGAATTGGGCATGGAGCACCGACCTCACTCAGTAGTTACAGCTAGGAGTTATTGAAGGAGTGGTATCAAGTGCTAGGAAATACGTAGGTACATATTTCAGTGCTTCTCCACACGAGGAACATTTGTAACCAGTCAGAGGAGAGACATGTCTAAGGGAAGCAGCACTAAGGAGTTCCATGGAGGTCTGTGTGATGCAGGGGGAGGGAGTGCGTCATGGAAGGCTGCACAAGGAGGCAGCATGGGCTTCCAGAGACAGGCTTGTTTGCTATGGAATGACCAATGGGATGGCAAAACAGGCATTGATATCTATAGCTGGGAACAGAACCCATCCTGGTGTCCTGGGGATATAGCCCTGGCTGAGGCTCCAGGTGGTAATAGCGAAGAATGACAAGACACGGGGCTAGTGACAAGCTGGGTCTGACAGTAGCAGGACCTTGGCTTCAGTGCAAACCACATTAGCTGTGCCATGATGAGAAATATTTTGTAACACGGCCAGTGTTCAGGTTGAAAGAAGCAAGCACTGATTAAAGAGGAGTCCCAGGGAGAGGAGGTCGAGTCTACTGCATGGGAGTGGAGTGAGTGGGTAAGCGGACATTTGCAGGTCAGACCATTAGCATTTAGTGAACAAAATGAGGAGTTGGGGAGATGGCTAGAGGCAGAGCCTATGAGAGGATTGATTGCTGTAATGGATGGTGACTGTTCCCACTAACCCTGGTTGTCAGCAATGTAAATAGCTCCTAAGAGAAGAGCAAGACTGGATTGAGGAGAGGCCATGAAGCACAAGGACTGAATTCATGCTCCATCTTTAGATGGAGTTATTTGCTGTTCTTGCCAGAGTGCAGGCAAGAGCTAGATGCTTGTCCCATTTATGCTGTGCCACTGGGACAGAAGTAGCTCTCAGTTCTGTCTGTGTTCCGCCTGCACTAAAATTGGGTATTTGGGAAAATGGGGAGAAAGCTTTTGAGGGATCTGAGGAAGTTCTACGTCAATTGCATTGTTGGTCAGATCCTTCTCCGTCACTTCCTGGAAATATGGATTCTAAGATACTTTGTAATAATTTGTCTCTATGGTCATTAATATGAGATTCTGAATATACATACTTTTTGACTAACCAGATTCTTCTCCATGTGGTCGCCTCCTCAGTGAGATTCCTTAGTTCCTTTGACCTTTGCTTCTGAGACCTTTGGATGTATCCAGTAGAAGGCTTTTCCCTCCTTCAACCATTGGAACTAAGGTCTCCGTAGGGAGCCTATTGGCACTGATTGGCTGAATCATATGTCCATCAGTAGATGATTCAGGAAGAGGGAAGGGCCTCTAAAGTCAGCTGTCCAGATACTCTCAGAAACTAGCCATTAGTCTCACCACTAAGAAGGATACGGGAGACCCGGCCTCCTGTCCTCCTCATACATTTGATTGACTCCCAGACTCCTTAAGCAGCCAGCAGTCACCATCCTGCATCTATCTGTCCCTTCCTCTCCTTCCTCTTTTCTTTTTGCATTTTACTCTGTGGTCCAGACTGGTTTCAAATGTCTGTTACTCAACGTCCTGAGTGCCAGGATTATAATTCTGAGCTACCATGCTTAGACTCCTCTTTCTCTTGTTCATACTTATTTTCTAGTTGAAATATTTCAAGCAAATGAAGAACTCCTTTCCAAACATGTTGCAGAAACATCCCTGAGCAAACAAACTACTGGGAAACAGAACTTAGAAATAAACAGCAGCTGCTATCATTTTTGGCCTCTTATCCCCCTTCTTTTCTTCATTTCTTTCTAATCTTGGTCTAGGTGGTTTAGGAGTTTAACAAACTAAAAGTTTCTCTTGAGGGCTCCTGGGTGGCCTTGATTGTGTCTTTGCTATGGTTGTCGGTTCTGAGCTGCTGTTCCCTAGTGGTTCCTCCTGTCCATTCTGTACTTGTACAGAGCAGGTGGGTGACTGGAATCTGGCATCTTCTGTTCTCTGTTCATCTTTTGTTTGTTTGTTCCTGTCTTTCCTTTTTGATTCTGTAAGAGTAGCTAATATGTACTCTAGGTTTTCCTCAGTAACCAAAATTTCCTGTTTCTGATTTTTGTCAGAAACATACGTGAGTGTATGTATGTTGCCATGTATGTGGGCACATACACATATGTGCCTATGTGTGTGCAAGTCAGAGGTTGACATTGAGTAGCTTATTGATTACTCATGTTGTTAAAACAGGTGGATCTCTGGCTTTGAGGCCAGCCTGGTCTTCAGAGCAAGTTCCAGGACAGCCATAGCTATATAGGGAAATCTTGTTTTGAAAACTAACAAACAACAACAAAACAAACAAACAAACATTTCTTCTCTGGGGATGATGTAAAACAATATCTACTCCTCCTCCCAAGATCTCGATGATGAACCAAGGCGTGATTCTGTGCAAAGTTCACTGGGAAACCAATGAATTTATTGTGTTCCTACACAGAACCTAGGTGAGGGGTTAATTACAGGGGCGTGGTCATTCCTCCACAAACAGGCTGCACCTGGAAAGCCTTACCCAACAGGGGTGCAGACTTTCCATACATAGGTAGACAACTGGAGACTGCACTCTGGTTTTTTGCCAGCCTCTGTGTACTCTAGGTCTTCTCCCAGGCCAAGTCCAGCATGACAGGGGGAAAAAGCAGCAGAGTTCAGGCAAGACTGCTGTGCCCTACTCTGAGCATTTATAAGGGTGGAAATGAGGGCCATAGACTGTCATCCAGTCTAGCTGGGATTATCCTTTGCATATGGACACAGCTGAACTCCCCAACATGACCGTTGCTTGGCTCAGAGGGTAGTTACTTAGGATACTTGCCTTGAATCAGAATCTATTGTTTGACCACAGAGTTCTCTAGTTTAACAAGTATAGCTAGCAGCTTTCATCGGGGGTTTCCCAAGAGCCTCCCACTGTTAGGATTACAGGTGGGCCACAACACTAGCCTGGCATTTTTCATGGATGCTAAGATCCTGATGGTGGTCCTCATAGTTGCATGGCAAACACTTTACCTGCTGAGTCATCTCCTCAGCTTTCTCTGTAGAGTCATTGAAAGACTGTTAACTATTGCATTGAGGGAAGGGGTCTGATTTCGTGTAGACTCATTTTCAAGAACTCTACCTGTCCTTCTTCATGACTATCAATTAGAATGGTGGTTCAGTAACACTGTGGCATAGCATTTTTCAGGATAAACGTAGTCACTAAGGCTGGGGATATGGCTCAGTCCACAAAATACTCTGCCAGGTCCAGAAGAAACTGGACAAATAGCTATCTGTGGTGTCGATTAGCATATCAAAGCTCATGCTGACCTCAGGGCTTTCTCGCTATCACTACTGCCCTTGGCTCTCCCAAGCTCTTCTTGCCCTGCCCCTACCTTGAATATCTCCAGCTCATGAGCTTCCCTTCGCGGCTTCTCCTTCCTACAGAACCTGCCATTTTGGTTGGTTCTCTTTTGTCCTCCTCTCTTGGTCCTCTCCCTCTTGCCCTCCCTGCATCATGCTGGCCAAGTTTAGTGTGCAAGTTTCTCTCCCTGCTCTGGACTTTTCCAGATGCCTTGGGCATCCCTCCCTCATATCTACGGTATTATATATTCTTCATGTACAATTAAAAAAAAAAACCCTTCCCTTCAACCATCCCTTGGGCAGTTATGTCCTCACTTTCTATACTTTCTTAGAACAACTGAAAGCCGTGGCTTCGAAGCTCAGCATACCTAAACCGGGCGTGGCGGCACAGATCTGTAATCCCAGCACTTGGAGGATCAAGGTGAAGGGCATCTTTTACAGTATTACATAGTAAGTTAGAGCCCAGTCTTGGCTATAGCAGACTTGTTAATACCCCAAAATGATTACGATAGGTAGTAATAGGTAGCCAACTTTTCATGAGGCACCACAGGTAAAAGTCAACTGTATTTTACAGGCCCAGGCACTCACTAGCCTGTGTCTCTAGGTTCTCCCAGGGTCACACAGTGCTTAAGCTAAAGGTGCCTTTGGTCTGGGTCTGTCTGAATCTAATGCCTGGCCTGTTCCCCTCCTTCCTGCCAGCCCACCTGCCATAACATATGCTAGGTATCCATTAGAGGTAGGCTCCACTCTCAGGATACCTTTTAAAAATCACCTCCCAACATTTTTTTTTAAGTTAAATTAAATAGCTAACACTTAAAAATTAGATCACACCTTTAAACAAAATGCCTGGGTTTTCTTGAGACATCATTGGACCTGGCAGTTTTGTGCTCTTATGGTGACGAGGTAGTAATTAGTTCTGCTGAGCATCTCTTTCTTCCATCCTGTCCCTGACTAGAAGAAGAGAACTTTTCCCACAGGGTCATGTCACTTCCTGCTCTTCCCTGCATAGCCTCTGTGGATGGTTATGCTGGGGATTCTTTGGTTATTATTTTAAAATAAAAATTACACTTACTTACTTATTTATTTATTTATGTATTTTTTTATATCTGTGTGTATATGTGTGTGTACATGCATGTGCACAAAGGACAACTTAATGGAGGTTGGTTCTTTTCTTCTACCAAGTGGCTCATGTCCCTCCCCCCAACCCCCTTGCTGGCCTGCATCACCTGAGCCTTCTTCCTGGTCTGTTTATTTCTTAATGTTTTAGGCTTAGGAACCAGGGGTAAAAGACAGTTTGTGCCTCAAACTTGAATTTTATGGCCTTTGCTCATTCTCCTCCCCACTGCTTGAGATGGCGACTCAGCAGTAAGAGTAGCAGTGACCATAGGACTGTCCCAGACCGTGCGGTACTGACTTGATTTTGAGGCTTGATAGAAACCTCTTTGTAGTCATGAACTTCCATAACCCCTCTCCTTGGTTGAATTCCAAATCCTGCACTTACCTTGTAAGTACTAGAAAAGCATATTTTGCAGGGGGGAATTTCAGAGGTGAGAGAGGAAACCAAGGCAAAGCATTCAGGGAGCTGGACATCTTCATTCCCTTTTCTCTTTGGGACTGTCGAGTTCCATAAGAAAGATGCCTCATACTGGAGGAACACACTGTATTAGTTATTGTTATCGTGACATCCCATGTAAGCTGGGGAGAAAAGGGTTTATTTGACTTACATGTCCTGGCCACAGCCCACCATTGAGGGAAGTCAGACCTGGAGAAAAGAGAAGGAACCCTAGAAAAAACTGCTTACTGGCTTGTTCTCCATGGCTTGCTAAGCTGGCTGTTTTATCAACACAGGACCACCAGCCCAGCAGTGACATTACCAATTACTGTGCCTCCTACATCAATTATGGATGGAAAATACCCCATAGACTTACCTACATACCAGTCTGATGAAGACATTCCCCCATAGACTTACCTACATACCAGTCTGATGGAGACATTTTCTCAGCTGAGGTTTCTTCTTCCCAGATGACTCTTGCTTGCCTCAAGTTAACAAGCAAACAAACTAGCCAACACATCTTGTTTTCTTCTAAGCATTCATGCTAATAAGTGGCTCAGATATGTCAAGAGAAATAGTCTAAAAAGTTAGAATTTCCTCTGACGATTGGTGCCTTTCTTGTTACCTCAGTAGAGGTACAAGCGCACCTTGATTACATGGGGAGAAAAATGTCAATTCTTTTTTTATTGTTTATATGTGGGTGTGTACACATGTGGATGTAGGTGTGATATGTGTGGATGTGTGCATGCATGTGGAGGCCAGTCGTTGATGTCAGGTGTCTCCCTAAGTCACTGACCACGATGGGTTTGAGATAAGGTTTCCTTTCTCTCACTGAACCTAGAGAGCACTAAGCCCACCTGTCTCCAGCTTCTCATGCTGGTGTTTTAGACTTGCTCTACCATGCCCAGCCTTTGAAAGAAGGTCCTATGCATGGAGCTCAGGTCGGCTTGCACGTATGGAGTCATCGCACAAATCAGTCCTCTTATTGTTTTAATGGAGAACAATTGCCTTTTGTCTTTGATTTAAACTTGTCATAAAAGTGTGAAATAAAAGCAAAGTGAATTTGAGTAATTTCATAGCTGTGGTTCAAATAAACTTTAAAAAAAATTATATCATTTAGTAGTTGCATTTAAAAGATGCCCTCCCCTCAAATTCAAATAATTTAATTGCTTATTCAAAAGTAAATATTTGCTTTTGATGATGATAGGGCCTGGTGTGGTGGTTTAATTTTTGATTGTTTGTTTCTCTTCAGGACCCTGCAGGGATCTTTGAGTTGGTGGAACTTGTCGGAAATGGCACGTATGGTCAAGTTTATAAGGTAAGAACGTTAAACCGAGCATGGCTTGTGTGTGACATTGGTTTCTAAAGGCTGACCAGCAGTGTTGTCAGCACTCCTGAGTGCCCCATCACAACAGGTATCAAGTGAAATCACACAACAGCTAGCTCATGCTCCTCCCTTTGGATGCATCTATGGTTGCCCTGGCTACACAGGGCTGTGTGGCTTTGGTCTTCCCCTACCCCGTACATCCCAGTGTTTGTTTCTGATGTGTCAGATGTTGCTTATCTTAAACTTGCTAAGTGCATACATTCCTTTACTTTAAGCACCGTCAAGGCGGTTCCAAAGCTGGCAAAGGATATCATTTACTTTAGAAATTTAAGCAATTAGATAAACAAGGCTGCAGACATGAATCTGTTATTCGCCTTGGGCTCACGTCAAATGAGTTTCTTCATGGTGTTAGGAGAAAACTCGCTCACACACAAGCAGAGGCACATGACCATGATTAACTCCAGAAGTTGGGAAATGGTGAGAACGTAGCTTGCAGTAGAGTTGAGCTTCCTGTCTTTTTATTAATTTTGCCTACAAATCAAAAAAAAAATGTTTAAAAGGAATTTTCCCCTAATAAATGCTCTTTTTTTTAAGTTATAGGTTAATTCCTCTTTTGGTGAATTAAAAGAACTATAGATGAACTGTTTTGGAAATAGAATTTGGGGGCTTTTGGTAAACAAACTGTTAAGATCCTTCCAAACAAGCTCAATGATGCATCCTTTGAATTATTTCCAGGGAGCAGCCATCACTTTTCTAAGTGATGGTGGTATGGAATGGAATTCCAAGTACAAATTATCTTCTATTGTCTTGTTTCTTTTTTAAATTTTTTAAAATTCCTCCTTCAATCCCTAAACCCCCTTTGATTTATTCAAAACGTTGTAAAAGTCATGCAGACTGCAATATTCTCAACTCTGCAGAATGCCGAAAGTGCATGTATGCTTAAAGTATTGTGAGAGTCTGGTTATTCATGGAGGCTGTTATTGACTAGGAAGTCACTTTTTGATGGCCACATGGATGAGAGACAATTTCTTCCTTGTCAGAAGCAACCATTTCCTAAAGTGTCAAGCCCTTACAAATAGACAAAATGAAGACTCCATAAGCTGTTCACTTGATGTTCATCCTGCCCGACACAGAGAGAAATCTCTCTCAGAAAGTGCTTTTAAATACTTGCAATGAAGATAATTAGGTTGGATGATTGTGTTATTGCAGTGTGAGAAATTGGATTGAACTTGCGATGTAACATGGCTAATGAAGTGAGCTCTATTCTAGGCAGAAAATGACTCCTGACTTCTTGTCAATGTGGTGGAGCTACAGCAGTATAGCACTGGTTTCAGGATAGCCTTGAAGGATGCTTCCCACTATAGAACAGACATTTAGGAGACGCTTAAAAGCTTCATCAACTAATCAACAGGTAGAACTGTACAACCCTGCAAGAGGCTAGAACAAAGGAATGTGGTTAATATCAACCTGACGGGACCCAGGATCACCTAGGACACAGACCTCTGAGCATATCTGTGAGGGTGTGTCTAGATTAGGTTAATTGAGGTAGGAAGCCTACCCTAAATTGTATAGCACCATCGCATTTGTTAGAGTCCTAGACAGAATAAACAGGAGACAGTGTGCTGAATACCAGTATCCCTCACATTTTGCCTGTGACTGGAATGTGGTATGGCCAGCTACCTCACATTCCTACTGTAGAACCTTCTCCACCTAGATGGACTGTAGTCTTCAAACTATGAGCCAAAATAAATCTGTTCTTCCTTAAGTTGCCCCTCCCCAATATTTTGTCATAATAATGATAAAATAATGCATACAACATTCAATTATAAACAAGATTTTTTTTGGAACATTCAGAATTATCTCTAATTCCATGATATTGCATTCAAAAAACAATTAAATATCTCAACAAGTTTCTTTTTAAGGTTACAACTCTTGGTGGTTTTTATTAAAAAACGGAGATTGCAGAGAAAGGTCATGGTTGGGACATGTGATTTGGGGCCAAGAGATATGGTCTCTTTCACAGTGCTATTTGCTGTTTTGTGGCTGTCACAGTTTCTCAAACTTGAGTCCAGTGAGACTGTAGTTGGAAAAGCTGTGGGGACCTGAGCTGACTTAAGAAGTGAAGCTTCTTGCTCAGTTCTGCGTTTGGGTTCTAGGCCCCTGGGTTATGATAGGTGGCATTCCTCATAAACAGAGATGGCCGTGCTTTCTCAGGACCAAAGCAGTTCTGCTGCTGCCTGAATGCTAACAGATTAAAACACAGCATGAAATCTGAGTTTACAGAATGAATACCTTAGGCAAAGAAAGCTGAGGACTGAGTTTTCATGCCGTACATTTATAGTTTCTGTGGAATAGCCATATTGCTAAATTTTCACAGATATACACAGATATTTTATAGCCTTGGGAAGGAATCCTTCTACATACAATTGTATAACAAATGTTTTCTCTACATTAAATATTAAACCTATTAATTGTTATAACTCAATTAATTCTGTGAACTTACCTGTTGGTGTTCCTGAGCTTCAGGAAGTAATACATGATATTATGAAAACTGAATAACCTTTATTTTATAAACTGTTATTCATATTAATTTCTCCTATGAGAGTCATAGTATAATTTTATTTTCAAGTAGCTTTTAAGAACATATATCATATGATAAATAGAAAGTATACATAGCCTTTAAAAGTATTCTTGAGCTGCATCTATATCAGAGACAGATGCATCTAGATTAGAAATAGAAATATTTCATATAAAAGAAAATAAATGGCTTTTCAAAATTACCCCTGTCTCACTCCCCAGCTTAGGCTATGCTCACATGTTCTTCAGAAGAATTATCTTTAACAGTTTGGTCCTAGTAATCAAGTAGTGGCTTGAATTAGTTTTATTTTTAAATTTAACTACTAGATGGATAGGTTAATAATTCAAAATATATTTTCACTAGGACTTTTTAATGAGAACAGTATCTCCCTGTGTCTATACCTTCCAATCTAAAACAAACCAAGGAGGAGTGGAGAGATGGCTCTCCATGTTTAAGAGCACTGGCTACTCTTTCAGAGGACTCAGGTTTGACTCTCCGCACCCACATGGTGGCTTACAATTCTAATTCCAATTTGTGGGAACTGACACGCTCTTCTGGCCTCTGAGAGTACCAGGCATACACATCATGTACAGACATACATATAGGCAAATATATGCATAAAAAATAATTACAAAGTAACTGAAATAAAGTTATAAAGGAGAATATGCTTAAAGTACATTATATACTTGCAGGAAAGTGGCTTATATAACTCTGTATGACAAAATAATAATCTCTAAACAAATAATAAGAAATCTTAGGTGTGAGGGTAGTTCTTCTTGATAGATTCTGTGGTGCTGGGACCAGGAATCTAACATTCTGTGTATTGGCAAAGCTCATACATAAAGCATAGGTTGTTATAGTTAATAAGGACATGTTGTTATAGTTAATAAGGACATGTAAGTTATATGTGATAAGTGATAGGCAAAAAGAAGAAATTACATTCAACATTATAAAACTACTTCCAAAATAACAATCCAAAACCAAGCCAGCACAATGGCACACACCATTTTGCTAAAGGTTTTGGGATTTATCAGCCTGTCACCTGTTGGAAATCTAATGGCCTCTGGACATATTTTGGTAAAATTCAGTGTATTAGTTACTTTTTTCTTGGTGTAATCATGATCAAAAGGGACTTCCAGATGAAAGAATTTATTTTGGCTTCTTATAGAGAACTAGGTCTCCATTCCTTCAGGGATGAATGATACCAGGAAGCAGAGAGGCAGCAGGCAGGAAATGGAGCCAGGCTCTGAATCCTTAAACCCACCCCAGTGATATACTTCTTAAAGCAAGAAGTACCCTTTAATACCCTTTAAAGTTTCCAAATACTCCCCAAAAGCACCAACAACTGGTGTTCAAATATATGAGGCCATGGAGGATGCTACAATATAGGGTGATTATTTTAATAATTCAAAATAATTAGCTACAGTTATTAGCAAAACTGGCCTCATATTTATAATGGATATTATTTATCTTGTTTCTTAATTTCCATCTTGAGGTGTTACTGTTACTGCAGAGTTGGAGACACATTGTATCCTGGGGTGACAAACTCCAGTAGGAATATGCTGGATTCATATAGTTTTCATGTCTCTCTTTTCAATCCTCTTTGAGGTTAGGAAGGTTAAAACATGTTGGTTTTAGTACTTGGGAATGTTGAAATGTACTGTTAATTGTCAACTTAACAGAATTTAGATTCACATAGGAGATAGGCTGTGGGCACATCTGTCGTGAGATTATCTTGGGTTGTTTCTTGGAGGTGGGGAGTTGTTTGTTTGTTTGTTTGTTTGTTTTGGAGATAGGGTTTCTCTGTGTAGTCCTGGCTGTTCTGGAACTCACTCTAAACTAGGCTTGTGGCCTCGACTCAGAGATCAGTCTGCCTCTGCCTCCCAAGAGTACTGGAATTAAAGGTGTGCACCTCCCCTACCTGACAAGATTATTTTGTTGATTTTGTTTAAGTGAAAAGAGCTAAATACTATAGGTGACAACATTCCCTGGCTGGCACCCTGGGCTGTACAAGTAGAGAATTGGAACCAAGTGATCACTTGCATCCATCAGGTATTGCTTCTCTGTGACCCACTGCTGTAAGCTGACGTGATTTTCTTACCATGATGGATCACACCTTGAACTGTCAGCCAGAATAAACCCTTTCTCCCTTAAGTTGTTTTTGTCTTAGGATCACAGAAAAGGAAAAAGAAACTAAAATAGGAAAGCCAGGGGAACATGTGTGTTTTCAAAGGTTCTAAGACTGTCACAGGTCATTTCCCCCAATCAGTCCTCTGCCAGAGGCGGTTCTCACAATCACCTCTGGTCACATGGAACTCATTACTTTCCAGGCAGCTCATTTTTCTGCTTTTCCGACAGATGTTTGTTATCTTACTGAACTGAAGTTCTGCCTTCCTGATGTGTTGTTTATCTCAACCACACTTCCAACCCTTACAATCTAAAACGCAATCTTCTTTCATCAGGATTTACATCCTTCAGAGGCCCGAAGACTCCCTTCCCTTGCTCTAAACATGCATTTCTCCCTTTTTTTCCTCCAGGCACCAGAGTCTCAGTGACTCATGCATAGCCAAAGATTTTCACTTTCCTATCTTCTGATCTTCAATTTTTTTTGTTTAACTTTTCCATGAATGAGTGTTTTGCCTGCACTGGAGTATGTGCACCATGTGTGTGCTTGGTGTTCACAGAGGCCAGAAGAGGGCATCAGATTCCATGGTACTTGAGTTAAAGATGGTTATGAGTCACCATATTGGTGTGGTTGAGCTCAGTGAGCTCAGGTCCTCTATAAGAGCAGTGAATGCTCTTAACCCAGACTCATCTCTCCAGCTCCGTTTATTAAAATATTTTATGCATGCCAGTGACTTTACATTTCTTAAGCTTTTGGCACATATTATTTAATTTCTCTCATAGTTTCTCAGGAACCATGTTCTCACTTTGGGGCCTTTGAAGTTGTAGTGCTGTCTGCTGTGAACACTTTGCTATTTTTTCTTTTATCACTCACCCCTTCTTTGACGGCCTCCTCTCCGACGTTCCTGCCCAGGAAAACCCTTTCCACATCTACCACTTCAGCTTCTCCCAGGTTTAGATCTTCTCAACTGCAGCAATTTGCTGTATTGACTTAGTGATCACTCTGGATTGTGTTAGTTTTTACTTACACACACACTAAACAGTTTAATACGTAAGTAAGGCAAATGCATTTGAGCCTTTTTTTTCTTAATAGCGTATCACAACATCCTTGTCTAACAGACAGTGGATAGTGATGTGTGAGACCCACAATTGAGCTGCTTCCCTTAATAATTCTTTTTATATATCTTTCCATTTTTGACACCTTCCATAAAATATTTGTCTGTATATTTTCAAAGAATAAATCAAATATTCTTCTTGAGTTTTATTGTGTGGGGAGTGGGGGTGGTGAACATGAGCTTTATGTTAAATGATCTGTCTATGTGATAGGAATTTACAAAATATGTTTGAACAATTTTGTGGGCTTCAGGCTGTTGGCAGAATGAATATATGGAGAAATAGTAAAATTGTGGATTTGTCCATCACACCCTCTAGGTTTTGGTTTAGTCTATCTATGACACGATCCAGGAATCTATTTTTAATTCATCCTGATGCTTAAGGCCTTGACTTTATCTTAAGACAGCACAAAGAGAATGAGAGACTGTAGAATGCTCCACTGTACATGGAACTTATTTACTGTGCCCACTCCCCAGGGCTCTGGGATCATTGTCTTAGAAGGGGAAGAAAGACTGTGAAGGCCAGAGGAGGTGGCTGCTTCAAGTAAAGAATGCCTTCTGGATGCTGCAGTGCAGGTTCAGAGAAGAGGGAGGAGTGGGACAGGGAGGGAGAGGGTGAACTATTGAGTGCAAATCAATCAATTAATCATCCAATCAATCAGTCAGTCAATCAATGATTGGAATAGATGAGATGCGTTTCATAAGTCTAAGGCATTTGAATACTTGGTCCCCAGTTGATGGCTATTTGGGGAGGATTAGGAAGTGTAGCCTTAGCACAGAAACTGTGTCCCTGGGGGTTGGCTTTGAAGATTCTAAAGACTTGTGCCACTTTTCACTAGCTCTCTGCATTGTGCTTGGTGTTTTAAGATACAAGTTCTCAGCTGCTGCTCCAGTTGCCATACCTGCCAGCTGCCATGCTTCCTGCCATGATGGTGATGGACTGTTATCCCTCTGCAACTTTAAGCCCCAAACAACCCTCCCTTCTGTTAATTGCTTGGTCATGGTTTTTATCACAGCAATAGACAAGTATCTAAGACAATGGTGTTTCTGTGGGGGTCACTTGAATAAATACTAATCCAAGTACTTTTTAAAACTTACTTTGTTTCCCACACCGACTCAGACTTGCATAAGCCAAGAAAAAGTGCAAAGCACCTTGTCGTGAGACGTGATACACAGCAGATTTGAGCTCCTTATTCCGTGTTTCTATTTGGCATGTTCATGGTGACAGTTTAAAGTTGCTCAAAACCCAAAAATCAATATTGTCAAGACTGAACAGGTGAAGAAAACTCAAAATACATTGTGCAGTTTCCTCAAATACATATATCATGATATCTTCATTAATTGTGTGTTAAAAAGTAAAGTATTTTAATAGCAAGCCTTGATTAGAATCTACCCAGGGTGTAGAGGGGTAAGGGGTTAGTGTATGTGTTAGTGTATGTGTGTGTGTGTGTGTGTGTATGTGTGTGTGTAAAGGGGGGGGCTGTTGTTTCTTAGACAATAGTGACATTTGTTTTTCATATTTGAATTTATTTATTTTTCCTTTATGTGAGTGAATATATTGTCTGATAACTGGTGTGTGTGTGTGTGTGTGTGCATGCGTACATGCATGCACGCACACACATATTTGGTGCTCATGAGGGCCAGCAGAGGGTGTCAGATTATTTGGAGCTGGAGTTAAAGATGCTTGTCTGCTGCCATGGGGTGCTGGGAATGGAATCTGGGTCCCTTGCAAATGCAGTAAGTGCTCTTAGCCACTGAGCCATCTCTTCAGCTCAGACATTTATTTTGTTTTGCTTTTCTATAAAAACTTTCAATAAAAAGAATACACCCTCTTACAGATTTGAGTAACAATGAAAAACATCTCTGTGCCTTGTGTAGGAATGAGAAGTAGAAGCAGTTCCCACTCTTAAGAAAGATTCAACCACATGTCCTACTCAGGATGCTGAAAGCCCACTTTGTAGCTCTTGTTATTTAAACTAAGGCTATGGTCCCATTTTATAGGGAGAAAATGCCATTACTAACTCACATCTTACTTATTCTAGGGCAGGCTTTCTCAGCCTTAGCACTCTAGAGATTCTTTGTTATGACAGCTATTCTGGGTATTAAAGGTTTATCAGTGTCCTTCACCTCTAAGTCACTAGATACTAGTGCTGTCTCCAAGACTTGAAAATCAGAGAGCATCTAGACTCTACCAAACATTCTCCGAGAAACAGAATCTTCCACAGTTGAACGCCACTGCTCAAGGAGCAGAGCTCTAAAGTGAAGCACAGAGACAGCCGGATTGTGCCACGTGGAGCAGAATGCAGGCCTGGACTGGAGAGGTGAGGAAAGGTCTGGAGATGCTGAGGACTCGTGTTGGCATGCTACACTGGGAGGATCATTTAGCATCTTTTGTAGATGGAAAGGACTTTGGAGCAATACTGAGCTAGGTTCGGAGTATGTCTCCGCCTTGCTCTACTTGTGTGAAGATAACCAATGTAGTTATTGTGATTCTCCATTATTGGTCATGCAGGATAGAGAGGGTCTGAAAATCTGTGTGTAAACTCCCTGCAAGCCCTGAGTGTGTTCCTGACACAGCAGCTGGTCAGCAAATTTTTCTTCTTTCTAAATATACGTGCCAGGTCTTTACATGATCTTGATTTTAGAGAATATTTTATAAGCTGAAAGAAACATTCATAGAGAAACAAAGCCAGAAGCACACATCGTGTGCTTTGCATTCAGTGTTTAACTAGTGTCTGAGTTGCTCAGGGCACCATTATTTGAATTGAATTCAAGAGTCAATGCATTTGATAATTGTCATTTATGTATTACAATGCATCTTGAATATTTATTTATTGTTTGTGTATGTATATGTATGTGTGTGTCTCTGGGTGTAAGTGTGGAAGGTATAAGTGGACATGTAGCCATGTGTATGTGAAGGCCAAAAAGACAGTCTTGGCTGTCATTCTTCACGTGCCATCTGCTTGTTTTATAAGACAGGGTTCACCACTGGTTTGGAACTCAGTGCCTAGCCAGTATGTGCCAGGACTTGCCTTCCTCCACCACCCCAGCATTGGGGTTACCAGAACACATTAGCTAGGAGTTGTGTCTCAGAGTTTCATGTTTGCAAGGTCATCATTTTATTGACTGAGCTATTACCCCTTGAGTCTCTAAAACTGACAGTTTCTCAATAAGTCATAAAGAAAAGCTTGGTCATTAGGGGGAATTGTCATTGGCTTTAGCATTCTAAACTTTGAAAGAATAAGAGCAATTTTTTGTATGATATACTTATTTTATAAACTTGGAGGAGGGAATCAATAATATTTCCTCTTAGCTACTAAAAATACCCAAGTCATGAGCCTTCCCCCCTCCTTAGTGATGGGGTGTGGGGAAGAGTGGAACTCACTTAGGACTTGAAGACATCTTGCAGGGTTTTCCCACTTGCCTTACTTTTGGTTTGCCATAGATTCACTTGGAAGCTCAATTGCTCTGATATGTAGGATGAGCCACCCCTCCCCTTCATATATCTCCATAGGCCATTGTGAATGCATGCCCATGAAAGCATTTCGTTAAATATAAACTGCTAGCCATCTCTAAGGCTTGGTTTGCTGCTGTCACTCATTATAATTATAAAGGTGACAGAAGTGACTCGTGCAGGTGTGGGAGGTCTGTGGGCTCTCTGAGCTGTGTGCTAGTCAGATACAATGCTCCCTTCTGCAGAACACTGCACCAGCGACACTCTCTTATCCCTTCTCTTGCCTCTATAGGCAAACAAGAGTCATTGGACTGAGTGGAAGGCCCTGGGGTTGTCTTTACTTCATTGACATTTGCTATCCAGTGTGTGTGTGTGTGTGTGTGTGTGTGTGTGTGTGTGTGTGTATCAAAGTTCAGTGACACCCCAAAGATGGCTGTGTGATCAGAGTGTTCAGAGACTAGCGAGTCTGCATAATTTTCACTGACCACACCTCCCTGTTGAAGGGACACAGTGATATATTTGTATTGCTTTGATTCGCCAGATAATTTCCCCAATTTATTTAACTCTGGAGTCTATTTCTCTCCTTGCAAGTAACGCCTCCCAGTACCTCTTGAGCTGTCCCCATGGGACACAAACACGAAAATGGCTGCTCTTGGGCTCCAAAAAGTCCTTCCCTCCAGGTTCCCCAGACACAGCATGGATGGACAGCTCCTGAGTCACGGCTTGCACTCTCAGGTGGGGTAATTTTTTTTGGGGGGGTGGGGCATATATTGTTACTTTAGGCATGAGTCTTGGCCCCCTTTATTTCCAGCCTAGGATTTCAACTGCATTTATGTACTTATAGCTGAAGCTATAACCTTGCCCACCATCACAGTAAACATCACAGCATTTGTGCCTGTGGCATAACTCTGCCCTCAAGTCTTCAGGAAACAAGACAAGTCAGTTACTTCATGTGCATTGTAGGCTCTACAAGAGCAGTGGTAATTGTGTGGCAGGTAACATTTGATCTCAAAGGGTGGGTAGATGCATACAGAAAAAGAATAAAAAAGATACTCTTGGGGAAAGAGCAGGGTTAACCAAAGCCTGTTGTTGGTTGTTGATTACCCAGTTCAGGGTCAATGGCAAAAGTGGAGCCGGACTAGGTGCAGATGGTTCTTCTGCCTCTCTGTCATGACTGTGTGTACGGAGGCAGCTTAGTGGCTTTTCTGTGACTTCATTTTAAGGACAGATGGTTTATGATGTGAATTTTCAGTTCAATAGATGTGTGAAAGAGGGTATGAATAGCTACGCTGTTGGCCATTTTTGATATAATAATCAATAATTATCATGAGATATTTCCTACTTCATTGTAAAATAGTCTCTGTGTTCAAATATTTTGGCCAAGTGTAAGCTAATGTGCTTTCCGAGCCAAGTTACAGCTGTGTTGCTCAGTATTTTAGTTGAATAAGATAAAGTTCTAAGTTAGTTCATTAGGATTTATCACATTGTAAGTCATGGAGCATCTATGTAATGGATGGATTGTGTTGATGAGGTCTCCAGGGTTCCTTCTGACTACAGAACCATTGGCAAGATACCTTGTACCAAATGCCTAACATAGCACGAAGAGACCCTCTTGTCCTGGTGACGTTGCTTGGGGATTCTGTTGAAGGTAAAGACACTTGCTCATTCATTCCTTCAGACATCTCATGTTTCAGCAGGTCCCCAGTGCCTCCATCAGTAAGACTTTCTCTTATTTTTACTGAGGTGCCAAGGATAAAAAATTCAGGGCTTTGTGTAGGCTGGTGTAGTGCTCTACCAATGGGAACACTCCAAGCCCATAATAACATGTATGTTTGATAGGAAATGACAAGATGATGAAGTTTTCTATCAGGACCAGACACAGATTGACACTTCTCTGACCACTTTAGACTGTGACAGTTCAAAATGCTTTCATGTCACCTTATATCAAATGTAGGAATTGGAAGATAAGTTAGCACACAAGACCCTCACAGTGTTTGGATCTCAGAATGTCTTGGTGATTATAAGGTATTGTCAAGTAATTAAATATCACTAGTTACTATTACACAATGACCTTTATTTCTGAGTTGTTATTTATAAATTGTGAAATGAAACTCCGTCAGGATTATGGGTCCAGAATTTAGAGCTGTTCGGTTTTGAATGACTTGTGTAGAGAAAACATTTCAGGCTCTTTACAAAGAACAACTAATTTCCTGAGCACTAAGATAGAATTTGTTATCTCTATAGTAAGTTTAACCTCAAACATATCTTTATAAAAATCCACTTGGATATTTTGGATGTGTGCAATAAGCAATTGTAGTTCATACTTTGTTTGCTAAGGGTTTGGAATGAGGAGAGTAACCTATTGGGGTGGGGGTGGGATGGGGATGGGGTAGACATAACTTTGATTTTTTTAAACCTTACTTTTAATGATGGTTCTTAAATGCTTTAACTTCCCTTGTAGTTCACCACCCACCAGAGGTAGTGGAAAAGAAAGAATATGCAGGGAGAGGGAAAGTGGACCTGTTTAGAAAGGTTCTTTAGAGCAACTCCAATCTGTGTTGTCTGGAAATTGACAGTTCAGTTCACAGGTTAGCAGGCATCTCGATCCACTCAAAAACACTTCACAGGTACACTAGCAGTCCAGTTCGGTAGAGTTGGCTTAGCAACAGCAGTAACATGGCCTAGCAAAGACAGCCAGGCCTCAGCCTTGGCACAAGTCAGCAGGAGGGACCAACAGGATCACCAAGAGAAGGTCTTGGCTGTGCCTCTCTCAGGGAAGCGAATATCAGTGAAGTCTCAAGACCCACAAGCGTTGCATAGCTAGCTGTACCAGCAAGACAAGTTCTGTCTCTGTCACTCCATGGTGTCCTATTTATACCCTCCACACATCATGTGGCCTCCACATGCCTTGCCTCACCATGAGTCTTGCCTCAGCCGGGCTCTTGCCTCAGCACTGATTTTGCCTCAACATTGGTCCCCAATCAGCTCGAGTCCTCGGAAGCAGCAAGAAACTGCAGCACATCACCAGAAGTTTTTTGGTGCATTTCTCTCTATGGTGTCCCAACAAATGCAGCTCAACTAAGCAATGTAAGGCAGACCAGTACACACGTGTTGATGTTGCTAGCAAAGAATCCTTCGTCATGTGTCCTTTCATGTGCTTGCTTTAGCAGAACATCCTCTCTCCTGTGTCTGCTTCAGTGAAATGTTCCTTCAGGAGTCTGCTTTAGTCTTTCACACCTATATCCACTTTAACAAACCATTCCTTCACGTGTTTGCCCCAATAAAACACCACCCAACTGATTTTCCAAAGAACTCTTAAGTTTTCACTTCAGGTAGGGGTGAGGGTGGGGGTGGGGTTGGGCTAGGCCTGGGTGGTGTGGCATTTTCTGCTGAGCTCTGTGCTCTTGGGCTTAGTTTCAGATCCATGTTCTGCTGCTGATTTTCTAAGGTGATGCATAGAATTTCTGTCTCTACTCCGTTCCCATTTACAACAAAGGAAAGAAATCTTGGTAGCTGGCTCCCATCAAACCCTAAATAACACAAACAAACTAACACAACAGGAATTGTAGTGTTAAACCTGTTGTCAGTGCTTGCTGCCGTGAAGAGCCAGGAACTAACCTGTGTGAAGGGCTCAGTCTCCTTTAGGGAGAACACACACTGCTGTTTTAGGAGCCCTGCCCATGGCTGCATAATACGGATGTGCGGTCACAGGCAGGCCACTAACATGCTGATGATGACTTTCCATAAAGCCTCCTTGTGAGATCCAGTCTGATCTGTGCATCATTTTGAAGGAGGTGGTGTGTGGTACTCACTTCATTGCCTTTGCTGGGTATCACTGCCTTTCTAGCTGTGCTTCCTTTCTTCAAAGACACTGGAAGTGCAGATGGATCCATTGTAGTCATTTTTAAGGACAGCTTCAAAGGCGGTAGCATGATTCAGCTCATTCACTGCTGGGTGATCACAGCCAGCACCTGACTCCTGAGCTTTCGCCTGGATCCAAACTGAGTTCCCAATCCTGATGATTCCTCTAGTATCGGGCTCCCCTGGCCTACATGTCTGTCCCTCTCCCTTCCATGTCCCTTGTTCTATTCACTCCCTAGGGGAGGGTCTTGCCGTATAGCCACAGTGTGCATCAAATCACAGCAAGTCTATTATAGTCTCTGCTTCGGGTGTAGGCTTATAGGTGTTGCTTCCATGCAGCATGAGATTTCTCCCCTCCCTCCCCCCCCCCCCCCTCCCCCTCCGCTCCCCCCTCCCCTCCCCTCCCCTCCCTCCCTCTCTCCTCTCCCTCTCCCTCCCCTCTCCCTCCCCTCCCCCTCTCCCCTCCTCCTCTCCCTTCCCCTTCCTCCCCTCTCCCTCCCCCTCTCCCTCCCTTCCCTCCCTCCCCCCTCCCTCCCCCTCTCTCCCTCCCCCTCCCTCCCCCTTCCCCTCCCCCTTCCCCCCCCCTCCCCTCCCCTCCCCCTCTCCCTCCCCCTCTCCCTCCTTCTCCTAAGGATTTATGATGATGATGATGATGATGTTTATCTGTATATAGGTAGGTATGTGTCACGATGAGTCTAGGTACACTAGGAAGCCAGAGGTATTGGGTCTCCCTGAAGTTGGACTTATAAGCAGTTGTGAGCTACCAACATGGATACTGGGATCTGAACTTAGTTCTCTGCAAAAGCGCCATGTACTCTTAACTGCAGAACCATTGTTCCATCCATCCCCATTTTCTTTTAAAATACATTCTGTATATTGTGAGTTGTGCACATGTGAGGGAGCAAGTGAGTGTGTGTGCGTGTGTGCATGCGTGCGTGCATAGGTAGACACCATATGTGCTCCCCAGTCACTCCCCATGTTACATTTAGAGACAGAGTCTCACACAGGGTTTTCTGGCTGGCTTCCAATCTCCAGGAACCTCCCTCTTCAGCAGGATTACAGTCATGTGTTAGCATCTCTGGCTTTTAAAGTGGATGCTGAGGATAAAACTCAGGTCTTCATGGTTGCAAGGCAGGTGCTTCACCTGTTGCACCTACTTTCCCAGTTCCAGTTCCCAGTTTGTGTAAATGCAGCATGGTGAGTTCTTGGATCCATAGCATTGAGTGTCCATGTTTGGTAGCAGAGGCCTAGTGTGGGCCTACACATTGGCCAGTCATGATGAGGGCATTATCGAGGCGACACCTCCAAACTTGTCCCCTAATGGATGATCCAGAACAGCACTGCATCTTGTGTTCAGATTGAAACTGGCTATTTCCCTTACAGTAACATGACCTAGTTAGGTAGAGAAGAACCGGAAAATATAACTGTTTTGTATTGAATCCTTAGAAATATTGTGATTAATTTCTACATTAGAATGTTCTGGACTGTGGTTAATTTAATTACTATTTTATGGAGCTGAAGCTAGCCTTGAACTCCTGATCTTCCCACCTCCACCTACCACATGCTCTGATTACAGGCATGTGCTACCATGCTTGGCTCTTGTTACTGTTTTATAAAAGAGATGCTTCTTCATCTTTATGTACATATTTAAATGTATCAACTATTCTTTAGTGGTAAAATAGTTACCCACAGGATGCTCCTGTATTTCATATAACAGAAGAATGTCCTTGAAGGAAGGTCTACCTCCCTCCCTTGCCAGTTCTTGTTTTCCTAGCATCTACAGGACCGCCATCCCACTGCCCTGTTAGAGGGACAGCTGCCCATCCAGGGACAACAGATCATATTGCCATGTTCTTATGAACATAGCTCTGCCTCCTCTCCCAGTCTCTGTCACATCCTGGCTCCCGCTGTGTTCTCCCATGAGTAGCACATTGTGTACATTTGTGCATTGTAGTCTGTTGTAAGTGCTGAACACTTTCTTGAGCCCCACCTTTTCTTGGCAAGTGACCCTATAAACTTAACCCCTGCCTCAGGCCATAGCCTCTGTGGTGGAGTACTGTGTCCTTTTGGCACCTGATAGCAGCTCACTGATCTCACTGTCTGGTGTCTCCTGATTTAGCATGGAGCTCCCTCAGGTCAAGGGCGTTATCTACTGTTCCTCTAGTGCTGCTACAGAGTAAGTGCATAAAATGACCATCCTAAAAAAAAACCAAAAACTAGCTCTATGTCTAGTTGGTCTGGAGTGCCTACCCAGTGGGCTCTACATAGTTTTTTATTTAATTGTAACTCTTTATATGCTTTAATCAAGGATGGTCGAATTTCAGTGTGAGTCTGGGGAACACACACACACACACACACACACACACACACACACGAGAAGGAATAACATAGTTCTCGTGTGCTTTAAAAAATCCTCAGCTTTGATGGCTGTTACAGGATGTGATTCTCTGCACCCACTGCACACCTCATTTCCCCTCCCTCACCTTACCCCCCTGTACCCCTATCTCCCAACACCCCCATCTCCCAAAGCCTAAGGGACTGATCTCTCCTCTCAGCTGCAGTTATGTGCTCTTCTGCTCTTCAGAGTGAATGGATGAATCTTAACTTCTCTGGAGACCATGAAAATATTTGCCATCTGAATAATCTGCCATTGCCCTGTATTCTGAGCAGATGGAAGTCCACTGACCGGTAACCCTAGTGACACTGCCGCTAGCTGCCTGCTCTGTGGTGCTGTGTTTCCGCCTTAAGCGAGTACGCAGGCTCTGAATTTGTGGTCAAGGGTGATGAAGAGCAATGGAATAGTGGATAGAAAGAATTTTAAACATTGCCCTTGGAGGTCAATTGACTACAGTATGAGGGAAAAAATCTATTTATTAGATATTTATTACAAAAGCCAGGTAGAAATATCCATGGCACAGACTCCCATATTGGCTTCTACTAAGGACTGTGTAATTGTTGTTTGATTTGAATGTGTGGTACCCAGGGACACCAGTGATGCTCTCAAGGCTATTATCAGACATTTCAATGACAGCTTCTGTTAACATTTATGTTCTCCTTTCTCTTGATGTGTCACAACAGTGGAAGTTAATAAAAACACAGGACAGCCTGTCCTCTTCTTTAGAAGGAGGCATGATTGTTTGTATATACTCTTAAAAGGTTTAAATGAAGTAGATCCTAACTTTCTCCAGCTACCGTTCTGATGATTTCAGCTGGAGCAAAGGAACAGTCTGACGTAAATGTTGAGTACATATTTTTCTACCATTTTGTATCCACTTAGGCACTTCAAGAGATTCTTCAGAACTACCTCAGCCACTCATTCTCTGAAGAATCCTGTCACAAGCTCCCCTACCCCTCTATGAGTGTTCCTTGGGGGAGGGGATGCTGGGTGCCAGGCCCTCAGGGTACTCACAGCATACGTGGGATAAAGAGGTGAGAGGAGCAGGGAATCCTTAAGGAGCTGTGGCTGCCCTTCTTCTTGGGACCTTTAGTTTATCTGTTGTTCGAGAAAGGGCTTGCTTGAACAAGACTACTATCTACAGTTAATCATCTGAGTAAATAGGTCATAAATTAAGGTGTGACCAAGAAGCCAGTATTGATAGAGGATGAAGGAACACACACATACACACACATACACACACACATACACACACACATACACACACACACACACACACACACACACACACACACACACACCCTGCTGATGGAGATGCAAGGTAGCCACCTCCCAAACAAAAAGCTCTTTGAATATTGTTTTCTAGTCTGGAAACATTTATTTATGACTAGCCTGTTAAGCAATACCATGGTCAATTGTACCTGTGAAGTTTGCCCTAAATCCCACACAGCACCTTACGGACAGCTTCCTAGGCAACTACTTTTGAGCTTCTGGTAGTTATATTGTGTTGATGGTGTTTTCTTTCTTTGTCTTGATCACCACTTAAATTGTTCCTCATCCACTGTCTGTTCTACTGCCCAAGCTGAATGGACTCCACTCCATGTCTCTGTCACCAGGAAGGATCTTTGAATTTCTGAACATGAACTACAAATATTCACTGGGATTGTGATACCCATTGCTGGCAGAGGACGCAAACATTTCAGGATTCTGTTTCTCAGAAAGGGACTGTGTGAGGACACAGACAACCATGGTGCCAGGCACTCATCTTGTGCTACCACAGTCTGGAAGACCTGCTCTTTTGGCTCTTAAGGTCCTGGGAGCTTTTCTTTCCATGTTTCCTGGAAGGACCAGACCAGGTGGTCTGATTTCAGTGTGAGTCTGGGAGCACTGGGGAACAACTTCTTCTCTATGGGGTTATTTATTTCTGTGATAAACACAAGTGAGACTGCAGTGAGTAAATTAGATTAGAGTAGATATAATAGAAGTGTCTGGTATTAAATATTAGATGGGGAGGGTAAGTAAGCTATGCAAGAGTGTGTGTTTCTGTACCATCTTTATCTACACTTACATTTACATGTCTCTCTACCAATTATGTATCATGTATGTATATATGCATGTATGTATGCATGTATGTATTTGTCTATATAATCTATCATATATTTGCAGTCTGTCTATCATCTGTCCATTCATTCATCTATCAGTCATCTGTCTATGTCTGAGTTGGGTGTTTGTGATAGCTGAGTTCCATGCTTTCCTAGGATTGAATTTTTCTCCATGATGGTAGCAGTTCAAGACCATATTTTCTTTGTAGTACGATCATAGGTCATGCATGTTTAAAGATGTTTGAGGGAACTGGAGAGGTAGCTCATTGATTAGGAATTTGTACTGCTTTGACAGAGGACCCGAATTCAGTTCCTAGCACCCATACTAGGAAACTCAAAACAACTTGTTAATTCTAGTACCAGAGGTTCTAATGGTTTATTCTGCCCTTCATGGGCACCTGTACTCACATACATATACATACCCATACACTATACATATACATAATTAAAAATAAACTAACTCTTAAAGTTAGAAAGACTGCATTTGTTACTAACACTTTTACAGTAGGTTTGGAAGTACAAGATATTTACAGAAATTCTCCCATGCTGGATGTGGGTTCAGGGAAGATGAGGAAAGAGATTCACAAGGTCAAGGGTAGCCTGGACTGTATTATAAGACCATGTCTAAAAAGTAAAACAAAAATTACCCCAAATTAAAATGATAAGAAATAGTAAATTTCTTCACTTTAAAAAGTTTTAAGATAATACGCAGTATTTCCCATTTTTTACTGTTAGAAGGAAAAATGAACATTTTAACTAGATGAGGTGAAAGACTGGGTACCCCAATGAAACTCCCCATTAGCCTAGGAGCTGAGAAACAGGCAAAGAATATTAACTACTTTCCAGGCTTGAACTTGAGGCGAGGCGAACTCTTGCTAGGGTAGCTTAAAGATCCTTCTGGATTTTGCATCCTGTGATGGTAAGGAATGTCACATTTTTAATGTGTGATGTAGGTGGCCATTCTTCCCTTGTGACTTCTGGTTAGTAAGTCTTTTTAAAGATCAAAGGTTGGCCATAGATCCAGCTCTAGCATGTAACATGCTTGTAAAATGTATGCATGTTGTCTGTGTGGACAACGGCACAGGCTTCTCTGTTCGGCATAATGAAGCTATTTAGCATTTCTGCTTTGCAGATAAATCTGAAGTTTGATTTGTCCTAGGCCACACTGACAATAGAGTACAACCCACAGTTGAACTCACAACCCTTTGACACCAAAGACTTAACAGCCGAATTCACTGGCTCACTGAAAGAGTGGTGGTGGCCTAATCTTTAATATTTCTAGTTTAACCTAGAACTTCCTTTTCTAGACCCGAGGACCCCCTTAAAATGGAGGAGCTACACTAACAAGCTGTGGCTGACATGCTTCTTTTCCTCTTCTCTAACCTCTTAAAAAGATGTGTTGTTGCTTACAAATGATACAGGAAAAAAGGTAATGCTGCCCATGTGTCCTTTAAAGTACTCCACATAAGAGATGACGTAGAGATAAAAACCCAGTGCAACTATCTTGCTCTTCCAGAAAGTTCTTTGGGTTAGGCCAATCAAATAACCTTGGCACCCTTTCTATGTTTCTGCGTACATTAAAATCTCATTAATTTTCGGAGAATAGACTTGAGTGGAACCTGACCTTTCAAAGTATGTTAGGAGGAAGAATTTACCAAACAATTTGAGAGTATAAACAGATTTGATAAGTTTGTTGAAAAGCTTCTGTGCCTAAGTGCCTTCAGGTATCTTAACTATTGTTTGTTTATTCCATTGATATGCTAATGCGAACTGAATTTTTAATGGGAAAGTGTTTCCTTCAGCTTATACTTAGTCGCTAATCTGTGCAGTAATTTCCCCCCAAAGTACATAGTGGCAGAACGTTTGCATCTAAAGTAGCCAGAGATGGCTAATCCTCCGCTCTGAACTCTGGTGTCAAGTCTTGCTATTTTGGAGACATGGAAATCATTAGCTGCCTATGCTGTGGATACATGACCCTTATAGAACACGTGGCTAAACGTTAGACTGGTCGCCTAATATTATGTATGGAGATGTGGTTTACCACCCTTACTGGAGTGAGGAATACAAACTGAGACATCAAAAAATGGAATAAAGATTTGTGAGAATCATTTGGTTTTTAATGACATATGCAATAGGGGAGAGTTCATGGGCCGGCCACCTTAGATTGGAATGCAGAATGAAAATTTTAAATATTTGAATACATATTTTCTTGGAAGCTCAGGCATTGGTCTATGAACTGAATGTTCCTCACCCGACGTGTGTCCTGCCATCTGGCAGTATGTCTGCCACACCTGGAAGATGGTTAGAAATGCAGTCACTCAAGGCCTACTTTCTCAATAAGATGCCCTAGGTGATTACTGTGGCCATTTCCATATTCAAGGCAAGAAGTGAGGGTATTTTCCTTGGCCTGAGGACTAGAGAAAACTTGACTCCTGGGTCCCTTTCCTAGATAAGGAAAAAACCCATCTTGGGTTCAGGGTAGGCAGGATACTGGGCATGAATCATTAGATCTGTTTGACTTTTGGTTTCCCTGGAAACTAAGAACATTAAAGACAAGGCCTTGGTGGCCAGTCCTGGTTGGCTTATGATCCAGATAGTTAAGTCACATCTTTGAGCAAGTGATGAGGAGGAGACAAGTCATCTCAGCTCTGGCAATAGGCAGGACACTTGCTGTGAGTTTTGTAGAACTTACATGGAGAACAGAGCTGGCTTGGAGACATTGGCTACTAGGGCGCAGTAGATATTACCGTCTCAATTCTTCCAAGTTCAATAATTGTCCTACCCTGCATCCTTCAAGATATATCCAGACTTAATCAGGTGCTGTTGTGTTTTGTACTCAAATGAATTTATAAAAAGGAGAGGAAGAATAAATGAATTGACATTTATTAAATGACAATTTAAAAGTTAAATGAATTTGGCATGAGAATAAATGAATTGTCTCTTTTTTCAGCAAGATGTAATTGACACATGCCATGGGAAGGTAAGAATGAGACACAAACCACTATTTTGCGTACTGCTTCAATTGATTGACCATGCTCAGTATCTTAACATGACTTCCTTCTGAGAGCTGTATCAGATGTTGTTACACAGGACAGATTATTCATATATCTACACACCGCTCCCAGGCCTACCTCTTTAAAGATAGTGTTCACAGTTAAGGAGCAGATCCCACACTCTGGGGAGATCAGACCATGCGTTCCTGCAGCTCTCTCTGGGACTGGGAGTTAAGATGCTGTCTGTGCTGTAGCTAAATAGTAACCCCTAATTTATGGTTCTATGGAGCACCTGGCTCTTCCATGGTCTTTGTCAAGAGCACTATGTTGAACTAAATCACATGGTGAAAACTTCCTGACACCCTTCAGAGGTCACAAAAGTCAGATATTTCCTTTGTCTGAAATTTCTCTGAAGATTTGTTGGACACGTCTCTAACAGGGCTCCTCTTCCCCCAGTGCTAATGAGCTTCCTGATGACGCTCTCTCCAGATCTTAAAGAGTAGCCTTCCTTACCATGTGTGACTCACATTTATTGGATACTTTTTCTTCTACATGATTGTTGGGAACAGTAAAAATAGAGTGCATAAAGAATGTATGAGTCAGGCAGAGATGTCCAGTAGTTGTTATTGTTACGGGAGAACCAAGGACCAGCACTTAGGAACATAAACATTGGGGTCATGGTTCTATTGACCATGATCATTTATTTGAGTACTGATTGCATATCACTGGACCTCAAGCCTGTGGCACTTTACAGATCCCAGCCTCCAGATCTTGCAAAGTCAAAGTGTATTGTCCAGTCTCAGGCATTTTGCCATAATACACTCATGGACTGAGACATTGTTGTTGTCTTATATGCTTTGTAATTCTTCAACATATTCTCCAGAAATGCACTGGATTTTTTTTTTCAAGGAGGAAAAAGGATCAAGTTTTCTAAAAGCTACAGAATGCCCTCTTGCTTTGAGAGCAGACTAGCCTGTTGTTTCTGAGTTAATAACTTAAGCCACACAGGGAAGAAAAGCATCTTAGAATAGAGCTTCCAGAAGATTCTGGGACCACTGGCAGCATCAACTCAACAGTGAGTCTATGCTCCAGGAGGGCAAATTGTATTTTTTTGTGAATTACCTCTGAATGTTTGGAAAGAAATACATTCATCTTCATCCAAACTGCAAAAGAAATTGAGTGATTGTGAGAATATTTAGAAATATTGAGTCAGAAAATTATTTTGAATTTTTGTTGTCTGTTTTAACAGAATCCTAGACAGTTTGGGGACAGTGTGTCTATATACATGCAGATAAAGGCTAAGTACTCTGCTTTGTGAAGTTTATTGCCTCCTGAGACTTAGGAGCCAGCCTCTTCTAGGCCCTGGCTGATTAGTTTATGCAGGGGTGGGGGTAGGTTGGGGGGGCAGTGGGGGGTGCCTGATCTTTGTGAGACCATCCCAGCTGGTAGTACCCCTCACTGACGTCATTTCTGAGTGAATGTCTTATTCTTGTGGGGAACCTTTATCATTTATCTGCTTCTGTCTGTAAGACATTGTAGCATCATTTCATGGGCTGATAAGGGAAATGCTTTGTCCCAACTGACAATGGCTTTTAACTTTCATAAGAGGCACTAATCACTGCTTCTATAAACAAACATTTTATATATATATACATATATATATATGTATATATATATAAAATTTTGGGGTTTCTCTTGAGAGAAGAAGGTAGCTCATATACTAGGTGATACTCTTTATGGCATTTTAGCTAATCTTGGTGCTTTTCAAGGTTTAGTTATTTGTATCCCAACTACATGAATTCTTGTTGCTGTTTCCAGAGCCTATAATCTTTAACTTAATTTTTCTATTGTTCCTGATATGCACAGTGACCCAGATTTGCCCACCTCATCAAGATGTCTTCTTTTAGGGGAACAGTGGGAGATGACAAAACCAAAATACATTTGACAACTAGTTTTCCATCCTTAACATTCTTATGGACTTTCCCTGTAGACCATGAAATAGTGTGGTCTCAATTTAAAATCGTTTTAAAGACAATTGCTCCAAAGGGTAGACTTACAATGTCCTGTGTTGTCCCGCTGCTGCTTGGCATGGAAAGGTGTATCCCAGGAGCAAATGCATTCTATAGTGTTCTGGTTTGGAAGCATAGGCAAGAGACTAAATAATACATATGTGCTTGCACTCGAGGAAAGGAATTGGGTTTATGTGGATTTATTCACTGTCAGCTGCAAGAAATATCCTAGCACTGCTGGCTCCTTAAGGTGACTAAATCCCACTAAGGTTCTCCTTGGTGAGACATGTAAGAATTCGCACAGCTTCACCCAATTGTCAGATCACTTATAGCCCTTCTTTTCTTGGATCCTGGGTGTGATCTGGACAGCTGCCCTTTGTACCCAGGAGGAGGAAAAATATGAGGTGGAGGAGGAGGAGGTGAAGGAGGAGGAGGAGGAGGAGGAGGAGCAGGAGGAGCTAAGCTGCTTCTTCATATCCATTCTCTTCTGAGAAGTTATTTTCCAAGCTCTTCTTGGTATTGCAGAAACAGTAGCTTTCCTCTCCACCCTCATTACTGTCTAAAGCAGGATGGACTAATATAAAGGCCTTTTGTTTGTGACACTAGGTCTCTGATCTTCCATCACCACCCTCATGCTATTCAAACCTAAGCACTGTACTAGAAACTCTGTTCCAGACTGCTAGCACTGCTCCGCCTATGGATTATATGTTTTATGGTGTTCTGTTTTGTTTTAAAAGATCTTTATGAGGCTGGAGAGATTGGGCACCTGTTATGAGGATGTGGAATCAGTTCCCAGCACCCACATTGGTCAACTTATAACTGTCTGTAGCTCCAGGTCCAGGGTCCCTGATATCTTCTTCTGATCTCTGCAGACCCCTACACTCACCTGTACATACCTACACACCAGTACACATAATTTAAAAATATCCTGTTTAAAAGCATCTTTGTTTATGTTCTCTTGAAAAGAGAATGCTAATGGGTCAGTCACTTGGTTTGGTATCCTTGTAGGTATGATCAGCTAAGTTTTATCCTAATAGAGTTGAAACAAAGGGGTTATTTGGCTAAGAACTCACTTCTCTTGAGTCTGGTGTAGCCTGCTGACTTCTCAGCCAAGGGCTATTGAATTGTGTGGGTACCATGAGTTCCAAATCTAGGATCCAGACAGGACTTAGAAACAGTCTGGTTACCAGGAGAAGAGAGATTTTGTATACTGTGTGTTTGGTGCCTGAGCTGGAATGTCTTTTTTTTTTTCCTTTTTCTACTCAAATACATAATGAAATGAATAGAATATTATGACTTAAAAAACTAAGTAAGAGTCCCCTAGATCATTTCGTCCTGTACTTGAATTCATCCCCAAGACCAGCTCATTCTATTACTTAATAGCCCTTAATTTCCCTTGATATTTTCATTGTCAGGACAATGCAAGTCTCTCATCTGAATGCCTGCAGTGGCCTGTCCACTGACATTACCTTATGGCCCCTATTTCCCCATTGTGCAGCCAGTAGTGTCACATTACACTGCTTATTTGGTTGATTTCTGTCCTGTCTAAAACCTCTTTAATGGTGTCCCATCTGGTCAAGACCATATGAGGCCCATTTCCACCTGATCTCTGCCCCTGTGTCCAGACTGAGTTATTTTGCTGCTTATCATCACTCTCTGAGATCCAGACATGTCTCTTTTAATATAGCAAACTCAACTTGCTCCTTTCTACTTCAGGGTCTTCCGCCTTCTTTCTAGAATGTTCTCTTCTTATAATTCCATGTCACTTCCTTGTAAAATCTTTCCTTATCTTCTAGAAACCCCGAGACACTGTCTTAGCTCCTAGTTCCTGCAGTTCCCACAACCTTTCACTATGTTAAGAAATACTGACATCAAGCTGTGGGTCTACAACAGCACGGACATGTCTGCTCTGCTCACACGGGATTCTTAGCCCCTGGTACTGTGCCTAGCTGGAGGGTATAAGTGGAGAGTAGAATTGCTAGATGGCTTACATGCTGAGTGTGTATATGAGCAAATGCATTCAAATGATCAGAGAGTTCATTACAGCTCATATCTCTGATAGGTGAGAAGGTTAGGTAACACATTTTCAACAGTTTTCTGCATTAAGTACAAATTGTTCTGGACTTACAGGAGAAAGTATCTATGCATAGTGACTGGGGTCTGATATATTGTTGAGCCTTTCATGACTATTGCATGCAGTTCCTTTGTATCGGATCTTTCATTCCTTGGGATGCCTCTCCTCCAGACACACTGCTATGTGCTTGTCACTTGTTCCAGTTCCTGCTTAAATGCCATGTTATTAGAGGAGCGTTCCCTGACTGTCCTGAGGATGGTAAAGCACCCAGTCTTGTGTTTGTTGTTGTACTTACCATGCCTTCCCCCTCCCGTGTAGTACTCATTGCCATCTGCCCCTCATTCATGCATGATTTATTCACTCTTTATTCATTCCACACTCTGCTAGACTGTATTTAAGGATAAGGATTCTGTTTGGGGAGTGCTCTGTCCTTTGTACTGGGAACACTGTTAAATGTCTGGGTGGCACTAAAATCATTTTCCAAATGTGTGGATCATCATGGTGAAGAAAAAGCAACATTTTGCTTTTATTTCTTTAGGGATGAAAGAGAGAGAAAAGCCCATTTCATGCTTTGATCTCTGCTTGCTATTTGTACATTACAATTGATATTTATTTCTTATAATTGAGTTCCCTGGGGTTTTCTATCCTTGTAGAGCACCTTACTGGTTGGAGTGGGAGTGAGGGTCAAGTTTCCACTTATACCCTCCAGCTAGGAGGGTAATAAAGCAGATTGTGTGCTTCTTTAGAAACTCATGACTTGGGCTGTGGAGATGGTTCAGTTAATAGAGTGTTTGCTGTGCAAGCATGGGGAGAGCTTGAATCCCAGCACAGGTCACCAGCACTCACTTAAAAGCCAGACTTGGAGGCCCATGCTTAGAACTGTAGTGCTGGTGGGCAGAGACAGGCAAATCCTAGGGGCTTGCTGAAACATGAACATCAGGTTATGTGAGAGACTTCATCTCTTCATCTCAAAGACCAAGGCAGAGAAGTAGCAATGGAACATGCTTTGGTTTTCCATTCAATGGGTGAGTGTACTCTCCCAAATATTAATTAAAATTTTCTCAAAACCCTTGACTTTGCTTTCTTTCTTTCTTTTTTTTTCACAGAATAAAATCTGTATTTACACAACAAGTACCCTTGACTTTTCTATTCTTCTGTTTCTGGATCTTTTTCACACACCTAAGATTCAGCTACAATCACCCACATTCCTGTGTGGCAAAAGTTAAATGCAAACTCATATATAAAAAAAAAACAAAAAACAAACAAACAAACAAACAAACCAAATAAATGTCACTTGTGTTTTTATCCCAAATAGCAGTTTATCCCTTGAGTGTCAGCCTAGTTTGCTGCTGCATTCAGTTCTTCTCCAGAAGAGACGTAATTCACAAAGAGAGGGGTTGGTGGTCACAAGCCAGAAATGGCCAAGCTCATTAAATACTTGGAAAACAGTACCTGGGCTCTGGCCAGAATGCCAAACAAAGAGAGGCAAGAGCTCCTTCCCCAACTGACAAGCTGGTGAGCTGAGCGAGGTAGGAATGGAAATCGTTTGGGTATGTGAAAGGGGGAAGAAATCAAATGGAACCGGGATACAATTAAGACATATCTCCAACCTCATGCGGGCTGATACACATCAGTGGAACCATGGAAATCAGCGTCCACTCCAGCCCTGAGAGGAATTCATTACCTCCTCAAACCGGATGAAGAGACAGATTTGGGGACAGTGTAGATAGTGTCGGAGCTGGGCTGTGCCATATGCTGTGTGCACAAATGAATTTCCAGCCTCTGTAACCCCTGAGTTGCTTGATCACCTATGAACATGTTGCAAATCAGATTCTGAGATTTTCATTCAAAAGAAACGAATGGCGTCCAGACTCTTGACAAGGCGGTCAGCCCCGAGCCAACTCAGCAAGTTTATTATAATTAAATGAGGATGGTTTGGGAAAGGAGGAATCAGTTCAGAAAACTGATACTTTCTTAAGAGTGACGTGAGAAAAGATAATCTAAGGAAATGACACTTCAGCAGGTTAAACCCTGATCGATCTTAGTGGAATCAAATATTGAATCCATGTTCATGCGATTTGCCCTGTGACTCTCTCAGTTCTGAGCTGTAGCAAAGTGCACAGTGAGGCCTGATCACGTAATACTGAGCCAGAATGAGCCCATCAATAACTACCTTCTTGCCTGAAAGCATTTTTAGCATCTAAATGGCCATATGTCTCTGTCATAAAAACTACTGCATTGGGGAAGATGGGAAAGGAATACATACATGTTCACCCCACCTATCATGATCACCCCAAACTTCTGTAGAGCAGTAAGATTGTCTTACACTGTTCAGTAGCCTAGACAGAATATGGAGAGGACTGTGGGTGGGATCACTGTCCATTTCTGAGCATGCAGAAGGCCCTAGTCAATATCTAGCAACACACACAATATTTGTTCTTTTAAAAGAAATGTTACTAGACTTTCCAAGTCAAGCCAGCTCTCCTGGGATGGAGCAAGTAGAGCCACCCACAGAGGGTCATGTATTCATAGCTTCTTAGATGTGAAAGTACAAAAGGAAAATTAACTGTGCTGTGATTGTATAGAGGAGAAAATGAATGGACACAAGGTCTGGGCATCATAGGACTTTGTTTTCTCCAAAGGAAAGATTAGAAATACAGCAAGATTATGTCTAGAAAAAGATAATATCTAAGAGCTGAATTGCACAATAGGAAGGAAGAAGGAAGCACATTTGAAATTCTCATGTCTTCTCAGACCAGATGTGTTGAAAAGCTTTCCTTGTAACCTGCCTGAGCAGGATTCAATGGAAAGGGAGCTGCCTCTTTGTTCTTTTCTGGTGCTGGAGAGTGAACCCAGGGCCTCATGTATGTTAGACCAGCATTCTACCAGGGAGCCGTACCTCAGCCCAGCATGGGCTGACCCTTTTATATTGTTGGAACAGGCCAGGCATCTGAACTCACTGGTACCTTCTTAGCAACCATCAAACAACGTCTTAGTAGCTGACTCAGTTGAAAGAGTAGACCAGGACTGAGATCAAATCAAAGAAAAAGCATGAGGATACCCACTGCCACACATACCCCACACTTGGGAGAAGGGGCAAAAGTTAGATGGGATGCATGATTACTGTATGCTAGGCAGGCAGCCTGCTCAAAAGGACACCCAGTTGCCTGATGAATCCTTAGAGTCTACAGAGTGGAGGCTTCCTTCTGAGAGCATGTGGACAGGCCCTGTGGCAGTCCTTCATAACGCTTGCCAGCACTCCATGTTCTCTTTCTTGGCACATGTTAGGATTCCATGTAGGTGGATGGAGCCTTGTGACTAGGTGGTGCACCATTTAATTATTGTGAATGTCCATTAGATTTTTCTTTCACTCGGTGGAGATGATCAGTAACCTGGAACATAGTGGCTATTTGGTAAGCATTGGTGGGTGTTGTTTGTTTGTTTGTTTTATGATAAAGTTATTGATTCTGGGCCTTTGGGCTAAGAACAAGTATAGTATCTGTTCAAGCATCAGTTCAAGTGATAAAGCTGATTCTTTATTTGGATAGTGCCAGTGTCCGTTCTCTCAGCCAGAGCCCTGTCTTAGATTGTACCACATCCTTTCTAGCTGTCACAGCTCCGAGGTCTGCTCACACAGCATGTGACTCCACATGGCTTGGTTTGGACCACCTTCATGGGTTGAGGAATCCAGGCCAAGTATCTTGTGGGCTACTCCTTGGCAGTTGAATGTTTTTCTCATGATCATATTTGACTTGAAGGAGGAAGAATATCGAAGCAACACGATGTTCTTATTCTGTTCTGTTGAGGTTCAGATCATCAACACGGCCCAGGGGTGACCTGGCTTAGATAGTATTTGTCCAGGTCCCAATATATCTATCTTCATTCTATACTGTATCTTTGAAGGATGTTTCTACTGTAGACCAAAGAGTCTACCCAAGGTGTATGGATTTTTAACTTTATTCCATTTGTTTACTCGGTTGTTGATGCATGTAGCCTAGATTCATGCATTCTGTTTTATTCTCTAGGTTTATATTCCAATTCTATATTATTTATTTTGTTGCCCAGGTTTTTTTCAGTTCTAGTCGACTCAGATACCAGCTATGTTCTTTTCCTTACTAGGCTTGCTTCGCCTCCTCCCACCCCCTCTCTCTCCTTTTCTCCCTTCTTCCTTTCTCTCTTCTGGACCCCTCCCTCCCTGTCTTTCTCTCTATATATATCCTCCTTTTATCCTCCTTTTCCTCTATCCTTTTTTTGATCCTTTTCTGTCAGCCTGCAAGGAACAGGTATTCCCATTGAAGCTGCAAGCATGTTAAGATTCTAGAATGGCTTGCTCCAGAGTTGAGTCTGCACCTGCTTCTCAAACCCAGTTCTGGGAGTGGAGACAGCAGAGCCTTGGGTCAGGACTTCATACTTTGTGTCTAACAAACTGTCCAGGACATTCTGGCAAACACTGAAGTCTGTGAATTTGAAAACTGTCCACGTTTTTGAGATCTAGATTCTGGTAAGAGAAGAAAGCAAACTCAGAGGATCTTCAGTTTGCATTTGTCATATTTTGATCCAAAGCAAAACATTTATAAACCACATTAAACCCAGGAGATCGACTACTTCATCTTGTGCATCTGTTCACTAGTTCAAAATAAAAGAGGATACATTGAAATACAAAGTAGGTGTGTCCTATTTATTTAATGAGATTTATTGGCAACTGTAGGCTTGCGACTCACAATGAAGTGGCTGTGAAGCTTGATGGGTATTACTAGGTGTATTCCTATCTGTTGCAGGATGTGTTTATAAACGCTGCATTCACTGCTTCTTTGGTACTATAAAAGTGATATATGCTTCATGTGGCAATTTCCAAATACATAGAAAATATAGGTGAAAAATATCAATCACCCCAATCCAAGTCAGATTACTCCTGTTACCTTTCACTTTAAAAATGATTTTAAACAGACATTTATCTTCTTATATTCTAATGGAAATCCTCCATGGATAAGGATTCACTAAAACAACTCAAGATCTGATTCAAGGCGAATTAGTGGGGAAGAAGCTTTCTCGGGTACCATCAGAAGCCCAGGATTCAAGCTGAGCCTCAGATGAACCATAGCCACACTTAGAACCAGAATAACTTACCTTCCAACCATGGAAGAGCCTAGAGGTTCATCTTTCTGGCCTACCGCCACACTACTCCACCACGGAGGACCACCCTTAGCCTGGCACCTGGATGCAAACACTGGTTGTGTGATACTGGAAGAAACAGAGACGGTGGTGGATATGGAGAATTTCACAATGTTTATCTAGCTTCTGAGCTCATGTGTGGTATAACAAGCTGTCAAACGAGGTTTGTTGAATGAATATGATTCTAAAGACAAAGAAAGATGAGCATTGCCAGAAAAGCATGGGAGAGAGAATAGTGGCTGCAGCTGTCAGACCAAGAGCAAAAGTTTTAGTCTTACTTTTTCATCTTTGTGACAGTTTATATAGCATTTTGAGTTTCAGTTTCCTAACCTAAAAGCTGGGCTAATAATAGCCTACTTCATTATAAGATTCTTAGACAACTCTTGTACACTACCATGCTATAGAGATAGGATTCAACCAGTGTTAATTTAAAAAGAAAGTAATGCAGGGCTGGAGAGATGGCTCAATGGTTAAGAGCACTGGCTGTTCTTCCAGAGGTCCTGAGTTCAATTCCCAGCAACCACATGGTGGCTCACACCATCTGTAATGGGATCTGATGCCCTCTTCTGGTGTGTCTGAAGACAGCTACAGTGTACTCATATACATAAAATAAATAAATAAATCTTTAAAAAAAAAAAAAGAAAGAAAATAATGCTATTTAAATATGTAGGGCTTGGGGTACTGTATAGACATTTTACTCTTGCCACTGTGAAGTCAGGCTTTCCTTTTGGTAAATATCATGACTTTAGAAAACTGAAGGAATTTATGGCTTTGCTAAAGAAGGTAGGATTTCATATTCATCTACCTAGGTACATCACCTACCTTCTTTTTGAAAGAGGCTCCTCCAGCATAGAAATAAAACAAGAAAATGGGGAGATTTGCCTGTGTAGTAGCCTAAACAGGCCACTGTTGGTTGACTGGAAAGGGAAGAGTGAGAAAGAATACATCTTGTTCATTCTGTCATGGCGGAGCAATTGCAGAAAGTAGGTTTATGCAGGAAACCTGATGGCGTACGCGCTTCAGATTCCACACAGATACGTCTACCAGCCACTCTGTAGGAATGGCTTCTTTCCTGTCTGCTCGTGGGAGGAGCATAGGTTCAGGGAACGTTATCAGTTCCTATTTTATTTTGGCTTGTGGTCATTGGAGCAGTATTGACTCCGATGGCATCTTGAAGTTCTCCCTTTGGGTGAGTCTGTGGTTCACAGAGTTTCAAGAAGTGAATTGAATCTGGGCAGATGAGATTACCTTCTGTGGCACTCCCGCCTGTATATATCCAGGAAGATGCTACCATGATGACACAGTCAGTGGGTGAGAAGTACTCAGATGAAACCTCTGGTTTTGTGGATGAACGACCTTGTGGGAATTGAGGAGCTGAAGCTTTAGTAGAAGCCTGCTGAGTCCATGCTCTAGAATGAACTGTGGCATCATTGTGCCTGGGTTCAAACTGCTCGCATACTTCAGGTGTCCATGCTGCATGCTCACGAGTGAGTATGGTTTCTTTAGACTTGTCACCTCTGCTTCCTCTGCTCAGAAACTGCTTTCAGGTCTTCCCATGGCATCCTCTCTCCAGACAGCATGGACTATACTATATTCTCACCAAGAGCTCTTGGCCTCTAATTCCTGGTAAAGGCCGGGCTGTATTTCTCTCTGTTTTACCCAAAGAACTCAGCTGGAGTGTGAGTTTGCCCTGGCCTCCTGCAGCCATTTTGATCTTTACAGAGACAACTCACATTCTCTCTTATGTTTGATTGACACCGGCTCTCTGAGGTGGGCAAGCTCTACAGTGCTTCATGTGTAAGATGAGGAAACTACCCCCAGAGAGATTCGACCTTAAAAAACTGTTGGAAAGTGTGCAGCTGCATCAGAGGCCAGATCTTCCCATCCTACAAGCACAGTGCTCCTTATCCCAGCCAGGGGTCCACCATGCATGAGTCTCTCCACAACAGGAGAATGCTGTTCAAACTGGCAAAAAGAAACATTGAAGGA